>OY019131.1:34298198-34898198 GCA_955652365.1 Eristalinus aeneus | reverse complement strand
TGTTCTCTCACGAGCTGCAGGAAACCTACAGTTTTCTGCCGACTCCAAGCGGCGAAATTTAAGATGCTTTTACCTGGACAGTTATAACACTTTCAGTGTTATCAACAGCGCGAAAGAGGTGGTGCCGTGAAAAATTCAAAGTTCGTTTGTTGCTAGCAACTCCAGAAAGATGATGTAGTTCAAAATACAAGTCGGTCAATTTTTAAATAGAAGTTAGGACATATCGTGTGTATTTCGTGTGAGTATAGGACTACCCTATTGCCTCTTCTTCTTCTTCTTCTTCTTGTGGCGCTACAGTCCGGGGTGGACCTGGGCCTCAACCAACATGCCTCTCCAGCCAGCACGATCTTTCACCAGCTGTCTCCAGTTGCGCACTCCAAGTTGGTTGAGGTCCTTCTCCACTTGTGTGCGCCACTTCAGTCTAGGTCGTCCTCTGTTGCGTTGTCCCAATGGCTCGGATTCAAAGACTTTTCGAGCCGGAGCAGTGGTGTCCATACGCTCTACATGGCCTAGCCATCTTAAGCGTTGTATCCGTAGACGCTTAACCAGGCGCATGTCGTTGTACAGCCTATAGAGTTCGTCATTAAATCTTCTCCTCCAGATGCCATCAACGCAAACAGGACCAAAAATCGCACGCTAAACTTTTCTCTCGAAAAGACTAAGGGCTTCCTCATCCGCCTTTGCTAACGTCCAAGTTTCTGCGCCATATATTAGGACGGGGATGATCAAGCTGTTACATAAAGCTAGTTTAGTCCTTCGAGAGAGGGCTTTGTTACTCAATTGCCTCTTGAGCCCAAAGAAACAGCGGTTGGCAAGAGTGATTCTGCGTTTGATTTCGGTACTGATGTTGTTGTCCCTGTTTACCGCGGAGCCGAGGTAGACGAAGTCCTTAACTACCTCGAAGTTTCTGCTGCCTAGTGTGACGCTCCGTCCGAGACGTGGATATTGTGTGTCCTTTCTTGATGACAACATGTACTTTGTTTTGCCCTCATTTACCGCCAGACCCATTTTATCCGTTTCCGGATCAATGCCAACAATCGCCTCATTCACGGCTCGCTGTGTTCGTCCAATCACGTCAATGTCGTCAGCATAAGCTAGCAATTGAACTGACTTATGGAACATCGTGCCTCTGGTGTTGACTTGTGAGTTACGCACGATCTTCTCGAGGATGATGTTAAAGAAGTCACATGACAGTGCGTCGCTTTGTCTAAAACCTTTTTTGACATTGAAGGTCTCGGTGAGTTCGGTACCGACCTTGACGGAGCAGCGAGAGTTCTCCATCGTCATCCTACACCCTATTGCCTCACCAGTAGTTTTAAAGGTGTTTACCCTCACACCATAACGGTTCATTCGAGGGCCACCCCTCCTTGAGGATTGAAGAGGGATTAAATGTTCACTTTTCACAAAGTTAGCTTCAAAGTCCTCCGGGTTCTCAAAGCTTAATGGATCATAATTGTTTAAAATAATTCATTATCCTTCTGGCTGTTTCAAAATGTTATGGATTTTTCCCATAGTTAGCTCGTTTGTAAAACTTTTGGAAGCTTCAGACATAGTCTGCACAAAAAGACCAAGGCACTGCACTTTTGTTGGCATTTCCCACACAAAATGAAGGGCGCCTATTTCACAGTATTTTTGGCAACTAAGTAAGAATGCATTTATTCAGAGTAAATGCAGCTAGTGCCTATAAACTTTTACAAAACCAAAAGAGTACCTTGATTTGAGGAACAGTCCTTCACTTATGCGGCGGTTTTTTATTTTACAGACATCTGAATGTCAATAAACGCATCGTGCTGTGTTTTTCTTCAATACTACATTATGGTATATGGTCGCATTAACTTTGCCACCACTGTCGAAAAAAGAGCTGAGAGTTACCATCGCCGGTTAAAGGGGCCCAAATCATCATCATCGTCTCAAGGCGTAAATTTCAGAAGGACCCCTCTGCCCAGTTGCCTCGGTCATTTTGTTTATTGACATATTGTTCGATTACAAATGGCGACTCATTGGAAAGAAATAAAATCGGCAACTTACTGCTCTCGTGCAAGTCTCGAAACTCCTTCATGCTACTGCAGTGTAATTTCGTCTTCTATTTGGCAACTCAATGGTTTGAGTCCAAGCTCATTTTTCAGCATCTTTTGTGGCGGTTTCCTCCATTTCGAGGTGGATTTTGTTCAATTAGAGCCTTCACTTTCCGAACAAGGTTTGCTGATGTTGCTGTCCTTTAATGACCACAACCGTGATGTTGTGCAACCCTGCCAGTATCAAGAAAACGAGACACAAATAAATTATTTGAGTTAAACTGTGTTCGGTGGTCGCTCAAAGAAGACATTTCCTCTGTAATCCTCTAAAGCTGATATCATAGCTTTCTTTTGATAAATATTAGCTTTTCATGTTGTTTCAGCTGGCTTGCTTCACGATCTTTTCCGATTAACATTGTTGTAAACAATCAAGTTTCTGCGACGAAGTGCACACAAATTTCAAACAACGACCGGACTTTTGGCTCGTGCCGGTAATGGTCAGGCGAAGTAAAGTGAATTTCATACGTACTATAATTGCTGCTAAATGTTTTTCACAAACAATATTTTTTCGGTCGTTTATTTAGCCCGTTTTTGTTTAATTTATAGCAAAAATTTGAGGTGCCCTAAGTGAAATTTTTTTAAAAATAAATTGGAAGGTGCTACAGTCTGGTAGGAAAAAGAATTTAGTTGCGAAAGCAACTACTCGTGTTATACGTGCATTTATCCCCTAATGGGAAGAAAAGATATACAATTCTTTTGCTGACTGGAAATGGCAAAATTTAAGCGTATTCATAAACCATTTGAGTGCTAACAACTGCAAGAAAGATGTGATATTTGAGGTTTTCAGCAATGGAAGCAAACCACTTTACGTCACTGCGATAAATTTCCTTCAGTTAGGCACTATTTAAATAAATGCGATGAATACCTTTCCTTTCTCTAAATGAGAAAAACACAGAATGGCAGATTGGTTCCTGAAGCATAACACAAGAAGTCTTCCTCCCCGAAAAGAACTGTTAAACTAACTGAACCATCTGCACCCTCACGAAGCAAAAATAAACGCACACTCGGGATACAGATGTGGGATTTGGTTTCACGTGATCACCTGCCTTAACGGCTTATATCACGGTGAACCTTTTTCCCAAGAGTCGTAAGTAACGCAAGACTAAACGCCTTAGTTACCCAAGTACCAAACTGAGATCATGCTTGAGGGGCAATCGCTCCACCTTGATTTGATGCCAAGCCTTTCTAAAACCTCTTCAGCTCTTTGGGTCGCAGCGCCCGGTTGAGAATGCAACTCCACACTGAGAAGGGATAGTCCCCTAACCGACTTGCCTAGTTCTGCTTAAACAATGAACTAGACAAGTCAGCACAGTACACTATCCCCGACTCTACCCGCGATGTTAGGTGGTAAACCACAGCCACCACGAAACTCCCACAAAGGAGCCTACCGCACTGTCAGGCTGGAACCGAAGTTCCAGGGGCCTCTGACCTCCCGTGGCACCAGAATATAGCCTCTGGTTAAGCTGTCACTATCAGTCAGGTTCCCTCTAAGCCTGGGTCTGTTAGCCGCCATCCCGCCACAGATGGTCTTTCCTCCATCAGTGTTTCCGTTGTCACTATAAATAGTGATACGTATGTGATTTTGAATCATGTGATTCATAAATCCAGTCACATCATCTGGAAATAAATCCGACAGCAATAAAAAATGAAGCAACTGGAGGGGAAATGAAGCCAATTTTTCATTTTTGTCCTCTATGGCGCATCAAATGTAAATTGTTAAACGCTCTGTCATTCCTAGTCAAATTCATTGCTTCGCTGATGACAGTATCGTCAGCTTTTCACATTTCTTGGCCTCCGAACCTCCTCTTTGGCCATTTATCTGGTACGACAGCGTTTGTTAAGTTTATGAAATTACGATTATTCGATTGAGGTGAAAAGAAAATAACTGTCGAAACTCAGTGCAGTCTTCTGTCAATCAAGCATTCCGAAAATAACCACCCACTATGCAAGAATGGCTCTTGCGCTGTTGATAATAATAATAATAATTGTTGGCGCTACAGTCCAAAGGGGGACCAGGGCCTAGCTTGCTCATCAACTACTCGTGTTGTGCGCGCTATTGTTCTCTCACGAGTAGAAGGGACCTACAGTTTTTTGTCGACTCCGAACGGCGAAATTTGAGAAGCTTTTCTTAGACAGTTACTCTTTGAGTGTTGTCAGCAGCTCGAAAGAGGTGGTGCCGTGAAATATTAGAAAAATTCTCGGGATACAGTGGACTTCCGAGATTTCCTCAAATACATGAATCCTCTCAAGGGATCCTGGTAAGACAATCGTAAAACCATTCAAAAGACTATCAGCACCCTTCCGAATACCATTCAAAAACCATCCCGGTTGACAATAGCACTGGAAGACAAACAAGTTCTATTCAACTTTCAAAGTTTCGCATAAATATGAAATTTTTTGATGGAGACATGATACATTTGAGATTGTTAGTTGAATTGTAAAACTTGTACTCCCTCCCTATTTCATTTAACAACCGCATTGTACCCATATTGTGTAAAATGAAACATCCTTTGCAAAATCATGCATCACATTGCGTAAGCTATGGAATTTCATTAAATCCGTTTCTGATGAGTTTCGCAGAAGGGAATGAAAGTAAATTAAACATTCATTCCAGGCAGACATGCACCGAAAGGACGATAGTTAAAGAATTAGCAAAACAAAGATACCTGCGTCAGCAGTTCCTCTCACGGAAGCTGCTGATGAGTTTGGAATGGAAGATAATTGAAGGTAATAGTTATTCATACAATTCAGGTCTGCAAAAATATACTCAAAGTCAATTGGGAATGTTGGGCTTCAGAGGAGAAGCAATTCAATGAAAGGAACTGGGGAAATGTTCATTTGTTCTGTTTTGTCTGCTGAATACACTCGAATCAATTAAGAGGAAGAGGAGCAGGGTGATTTTCGGTAAATCGAGTATGGAATACGCTTGATTGGCTTGTTTGATTTAGAATTTGAACAAGAGAGATGTACGTAAGTCCTTCAATTGAATTTGTATTTTTCCGAATTCTTGAATGCAAATATATTTTTTTTGTTGAAAACTCAAATGCCTCTGTGTTATGAAATATTTATCAAGTGCACAAACAATTACATTATGGACCGTCCTTTTTTTGTTCAAAATTGTTTTATACTAAAAAAGCTTAAGAAACACATAACCCAAAGTATTGTTCTTCGGAAGCGACTGCTAAGTTAAAAAGGAATCCTCTCTGGCATTCAGTTACATAGTCATTCATCGATTCTTTGAAAATTCCCAAACCGATGACTTCCCAAATTTGATTTACATCCATCACAAAACGATGTAGTGGAAAGCACAATTGCGAAATCCTTTAAAAAGGTGTGCCTTAATACGTACAAGCTGCAGGATTACGAGAGTACCTACTGAAGTTCCTTATAAAAAATTTTGGCATGTTTAGCATCGAAATTGACCAGAGCTCTATGTATGCATTGGAAGCAAGATGAAGAACTCAAGGAATAATAATCTGTCTTTAGTTTCCATTTGTAAAAGTTTCGAGTTATAAAACAAAAGAAACTCATCACCACTGGCGGCCTCCTGGACGTCAGAATAAACTTTAAAAAGTTTTCCACATGTTTTTGGATGCCACTGGAAACAACCAGTCACTTTTGATCGAAATTGAACATTTCATAAATTTCCATTCATCACAATATTTGATCCATGGGCTTCACAGTGCTTTAACCATTGACGGCGAAAGATGCAGATCGTGACAAAAAGTTCAATGCAGAGGAGGGAACGGCAGTGTTTTTCTTAAATGCAAGTCCTTTTGTGTGCATTTTGATAATAAATTAAAAAGTTGCTCTAAAGTATATTTTCCCAAATTCCATTAGAGTGAACGACGCACTTTATGGGCTGGTAAAATAAGTCCAAGTCTCCTATTCCAGATATTTAGGTCGTGTGGAGCGAGATCTACCTGACAGAATGTATTGCGTTGCCTTACTCTACCAACAAACTACAGTAGCCACTTCCTATGGTCTCAGCGTTGCCTTTCACCTTACCCTCGGCTAGGAAGTTCTTCAAGTCCAAAACCGATAGACAAAATTACACAACGCCTTATGGTGTCACATGCAGTTGGAAGGAGATCGCAGTCAATTGGGCGTCTGCAAAACGCCTTGCGGTGTCAGATGCAGTTGGAGAGAACCCTCAACCAGTTGTACGTCTGCGTAGCACAAAATTGGACTATATTGAAAAGTAAGTGGTAAGTCTTAGCACCACTCTGGATTGCAGCAGGAAAATATTTATGCCGCCAACAAGATCTGCTTTCATTTTAGACGAGTTTTAAGCAAAGGCCCAAACCCATTCCTCATTTTAAACGAGTTTTAAGCAAAGGCCCAAAACCATTCAAAAAATTATAACAAATTTAGAAGACACTTATATAGTTCAGTCCTTGCTGAAAATGCCACTAATGACGAATGCAACGAAGTGTTGGTCCTTCTAACAACAATTGCCGTATGAATTAAGTGCGCCTTTAGTTTCATGAATTATTGAACGTCGACAACAATCCTGATTCCCTGACAACAAAAGTGTGCCGCGACAGGTAATTATTCCCCCAAAAATTTGCCAAACCACAAGCACGACACGCCATCGAGAACGCCTTCCAATTTGTTGCCAACCACACGCAGACTCCCGCCCTTAATTCGAATCGGAACTTTACTCGAAATAGGGATGCCTCCTCCACCCACAAATGAGGTAAAATTGAAGACACCGCACCTCTGCACCTCCACTGCGGCAAATTAGAATACGAATCAACAACATCAAAGCACGTCTGTACCTCGGGTAGGGAGTTTCTCAAAATCAGATTCTACTCACATCGTCCGTCGTTCCCCCCTCCCTCCACACCTTCTCGGCGTAAATCTATAATCACAACAAAACTTTTATAATCGGAACGAATTACCCAGCCGAAACGTGCAGTGGAAACTTTTCAGAATTTCCTGTTCGAGTCAGGTGTGCGTACACGTATGCAAGTGTGTGGAGGGGGAGAGTGAGGTTGTTGTTGAAGTCTCTCCTTAGCTGGTTCAGGTGAAGTGCACGCTGCAGGTCACACCGCACAGCTACCTTCCTTTCAGATATTCAAAAACTTCGAAGCGCAATATGAATTATTAGCCTTGCCCCGCACACACTCGCTGTAGGGGAAAGGGGAAGACGATGAAGAAAAACAACGGTTGAATTTCGAAAATGATATACACACTCCCCCTCCGCCTTGAAGCGAACAGACCACCGCTCTTAACCGTCGTGGGATCGCTTAATATATCTTCTGGCTGTCAAAATTGAATCGTATATCCTGGCAAAAGGAGTGCACTGGCTGTAACTCACAAGTGTGTGCTGCGGTGCTCTGTGCCCCTGACTGACTTTTTGCCGCTGCTGCTGTGCTGCCCCACGGATAAGCGAAGAATTGTGTGGCCCCAAAGTTGCGAATAAAGCGGGCTCATAAATTTCCAGATGGATGGCGAAAAAGAGCGCCATCGGGAAGACCTCGAACCAACGACAACCACGTCTAAGAACAGCGTTCGCAAATAAAACGAAGGAAAATTAACAAAAAAAAAAAAAAATATCGCGATCGAGGGAGAGAAAAATGAAACAAGAAAAAATGGCAAAAGTTTACATTTCAATTTAATCCGATGCTCAGATTTGTGGTGCTTTGTGCAAATAGATTCCTGGCGCAACACATAAATAATGCCGCGCGTCTCCCCCGCGGCACTGGTGTCTGAATGCGGATGGGAAGCCGAGGGCGCCCTCTGTGTCGGCATCAGAAAAGGGCGAGCAAACCATTTGTTACCCTTGCCTTGAGTCGCTGTTCATATCATCTTTCACGTTCTATTCTGTTTCCCCTTTTTTGTTTTATCCAGGGATGGCATCCACCACACACTGCCAATTTCCGAGTGGTGGCTTAGGGAAGTGGGCGGAGATATTCGAATTTCGATTCAATTGGAATTACTTGCGGAAGTATACTCGCACATTCAGTCGACGATAGATGAAGTATTGCTGTGTCTGCTCCTGCAGCTCATCCTTGACGGCATTCAAAGATGAAAGGAGCGAGAGCGAGAGCAGGAGAATAGTTGAAGCCGGCCGACAACGCGAGGGTTGTACTGCGAGAGCGTTTTATTGAAGTCAGTTATGGGGCGAATAAAGGATAAATTGAAAGAACTTGAGGTACCATTGTTGCCCGGCCCGATAAGGGAGGGTGTGCGGGCCAATTCGAAAGATATGATTTCGGGACGTTTTTCGTTTTTTTTCCCGGCTGTGTAAAGTGAAGAGCTGTCGGCAGCTGCCTTTGTGTGCTCGAGGTCATGTCTGATAAAAGAAATTCATTTAAATGGGTGTCTGAGCAGTTTTTGTAGATTGAATTGGCTTGGGTACGGTTTCGGATGTCAGCGAGGGGAGACATTTGCGAGTTGAAAGGTTGTGTTATATAGGGCAGAGCGCCGTTTTTTCGCCCTTGTGATGAGAGTTTGGGTCATTGTTCGAGACAGGGTGTGGGTGGGGGAGATGCTTTAAATTTGATTTGTTGCGGAGAGAAGATTTATGATCTTTTTCAGACATTCTGTGGCATTCCGACACAGATGGAGGTTGGCAATGGCTGTAGGGAATCAGTCGATTGCCTGAAGTTGAAGTTGTTTCCAGACAGGGAATGGGAGTCTTCGTTGAGTAGTGAAAAGTTCAAGTTCTAAAAGAACCCCAAAACCTTCAGGTCATAAAGAATAAACAAGGAATGAAAATGCGTGCAGCTTCGAAAGACTAACGGTTTTTACGAAATTGAAATTCTGTTAGTTTTAAAAATCATGACAGTATTGGACCCTCTTGGGTTTCAAAAGTCTAGGATGGTCAATGACAAGTTGGTCACCAATTAAGTGGTGGCCATCAAACAAGTGGTGGCCATCAAACAAGTGGTGGCAATCAAACAAGCGGTGGTCACCAACCGAGTGGTGGTCACCAACCGAGTGGTGGACACCAACCGAGTGGTGGTCACCAACCGAGTGGTGGTCACCAACCGAGTGGTGGTCACCAACCGAGTGGTGGTTGTTTTGAATATCCTCTCCCTTGCGGACTCTTTGGCTGTACTTAAGTTTTCGCAATGGAAAGTGTGGAATATGTGAGATTCCAGAAAAATGTAAAAGTATTGAAAATGCAATGTCCACAGTGATCATAGCGCTAAAACTTTAATGGCAATATGCTTACAACTCGGTTTATCGATGTGTCAGATTTTTAAATGGCACACTGAGTCCAACTAAATGCTGCTAGGTGCCTTGATAAAGGAAACCACTTCTCCAAAATTTAACCGGCCAGTTGGTTTGCACAAACTTCGCCGTTCTAAGTCGGCAGAAAACTGACCCTTCTACTCGTGAGAGAGCAGTAGCGCGCACAACACGAGTAGTTGATGATCAAGCTAGGCCCTGGTCTGACTGTGGACTGTCACGAGCAATTACAGATCCGAGTTTCAAGGAAGTTTTCAGCCCAGATGCGTCATTTTATGCAAAGAACACTTATGGGCACCACCGAAATTAAGTCTTAATAAAAATTTGTATACCCTGGTCGCCGTGGCGTAGTGGGTAGAGTGCGACGCTCACACGCCGAAGGGTCTAGGTTCGACTCCCAGTTCAACACCAATTTTTCTAATATTTCACGGCACCACCTCTTTCGAGCTGCTGACAACACTCAAAGAGTAATAACTGTCTAAGAAAGCTTCTCAAATTTCGCCGTTCGGAGTCGGCAAAAAACTGTAGGTCCCTTCTACTCGTGAGAGAACAGTAGCACGCACAACACGGGTAGTTGATGAGCAAGCTAGGCCCTGGTCTCCTTTTGGACTGTAGCGCCAACAATTATTATTATACCCTTTACCCACCTAAAACAATAAACCGTCTGATATACACTTAGGGACAAGAGTCTACATACACAATAGTCACTAAATGAATTTATACCTTTGAAGCAAATTAAACGCAGTAACATTAAAAACTAGAACATAAAACATTTTATTAGACAATATTCAAAAACATATAAAAAACAAAAACTTAAAGTTATTTCATTTACATACAAATTAACTAAATATAAATTAGCAAGGTATTGAAAAGTAAGACATAAGTGTACATACAGTACATTTAAAAAAAAAGATTGTTACGGTCAATAAAAAAACATTACTAATAGGAGGTTGTATTGCTTTTTGCATATATAACAGCTTTTATTCGTCTTGGCATTGAATCTTCTAATTTTGTTATTGAAGGGTCAATCCTCGCCCATTCTTCAGTCATAGCCTATATATATATATATACTCAAACCCCATCACAAATACATAATTAACATGTCATTTATATTATAATTGATTAAATAGTTTTAAGGCAATTGACGTTGAGCCCCTTTTGTTTAGCCGACGCTTCCTTTAGCTTAGATATAAGTCTTTCTTTAAATAGTACAATGTCTTACAAAGAAATTGTAAGCAATCAATTTAAAAAAAAAAAAATTGATATATAAATAAAAATTGATTTACTTTTGTTAACCACTGTGGTATTGTACAATCCGTAACATAGTCCGTTTACCAAAATCGTATGATCTAAACGAAACTCTCCACTCATATGAAATACTCTCAGCCCACCCACTATAAATGCATGCGAATAAGACATAAGAAATGAGTTGTTGTAAATAAATGCACATAGAGACGAGCATCACTTTTATTTCTTTACTGGTCTCCTACAAAATCTAATTAAATTAAAAATGAATACTTTACATACATTGCGTAAAAGTATCCGTTGATGGTGAACTACTTGAAGGAAGTGGATGACACAATGAATACCTCAACGCACAGTTGATTTCATTTGACAGTAGCTCCAGAATCAATTTTTTTCGGTTATACTGTAAAGCGGTCTGATATTAATATTGCAACAGTGCGTTCAGCTTGATGATACTGCCCGAACTTAATGAATATATTAACATGAAAAAAAAGCAACCGTCAATTTTCGGTTCGGACTTTATACATTGATTGAGAAGAACGTTTTTTTTGCGTTAAAAAAAAACTATACAATGATCCGAAACAATTTTTTTCCGGCTTTGAGTTTGAAAAGATAAAACTCTGATTTACTTCAATTAAAAATTTAGTACATCAAGATCTTACAACACATTCAAACCCTAACAAACGTTGATTTAAAATTAACAAAAAATTCTTTTGAAATGTCATAATGTGGTTCTTTTCAACGCTGACGGAGAGAAAAAAGCAAAAGTTAAGCACACTCTTTTTTTCCCATAGCTTTTAAATGGTCAGAAATTGTTTGTTGTGCAACATTTAACATTGCTGCCATTTGCTTTTGACTCAAAGTGTCATCTCCATCCAATAGCGTTTGCAATTCGGCGTCGTCAAACTTGTTTGGTGGTCTTCCACGTTCTTCATTTCTCACAACAAAATCATTATTTCTGAACCGTTGAAACCATCTTTTGCATGTTGCTTCTGATAGAGAATGATCGCATTCGATGCGACTCTGCAATACTTTTCTTCAAATGAAAACAAAAAATTAATGTTTTCCGCAAATCATCACTTTCTGGTGCAAAATTTGACATTTTTAACACGATGAAAAAATATGATGTTGTCTGTTCAATGACTTGATGTATACTACATATTTTTCACAGATGTCATAGAAAACAAACAAAAAAAAAAAATAAGGGCTCATTCACAACAAATGTTTCCTATCGAGACATTTGTATCGTGACGCTCACTTCATACCGGTATAACCGTAATTCCAGTTCTGTAGGCAAACCCGGAATTTATTGAATCTTATCTTACAAGTCCGCAGAAAGGCCATCTTCATGCATTCAGTAATGTTTGTTTGTCATGTTTTTCGATCTACGAAGTGCTTTTTGGTTAGAGCCGACTATAGTGCTTTTCACTATTCCAACTGCTGCCGGTGGCTATCGTCTAAGCAAACAAGTGTTTTTGCAGTCCCAAAGACAACCATCCGACAAATAAAAAAATAGACAATTTCGTCATTTAACTGATTATTTCTGGATACAGGGAAGACTTCACGATCAAGAAAGCTGAGAAATACAAATTTTAAAAGATTTTGGACCCGAATTGGGTCCCACTTCCGAAGCACAGTTCCGAGGTCATGTTTTAATAATAATTGTTAGCGCGGCAGTCCACAGGGGGACCAGGGCCTAGCTTGCTCATCAACTTCTCGTGTTGTGCGCGCTACTGTTCTCTCACGAGAAGAAGGGACCCACAGTTCTTTGCCGACTCCGAACGGCGAAATTTGTGAAGCTTTCTTAGACATTTATTACTCTTTGAGTATTATCAGCAGCTTGAAAGAGGTGGTACCATGAACAATTCGAGGTGTTCAGCCGGGCATCGAACCTAGACCCTTTTGTGTGTGAGCGTCGCACTCTACCCACTACGCCACGGCGGTCATGTTTCATAAAAGCTTAATTATTGATATATGCAGTACTGTACGGTAGCATAAGTCAAACGTCTTCGGATACAAAGCTTAAGATGGCCGAGCTGTGTTGAGCGTACAAACAAAACTGCTCCTGCCCGAAAACCGAAACCCGATCTTCCAATCCTAGAAACAAAGGATGACATAGGTTGAGATAACACACACAAGTGAAGAAGGAGTTCAACCAACTTGGAGTGGTTTTTTGGAGGCAGCTGACTTGAGAGGTGTAGTCGAAAATAAAATCTTTTTAAATACTATGCTTGTTAGCCAGACTGTATATAGTTGCTCGCACTATCTATCTCTTCTTTGGCCATTTGATCGTACGATTCACCCGAAATGTCTCCAAATCAGCTAACAGCATGAATTTTAGTACTTAGCCTAAACATATAAATACAACAGAGAATGTACAGTTCGCCCTCTTAATAAAGTCGAAACACCAACAGAGCGTTCGCCTTTTATTTTCCGCTCATTCGCTCATCCGCTTATCTCCTCCTCCGCTTGAGACCCCTACAAATTCAGAAGTGGGATTAGCGTTCAGCGTGTCGACTGTACCACTCGTCTGTACAATAACATATTCTAATCGCGGCTCTGACAATTTGGTGTTTATCATAGTGAAAAGTGTGTAACATGTCTGAAGAATGGACAGAATTTTTAGAAACGGCCACTGTCTATTGGCTTAAAAAAGTTTTAAGATTCTTAGAACTTCAGACAACAGGCACGAAAGCGCAATTGAAAATACGTGTGCAGGAAGCGGTTGAGAATTTTGCAGAAAACGAGCTAGTAAAGTTGATGCAGGATGTAAAAAGCAGCAGGGGTGCAGAAGGAGGTAATGATGATACAATTATGTTGGAAGACCAGGCGTTTGGTGGTGATAGTAATTCCGAGAGTGAAGGTGAGGAGCAGTTGAATGCAGAGGTGGCGAAGCTTCAAAGCAAACTCCAGAAGAAGAAACAAATAATGCAGCTGAGACAACAAATTCGTGACCTTCAGTTGGAAGAAACCGAATCTAACCTCAGAGCACCTGGGAATTGTAGTTACAGAGACGTAGAGGATGCCATGCTTCCATTTAGCGGAGATGATAACTATCCCCTTCATCGATGGACGGAGCAATTTGAAGAATTGTCCGAGGTCATGAAACTGTCAGAGAGGGATAGGTTTGTCTACGCAAAGCGCCTACTGTTTGGAACTGCAAAATTGTTCGTGAGGACGGTTAATGTGAAGAGTTGGTGTGCATTAAAAGCAGTTTTAAAAGAAGAGTTCGGAGGAACAGTGACAAGATCCGATGTTTATAACGAATTAAGAAAGCGGAAAAAACGAAGAGAAGAAACGATGCAGCAGTATGTGATTCACATGCAGGAGATTGCCTCACATGCATCCATAGAAGAAGAGGATTTAATCAATTTTATAATCAAAGGCATTCCAGATTCGGAGGTAAATAAAACAATTCTGTACAGTGCAAACAGCATTCAAGACCTGAAAATAGCATTAAAAAAATATGAAAAAATGAAAAATAATAGTTCAGAAAGGGTAACAAAGTTCACAGCATTCAGTTCTACCTTAAATAAGTCCAAAAATTCTGAAGATGATATTCCTAACCCAAAAAGTGATCTTCCAAAAAGTGAAAAGAAAGTGATTACATGCTTTAAGTGTCACAAACAAGGGCATATTGCAACTAAATGTCCTAACAAAAACCCAATTATGGCATTACACCAAAATTCAGGAAGAACGCGATTGGCAGATCATGATTTTGAAACGTACGTCAGCTACCGATGGGTTGATAAGGAAACCGATATTTCTGCGAAGTTACTGACACTCCTGGACTCGGGTAGCCCCATCAGTTTTATCCAGGAGAAGTTTATTCCACCAGTGCTTCTATCAACTTTAGTTGAAACAACGCAGTCCTACTTTGGAGTCAACGGCAGTCCCCTCATTACCCTTGGAGTCATAAGTACTTGTGTCATATTTGAACATTCAACAATAAACTTACAACTTATAGTAGTGAAGAATTTTTCAATGACATACCCTGTAGTTTTAGGTCGAGATTTTATTGGGAAAACGGGTTTGAAGCTGAAAACATCATCAGGAGAGCTACAAGCACATGTTGACAAGAAAAACCCACCTCCAGTGACTTACAACACGTCTCAACATCAGGACTCAGTTGACAATAAGGTACTGAATGATGACTTCTCTGATTCAAGTTTCATCAGTCAGATTCTAAATATAGATATTGGCGAAGAAAACGGTGAGTTAAATCTAAACATTAATAAACATCTGCATTCATCTATTGAAGTAAAAATTAAAGAGATAGTAAGACCAGCATATTTTTCCAATTGCAATCGGTTACCGAAGTCGGATTTTAAAATGCATATCGTGTTATCGAAAGATACCCCCTTTTACTGTCCCCCAAGAAGGCTACCATATGCACACAAACTGGAACTTCGGAAGATTTTAGATGATTTGCTTGATAAAGGCATTATTCGCGAATCGAACTCTCCGTATGTTTCGCCCATAGTTTTGGTGCATAAGAAAAATAAAGAATTAAGATTGTGCGTTGATTTTCGCGAGCTAAATAAGTGTACCGTACGCGACAACTACCCACTACCTCTTATAGAAGATCATTTGGATCGTCTAAAAGGAAAAAAATATTTTACATCCTTGGACTTGAAAAATGGTTTTCACCACGTTCAACTATCTGATGACTCAATGAAATATACTTCGTTCATAACCCCCTTGGGTCAATACGAATATACGCGAATGCCTTTTGGGCTGAAAAACGCCCCGTCTGTTTTTGAACGTTATATGAAACATTTGTTTCGGAAATTGATTTCAGAAGAAAAATTGATTACGTATTTAGACGATCTTCTAGTCGCGACACAATCTGTCGATGAACATTTGGTTATATTAAAACAGATCATTGACATAGTTGTTGAGAATGGTCTTCAGCTCAGGTTTGATAAATGTAAGTTTTTGCAAACCGAAGTCGTTTATTTGGGTTATCAAATTACTGAGGATGGTATACGTCCTAACGATGATAATCTTAATGCTATTAAGAATTTCCCGATACCGGTATGTACAAAAGAGGTACACAGTTTTTTGGGGCTTTCCTCATATTTTCGGAAGTTTATCAAAAACTTTGCGAATATTTCGAAGCCATTGTATGACTTGCTGAAAAAGGATGCGCCTTTTGTGTTTGGTATTCATGAAATGCAAGCTTTTGAAATGCTTAAGGATAAGCTTATAGCTTCACCGGTGTTATCAATTTATAGTCCCAATTTGGCAACAGAATTGCATTGCGATGCAAGTACTGTCGGATTCGGTGCCGTTCTTTTGCAGAAACAGTTGGATCAAAAGTTTCATCCCGTATTTTACTATTCAAAACGGGCGACGGCATCTGAATCAAAATATCACAGTTATGAACTCGAAACACTGTCGATAATCTATGCTTTAAGAAGGTTTAAGATATATTTGCTTGGCATTTCTTTTAAAATCATAACCGATTGTCAAGCCTTAACCTTGACCTTGAAGAAAAAGTGCTTAAACCCACGGATCTCCCGTTGGGCATTAGAGCTCCAAAGTTTTGAGTATGTGGTAGAACATAGAGAAGGAAGACGTATGACACATGTTGATGCGTTGAGTCGTTCCTTCAACATACTTTTTGTAGATGATGAGTCCTTTGAATTTGCACTTGCTGCTGCACAAAGGCGAGATCCGAAGATTGTATCTATTGCTTCCGAATTGGAAAAATCTGAGAGTTCATTGTATGAAATGATTGACGGTTTGATTTATAGAAAATATAAAGATAAGGTACTTTTCTTCGTACCATCGCAAATGGAAATTCAAATAATTCGTACACATCATGAATCAATGTGTCATTTGGGAGCCGATAAATGTTTTGAATACATTTCAGCAAGTTATTGGTTTCCCAAAATGAAAGAAAAAATAAAAAGCTATATTCAAACATGTCTTAAATGTATCTATTTCTCACCTCATTCAGGGAAGAAAGAGGGAGAGTTGCACATAATTCCAAAAGGTGATACCCCCTTCGATACATTACATATTGATCATTTGGGTCCACTACCTAGTTCTCATTCTAAAAAGCATGTATTTCTTGTCATTGACGGTTTCACAAAGTTCATAAAACTTTATCCCGTTAAAACAACTCAAAGCAAAGAGGCTATTAGCTGCCTTACATCCTATTTTGAAAGTTACTCTAGACCAAATCGAATTGTGTCGGATCGTGGAACTTGTTTCACATCTAAAGAATTTACAAATTTTTTGGAGGACAACAACGTAAAACATATTAAGATTGCAACGCACTCACCGCAATCAAATGGTCAAATAGAGCGAATGAACCGTATAATAGTTCCTATGTTGGCAAAGGAATGTACCGCAAACACAGCCGGTGATTGGGCTAAACATTTGGTCAAAGTTGAATTCGCTCTCAACAATACTTTAAATAAAAGTACAGGTTTTAGCCCTAGCGTTCTTTTGTTTGGAAGGAACCAAAAGGGTGAGTTTTGTGATCGTGTTCGGGAACATCTCCAAAAAGCGTTAGACAAAAATCGTACTTCTTTAAGTGACATTAGGCAAAAGGCAGTTGAAAACATAGAAAAAAGTCAAACAAGGAATAAAACTTATTACGATAAACATCATAAGCATCCAAGGTCGTACATGCAAGGTGAATATGTTTTGATCAAAAACATTGTAACAATTCCAGGTATTAACAAGAAACTTTATGCGAAATATCGAGGCCCATACGAAGTTAAAAAAGTTTTACCCAACGATCGCTATGTGGTTGGCGATATCGATGGTTTACAGATAACACGTCTTCCATATAGAGGCATTTGGTCGCCAGATAATATGAGACCGTATAATGTGGAAGTAGTTGATCCTGAGCGTTAATAAGGACGTGGTTGAAGGTTACTGTGGGTCGGGTGATATTATGGATATCTAATTATGGATGGATGATGTCTCCGTTTTAATGCCTTAAACCCGTTGTCTGCAGTAAAATCGTACTTTATATTTTCTCCTATAATGTTTGAATACTTTTTTATTGAACTATCATTTTGTTTATAAATTGAAATCTAAAATTGTTTTATCTTTTAACTTTTGTTATTGTTCAAATTTGAATTATTGTAACATATTGATCTTTGTAATCGGGTCGATTATACTGTCAGAATGGCCGAGTTGTAGTCGAAAATAAAATCTTTTTAAATACTATGCTTGTTAGCCAGACTGTATATAGTTGCTCGCACTATCTATCTCTTCTTTGGCCATTTGATCGTACGATTCACCCGAAATGTCTCCAAATCAGCTAACAGCATGAATTTTAGTACTTAGCCTAAACATATAAATACAACAGAGAATGTACAGTTCGCCCTCTTAATAAAGTCGAAACACCAACAGAGCGTTCGCCTTTTATTTTCCGCTCATTCGCTCATCCGCTTATCTCCTCCTCCGCTTGAGACCCCTACAGAGGCACATTGTTGTAGGTCCAGCAATTTTGAAAATTCGGGATATTAAAAATTTTGAAAATCTCCAAATTATAGATTCTTAAAGGCCTAAAACCTCATAAAGTTCGAAACCGTTGAACTCGACTTTCAAACATTTTAAAAACCACAACCACCTTAACATCGCCAACGTGCGAATTCCGAAATCTCTCAAGCAAAAGTCACACCTTAAAACCGCTCAATAGTTAACTGCCATGCGACGGGAATAAGAGGAAACTTCTCAAACTATTCATTTTGCGATTACAGTTTGTACATTTTCAACTTCCTATAAGCTTCCCATTATCCTCAACTTTCCCGTGTCCCTGCGTTCCCCTCTAATTGCTTAAAAGCAAGCTTGAGCTCAATCTGCATTTTCATGGCTTACTCAAGAAAACACAAATTTCGCATTAAAACCCACAATGCCGCACAATGCAGCGAACATCAGCAATAAACCGAAAGAATCCAACGTTACAACATCGATTCGCTGGCCAATGATCAAATTTCATCTCGGAATGCAACCGACGCTTCGCCTGCCCTTAACCGCGAACCGAGCGCTTCACGAAAAACAATGTGGCTGCCCATTAATGTTCAGATTTCCTTGAGCACCCTGGTCTCCTCTTCATTTCCCTCTCTCACTTTAACCAGCCGCAAATATTTGAATGCGAAAAATTTTAATTAAGGCATTCGCCAGGGCAGGATGGTCTACCGTGCCGGAGACGGGGGCCGTCCGCCGTTCGTTTGCTTCAGCAAGTGCCAAAAGCATTTTCTGCGTTTCGCCTCTACGAAGGCCGGATGGGTATCCCTTTGCTCCGATACAAAAGGAAATGCGTTCAGGCAACAATGAGTCACTGGCATACACACTCTCGTGCATACAACGATCGTCTCCGTTGCTGGTTTTCAACCCCCAATGGATGTCTGGATGCATCTTCGGTATCGTTCTGGCCGCAAAACGAAGTGCTTACTGCTGCTGCTGCTTCCTTCAAACATTTTCGACGTTCTCTGAGGTTGTACTTAAGTATCCTTGCCGTAAGGGCCAAAAGAGGAAGTCAGCTTGGGAAGAGACGGGAGACTTCGTGCCCCGTGCCACGCGGCCTTCCTCCGTCGCAAAGGAAATTGTTTTAATTTTCATATAGCGCTCTCTGAGAAACCACGCTAAGCGCTTACTAAATGAATGAATGAATGAAGCGCAAATCTTGCGCAAGGACGTGCCGGAATCCCAACAGGAGAGCCGTCGCCCCGCCGCCGACGATGCTTCTCGTAGTTGAAAGCCGCAGTTTGAGGCTTGAGGCGACAAGTTTATTGGGCTGATTTGGTTTGAATCTTCTTCGCTGTTGCAGTGGAAGTGGCTTCAACGCCTTCATTCCCACCACCATCCCCTTCCACCGGCATCGTGCAAATCTCTTTTTTCGGGGTGTGTGCAGCTTAATTCTGCGGCTGAGTGTTTGGCTTGCTTTTATGGGTGTGGCTGATGCTCCTGTGCAC
Source organism: Eristalinus aeneus (assembly GCA_955652365.1). Classification (NCBI taxonomy): domain Eukaryota; kingdom Metazoa; phylum Arthropoda; class Insecta; order Diptera; family Syrphidae; genus Eristalinus; species Eristalinus aeneus. Next base: position 34,878,733 of record OY019131.1, on the reverse strand, counting down.
TGGAGGTGGCGGTGTGGACGGTAGCCGGTAGTTATGCCAAAGTTTTGCTAAAGTTTTAAAACTCTTCGTGTTGTTGGTGCTGCTGTTTTGAGCGTTTATTTTTCCGCTGTTTACCGGTTCTTATGTGGAAGTAAACCTGGGCGGGTTATCATTTTGCCTTTCGCGGGGTTGGGTGGTAGGCAGCTAAAGGAGTAAGTAATTGAAATAAACAACAACGGGATTAATTTATGTTTCCACTGAGGATTCGTTGATTTTATGAAGTGCTTGGGGGAATTGTTTTGTAGGAACGTGGATTGAAAATCCGTGAAACAGCGCATGTAAGTGGGTAGACTTTCGAGTCGACTTAGGAGGGATTAATCTATTTATGGGCGACTGATGCACTCGGGGATGAAAGGGATTTTGTCAATAAGGCCGGGGTTTGTGGGAGTGCCTTAAGCGGCACTTAAGTGAAATTAACCCTTTTCCATTATTAATTCGATGTGGGCATAGATTATGTCGAGAGAATTGTTGTTGTAGCTACGACGGCGCGACTAATACAACGATGGTGTGAGAAAAGCTATGCCGATGCGACATAGTGAAGAAATATTTCCTTCAAATATGGTGCCCCCAGAAACGTTGTGCTGATTGAAGTGAAGATTTAAGAACTTATAAAAAAAGTGGAACGAGAGGCGCCTTTGTCCAAGTCTTTGCCCAAATTGTTATAAAAATTCATACCCGAGTTTTTGTCCAAATTTTTGTTCAAGTTCTTCCTTAAGTTATTTCCCACATTCTTGTACAAGCTTATGTCTAATTTCTTGTCAAAATTATTGTTCTAGTCCTTGTCCTAGTCCTTGTCCAAATTCTTGTCCTAGTTCTTATCCAAGTTCTTGTTCAAGTTCTTGTCCTAGTTCCAAGTTCCTGTCAAAATTTTTTCCAACATTCTTTTACAAGTTCTTGTGACTGTTGTTGTCCAAAGTCTTGTCAAAATTCTTGTCCAAATTCTTTTCCAAATTTTTTCCGAATCCGTGCTCAAATTCTTATCAGAGTCTTTGTCCAAATTTTTACCCAAATTCTTGCCAAATGTTTTATCCAAATTCTTATCCAATGTGAAGTCCAATATCTTGTCCCAGTTGTTGTCCAAAGTTTTGTCCAATTTCTTGGCCAAATTCGTGTCCGAATATTTGTCCAAGCTCTTGTAAAAATGTTTGTCCAAAATCTTGCCCAATTTCTAGTCCAAAATCTTATCCAAGATCTAGTGACACCTGTTATCCAAATTCTTGCTCAATTTTTTGACCAAATTCTTATCCAAGTTCTTGTGACAGTAGCTGTCTAAGGTCTTGTCTAAGTTCTTGTCCATATTCTTGCCCAATTTTTTGTCCAAATTCTTATATAATATGCTATCCAACTTCTTGTCCCAGTTGCTATCAAAAGTTTTGTACAATTTCTTGGCCAAATTCTTGTCCGAATCTATGTGCAAGTTCTTTTCGAAATTATTGTCCAAATTCCTGCCCAATTTCTTGTCCAAGTTCTTGCCCAAATTCTTGCCCGAATCTTTTTCCAAGTTTTTTTCAAAATTCTTGTTCAAATTCCTGCCCAATTTCTTGTCCAAGTTCTTGCCCAATTTCTTGCCCGAATTTTTATCCAATTTATTGTCTAATTTCTTGCCTCAGTTGTTGTCACAAGTTTTGTTCAATTTCTTGACCAAATTCTTGCCCGAATCTTTTTCCAAGTTTTTGTCAAAATTCTTGTGTCAAATTCCTGCCCAATTTCTTGTCCAAATTCCTGCCCCAACTCTCGTCACAATTTTTATACAAGTTCTTATCCTGGTTGTTGTCCAAAGTCTTATTAAAATTCTTGTCCGAATCCTTGTTTACATTTCTGCCCGAATTCTTGCGAAATTTCTTGTCCAAATTCTTCTCTAACGTCACATCCAATATCTTGTAACAGTTTTTATCAAAATTCTTATCCAAGATCTTGTGACAGCTGTCCAAATTCTTGTTAAATTTCGTGTCCAAATTCGTACCCAAGTTCTTGTGACAGTTGTTGTCTAAAGTCTTGTCATAATTCTTGTTCAAATTCTTGCCCAATTTCTTCTCCAAATTCTTATCCAATTTGTTGTCCCATTTCTTGTTCCAGTTGTTGTCGAAAGTTTTGTCCTAGTTCTTGTCCGAATTCTGTTGGGCTTCCTTGTCAATTTCATGTCTACTTTCTTGACCAATGCCTTCTCTAAATTCTTGTTGACTCTTAGAACCAAGTTCTTGAATCATTTTCTGTCAACGATTTTATCCAAATTCGTGTCCATTTTTTTATGCAAGCTTCTTCCTAATCGAATGACTTCCCCAACTAATTGTCCTTTCCATACTCAAACTCTTGCGCATATTGCTATGGAAGTTCCTGTCTAATTCTTAAACTAAATCCATATTTCCTCGCCCTTTACGAAACCTTCGACCAGACTCTTTTCAAAGATTTAGCCTAAAATTTTACCCAAATTGTTGTTGAATCACTCGTCTGTGGTTCTGGTTTTCGAGATGGCACCCTTTTTTTAGTCTTAAAAAGTGCTTCCAGTGAGCGAACGATCGGAATACGAAGTCCCTTTGAAAGCTGAAAGATTTATGTAACCATTGTTTTCCGGTTCCCAGCTAATACTGAACAGCCCTGTCCAGCAATTGTTTGCACAACGATTTGCCTACAATGCCGCTTACTTATCCGGCCTCCGCTGCTTTCTTTCATAACTGGAAGTAAATTGATAATCAATTAATTGCTTTTTCATAAAAAAGGAAACTCCCTCTGTCCGGTGTTTGAGAAGAAGCAAAGCCCAAAACAACTCCCAGCATCGACGAACTTCTCCCTATCAATAATTTGCGAAGTTTCCCCAGACTTCCCCCGCCGTCGACAAGGACCAGCGTTCCTTAGCGCAAACAACAAACGCACTGGTTGCCTCTAATATAATTAATGGCTCCGCAGCTAATAAATAAGGATGTCTACAAGGGAAGTACAGATGGAGGAAGGAATAAAGAAACAGCAGGAGCAAAAGAAAAATAATCCAGAGAGGAAGTAAAACAAAACCATAAAATAAAACGTTGGGGCTGTGAGTGAATTTACATAAATTTCAGCCGATGGGACGACACGGACGAGAGGGACAGCGTCGCCATCGTCGTCGTCGCTGGCATGTCCGGTTGATTCTGTTTTTGCCCCCGTTCGTTCCGTCGGCGATCCTTTGCCGCTGCCGCTTCGGATTAATTAATGGAGTTCTGATTAATTTTTCATTTCGGCCCAAAGTAGGATAAACTTTCTTACTTATTACCCTCCGCTCATAATTAGAGGAGGGAAAGAAATGCCTTTTCTGTGCTTGGCAGATGCCGTTTGGTTTGCAATTGCTTGACGCCGTGTTGTGCGATTTGGTTTCATCGTCAGTCACTGACAATTGTCCTGGTTGTGGCTGACAAACACTTAATGGGAATGTGACTGGAGATTACTGGCTTTTGCAAATTTTCCCTGAGAAGCCTGGTTTGAGACTACAAAAAAGTGTCAAGGCACTTGAGGGTTTCAAATGTAATGACTTATATTTGCAAAGGACAATTCTGCTTTTAAAGTCTAAGCTGTGCAGGAGCAGAAAACCTGATCCATACAACTCGGAGTGTTGGTTCAGTGGCACACCAAATATGGAACTTCCCTAATAGCTTGATCAGTGAGGAACAAGTTAACCGCAGTTTAACTTCCCTAATAGCTTGATCAGTGAGCTAGCTTGATCTGTGAGGAACAAGTTAACCGCAGTTTAAAGAGAATTGATCATAAGTGGAGTTAGATAAGGGTCACGAACACTATGGGCCCGTTTGAGTACCTGCTCAAACCCCATTTTCGAGGATTTGTCCGCATATACTGGTCGAAATGTCAACCTGTAATTAGTTTGGAGCCAGTCTATCGTTATCGGCTAGTTGACACAGAACAGTTCTTCAACAAAAATAAATAAAAAGATGTCAAACCACATGAACAAGACGCAAAGTAACGCGTTCGCCAAACTGACTGTTTGGAAGTTAATCATTTGTTACATATGCCCTGCGAGTGTCCACCGTCCTGTTGCAACCGCATATAAGACAAATCGACACTTTGAAATTGAGACCAACAATAATTCGTTTGTAACAAACAAAAAATTTGGCCAAGGACGCCTCCGTCAAGGTATCCATTCCAATCTGTGATTTTAGCAAGGAAAAGTAAAGTGGCCGCCGTGGCAACTTACACAACCCGAAGATCTAAGTTCGATTCCCGGCTGAACACCTCCAATTTTTCACGGCACCATCTCTTTTGAGCTGCTGACAACACTCGAAGAGTAATAAATGTCTAAGAAAAAAACTTCTCAATTTTCGCCGAATATTTTGCTGGTTTACGAACCCATTCATGAGTATATGAGTCTCGACGCTGGAGATGATTCTTGGTGCTAAAGTTGCCATGACTAAAGCCGAAAATATCACTCGAATGTTGTGCTCAAAGACTAGTCTCCATCGGCGACCGCCAAAAATCGTTCCAATAAGTTTCTTTGTGGCTGCAAGTCGATTGTTGATCACCGACGCCCACGCAGCACGACGGATAACATGACAACACTCCTCGATTTTCTGATCTCCGATTAAAGGCATTTTAGGTGGCTAAGACAGCCGATACCTCTTATTTTCGGGAGGAATTATGGGGTAAGATGACGGTTAGAACAATGGGATCCATCTCCGCTCACCGCAAACAGAAGACTTGCGACTCCTTCACATTAGTCCTTGAAGCCTTTTAAGAACAAATCGCTGAATTCACTGCTACACACCAAGAACCAAGAAATATTTGAAAAAGTTTTCCATGAACGGTTTTGCAGTCTTATCGGTTGAGAAGGCTCATAACGTGTGGCTCTCACAGGGTTCTACTAATATGAGGTATGAGCCGAAGTCGACACCGAAAAAATATTGTATTCTGTCATCTCCTACCATTCAGCTCTAAGAAAAATGGTCTATCTTGTAAGACTCCAGATACTTTGATTTTTGGATGGGTTAAGGAATTTGGGGAATCGTTAGGAAATATTTCTTCTTCTTCTTCTTGTGGCACTACGGTTCGGGGTGGACCTGGGCCTCAACCAACATGCCTCTCCAGACAGCACGATCTTTCGCTCGTGCATGCTGTCATCAAAAAAGGAAATACAACAGCGACGTCTCGGATAGAGCATCACACTAGGCAGCAAAAACTTCGAGGTAGTGAAATACTTCGTCCACCTCGGGTTCGCAGTAAATAGGGTCAACAACATCAGTGACGAAATCAAACCCAGAATCACTATTGCCGATGGCTGTTTCTTTGGGCCCATAATGGAATGGAGTAATAAAGTCCTCTCTAGACAGACTAAGCTCTGCTTTATATAACAGCATGGTCATTCCAGTTCTACTTTATAGCGCGGAATCTTGAACGTTAGCAAATGCAGATGAGGAAGCCCTTAGTCTTTTCGAGAGAAAAGTTTTGCGTGCGATTTTTGGTTCTATTCCCGTTGATGGCATCTGGAGGAGAAGATTTAATGACGAACTCTATGGGCTGTGCAGCGACATGTCCCTGGTCAAGCGGCTACGGACACAACGCTTAAGATGGCTAGGCCATGTAGAGTGTATGGACACCACTGCTCCGGCCCGAAAAGTCTTTGAATCCGAGCCGTTGGGACAACGCAACAGAGGACGACCTAGACTAAAGTGGCGCACACAAGTGGAGAAGGACCTCAACCAACTTGGAGTGCGCAACTGGAGACAGCTGGCGAGAGATCGTGCTGGCTGGAGAGGCATGTTGGTTGAGGCCAAGGTCCATGCCGGACTGTAGTCTCACAAGAAGAAAAAAAAAAGAAACTGAAGTTGTTTGAGCCGGTGTGTGAGAGCCCGCGCTCTGGTGGTGAAGAGTGATCTGCTTTCGGCGGTTGTTTCCTGATTTCTTGGAAGACAACAGGCAAACAAATGTTTGCCTACCTCTCAGAATTGACTGTTCTACGTTGTTCTTGTGGTACGTTTGCGAAATGTCGGGTTTTTCAGAAAAAACAGGCCACAATTTGCTTGGAAGTGCTTCGTGCGCGAGCAACTTTTGTTGGATTTGGTTCAATTTGATATACCCATACAGTCGACTGCTGTTTACTTTCGGGCTCATACCCGTAAATCCAGGATTCATCAACTGTCACGATGTTATAGACGTGTTTCGAAGCACCGCGTTCGTGTTTTTTAAGCATTTCTTTCGACCAATCGACAAGAGCCTTTATTTGAGCGATTGCCAAATTGTGTGGGATCCAACGCGAACAAATTTATTTGACGGTCAAATGTTCATGCAATATTAAATGAATGCTGGTCCCACTTATGCCTAAAGTTGTCTCAATCTCACGATAGGTCACATGACGATCTTGCAATATCAGTTGGCGCACAGCACCAATGGTTTCCGGAACAACAACTGATTTTGGAAGACCTTCACGAAATTAGTCTTGGAGTGAACTACGACCTCAGTTGAATCCACCATACCATTGATAAACAGTGGTCCTCGATGGAGCTTCATCGCCAAAAATTGAATTGAGTTGAACGATGCAATGTTGTTGACTTAATCCACGTCGGAAATTGTAAAAAATAATTGCACAACAATTTTCACGATTTAATTGCATTTTTGGGCGAGATGAATCTTTTAAGTTACTGTAAATAACAATAAATAATGTATGTCAAAACGTTCTGAGTACGTATAACCTCAAAAATGTTAAATTTTACGATATAGCTGGCAGTTGCCAGATTGCAACAATAGGGTTGCCCAATCCCGAAATAGAAGAGGCGACCTTCGATCGCGGGACGCTGGTTCAAATACGACGGGAACGAACATTTTATTTTAATTTCATTTTATTAGGTATGTCACTTGTTAAGTGTGTCTAATAGATAGTTGTAAGATAAGGGATAATTTTTGAATATAGTTAAGGTCTTCTTAGTTTGAAATTAACTTAACTAATTGTTTGTAAGAATATGAATTAAATCTAAAATGAAAAGGAAAAAATATATGTGATCAAAAGTTGAATTGTCGTGGTTTTGTCTTTCGACCTGTCCATCCTTCCTCTCCTTTGCTCCGTTTCTTCTTCTTCTTATTTATTTTTCGGTATTGTGCGAGAATGGATGCTAGCCCTTAGTCGCATTTCCAGGGGTAAAAACCGTGTTGAGCGGAAGAGCATCTGCGTGGCACCCTATTTCGATCTGTTACACGGCCATACTCCATTGAGTCGCTTGGCGCTCTTCCGTTGAACTCCAATCAGAAATTCCGAAGTTTCGACGGTAACAAAGACGTGTTTTTAAACACCACTCCATTTGTCAGAGGATGTCATTTAATTGACAGAGATGGCGCACGCTTTTGACCTCAAAAGGTTCTGCTAAAGGATCTCGTCTCTAGCGCACTTAATTAGAATCCGATTCGGGTAAAAAGTTGAGTGCTGTACGTCGCGATGCCCAAGCAATTATTGATGCGAAGGCATTTTGGTGCCCAAATCTGATCGTGGGCCAAGCTCAGATTTTGAACTAGTGCAAACAAAACGTTCAAAACAAGTCATACTAAGTGACGAGGAGGAATAGAAAGTTATCGTTCTATTTTGGCTTAAATTTATTAAATCTTTCAACTTGAATATTTTATGTAGCACTGAAATTTTATTTTATTATGTTTTGTTTTGTTTTTGTTATCCTTCCTACTGACGCGGGTGGTCTTCGGGTCAAATTTGACACTATGATGTATATTTTCAGGGCTTAAGCCAGGTTTTTGATTATTTTGTGCTATTGGGTGTTTGCATTCGATTATATGAATATCTCTAATAAAAAGCAATGTTGTTTCAATGGAAAAAATAAGGTTGGATGAATTACAAAGTACCCACATCTTTTTTTTTTTGGAGGTTGGGATCAACTACCCTGGAGCACTCAGACTCAAATACTGGTCCATTGTACTACCAGGCAGTACCCTTCATTTAATGTAATTTCTTGATTTTCCGAAGAAAAGCCAAGATGCGCTTCTGTGATATAGAACTTAGGTTTTCAGTTCCCACCACATCAGCGCCAAATAGCCGCCACCTGATACGAGCGAAAGCAGGACACTGACAGAGAAAGTGCTCTGAAGTGTCTTCAGCTTCTCCACAGGCGTAGCAGAGTGCACCATCACTAAGCCCAAGCCGACTCAGGTGCACAGCGAAGGTAAAGTGTCCCATTAATACGCCAACAAGTCTTCTGCACTCGTTTCTGTTTAGAGATAGCAGAAAAGAAGCGGATTTCTTGCAGACGTTCGGGAGCATATTCTTGGTCAACCTGCATCCTTTAGAGTCACGCCACCTCTGGTTGTACTCTAGTGAGACCCAACTATCGACGAAGGCCTTGACCAGGGACGCGGGTAATCCCAAGGTGGGTTCTGGTCCTACGAATGCCTCTGATGAACCTAGTCTAGCTAGTTCATCGGCAGTTTCGTTTCCCAGGATCCCGTGATGACCAGGGACCCAGACAAGTCTAAGCGAATTTAGCCTGCCGACCGAATTAAGGGAAGACTTGCATTCTTGCACTGTCTTGGAAGTGGTTAAAGGGTTGAGTAAGGCCTTGAGCACAGCTTGACTGTCGCTGCAGATACAGATACTTCTTCCCTTCAACCTATTCTTCACAATGTAGTTGGTGGCCATTAGGATTGCTAAGGCTTCCGCCTGGAAGACCGATGCGAAGTTTCCTAAGGAGGCGTGAAGTCTAATGTTGTCGTTTTCCACGAAGGCTCCAGCTCCAGAACCCTCCGTTGTCTTGGAGCCGTCCGTGAAAATCCGAGTACATTCCTTTCCCGGTTCAGTTTCTGGCCACAGCCAGTCCAGGACACGTGGAAAGTCGACTTTGTAAAAGCGTCGCAACTCCAGTACGAGTGGAACCAAAGACCATTCCCTTTTAGACTCGAGGCCTTGAGTGTGCATACCATGATATGGAGATCAAGTGGGGGGAGATTAATCAGAGCATCGAGAGAAGAGTCAGGTGTGCTGGGGAAAGCCCCTGTGCAGCCGAGACAAACTGTTCTTTGAAACTTGTTGAAAGTGGCAGTCACGTATTTGCGCGAAAGCTTGTTCCACCAAACGACTGATGTATAAGAGAGGAGTGGTCTTATCATTGCCGTATAAATCCAAACGGATCTTTTGGGTGATAGACCCCAGGTTTTGCCGAAAACTTCTTTGAATTTCCAGAAGACTGACAGCGCCTTGGAGGTTTTCGTCTCAATGTGTCTTTTCCAGAGAAGTTTACTGTCCAGGATAACACCTAGATATTCGGCTTCATTGGAAAGTGGGATATTGACGCCTTTAAGTACCAGTTGAGTCAAACCAGTCATATTCCTCCTTTCGTGAAGAGAACAACCTCAGTTTTAAGAGGGTTGACGGAAAGCCCATTCCTGGTACAGCAGCTATCGGTTATGTCAATAGCCGCCTGTCCGCGTGCGCTGACGGCCGCAAGACATGGTCATTTATCCAATACGGCTACATCGTCTGCATAGGCATAGGTGATAGAACTATTCAAGACGGAAAGCAGAGAATCAACCATCATGCACCATAGGAATGGGAGACAAGACCCCGCCTTGGGGGCAGCCCCTGTTAACCCCCGACATTACAAACTTGTCACGCTCCGCCTCCGCGATTGTAGTCCTGTTCATTAGCATTGCTCTTATCCACAACACCAATGATTCCTCTACGCCGTGATTCCTGGCCGCGTTACACATGCCATCAAAAGTCGCATTGTCGAAAGCGCCCTCTATGTCGATGAAAATGCCCAGTGCGTAGTCTTTCCTGTTAAGTGCACATTCATTTCTACCGACGAGATTTTGAAGTGCTGTCTCGCAAGATTTTCCGCGGTGGTTGCATTTGAGATAGAGGGTGTGATCGCAGAGCGTTTTTGCGCATGTGCAGTTCGACCAGCCTCTCCCAGCATTTTAGCATGAAGGAGGTGAGACTGATAGGCTTGAAGTTCTTGGCGAGTGAGTAGTCTTACCAGTTTTCGGTATAAAGGCTACCCTCACTGTACGCCAGGTACTTGGAATGTATGCCAGCGCGAGGCTGGCAGTGAAAATTGATCTCTGCCCTTTTGCAGCAGTGCCGGGTGCCATCGGTGCCGGGTGACTTGAAACCATCAAAAGACGCTACAGCGTACTTGATGACTTCATCAGTTACGACAAGCGATGAAATATACCAGCTTCTGCGAGTAGAATTTGTCTGCTCTTCCCCAGTTTCGGAAATCGGTTGACCCAACTGTGATCCGGTTCCCAGGGAAGTGAGTCTCAAGCATGAGTCGGAGGGTCTCAGCTTTAGACTCGGTGTAGGTACCGTCTGGTTTTCTTAGTGTGTCCAGCCTCACTGCTTTGTGCCTTTTGAGGACTTTCACTAGTCTGCTGGTTTCACTGAGTGTTTCGATTTTCCCACAAAAATCTTTATAAGAGGCACTTTTCGAAGCTCGAATAAGCCTTTTACATTCTTTTTGTTTTAATCGATACAGGTCCCAGACCTCTTCCAGATTGGTCTTAAGTGACCTATTCAGAAGATTTCTGGTTTCTTTGCGCTTTCTCTGCAATTCCGAGTTCCACCACGGGACAGGGGTTCTGCAGGGGTGTTTTTTGACTGGGCATGTCAGTTCGAAGCATTGGGTTAGGGTGTTATTCAGTACCCACAACTTGATTCCATACTTTGCAGGCTTTGATGTCATGTACTGCTGGAAAAACTACATTCCTCTAAAAGCTACTAATTGTTTTGAGATGAATTGTAGAGCTTTGATAATATTTCAACCCATTGATTCCACAAAATCATGTATAGGAGCAAATTTATCCAGCGATCTTCGTTGACTTCGAGTTTTCCTGTTTTTGGACCTTATAACTCTCGATATTTTTCTAAAAGTTTTCAGGGGGCTACTTGCACCGAATATTGGCCTAGTTTTTTCGGAATCCCAGAGACTCTCAGCGCTTTCGTTGTTGGATTGAAAAACGCCAGCTAATATTAGTAATCCAATAAATGCAAGGAGTTAGACATTTTCAATGTCCAGCCATTCTTCACCATATATACGCTTTCTCTCAATGTTGGTGTAGGTCAATATCGTAAAAAGAGGTTAGAAAAATAGTTCAAAGCTGGAAACTTCTTCTTTGATAATTCTTGAGCAAGAGTAACGCGTCAATCCAGGCACCAAGCTGATAATATTTTCTTTCGAAGCTCTTCCGGCACTGTTAAAAGATGGGGTTTTTGAATAATTTACTTGACCAATTTTGGACGACATCATATCAGATTCCGCAAGAGCATTTTCATTTTCACGTAAATTACAGTCATAAGAATCAGCAACCTCGATATGACCTTCGAATACAGAACATGATTCTTCTTCATTCGAAAACGCTACCAAGGAAAATTCACTCTCGCTACCACTCATCGCTACGAAATGAATTGTCAGACAACTAAACAAAGCACGTGTTTTTCACTTTATGTTTACAGTAAGCTGTATAACAGCAGACTGAATCATACAATGCAACCGCGTTGCTATAAAATGTGCAGTTAGAAAGTAAATTTATTTGTAAGTAAGGTCTTACGTCATACTTTGGGTCAAATTTGACGCGAGGGTCGTAGATGTATAAAAATTTGTATGGGACAGAGTCTAAAATATATTTTCTTAATTTTACGTTTATTATCTATACTGTACAAATTTGGACAAAGTCACGAAACATGAAGTCCTAAAAAAATTAATGTTTAAGAAAAGTTAAGTTTTTTAGTAAAATGGGTCATAAATGACTCGAAGACCATAGGAGTGTTCAAATAAATTGAGTGTTATCAAATTAGATAATATATATGTTCTTATGGTTGTCGCCGTGGCGTAGTGGGTAGAGTGCGACGCTCACACGCCGATGGGTCTAGGTTCGACTCCCAGCTCAACACCAATTTTTCGAATTTTTCGCGGCACCACCTCTTTCGAGCTGTTGACAACACTCAAAAAGTAATAACTGTCTAAGAAAGCTTCTCAAATTTCGCCGTTCGGAGTCGCCAAAAAACTGTAGGTCCCCTCTACTCGTGAGAGAGCGCGCACAGCAGAAGTAGTTGATGAGCAATTTAGGGCCTGGTCCCCCTTTGGACTGTAGCAACAACAATTATTATATTATTATTATATGTTCTTATAAATCCACACAAAATTACAGTAAGCACATATATTTACTATACAATTTCCAATATTTTATTTAATTTTTTTTTACTTTGGAACCAAACTCTGATTTTTGTTTGGAGTTAGAGTCTCCTACAACGCGATTTCCTATAACGCGGAGATTTTCAGGAACCTTTTCACCACGTTGTAGGAGGCTTACCTGTACTCACATAAGTCCTAGAAGGACCCCCTTCGTTATTTGTTCTAAAGCTTAAAGGCTCACTCTGAGCATTTAGAGTCAATAACTAAAATAGCTCACGTTAATTAAATTATTTTTAAATTTCTTAGACCGACACATTAATCTGTTTTAAAGCATTTTCTTGTTTTCCAAACTTTAACTGAACAGCAAAATACGCAGCAATCACAAGAAGCCATACAGCCCCGTATATCAAGCGGACACTGCTTACTGAAGTTGTACATATACTTGACATCAGTTCAATAGCCTCTTTTAAGAGTTGCTGTGTGAACGAAACCCTCTGCGTGTGAGAATAAATCTTAAAAGTACACTCATCTTGTGGCCATAAAAAACTGTCAGCTATTGAAGGAATCTAAATTAACACAAAAACTTCATCCTTCATCCTTTCCAAACGATTGGAATAATTACTGTCCTCCCACCCACCGTTAATTCATTCATAATGGTGTAACATGTCTCCTTCAAACCTTCAAAACCGACCAAAATTCTGCCACAAAATGTAACCATAAACATGTTATGTAGGTCCACCGCGTCTGTCCATGCGTGCCGCGGTTTTAATTTCATCCACCACCACGCACTGTCGCTGCATCATGGCCGCCACTTAAACTCTGCAAGTGGTTGCAATCTTCAAGCACACACTGTTCTCATAAAAGTCGCAAATACTAATCGAGCACATGTAGTGGTCAGGTGGTCCTAAAACTTGACTAACAACCGAGAAAACCCGAGAAAACGAGAAAAGGAAAAATGAAATGAAAACCTGCCACCAAGGAGTGTGTGTTCCACACTCGTGTGAATGGTCCCTTGTCGCAACAAAGGTGACTTCGGTGGGAAACTGCTGCTCCCTGGAATGTGTGTTTTCCTCTCAATTTCCTGTCGTGTGTGTGTGAATGTGTACGCGGAATGGAATGGGGCAAGAGGACGTTTGTTATTGCTGTCGTATCCATTCAATGACGCCAACGCTGCCAATGCTGGAACAAATTCACGAAGTCTCCATGCGAATAAAGATGATTTCCGTTTTCGTTTCTTGTCCACCCACTCACCCGTCCACCAGCAGTCGGCATTGACGGCTGCTTGACTGGTTGGTTCGAGTGTTATTCCATTAAGGTGCCCCCCATCCGACCGTTTGCCAACAACATCCTCATCTTGGCACGCACATACATATACCGACACTAGTGCGCCACCCCAATGCCTTCGTATTTCATCTAACTCGACCATTTATTGCTTTTATCCTGTTTACTCAATGTTTTTCCTATGTCACCATATTTGGTTTATTTTCGGAATTTTATTCGCCGACTCCTCGAAGGATCCGGACCCGGATGGGTGGTGGGTCGACGGGTCGGTGGAGCAGCGGTTGGGCGGTTGGGCGAAGACGACTGGCAGTCCTTCTGATGCTGGCGGTGATAGTGGTTGGTTATTCCCTTCCGAATGGAGTGTTGTTCACATTTGTTTACGTTAATAAAAATTTATTTTGGCAACTTTTTACATCAGCGAAATAGCGATGTTTGATGGGGTGATAGTGGTAGTGGCGGTGGTGGTGGTGGTGGAAGTGGGTTGTGGGTGCTGCTGCTGCTAGTTGGAGGGTGTTTTTCTTCGGTGAAGGCGCTCGAGGTGGGGGAAGGAAATTTATGGCAGCCGGGTAAATAAATTGAGATTATCGTAACGGTTTCAAGGATTTTCTTTCTGCTGAGAATGTCTTAACTGAAATGACCCACATTTCGTACACGAGTTGGCATAAATTTTGATTTGACTTCGTAATGGGCACGAGACAATCATTTTTTTTGCTCTACTCCTTGGATTGTGTTAGGTCCTGAGGGGTGGTTCAAGGTTAATGACATAACGGTGATGAACGTACTCGTGAGTCGATAGATTGATGTACTGCGTAAGATGTGACGCCTCTAATTTAACGTTAACGCGTGGACAGTGCGAAGAGGTCAAGTGGGACCACAAAACGTTTTCGGTAGAGCGATTCTATGTGACAGCCTGAGTGAGGCCATATATCTTGAACTTGTCAGCATGTTTTTGCTGTCACAAGTTAATCTTAAGTGAGGCAAATGCTTATTTATAGCCGTTTGCAAAAGCAGCTGAACGGTGAAGTAACTGTCTGCTTATCAGGAAGATGTCAACGGGGAGAGTGGGCAGGATGTCAACTTCGTTGCAAATGTCAAGCAATGTCATCGTCAAGGAATGATTTGTTTGTCGATGGTTAATTTAACTTTGCCATCCGCTAGAATTCGTTAAGAACGAGATGAATGGCGAATGCTGGATGTGTCAAACGTTTTTTTCACTAACATAAGAAGAATTGCCAATATCGGAATGTACTTTTCACAAATCAGAAGCAGAATTGGAAATTCTTTCTCTTGGCAATTAACTGTCAAGATTAGCAAGGAACATTTTTAATGTAGTTCCTTAAAGAGTTTTGCATCAACCAGGACTTGAGAATATATTGGATGTTGATGAGTGACAAGTAGGCAACTTCAAACTGCACTAGGGTCTACGAAGTAGGACACTAGACAATGAGTCGTTTCGTTTTTGAGACCAAAATTCATTAGTTTGTGCGCCTAGCTTCTGCATAAATACTGAAAAATTTTAGGCCTACATAAAGTTAAGCAGCATTTCCAATCTACATTCAGAATTCATTACCACAAATGGTGTAAAATAAAATTGACGGAGAAGAGAACATCCTCTTTGAAACAAAATACGACAGCTTTTTCATTTCATAGACAAGAGAAATTTGAAAATAAGATCGAATTTCGATCGAAACATTTGTGCACATTGTGAGCATTCTTATAACGGTCGTTTTCAACGGGGTGTTCCACAAAGTGTGATTACAAATTCATTGTTTGGGGCATACGATTGTACCCTTATTGCAGGTGATCTTGGAAGTGACTATTAACTTAATTGGAAAGTTGTAATATTTGTCAGCAATATCTTGTCAGCATCATCTGTTTTAATAATGATAATAATGATTGGATGGCGCAACAGTCCAAAGAGGACCTGGGCCTAGCTTGCGCATCAACAACTTGTGTTGTGCGCACTACTGTTCTCTCATGAGTAAAAGGGACCTACAGTTTATTGCAGACTCCGAACGGCGAAAATAGAGAAGCTTTTTCTTAGACAAACTTTACTCTTTGTGTGTTTTCAGCAGCTCGAAAGAGGTGGTGCCGTAAAAAATTCGAAAAATTCGTGTTGAGCTGGGAATCGGACCCAGACCTTCGGTGTGTAAGCGTCGTACTCTACCCACTACGCCGCCGCGGCGTAGTTTTAAGTTTTTTATAACAATTTAAAAATCGTAGTGATCTAAATGGCGCGCGATTGAAAAATAAGTGGTATTCCAACAAGAACGCAAGATTTAAATGACTGATGCAGCAGGGATGCAGGGGATTTTGAAAATTTGGATATAAAGAGTGTCCCAACAAGACAGCAAGAACGCTAGAATGCAAGAACTCAAGAACGCAAGAACGCAAGAACGCAAGAACGCAAGAATGCAAGAACGCAAGAACGCCCGTTTTGCTGGCACTTACGCGATCTTCTAATGCAATTTTTAATCGCCGTTTGGCATAAATTCTGCGGTATTTAATTAATGTAGTGTACAAATTCATCTTTTAAGGCTTGAGTCGCAGTCGGCTTATTCGCATAAACTATGGACATAAAAAAAAACCCAAAGAAAAAACTCCAATGGTGTTAAATCGCACCCTCTAGGCGGCCAATTCTGGTCTGCAGAACGCAAAATAACACGACTAAGAAATGACTGGTGCAGCAATCGATTTGTTTCTCTGGCTGTATGAGTTGTGGCGCCGTCTTGTTGAAACCACATCCCCTCCACATTCATTTCTTCAATTCTATCCACGAAAACATTGGTTATAGTATCACGATATACCGATACTGAACACCATTGGCTGTTTGCGTTTGACCTGACTCATTTTCATAAAAAAGGTCCCATTATTCCTCCTGCCCAAGATCCACACCACACAATGCCACGTTAAGGATGCATTTGCTTCTCGTGAATCACTCGAGGGTTTTCCTCGCCCCAAATGCGACAATTCTGCCTATTGACGAAGCCATCAAGATGGAAATGGGCCTTGGCACTAAAGATGATTTTATTGGCAAAATTTTCTTGTTGTCTCTCCAATATCAAATTAAAGAACTCCCTTCGCTTTGCATGGTCAGCTGAAGATGCAAATCTTTCGTGGAAACACCAATTTGCTGAGCTCCGTTTCGAATTAAGTTAGAGCGACATCATCACGTACTGCCGCGATATTTTCGGTCGATGGACCTGGTCGAAGGCGCGTCGTTGTCTTGACATCAGTTACAGACCCAATTTTAGCAAATCTTTCCATTAATCGCTTTACAGTTGACTCTTTTGTAGCATTATTGTAACCCCAAATTGATCGCAATTTGCGAACTGTAGCCGCAAAACTTTCACCATTTTGGTAAAACAATTTCACAATGAGAATGCGTTGTTCATTCGTGTAGCGCTCAATATTTATTAACCTTATACCTTCTACTAACAAACAATAATAATTGTTCAGATGTCAAACAATGAAAATTTGAATGGATTTAAATTTAAATCTTGCGTTCCTGTTGGGACACCCTTTATTTACCACAGTCATGTATGCGACAGAATTTATCTGTCCTTTGGTTACGCTTAATGCTAACGTACACACTACACGCCAAGCCTTTCAATGTAAAAGCTGTTAATGCAATCTTATCATGCGCCAATAAGTTTTAAATTCTATTGCAAAAGGAAAAGCAATAATGAAGGATAATGAATTAGGATTATGGCTTGTCATACAAGTATTATAAAACTAAATTTCTATACGAGTAGATAGAAAGCAATGTAATTGAATTGAACACCCGTTCTGTGAGTGCTTTCTCATTACAAGAAACGAAAAACAATGTCTTGAGCTCTTATTTTTTTGCTTGTTTGCTATGACATCTGTGAAAAATATTTGGTATACATCAAGTCATTGAACAGACAACATCATATTTTTTCATCGTGTTAAAAATGTCGAATTTTGTACCAGAAAGTGATGATTTGCGGAAAGCATTAACTTTTTGTTTTCATTTGTAGAAAAGTGCTTCAGAGGCGTATCGAATGCTTGTCGAGGCATATGGTGATCGTGCTCTATCAGAAGCAACATGCAAAAGATGGTTTCAACTGTTCAGAAATAATGATTTTGATGTGAGAAATGAAGAACGTGGAAGACCACCAAAAAGGTTTGAAGACGCCGAATTGCAAACGATATTGGATGGAGATGAACTTTGAGTCAAAAGCAAATGACAGCAATGTTAAATGTTGCACAACAAACAATTTCTGACCGTTTAAAAGCAATGGGAAAGATCCGAAAGTGTGGGAAATGGGTGCCACATGAATTGAATGAAAGACAGATGGAAAACCGAAAAACACTTGTGAAATTTTGCTTCAAAGACACGAAAGAAAATCGGTTTTGCATTACATTGTTATTGGCGATGAAAAATGGATTGATTTTTAAAATCATGTGTTAATCTGGGACAACCATCAACATCGACTGCAAAACCAGATCGATTCGCCAAGAAGACGCTGCTGAAGCTGTGTGTTTGGTGGGACCAGAAAGGTGTGCTGAACCACGAGCTCCTAAAACCTGGTGAAACCTTTAATACTGATCGCTACGGACAAGAAATTATTAATTTGAACCATGCATTGATCGAGAAACGACCAGAATGGGAAAGAAGACACAGCAAGGTACTTTTTCTCCATGACAATGCACCTGCACACAAAGCAAAACCGGTTCAGGATACATTCAAAACACTTGGGTGGGAGCAGCTTCCCCACCCTCCGTATTCACCAGACTTGGCTCCTTCCGACTACTATTTGTTTTCATCGATAAGACACGCATTGGCTGAGCAGCACTTTATTTCCTACGAGGAGGTCGAAAACTGGGTGTCTGATTGGGTTGCTTTCAAAGACGAACAATTTTATTGGCGTGGTATTCACAAATTGCCAGAAAGGTTGTCAATATGTGTAGAAAACAATGGCCAATACTTTAAATAAAATGATTTCACTTTCCCATTAATAATTAGTGTTTTATTTTTAAAAAATAATCATACTGATATGAACATCATATATCGAGACATTTGTATGTTGGCCCATTAACAATTAGGGTCTTATTTACACAAAAATCTTCTTTTCATACCGGTATTTTATTGACTAAGTAATTGCGGATTCCACTCATGGATGTCCTCAATCGAATTTTTAGGTTTGCTAACGCAATCGAAAATTCTGACACATTTCGTTATTTTATAGTTGGTACTGCAACTGTGGTCGCCGTGGCGTAGTGGGTAGAGTGCGACGCTCACACGCCAAAGGGTCTAGGTTCGTCTCCCAGCTCAACACCAATTTTTCTAATTTTTCGCGGCACTACCTCTTTCGAGCTGCTGACAACACTCAAAAAGTAATAACTGTCTAAGAAAGCTTCTCAAATTTCGCCGTTCGGAGTCAGAAAAAAACTGTAGGCTCTTCTACTCGTGAGAGAACAATAACGAGCACAACACGATTAGTTGATGAGCAAGCTAGGCCCTGTTCTCCCCTTGGATTGTAGCGCCAACAATTATTTTACTTCAACTGTCACTCAGAAAAAAAAAAGTTTAATCAGTTTTGACGTTATTTTTTGGTGTCTATTGGAAAATGGAAAATCAAAATGAGCAGTTTCGTCTTATTTTACATTTTTATTTCCGGAAAGGAAAAACTGCATCGCAAGCTCACAAAATGTTACGTGCTGTTTATGGTGATGGAGATTTAAAAGAACGACAGTGTCAAAATTTGTTGGTCTAGTTTCTTTCTGGTGATTTTTCACTCAAAGTTGAAAAACTCTCTGGTCGTTAAAGTTGATGACGACCACATGAAAGCAATAATCGATCGAATCGTCACAGTAAAAAACGTGACATTACAGAGAAGTTTAATCTATCAAAATTCAATGTGTGTAGCATAGAAAATCGGTTAAAAAAAACTTTGCTATGTGCGAAAACTCAATATATGGGTTCCTCGTGAGCTCAATTTTGCACAACGCACTAACATCTGCGATTTGTTAAAGAAACGTAATGAAAATTATTCGTTGTTTAAACGATTGATAACTTGTGGTGAAAATTGCAACAATGTCAATCAGAAAAGATCGTGGAGCAGGCCAGCGGACTCAGCTCAGAAAAACATCAAAAGAAAGCTAAGTTATCAGTTTGGTGGGATTACAAATGAATTGTCTACTTTGAACGATCACCGGACGCCCAACCGAACAATCATTTCAGTTGTCTACAAAGCACCACTAACAAACTTCAACAATACAGTTGAAGAAAAGCGGCTTCGATTCACAAACCGAAAAGGTTTTGTATTCCATCATGACAATGCAAAGTTTTGCAGCCCTTTTGGGATGGTCTGCCACACCCACCACATCGTCCTGATCTTGCACCATCGGGTTACTTCTACTTTCGATCTTTGCAAAACTCCTTCAATAATGGTGATGATGTCAAATCGTGCTGATGTCAAGTCGTGTTGTTCCTGATAAAACCAAGAAGTATTACGAACTTCAAAATATTATGCTTCATGAGAGATGGTAAAAGGTCTTTACTCAGTTACAGTCCACAGAGGGACCAAGGCATAGATTCAGCTCTCATATCTTCGTTCTCTCACGAGTAGAAAGGACCTACAGTTTGTTGCCGACTCCGAACCGCGAAATTTGAGAAGCTTTTCCGTAGACAGTTATTACTCTTTGGCCATTGTCAGCAGCTCGAAAGAGGTGGCGCCGTGAAAAATTCGAGGTGAGCAGCCGAAAATCGAACCTGAACCTTTGGCGTGTAAGTGTCGCATTGTTCGAAATTTGAAAAGCTTTTCCTCAGACAGTTATTACTTTTTGAGTGTTTTCAGCAGCTTGAAAGAGGTGGTGCCGTGAAAAATTCGAGGTGACCAGTCGAAAATCAAACCTGAACCTTTGGCGTGTAAGTGTCGCACTGTTCCCACTACACCACGGCGGCCATATGATGGACAAAACGTTACAGAATAGATATATTCCGTTCCATGAAAGAATGTTCTTCTGTGTTTTAAAACAGATCCGCAATTGTCTTTTACTCACCTTATAGATAACAACTTTATTTTTTACTTCTTCCAAAATGTTACGGTTTGCTTCAGATTAGGGGGAAAGTTTTTATTTTCTTATGTGGTTGGACAAACAGTCGAACCCAATTAAGTGCATGTAGAAGTTTGTACTGGATTTGCTTCAGTTGATAAATCATGCAAAGAGGGGTTTCGAGGACGGTGGTGAGTTCAGCGTGGAAGATTAGGAGCGTACAGGTCAACCCAAACATTTTGACATATGAGGAATTGTGGCCTATTCTGCATCCAGAAACGTACCAAACATAAAGTGAACCCGCAGAATCTTTAAAAGTGACTTAAAGAAAATTTCCGTTCGGTTAGAGAAGTTTGGATATATTCGAAAGCAAGGAATTGAGTTAACGCTGGAAGATCGCATTTTGATCTCGCAACTGCTTCCGGAAAGACTTCAAAGCAAGGCATTTTCGCACCGGATCCTGACTGGAGTTGAAAAGTGGATACACTACGATAACACAAAGAAGCAAAAAAAAAAAAAAACAATACTTTGTCTGGTAAATTGGCTCCTATAGTCTGTGTACATCGAAGCCTAAGAAATACTTATATGATTTAAAGTCATGCCCTTCATATAGTGGAATCATACGTGTTGTACTATCAGCTGCTAAAATATTTTTGACCACAACTAATGCGTTTGAGCCGAGCATTGTATGAAAAGTGGTCCGAAAATACCGAAAGGCATGACAAGATGATGCACCGGTCACCAGTTGAATTCTTTTGAAAAAATCGAAAAAAAGAGGAGAAAAACAGCATATATATGCCGAAAGTCTTCTTCTTCTTCTTCTTGTGGCGCTACAGTCCGGGGTGGACCTGGGCCTCAACCAACATGCCTCTCCAGCCAGCACGATCTTTCGCCAGCTGGCTCCAGTTGCGCACTCCAAGTTGGTTGAGGTCCTTCTCCACTTGTGTGCGCCACTTCAGTCTAGGCCGTCCTCTGTTGCGTTGTCCCAATGGCTCGGATTCAAAGACTTTTCGGGCCGGAGCAGTGGTGTCCATACGCTCTACATGGCCTAGCCATCTTAAGCGTTGTATCCGTAGACGCTTAACAAGGCGCATGTCGCTGTACAGCCTATAGAGTTCGTCATTAAATCTTCTCCTCCAAATGCCATCAACGCAAACAGGACCAAAAATCGCACGCAAAACTTTTCTCTCGAAAAGACTAAGGGCTTCCTCATCCGCCTTTGCTAACGTCCAAGATTCTGCGCCATATAGTAGGACGGGGATGATCAAGCTGTTATATAAAGCTAGTTTAGTCCTTCGAGAGAGGGCTTTATTACTCAATTGCCTCTTGAGCCCAAAGAAACAGCGATTGGCAAGAGTGATTCTGCGTTTGATTTCGGTACTGATGTTGTTGTCCCTGTTTACCGCGGAGCCGAGGTAGACGAAGTCCTTATCTACCTCGAAGTTTCTGCTGCCTAGTGTGCGGCTCCGTCCGAGACGTCGATGTTGTGTGTCCTTCCTTGATGACAGCATGTACTTCGTTTTGCCCTCATTTACCGCAAGACCCATTTTGGCCGCTTCCGCTTCAATGCCAGCAAACGCCTCATTGACGGCTCGCTGTGTTCGTCCAATCACGTCAATGTCATCAGCGTAAGCTAACAATTGAACTGACTTCTGGAAGATCGTGCCTCTGGTGTTGACTTGTGAGTTACGTACGATCTTCTCGAGGATGATGTTAAAGAAGTCACATGACAGTGCGTCGCCTTGTCTAAAGCCTTTTTTGACATTGAAGGTCTCGGTGAGTTCGGTACTGACCTTGACGGAGCAGCGAGAGTTCTCCATCGTCATCCTACACAATCTGACGAGTTTGGTAGGAATGCCAAAACTAGACATGGCACTGTATAGCTCGTCTCTATGCACACTGTCATATGCAGCCTTGAAATCGACGAATAGGTGGTGAGTGTCAATTTGCATTTCTTGGGTCTTTTCCAGGATCTGCCGTAATGTGAAGATCTGGTCTATTGTGGACTTCCCTGGTCTGAAACCACACTGATAGGGACCTATCAGGTCATGGACAAATGGTTTCAGACGCTCACACAATACGGCGGAGAGGATCTTGTATGCGATGTTCAGGAGACTAATCCCTCTGTAGTTGGCGCAGTCAAAGGGGTCTCCTTTTTTGTGGACCGGGCAAACGACGCTGAGATTCCACTCATCGGGCATGCTTTCCTCCGACCATATCTTACAGATGAGCTGGTGCATGCGCCCAACCAGGTCATCTCCAGCTGCTTTAAATAGTTCTGCGGACAGTCCGTCCGCTCCAGCAGCTTTGTTCGACTTTAGCTTGGATATTGCTATCTTCACCTCGTCTAAGTCGGGGGGACGGAATGCTTGTCTATCATCGTCCAAATTGAGTGGAACATTCTGCCTAACAGCGGGATTTGGGTCGTCATCGCCGTTTAGGAGTCTGCAGAAATGATCCTTCCAGATTCTCAGCACAGACTGCGACTCTACTACTAGTTGTCCATTTTGGTCCCGGCAGGCCTTGGTCCGAACCTTGTATCCTCCGGATAGCTGTTTTACCTTTCGGTAAAACTTTCGGACTTCATTCCTGCCAAAGCACCTTTCCATTTCCTCGACCGCGCGCTTCTCATGCTCCTTCTTCTTCCTTCTGAGAAGCCGGTGCTCTTCCCTTCTTCTCTGTTCGTAGAGTTCACGAACAGCTCGCGTTGTTCGATGCAGCGTCGCCTTATAGGCGTCTTGTTTAGCTGCGTGCGCTTGCCTGCACTCGTCGTCAAACCATGGGTTCCTTCTGGGTGGTGACGTGAAACCCAGCACATCAGTGGCAGCTTCTTTGATGGCTTCTTGACAACGTTTCCATTCTTCTTCTATGCTTAGTGCAGGAAGCGTCGAACTCTGAGCGAGTTTCCGGGAGACTCGGTCGGCAAAGTTCCCAGCAATCAGCTGCGATTGTAGCTTTTCGACGTCAAACCGTTTTGGCCTTTCTCGACTCCGTTGCTCTCTCGATATCCGGGTTCTTACCTTGGCTACAACAAGGTGATGATCCGAGTCAATGTTTGCACCTCGGAAGGTTCGGACATCGAGAATACTGGAGGAGTGTCTGACGTCGATCGCAACGTGATCAATCTGGTTGACGGTTGATTGATCAGGAGATCGCCAGGTTCCTTTGTGAATGTTCAGGTGTGGGAACCGCGTGCTAGCCACAGAGAGGTTTCGCCCCGAGGCGAAGTCCAACAGCCTGAGTCCGTTTCCGGATGTGTTGTCGTGCAGGCTGTGTTTACCGATGACTCCAGCAAAGATGTCCTCCTTTCCCAAAGTAAGTATCCGAAAGTATTCTTAATTTAATCGAACAGATAAAAATCACAAATGATGGCAGGTTGATAGTTTTTGATTTGTTTTGTTTCAGCATTTTGTGAACAACTTACGTTATTGTAGAACCACTCTCCTTAGACTTACTCCTTACTGACTGCCTGAACTTTTATTAAAAGCTCGAGTTGCACGGGTCCAAAACTATGACAATCACAAACATTGTCTTCTGTTAACTGAATTTTCGATGAATATTGATCAGTTCTAAAAAGTTTGTTTCATTGGTAAGCAACTTCAGTTTTATTAGAATCGTTGGCGAAACAAGTTTCAAACGTTTTGAAGGTCTCCACACCACTGAATTATCTTGAACTCCTTGTTTTCATTTTAAACAAAGGTTTCGACATCGAAGTGCGTTCATGGGGACATATGAAAAGAACAAAACGTGTACACGTGCCAAGCTATAACGATGAACTTTGTAGAAAATACCAATAACTGATGCTGGCCACAGTGGCATAGTAAAGATGAGCACCATTGGGTTATGGTATGGGGTAGTATATTCTCCGTAAGCGTGTGGAACCTAAATTTCCCATTACGGATCGTTATGTCTGTTTAGAATCCCAAACAAATCTGGCTCTCAGGGTAAAAATCCAAGCAAAACTGATACATGTTTAATTTGAAGAACATATTTGCGGTTTTTGTGCAATGCGAGCATTTAATAATTTCGCGCATGACTTATGCCATACCGGCATGTATATTTTTGAATTGCTACGTCCTGAGCCTTACATTAAAAAAATACAAAATAAATGAGTATTCTTAAAAAATTAGTATTTTTTTTTAGTATTTTTAAAATCAAAATAAAACACGGCAGCCAGGCAGCTTAAACAAAAACAACGTTCGCAATGAGTTTTACCCCGCACCTCACTCTCAGGCCATTCCTACTGCAACTGTGGTCAATTTAAATTAACACCGAAAAGGTTTCCATGTCAACTTCATCAAAAAGTGCAACGCAGGAACCAGCGTTCACGCACTAATTACACTTAACCCCATTCGAAAACATTCATAATTATGAACGAAAACCATGGCAGTGGTCAATGAGTGTTTGAAAATGGAACAATCAAGTCGGATTCGACATCGCAACACAGCGCCCATACATCCCGTACACTTCAATTCTAACGAGTGCACAATTCAACCGACCACCTAGACAACCATCGATCGGATAACTGGCAATCGAGATTTAATCAAGCGCTTAACAAAAATATTTACTAATAAAACCACCAGCTCCACCACCATTTGCCGAGTGCAACAAGGCTCGCCGCGTCGCCTCATCTGGCAAATGGCAGCTCACCAGTCTTTTAATGCTCTCGAAAACTGATTTTATTCTGCAGCGCAATGGTTTTTCAATGCACTAATGAACAATGAACCGACCAACTGCTGTGAGCAAATATCATTCAAACGGGGAACGACGGCAGCGCGGCAAATTAAAAAAAGAAAAAGCAACTCGCGAATCATCCTGGCAAATTACAATATTCGAGTTTTTAATCGACCATTAGCCGTTTTCGGGGGAAATCTATTCGAACGGGAGCGGTTCGATGCGATACTCGACGGGGAGCTGAATTGAATTGGGGCACTGGAGTGTGGCCAGATGATTTATTGCAGGCGAAACGGTGAATTTGCGGAAACCACTCAATATAAATTTGCAATTGAAATGGAGGAAAACGATTTTTGAAAGTGTGCTAAGCTTTAAAATATCCCAACAACACGTCCAGTCAAAATAAGGATGTGAAATATAATCAAACATAAACCAAAAATTAAGAGGTGTACACGGTCAACGAGTCTCGTAGGCCGAACCACGGCCTGGAGAACAGAGCCCTGCTGAACCACTTCCACCTTCAAAATGAAATACAGCAGTGGCGTTCTGAGAATGCGGGTTTTACCAGATTCAATGACGAAAATCAGGCAACCACTGCCGTCGCTAAAGATGGCTCCAATGCCATCCTCATTTCGAATGAGGAACTCAAAGACATCTTCAGCGGTTCAATGAATAAAAAATCGACTGGTATTGACGGGATACCAAATATAGTGCTGCGCCATCTCCCTGAAGAGACGGTGGAAATATACACAATCCTGTTCAACAATGCACTGAGTAATGCACATTACCCAGCGCATTGGAAGAGGGCGGTAATGCAATCCCTCCCCAAAAAGGACAAAGATTCCTCGCTTCCAAAAAATCGTCGGTCGATGAGCCTCCTCCCCTGCATAAGCAAGGTTTTCGAGAAGATTGTCAACAGGGTTCTGATCCAGTGGACTAAGGACAACAAAATTATACAAACACCACCAACAACCAGTTTGAATTTGGGGCGAGGCATGATACTGTACATGCCGCGTCAAAACTGGTTTCGGATATTCCACAAAACCCAGTGCACCGGGGCCTGTCTCGTTAGAAGGCCTCTTCCTCAAGTTGACGAGGATGGGTATATGCAAACCGCTGCTTTACACGATCTTTAACATGGTAACAGGAGGAGGAGTTTTGTTGTCAAAAGTGGCAACAAAGTTTCCACCAACGTTTTCCAAATAAAAAATGGGCTCCAACAGGGTGCAGTAAACTCACCAATCCTTTTCTCTATTTCCACCAGCGAACGGATTGGCTCCATGCGCAATATGATCGCGTTCGCCGACGATTGGGTCGTATATCGGACGGCACCAAAGATAGAAGTCATTAACACGCTCCTGCAGCGTGACTTCAAAAAAATCCAGCAATTTTGCGACGACTGGAAGTTGAAAATAAACTTCCAGAAGTGTGAAACAATCCTCTTCCGGACTCCGTTATACAGGGCCTCAAGGGATACGAAGAAGAATTGGCGCAAGTGTGGCATATTGGACCCACGGGGTCAGCCATTAGCCGTGAAGAGTGTAGTGCGATATGTTGGCGTTGTGTTGGACCAGTATCTTTATGGAGGTATCCATGTAGATACAGCTCTGAAGAAAGCTAAGAAAGGCTTCGCTATGGCAAGAGGGTTGTTTTACAACAGCCAACTTGACTCCAAAGTGAAGCGAATCTGCTACACGGCCTTCATCCGCCTAATCGTGGTGTATGGCTGCCCGGTGTGGTTCAATGTGAGTCCTTCCCAAATGGAAAAGATGAGGGTCTTCGAGAGACAATGTCTTCGCGCATGTCTCGAGAAGTACAGAACCCCGGAATCTGACTACAAGAAGTTCTATCCTAATGAGTTCTTGTATAACGAAGCAAACGTGAACAATAATAATAATTGTTGGCGCTACAGTCCAGAGGGGGACCAGGGCCTAGCTTGCTCATCAACTACTCGTTTTGTGCGCGCTATTGTTCTCTCACGAGTAGAAGGGACCTACAGTTTTTTGCCGACTCCGAACGGCGAGATTTGAGAAGCTTTCTTAGACAGTTATTACTCTTTGAGTGTTGTCAGCAGCTCGAAAGAGGTGGCGCCGTGAAAAATTCGGAAAATTGATGTTGAGCTGGGAATCGAACCTAGACCCTTCGGCGTGTGAGCGTCGCACTCTACCCACTACGCCACGGCGACCACGTGAGCAGGGTTGATAATATTATCATTAAGCTGATTCGGAGGCATGTTGCACGAGACATGATTTCTGAGAACGATCTCAATTTTGGGGCCTACTACTCAACTGACGAGTACCACGAGAACGCTCGCTGAAGAGGTTTCATCCCACCGGAAGCGTTCTTGTATCTTGACCGCATTGGATTGATCCAGGATGCGGGAGGATGTCCACTCATCTACCATGTGGCGAGAAGGGCAGTGGACTGGCGACTAATGTATAAGGCCAACGTCGCTTGTGTTAGTCCGCGTGAACACCAGTTCAGCACATCCATCACCATCCATGATAAAATGGGCACTAATAAGGGACGTGGGTTCTATTGGTGGCTAGAACCGCATCCAGAACCCCAGTTGTCGTCAGCCTGAGCTGCCTGTTGGTCCCCTATAGCCAACTTATATTTTTTTTTTTTTTATAATTGACGCGTGCAAAAGGGGTTGCGAGTACCCTTAAGTGACCGGATCAAGTCACAGCACGGGCCGATGGTATAGAGGAAGAGAGGGAGAGGAGGTACCGATGAACATTGGTTTTAAATGCCTGTGGATTGTAATGAGGAGGAAAAATCGAGCTGGGAAGAGCATTCCAGATTCGTGTAGTGCGGCTAAAGAACGAGTCTCTGCATTTGACTGTACGTCCGAAAGAGGGCTTGAGGGTGAATTGATGGGCATTCCTAGCGAGGCGTGTATTGCGGGTGAATTCTTGAAGGGGAGGAATGCAACTGGCTAATTCGTCTGAGCATTTCTTGTTGAAATAGCGGTAAAAAAGTGACAACGACGCGACATTACGTCGGTGTTCTAACGAGTCAATCGACTTCGCAATATTATTGTCACCTATAAGTTTTATCGCTCGCTTTTGAATTCTATCCAGCAGGTGCAGGGAGGTCTTAGAAGCACCTGACCAGATAGGAGCGTTATACTCAAGTTTTGGGCGTATGTATGCCTTGTTTATTGTAGCCAGATCAGAGGGGGTGAAGTACTTCTTGCATCGTTTAAGGAAACCTAGACATTTCGCAGCATTTTTGGCGACCTCAAATATGTGATAATTCCAACTAATTGTTGGGTTAATACACATACCGAGGATGGAAAGTCTTTCGGTTTCAACAACGCAAGTGCCGTTCATGGATAACGGCTGATTATTTTGTGATCGCTTTAACGACAGTAGACAGCACTGTGTTTTGGAAGCATTAAATTCCACTCTATTCTTATTTCGCCAATCGATTATGCTGTCAAGGTCGGAATTTAATGTGCTTAACATACGCTGCCGTTCCGAGTCTAAGGCCGAAGTGGAGGAACGTGAGCCAAGGAACGAATATGAAAAGCTGAGGGTACTGTCATCAGCGAAGGAATGAAAAGGATTAGAAGTAGCAGGCAAGAGATCATTTATAAAAATGAGAAAGAGTGTCGGAGACAAAACAGAGCCCTGGGGAACACCAGCATTAATATAGTGGATATCAGACTTGAATCCATCCAAAACGACTTGTATTGAACGATTCGAAAGGTAATTTCTAATCCATTGAAGAAGAGACTCATCGATCTCAAAAGCACGCATTTTCGACAAAAGAGCCTGATGCCAGACCCTGTCGAATGCCTTTGAATATCAAGCGCAACAATCTTGCTTTCTCCTAAATTGTGCAAAGATTGGTTCCACTTTTCAGTGAGATATGCCATCAGATCACCAGTGGAACGGTTGCTTCGGAAGCCGTACTGCCGGTCATTAAGAAGCTTCCGGGACTCAAGATATTTCATAAACTGACGGTTTATCTGACCTTGTAGAGAAGGAACGTTAGTGCTATGGGTCGGTAGGAGGTGGGTGACGAACATTCGTCCTTTTTAGGGACGGGCTGGACAAATGCAGTTTTCCACTTACTCGGAAAGAGCCCTGAAGAGTAGGACAGATGGAAAAGCTTACGCAGTGGTTTTGCCAGCGTAGAAAAACACCTCTTCAGAAGAACAGGGTGTATACCATCCGGGCCAGCGGATTTGTGTATGTTTAGATCTTTAAGTACTCTTGCTACTGTACGAGTGCGAAAATGGATTTGCCCCATGGAGAAATTTACGCTCTCAAGTACAGGTGGGGCCAAAGTGTTATCTGGCAGCGTTGAATTAGCTGCAAAGTGTGTAGCAAGCAGATTAGCTTTGTCCAAAGAGCTGACAGCTGAAGTGTCATTGCAAATGAGCGTTGGGATCGAAGACGAGGCTGAATTCCTTATGTTTTTTACGAAAGAACAAAAGCTTCTGCTACCCTTGGGGCATTGTAGAACTTTTTGCCTCAACTTTTGGTCAAAGGAGAATTTAACACGTCTTATTAATGCATTACAGTCATTTCGGATCCGTTTGAACTTTTTCCGGGCTTCCTCAGAAGGGTTGGCTTTATAATCCCGGAAACT
Source organism: Eristalinus aeneus (assembly GCA_955652365.1). Classification (NCBI taxonomy): domain Eukaryota; kingdom Metazoa; phylum Arthropoda; class Insecta; order Diptera; family Syrphidae; genus Eristalinus; species Eristalinus aeneus. Next base: position 34,849,013 of record OY019131.1, on the reverse strand, counting down.
CAACTCTCTCACCCTGATAGCCTCTTTGCAGCTCAAGTCGAACCACGCGTTTGCCTTAGGCTTGATGCTCTTCACTCTGTGAGGAATGAAGGACCTCATGCCCAGCGAAATAATGTTTGTGATCGCATCAGTAGCGGCATCTACGTCACTATCGAGGAAGCATAGTGACCAGTTAAAATTCCTAAAGAAGTTGTTAAGTCCTCTCCAGTTGGCTTTCTCGTAGAAATATAATAAAAATTAAATCACTAGTTTAGCTTATAGTGGCCGCATAGGGCCAGTAAGTAGTCACGCCTAGTTTAAGTATTTTTATATCTAGATGTAAACTCAAAAATTTTCAAAAAAAAAAATGCATTTGAAACTGAAACTGAAACTAAAAAATGAAATGGCGCCCGATCTGTGACCACTGTCCAGTCCAGCCCTGTTGCCTTGCCCTAACAGATTTGTATCTCCGCAATCGCAAATCGTAATGGATATTTGAACGAAGTTGAAACTCAATCCATGCGCACCGAAAAAGCTGAGTTATTTACATCATTCGATGCACGGACGATCCCGGACCATCGACCGAACCTCACTTTGTTTAATTGCGAAGCAATTTGCAAATTTTTAGCTCGTTGTCCCTTTCGTCATCCACCAATTGTCATAGATACGATCTTTTTTAGCTTAATAACGGTTTTTTGACGAAGGGCGTTGAGATGAGACAGGGATGCAAGCGAAACCCCTGACGAGGTGACATTCAACGAGAGTACGAAAATAAACCGAAACATTCGCAACGGTCCTGTAAACGGTCTCCGTTCCGCCGGTCATGTGGAGCTTGCGCCCCTGTCGGGTGTAAATCGAATTAAGGCAACTGCAGTTAACTCGTTATTTCAGGCGAAATAGAATTTTATGCATTCTCCCCACTCTCGGAAGACGACTCAAATTGAACCCGTTCGCAGTATTAATGCATTGCTGCCAGGTCGCTCCTGCTCCAGAAACCAGCGCACTGTCTGTGTGTCGTCGGTTCCCTTGCCGCAATCGCCTGTAATTAGAGAGCGCACAGTCGAGTTTGTACTGCTTTTTAATTGCTAAAGTCGAACGACCCTGCACCGAGCGCCCGGTCGATACGGCCCCAGATGACTTGTGTCGCACCTAAGGCTGACACCACTCGAAATGCAGTCGAGGATGCCGGAGAAGAATGACGGCGGGCGGCGCTTGGCGGACAAACGGAGGAAGTGGGAAATAAAAAGGTCATAGCGAGTACCAGCACCAGGGCCCCCGACTGTGGAGACCATTAATTTGACAATAATTGCCAGGAGGTGTCCTGCAGCCACTCACTGCTCTGCCGAGATCTTAATGATGATGTGGACGATGATGGCCACGATGACGGTGCCAAGCGGCGGCGACCGGCGTGCCAAGAGAAAAGCGAATCGCCACCAAAGATCGGGTTGTGCTGATGGTGTCGGGGGTGATTATGATGCTGCAGAGGCGCAGTCAAACATACGGACACACGGACCCTGGGACACCCGGCCAGTCCGTGCTATCATAAATAAAACAAGGCTAACAAATTAATTACGCTCCCCATAGCCCCCGCTGCCCGACCGTCAGCATTCCGCAGGACGTAGCAAGCGAACAATGCACATTCTCGGGCGGGCCCCTCGGGGACGGGTGCCAATTAATAGTCCTGACGTGGATTTTTATCGCCTCGTTTTCGCCTTCCGGTGACGCGACGTATGTGTCCTGTTTAGTGTTTGTCTGTCGTAAATCTTGGCAATTAATTCCGTTTGTTGTTCCTATTTTATATCTCCGACGCTGGTGTAAGTGTGTTTGCTTTTGGCATGCAGCAGGTTAGCTGAGCGTACGCACATAAATCCCCGTCTGTTGTGTCCTTCGGCCCCACCGCCACCCCACGTGGCCTACATCCCGCCGAAGCCGCCGTGCCGTGGCAATAATAATTCAATTTTTGTTTTTCTGCTGTCAGCCGAGAATTTTGTGGACAGCCAGTAACGGTAACGTGTAGGTACGTGCGGGTAATTTTTAAGAGAACCCCCCTCCCCATACCCTGCCGCCCTCTTGTTGCGTGATTTGACGAAGATGGTGAATCAATAAAGGAGGGCGGATGATGGGCTCTGAAAGTTAATTCTGAATGAAAATAATTTTTCGCACTTGATGCGCATACAAAGGAGGTTGTAATTAATATTCTCGTCAAGGGCGGGCTGCGGTGGTGTGCCAACCCTGTGTGAGAGGCAGGCAACGAGGCGGCAGTGTGTCGTGGATGACGAGGCATTTTTCTCTTGAAAGAATCTTGAATGGCGGCCATAATGTGCGGGTGAAAGTTTTCGTAATAACCGTCGAAGCTGAGTGATTGAAGTCCCCCCTCCACCCCCCCTGAAAGGTGTTGAGTTGATTCATCGCAGACCCGGTGGTGGAATTAATGGGACGCATGGTGTGGGGCTGATGCGATTATTACATGTAAATATTTGCTGAAGAGCTGGTCGGAGGTGGTAGTTGTTGCTATAACTGCTGAACAGAGATAGTTTAGGAATAACACACGAATGATGAGGAAAAGAAGTTCATCTAGACGGATGCGCCTGCATACCCAATTTGATGTATGAAATGAAGTCTGTTTGCAATGCCTACCCGAAACCGGATCAAGATTGGAATGTAGTGAAGAACAAAACTTCTCATTTCTCAGTGAGGTAAAGGGCTACTTGAAACCAGAAATTTCCAAAGGCTCTGAACTGCTGTAAAGGGGACTTTACCGCCATTGATGAATTGTGATGGAATGGAAACTACAAAAAGATGCTGCCATTAACTACAGCTTCTAGTAGACCTCAGGAATTGTGCTGTCCGCTGTAGACTTCAGCAGAAGTTCTTCAGCTATCTTCCTGCATAAGGTAGCACAGAGGCGAGTAAAAAAGTGGCATTCCGAAATTTGTTATTTTTGCCAACTTGTGTGAGCTTACGCTGCTCCGTCAAACACGGGACAAATTTCACCCGGAATAGCCAAACTTAAAACAGGCTTTATGCAAGGGACCTGGAGAGACAGTTTGACACTCACAAGAGGCTAACCCCAAAGGCCTCTCATAGTTGCTGGCTCATGCGGATGACATTGGCGTGATTGGGCGAGATGGTGAGACACTTTTGGAACGATTTATCCGATTGAAAAGAATGCAGTTAGGATAAACTTGCACGTAAACAAGGTCATTGGTGTTGTCCGTCCTCCGAAAAAGCAGTCATAGGAGGACGGACAACACCAATGACAGCATAAACGTCCCAGACAGAACGTTATAATGATTTGCAAACATCTTAGCGTAGTCGAGGACTTCATCTTGGTAAAGTTTAAGTTGATGGCACTAGGAAGTGAATACGACGGGATGCGCCTGGTCAAGTGAATTTGGCTTCAGCGCTTAAGATGACTTGATCAAGTAGCCGCTGAGGCAACAGAGGGCGACCTAGTCTGTGTGCATCTCAACAAGAACCACATCAACTTACTTGGAGGGCGCAATTGGAGCCATCTGAGAAGAGATCGTGTAATTGAAGGGGGCATGTTGATTGAGACCCAGGTCGAATCAGGATTCTATGTAAAGAAATTGATAGTCACAAATGAATACCAAAATCAAGCGCAAAATCACTTTCGATGTTTCAAGAGGCGGCTGGGTTAAATGGCTTTCCTAAGCCAAGCTTGACCTACAGAGCACCTCAGTTATTGCTGTCTTGCTCCGTGGTTCAGAAAGTTGAACATTTTAACAAAGAAAAAGTAATAATAATAATGATAATAATAATAATTGTTGGCGCTACAGTCCAAAGGGGGACCAAAGCCTAGCTTGCTCATCAACTACTCGTGTTGTGCGCGCTACCGTTCTCTCACGAGTAGAAGGGACCTACAGTTTTTTGCCGACTCCGAACGGCGAAATTTGACAGTTGTTACTCTTTACTCGAAAGAGGTGGTGCCGTGAAATATTAGAAAAATTGGTGTTGAACTGGGAGTCGAACCTAGACTCTTCAGCGTGTAAGCGTCGCACTCTACCCACTACGCCACGGCGACCACAACAACAAAGGAAAAGTAGCCCCAATTTATTTGCGAAAGAAAAGTTTTGCGTTCGAATTTTTGTTTTGTTTGAGGAGCAGATTTAATAACTTTAAGGTTTCTGAATGAAATCTGGCCGCACTGGCTTAGTGGGTAGAGTGTGAAGCTTGTACGCAGCAGATCTAAGTTACACGAGAGCTTCGTGATATGGAGCGTATAGAAGTGTCAAGCCCTAAAGGATTTCGAGTCCAAGCCACTACGTCACGTTCTTTCTGATAAAACGCTCAGTTTGGAAAACAAAGCTCCAAGTCGAATCGAAGGTACTGAGACAAACTTAAAAGTTGACTTATGCGTCTGAGAAGGTGCACTTAAGTGAAGGTTCGATGTCGAAACATTTGTTTAAATTGAAAAGAAGGAGTTTAAGTTGTTTCACTGGTGTGGAGGCCATCAAAACGTTTGAAACATATTTCACAAACGATTCTATTAAAACTGAAGTTGTTTACGAAGGTTGCATTTTCGGGATTGGGCAACTCCAGTGCTGCAATCTGGCAACTGCCAGCTCTATCGTAAAGTTTGTCATTTTTGAGGTTATAAGTACTCAGAACGTTTTGACATACGAGCACTATTTGTGTTGTTTACAGTAACTTACGAAATTCATGTCGCTCAAAAAACGGAATGAAATCGTGAAAATTTTCATGCGATTATTTTTTTCAACTCTTGACTCAACAACAGTGCATCGATCAACTTAATTTAATTTTTGGCGATGGAGCTCCATCAAGGACCAGTGTATATCGATGGTATCGTGACTTCAACAGAGGTCGTAGTTCACTCCAAGCCGAATTTTGTGAAGGTCGTCCAAAATCAGTTGTTGTTCCGGAAACCATTGATGTTGTGCGCCAACTGATGTTGCAAGATCGTCATGTGACTAGTCGTCCAAAATCAGTTGTTGTTCCGGAAACCATTGATGCTGCGCGCCAACTGATATTCCAGATCGTCATGTGACCTATCGTGGGATTGAGGACACCTTAGGCATAAGTGGGAAAAGCATTTGACATTGGGAGCATAAACATTTGACCGTCTAAAGAATTTTTTGGCGTTGGATACCACACAATTTGTCAATCGCTCAAAAAAGGCTCGTGTCGTTTGGTCGAAAGAAATACACCAAAAATACGATCGCGGTGCTTCGAAAACCATCTATGTCATCGTAACAGTTGATGAATCGTGGATTTACGCATCTGAGCCCGAAAGTAAGCAGCGGTCGACTGTATGGGTGTTTCAAATTGAGCCGGATCCAACAAAACTTGCTCACGCACGAAGCACTTCCAAGCAAATTGTGGCCTGTTTTTTCTGAAAAACCCGACATGTCGCAAACGTACCAATAGAACAACGCCGACCAGTCAATTCTGAGTGGTACACAACCATTTGTTTGCCAGTTGTCTTCCAAGAAATCAGGGAAACCAACCGCCGAAGACGGATAACTCTTCACCACGAAAATGCGAGCTCTCACACATCGGCTCAAACAACTGAATTTTTGAGCACTCAAAACATCGATTTGATGAGTCGTCCGCCGTATAGTCCTGACTTGGCACCGAATGACTTCTTTTTATTCCTGTACGTAAAAAATAAAATGAGAGGTCAACGTTTTTCGACACCTGAAGAAGCGGTTGATGCGTTCAGAATGCATGTTTTGGAGATACCTCAATCAGAGTGGCAAAAGTGTTCTGAAAATTGGTTCAAACGCATGCAAAACTACATAGATCTGAATAGGGAATATTTTGAAAAACAATAAAGCTGTTTTCGATGACTAATATTTGTTTTTGTTCTCTAATCCCGAAGTATAAAAGGCAACCCTCGTAATTCAGTATGACAGACAGGAAGCTGATAAAAAGGAGGAGCGTCAATTTTAAAGGAACGTAGACTGAGGCCCGACTTCATTGCGAACTCCTGTCTCAAATAGAGAAGAAGAGGTTGCACCACAAGAAAGAACATTTTTTCATAAATGGCGAGCGCAAAGTGATTGTTTTCTGCCCTTAGGTGAACAGTATAAAGTTGCAGCATGAGCTGAAGGTTTAGAGGAAGAGAGGGAATGGTTTTAAGTGCTTATGGATTGAAATGAGTAAAAAAACGTGAGCTGTGGTGCGGCTAAACAAAGAGTCCCTAAACTTAAATGGACGTCCGAAGTTGTGCTTAACTGCTTTGAATTTAAAGCAAGGCATAATGTTTAGAAGGGGATAGATGCAACTGGCTAGTTCATTAGAGCATTTTTTGTTGAAGTAGAGATAAAAGACTGATGTCGATGTCCTAGCGAGTATATCGCAATCGCAGAATAATTACTCCCAATACGTTTTATAGCTCGCTGTTGAGCTCTATCTAGTAGGTACAGGAAGGTCGTGTAAGGCACAAACATGATTGGAGCATTATACTCAAACTTTGATTTCATACATTGTACCCAGATCACGTGGGGTGAAATATTTCTTGCATCGCTTAAAGAGACCTAGACATTTCGTTGCATTTTAGGCTACCTAACTAAGTGTTGAGTTAAGGCACATACCGAGGATGGAAAGTCGTTCGGTTTCAACAACGCAAGAGTCATTCTTGGATAATGGTTGGATATTTTGGGAAGGCTTTAGTGGCAGTAGACAACGCTACTGAACAGGGCAATTTGGTTCCAGAGCCTCTGAACCATTCCAAACCTGCACCGGATTTGACAAGGAGATGCGATGTCATGTGACTCCTTCAATAGTGTGAAGGAAAGGGTAATGCAGAGGGCAGGTGTAAACACGGAAAGTAGTACAATCGCAGGGATAAGCGAAGCCAGGAGTTCCCAGGAAGCCGTTGTAGAAGTATTCACATACATGAACTCTGACGATTCATTTCTTTTTCTTCTTCTTCTTGTGGCGCTACAGTCCGGGGTGGACCTGGGCCTCAACCAACATGCCTCTCCAGCCAGCACGATCTTTCGCCAGCTGTCTCCAGTTGCGCACTCCAAGTTGGTTGAGGTCCTTCTCCACTTGTGTGCGCCACTTCAGTCTAGGCCGTCCTCTGTTGCGTTGTCCCAATGGCTCGGATTCAAAGACTTTTCGGGCCGGAGCAGTGGTGTCCATACGCTCTACATGGCCTAGCCATCTTAAGCGTTGTATCCGTAGACGCTTAACCAGGCGCATGTCGCTGTACAGCCTATAGAGTTCGTCATTGAATCTTCTCCTCCAGATGCCATCAACGCAAACAGGACCAAAAATCGCAAGCAAAACTTTTCTCTCGAAAAGACTAAGGGCTTCCTCATCCGCCTTTGCTAACGTCCAAGATTCTGCGCCACATAGTAGGACGGGGATGATCAAGCTGTTATATAAAGCCAGCTTAGTCCTTCGAGAGAGGGCTTTATTACTCAATTGCCTCTTGAGCCCAAAAAAACAGCGGTTGGCAAGAGTGATTCTGCGTTTGATTTCGGTACTGATGTTGTTGTCCCTGTTTACCGCGGAGCCGAGGTAGACGAAGTCCTTAACTACCTCGAAGTTTCTGCTGCCTAGTGTGACGCTCCGTCCGAGACGTCGATGTTGTGTGTCCTTCCTTGATGACAGCATGTACTTCGTTTTGCCCTCATTTACCGCAAGACCCATTTTGGCCGCTTCCGCTTCAATGCCAGCAAACGCCTCATTGACGGCTCGCTGTGTTCGTCCAATCACGTCAATGTCATCAGCGTAAGCTAACAATTGAACTGACTTCTGGAAGATCGTGCCTCTGGTGTTGACTTGTGAGTTACGCACGATCTTCTCGAGGATGATGTTAAAGAAGTCACATGACAGTGCGTCGCCTTGTCTAAAACGATTCATTTCAATTTGCCAATATTTATTTAATATATAAAGTTAGAGTTTATTTAAATTTTTTCAATTACTTTATAAATGCTTCGGCGTTTGCCGACAACCGTTCGCGTCACTAGTTATTTGTCGAATGAATGTTTCTCTCTGTTTTTCCGTCCTCTTTGGTCCATGTAATCTAGGATGCTCGTATGTCAGTACGCTTGGTACGTAGTTCTTTCTTCTTGTGGTGTGTTTTTTTCGAGCGTCGTAACCAGGGATAAGGGAATCAAGGAGATACTCATCTTAGACCAGTTTGTGCCCCTGGCCATATGCCTTGGGCAATGTAGTTGTGTGAGGAATCCCTTGAGAATCGCCAACACTTCTACAAAATCCCTGGATCTTAGACCAAATCGGTGGATAATGGCGGCAAATCGGTGGATCCACCACAGTAATGGCGGCAAATTCGTGGATTCGGCTCCATAATGGTCTAGTTTTTCAAATATCTCGCAATGAATGCTTACGCCCATACTTGTAAAAGAATGTTTTTGCAAGAATGTTATGACATACCTAAATTATTTGAAAAAGAAAAATAATTCGTAGTCTTGCTACGAATTGAAAATGATAATCACGCATATATCACAGAAAGTGATTTCGTTCTAAGATCCACCCTTACCTCTTTTATGTGTTAGAATTGATTCTCTTTGAAAAACAGATGTAACATACTGAAGTTTTGTATAAAATACAAAATATATATTGAAATTTTGTACGAAAATCTGTGTTTTCATCAGTGGTATAAATGAAAAATATTATGAACAAATCGAGCATAATTAATGAACTCCTTTATTACCCAGTTTTTCGTGGTGAAATCGCTGGAGTGGTCGCGTACTCGTTAATTCTGCACAATTTTGCTTATTCGCTATAAGTAAAAGCAAATGGGTACGGTTATAAAAAAGCAATTATAATCAGAGTTAATTACTCACTGATAATTACTAGTATTTGTTCTTTCAATTCATTAAAAGCGATTTATAATGCTTAACATATTTGCATATTTGGTAAGGACTAAATTATTACAAAGTGCGTGCTTGTTCTATTTAAACAATAGTAACTGTAGTGAATTGTGATAAAAGGAATTTGAATCAAGATTGTTTAGAGCAGTTTCTCGGTGAAGCCAGAAGTGTTGGAGGAAAAATACACGCGTGACTGTTCAACAGTTCAAATCATTTTTTTCAAAAACTTTGGGGCCTTCAATATTCGAAAGTTGTGAGAGCCGGAAATTGTGAAAATGTTGAAGCATAAAGGTTGCAGTCAATCAGCAATCAACCCCTAATGTAATGGAAACATATTCTGTGCAAGGGAAAATATGCGACAGGCCAAAGTGGACTTCCGCGCTGTGTTTCTTAAAACACCTTCTTACTTTACTGATAACTGAAAAGGAGTATACTTGCTGTTAAAATTTGAAACCAGACTTCATCTTAAATTATTTGATTAGAATTTTGTCACTAAATTTTGGAAGAGGGAAAACTTTGTCTTCCATTTATTCCTGGCTTTAACATTTTTTATTTTTTTGTTAATTTTTTAAGTTAAATGCAATTCTTGTTAGATCGCTAAATATAGAAAAACGTATCTTATTTATTTAAGTTCGGGTGCAATAGGCCTCTTGGGGAAACCAAACACCCGGTGAATAAAAAATTGGTTAACACACCATAAGCATTCCCCATGGGTTTAAGAGTTATAATCAATTTGTGTTTACATCTTCAATCCATATATTTGAATACCTAATAAAAGAAACGCAATAATATCCAACAATTATACTTTATATTATTAAAAATTTATGACTGCCGTTATACTATACTTGCTTATTAAAAGAGTTTAACCAGTTCTTTGTTAGTCAACTTAATTACTTATTGGTGATATTCCGGGTTTATTAAGAAACATACTTTATTGTCGTTTTGGGTTTTAAGAAAAAATATCCATTAACTGATTTATACTCTCGCACCCTTAATACTTACGCACCCTTATGATTTTACTCATCGATCCGATCCGAACCGATCAGCTGTTTGCAATCAGCTGATCAAGACAGCTCACACGTATTCACAGACAGGGGTTTATAAAAACGCTGTCAGTTCACCTCAAAGAGCGGAAGACGAGGGAGTTGGATACCTCCTGCCTTATCTCTGGTCGTAACTGTCATCTTCGTTCAAGTGTATTACTGTCGTCTGATCGTAGTGCGTACGTGGGTCATGCGGTTCTTTGTTAACGTGTGCATGTTTGAAGTAGCTGCCGCCTGATCGTACAGTTTCTCTTGCGGCCAGCAGTTTGTCTGTACATCCGTCTGGTTCGGATTCCCCATCCATTGACAAGCAGGCGAAAAGAGTTGGTTTTAGAGTGAACGAGGGTAAAAAGAAATATATGCTGTCGACAAAGAATCGATCTGTCAAACAACACCTCAGTCGGAATGTGACAATTTACAGCTACCACTTTGAAGTAGTTAAGTGTCTACCTCGGGGCAATCTTGAACTCCGCAAACAACACCTTGGTGGGATTCGGCACAGAATAACACTTGGCAACCGAATCAACAGTCAGGGTCGAAACTTTTGACTCGAATGACTAAAGTAATGCTCTACCTAATTCTACCAGTACTTTTATAAAGAACCGAGTGCTGGGCGATTAGCAAAACGCCAGAACAGGTTCTCTGTCCTGTGTGCGAGGCGAGGCGAAGGCGAATGGAGGAGAAGACACAACAGCGAACTCTGTGTGCTGTATCACATGTTGACATAGTTTGAAAGCAAAAATCTGTCGACTACAATGGCTCGGCCACATCGAGCGAATGGACAATAACGCTCCTGCTTAGAACGTCTTCCAATCCCAGCCTCCGAGTTTCCAAATGAGAGGAAGGCTGAACCTTTAGTATAGAGGTCAAGTAATTGTGGCGGCTAAAGAGCTTGATTTTGACAACTGGAAGCAAAGCAGCCATAGCTCAGGCTGGGTCTCAGCCCGTGGGTCGCAGGCCAGATAATAAAGTAAGTGACTGACAGTACAGTTTATTCTTTTCACTCCAATCGATTATGCCGTCAAGATTGGAACTTAATGACCAGGTCTATTGCCAAAGAGGAGGGTCGAGAGCCGAGGAACGAATATGAAAAAATAAGAGTACTGTCATCAGCGATGGTTTGAATTGAATTAGAAGTAACAAACAAGAGATCATTTATGGAAGTAAGGAAAAGTTTCGGAGACAAAACGCAGTCCTGGGGAACACCGGCATTAAAACGGTAATTATCACGTTTAAAAAAAAACTTCAAATCCATTAGAAAAAGGATTCAACGACATCGAAATACTACAATTGCGACAAGAGAACACTAGCTTTTTGTCGAATGAATGTTCCTCTCTGTTTTTCCGTCTTCCTTGGTCCATGTAATCTAGGATGTTCGTATGTCAGTGCGCTTGGTATGTAGTTCTTTCTTCTTGTGGTGTGTTTTGTTCGAGCGTCGTAACTATCATCTTTGTCAAAATGTGTTACTGTCGCCTGATCGTGAGTGGTGGGCCATGCGGTTCTTTATCAACGTGTGTATGCTTGAAGTAGCTGTCGCCTGGTGGCCTGATCGTACAGTTTCTCTTACTGCCCGCAGTTTGTATGTACATCTGTCTGGTTGGGATCTAATGCCTGACTCTGTCAGACGCTTTTGAAACATCAAGCTCAACAATCTCGCTTTCTCCTAAATTTTGCAAAGATTGGTTATATTTGACGGTGAGATATAAGTTAATGCCATCAGATCACCAGGGATTCAATTGCTGCGGGAGACGTTTTGCGAGTCACTAAGAAGCTTCTGGAATTCAAGATAAATCAAAAGCTGACGGTTTATACTTACTTTTTAGCAACCTTTGAAAGAAGGAGCAAAAATTATATGGGTTGGTACGAGGTAGGTAAAGCCGATTCGCAGTTTTAAGGGACTAAACAAATGCTGTTTTTACTTTTAAAGACCCCAAAGGACAGATGGAAAAGCTTACGCAGTGGTTCTGAGCTCTTTTTTTGAACCGCCTCATCAGAAGAACAGAGGATATACTATCCGAGCTAGCGGATTTGTGCACGTTGACATCTTTGTCAATGAAGTGAGAAGCAGTTGGCAATAAATCATACAGACTGCCGAGATAAATTGATGGCAACTCGAGACGACTTCGAATGAGGAGAGGGATTGACAAGGATAGAAGATGGCGCGAAGAGGAATCCCTAGTTTTGATTTGTCTTCTACATATTCTTATGAAAATTATATAATTTCGTCTGTACGATTTTTTGGTCATCAGAGGTCATACAAATTTTTAATCAACCACAACCTTGGTTCAAAGGAAACCAGCTTTGAAGAAAAGCGCTGCAACGCGCCTTTTGTCTTCGTTATTAGTCAGAGTATGGCGAAGAGAATGGCCGCCGTGGGGTAGTGGGCAGAGTGTGACGCTCATTCGCCGAGGGGTGTAAGTTCGATTCCCAGCTCAACACAAATTTTTTTAATTTTTCAAGGCACCACGTCTTTTGAGCTGCTGACAACAATCAAAGGGTAATAACTGTCTAAGAAAGCTTCTCAAAATGCGCCTTTCGGAGTCGGCAAAAAACTGTGGGTTCCTTCTACTCGTGAGAGAGCGGTAGCGCGCACAACACGAGGAGTTGATGAGCAAGCTAGGTCATGTTCCCCCTTTGGACTGTAGCGCCAACAGTAATTATTATTATTAGAGGAAAGCATTTAAAAAATGCTGAGCTTAATGCTTCCTATGTAAAAAATAAGTTCTAAGACTTGGAATCCCGTTTGCTGTTTTTTGATAGAAATGATTATAAGGAAATAAACTCGCAGCATCATCACCAATCTAGTAACATTCCCTTTAACACAAAATGTATAGGAAGCAAGTTTCCGTTCCCCCATTGAACACAATCCTACTCAGGCACACAGCAAAATCGTGAAATTTAATTCAATTGCCAATCTCTCCAATGCGCAGAAAATTATTTTTCGTCTCAACAAAAAAAAGGCAAACTCACAGTCCTCTCGTTTGAAAGTGCATATGTGGCAAACATACACCCTCGAAACCTACAGCAAGTACACATTTCACTTTGGCGCTCCCACAGGGATCCTTAAGAACGAGCAAATGGGTGGACGGGATGGCTGGGAATGTTTGAGGTGTTGGCCATCGAATTGAAATTCAGAACAGGACAAGTCCAGACAAGGAAAATGAATGGAAATGACAGCAAGGGAACCCGAAATCGAGAAAAAGAAACCAACTCCACCACCAGGGCGGCAGCCTGCGGGAGGAGCGCGCGCACAGAGACATCGCACACTCAAAGGGAATATGGAAATGGGAAAATATAGTATTTTTCACACGCCCTCCAAATCAGAACCACAGAGACTATCCATTTGCTGGAATAATACCCAGTGAATAAACCATTATGGTTATGGGCTGTGCGCTGCGTGTTGTGTGGGGTGGGGGTGCACTGGTGTCGAGCAGCGGACCGGGGAGCCTGCAATAACCATTGTTCCCAGTGGCTCTGGACGACTCCTGCACACAGGCGACTGGATTTCTTTCGGTTCGTGTCGAGGTCTAGTTTGCATGCGCCTTCGTCTGTTTGTGGCACATAGACCCAGATTCATTCTCCCGCCGGTAGGGAGGGCAGCTCACCCACATTGTAAACGGAAGCGCAGAGCACAATAAAAACCAAGTCTCCGAAACGGGAGTGATATCATTTTTGTATTTAAATGAGATGTTATGCTATGGTGAATGAGCGAAGCAGAGAGAGAGAGAGAGAGAGAGAGAGAGATAGACCATCTTGTAAGCAAATGCCGTCGTCACCGCCGCGTCGCATTCGCATGCAATGGTGACTGTGCCTCGGCTACTTTGCATTCCTCGTGGAGAGGGAGGGCGGCACTCGACGAGTTGGCAATGCGTTAAGTACCTCTGTGCTTTGGGGCCGCTCTGTTTCGTGTGGGTCGTGTTCCTGAGTAAGGACCACGCCGAAGACATGGCGAATGGAAATCATTGCCATGTCGCCATTAAAAGTCTGGCGCTGAAAGACGCCCGTGGGGTGAAAATCAAAATATAAATTCGTTTCTCCTGGGGACGGCGGGCAATTGTTCAATTGAATGCCTCCTTGAGTGAATGGTAATTTAGAGCGATATGACTGAAAGTTGAACATGTGCGCGGGTGGGCAAGCATTGAGTGGACTCTGTCCGAAGTGGCTTTGAATTGATCGACAAAACGACTGTCTAGACGCAGATTCAATGCTGAGTGTCAAGTGCCGGCGGCGGCATTAAGGACGTTTAGGGCGAAATTCATTCTTCACATGCCCGTCGGTTGCGCTGTTCGGTGGGGAGTGGAAGAGAACTGATTTCTTCCTGAGAGGTGATACCTTCAAGGTACCGACAGATTTTCTTGGAAGACCATGAAAAATCCAGACACAGGTGGATACCAAATGTAATGTCGGGCTCAGGCTCTTAATGAAGTTTGGACAGTGTTTTCGAAGGACTTCTCAAAACGTTAAAGATGAGTGGACGTCACACGATATAAGAATACCTAAATTGAATAGAAGACAATTTTAACTTAATCTTGATCCGATACTTTAAAGACCCTTACTTATCGTGCTTTTCGTTGAAGGAGTCCCGGAGGTGAACTAAGATAAGCGGAAAGAGAGGAACAAAACAGATAGTAAAAGACAGCTATTCCATTTGTCTTGAAATATCACAGACAAGTCCCTGAAGTACGACAATTTCTAATACCGGACAATAATAATAATAATAATAAAAAGCGCAGGATGGATTCAGGACAGCTTTATGACAGTATATGGTTTCCTTTGCAGGAATTGGCTTGTCGTTACCACATTGCGTACAGTTTTCATTCCCAACCTTATGACTCTTCAATGTACGATGTGTCATAGTGGGTAAGCCAAAGGCTTAGAGGCAGAAAGAAATACTTAACATTTCTTGACGACAGCAACCTTCCCGACATTCCAGCTGCTTACACGATGGAAGGATTGCTTCTTAAGTTGCACCGCAGAAAAGAATAGTTGCTAGCCCTCCTAACAAATAGAGGAACATATATCACATGTACTTCTCACATCCACGCACTGCATCTTTCCAATCTTCTGAAGGAGAACAGATTTGCTGTGTTTTCAGATTCATTAGTTGCGTTGATCGCGTCGATGTACATCATTTGGTTTTTTGTGAGAGAAGATATACGACAAAGGGGACATCTTTGCTGGAGTCATCGCTGAACACAGTCTGTACGACAACACATCCGGAAACGGACTCAGGCTGTTGGACTTCGCCTCGGGGCGGAACAAATCTGTGGCTAGAACGCGGTTCCCACACCTGGACATTCACAAAGGGAACTGGCGATCTCCTGATCATTCAACCGTCAACCAGATTGATTATGTTGCGATCGACGTCAAACACTCCTCCAGTATCCTCGATGTCCGAACCTTCCGAGGTGCAAACATTGACTCGGATCATCACCTTGTTGTAGCCAAGGTAAGAACCCGGATATCGAGAGAGCAACGGAGTCGAGAAAGGCCAAAACGGTTTGACGTCGAAAAGCTAAAATCGCAACTGATTGCTGGGAACTTTACCGACCGAGTCTCCCTGCAACTCGCTCAGAGTTCGACGCTTCCTGCACTAAGCATAGAAGAAGAATGGAAACGTTGTCAAGAAGCCATCAAAGAAGCTGCCACTGATGTGCTGGGTTTCACGCCACTACCCAGAAGAGACCCATGGTTTGACGACGAGTGCAGGCAAGCATAAGCAGCAAAGCAACACGCCTATAGGGCGACGCTGCATCGAACAGCGAAGGCTGTTCGTGAGCCTTACGAACAGAACAGAAGGAATGAACACCGGCTTCTAAGAAGGAAAAAGAAGGAGCATGACAAGCGCGCGGTCGAGGAAATGGAAAGGTGTTATGGCAGAAATGAAGTCCGAAAGTCTTACTGAAAGGTAAAGCAGCTATCCAGAGGATATAAGGTTCGGACCAAAGCCTGCCGGGACCAAAACGGACAACTCGTGGTAGAGTCGCAGTCTGTGCTGAGAATTTTGAAGGATCATTTCTGCAGACTACTTAACGGCGATAACGGCCCAAATCCCGCTGTTAGGCAGAATGTTCCACTCGATTTGGACGATGATAGACATGAATTCCGTCCCCCCGTCTTAGACGAAGTGACGATAGCAATATCCAAGCTGAAGTCGAACAAAGCTGCTGCAGCTGGAGATGACCTGGTTGGGCGCATGCACCAGCTCATCTGTAGATATGGTCGGAGGAAAGCATGCCCGATGAGTGGAATCTCATCGTCGTTTGCCCGGTTCACAAAAAAGGAGACCCCTTTGACTGCGCCAACTACCAAGGGATTAGTCTCCTGAACATCGCATACAAGATCCTCTCTGCCGTATTGTGTGAGCGTCTGAAACCGTTTGTCCATGACCTGATAGGTCCCTATCAATGTCGTTTCAGGGTTGGAAAGTCCACAATAGACCAGATCTTCACCTTACGGCAGATCCTGGAAAAGACCCAAGAAATGCAAATTGACACTCACCACCTATTCGTCGATTTCAAGGCTGCATATGACAGTGTGCATAGATACGAGCTATAGAGTGCCATGTCTAGTTTTGCCATTCCTACCAAACTCGTCAGTATGTGTAGGATGACGATGGAGAACTCTCGCTGCTCCCTCAAGGTCGGTAACGAACTCACCGAGACCTTCAATGTCAAAAAAGGTTTTAGACAAGACGACGCACTGTCATATGACTTCTTTAACATCATCCTCGAGAAGATCGTGCGTTACTCAGAAGTCAACACCAGACGCATGATCTTCCAGATGTCAGTTCAATTGCAAGCATACGCTGATGACATTGACGTGATTGGACGAACACAGCGGGCCGTCAATGAGGCTTTTGCTGGCATTGAAGCGGAAGCGGCTAAAATGGGTCTGGCGGTAAATGAGGGCAAAACTAAGTACATGCTGTCATCAAAGAAGGACACACAACATCGACGTCTCGGACGGAGCGTCACACTAGGCAGCAGAAACTTCGAGGTAGTCAAGGACTTCGTCTTTCTTGGCTCCGCGGTAAAGAGGGACAACAACACCAATACCGACATCAAACGCAGAATCACTCTTGTCAATCGCTGTTTCTTTGAGCTCAAGAGGCCATTGAGTAATAAAGCCCTCTTTCGATAGACGCTCGCTTTATATAACAGCGGATGAGGAAGCCCTTAGTCTTTTCGAGAGAAAAGTTCTGCGTGCGATTTTTGGTCCTGTTTGCGTTGATCTCATCTGGAAGAGAAGATTTAATGACGAACTCTATAGGCTGTACAGCGACATGCGCCTGGTCAAGCTTCTACGGATACAACGCTTAAGATGGCTAGGCCATGTAGAACGTATGGACACCACTGCTCCGCCCCGAAAAGTCTTTGAATCCGTGCCATTGGGACAACGCAACAGAAAACGACCTAGACTAATGTAGCGCACACAAGTGGAGAAGGACCTCAACCAACTTGGAGTGCGCAACTGGAGCCATCTTGCGAAAGATTGTGCTGGCTGGAGAGGCATGTTGGTTGAGGTCCAGGTCTACCCCGGACTGTACCGCCACAAGAAGAAGAAGAAGATATACGACGAGAAGCGCGGAGGGGAATAATGTACGGACTTGTGAATACAAGATGACACTGAGAACTACTGGAGATCGAATTGCTCAGCTATGCCTTCTAAAGATGCCCCACAACAACAGTTTTGGGCTTTAACAGGGCTGACTTCGGGTTCCCTATAGTTGCTGTAAAATTGATATGAGAAGAAACAGGATTTCCGCTGGTCCCGGAGAGGGCTTCGGGAATCACAAATTTTTTTCTAGTTGGGAAAAACTCCAATGACCAGGAAGTTAGAATGCAAAATTTGCTTGTGAGTTGAGTTCCCTGAGGGTAACTGCCAACTGACATCTTGATTGCGACGACAACATATGTTTAGCATCGCATGCCTTTTGCTACCTAAAGGGTAATCATATGCTTGCGCTCGAGGAGTTGAAATCGATACATAAAGTTGTCAAATATTTCCCTTTCGCCATTTTCATTAAAAGCGTTTCAGTGATCGGATCTAGCTCAACTATGCTCCGTTTTCCTTTGTCGTTAGTTTAAGGCCGCCGGATAGTTGTGGGTAGATTGCGACGCTCACACGCCAAAGGGTCTGGTTTCGATTTCCGGCTGAACACCTTGAATTTTTCACGGCACCACCTCTTTTGTGTTGCTGACAACACCCAAAGGGGACTAACTATCTAAGAAAGCTTCTCAAACTTCGCCGTTCGGAGTCGGTAAAAAAGTGTAGGTCTCTTCTACTCGTGAGAGAACAGTAGCACGCACAACACGAGTAGTTGATGATTAAGCTAGGCCTGGTCTTCCTGTGGACTGTCACGCCCACAATTATTATTATTATTATGCGCCGTTTTGTTTGATAATCTGTTTCCATCCAGACGGCAACTTCATGATACCCTCCTCGTAGAAGCCCCCTCCTTATTTGCGAAGAACCCGGACAGCCACTTTTCACAAGCCTCTTTTGAGTTCAGCTTCACATCACCAATGGCGTTCGCCATGAACAGGAACAGGTGGTAATCACTTGGCGCTCTGTCCGGGCTATAGCTGGCATCAGAGCTCCAGTAACTTCTTACGAGTCATCATCGAAGTGTATGGTCTGGCGTTGTCCTGGTGGAACACTACACCCTACCTGTTAGCCAATTCTGGACGTTTTTGGTCGATCGCCTGCTTCAAGCGGTCAAGCTGTTCGCAGTAGAGGGTAGAATTAAACGCCTGGGCATATGGCAGCAGCTCATAGTGAATGATTCCCTTCAATCCCACCAAACACACAGCTAAACTTTCCTGGCCGTCAATACCGGCTTGGCCACTGTTTGGGATGATTCACCGGCCACACAGCCACGACTGTTTCTGCTGAATATTGTCGTAGGTAATCCATTTTTTGCCGCCAGTCACCATCCGCTTCAAAAATTCAACGTCTCAGCAGGCGTTGATTCAGTCCAGAAGGTTTTTTGCCGTCAAATCGTACGGCCTCAAAACACCAAGCTTTTTGTATTCAGCTTTCTGCAGATGGTTTAAAATGGCTTGGTGATCAACTCTCATCTCCTGGGCGATGATATGCCGTATGCCGGTCTATTCCGATGATTTTCATGATTCGATCGGTATTTGTCGTCATAGGTCTTTCGACGCCTGGCTTATCCATGGTGTCGTTTTCACCGGCTCTGAATCGTCGAAACCATTCCTCCGCTGTTCGAAGTGATTGAGTACCATCCCTCAAAACACCATTAATCTCACGGAACGTTTCTGTAGCGGATTTGCCTGTAACGTGGAAAACTTTATAGTAGCGCGAATTTCGGCGTGACTGAACTCCATATCCACACGTCTATAACCGTTGAACGCAATATCCAAACTAACCATGCACAGCGTCGTTATGTAGGTTATGTCAAGACAAATGCTGTATAGTATTGCCAGATAAGAGCTTTGTAGCGCTTTGTACGTAGCCGGAAAATTCAAAAGACAAAAAGACGGAAAAGCGATATTTGACGACCTTATATTCAAATGTCCGATATCATGCCTTATGGAGGAGATGGCAAGAATTCAAAATTCAGAGTCTCTTAAGCCCAAGAACCTGAATCCATCAAATTTTAGAAATTCTACAATAAATTGGCTCAGTGGAAACTTGCACTTTTCGAACTGAGCCCGTTTTTCAAATACGACAGCGGACACCAAGTCCCCTCCTCCACGACCAAAGGCTTCTCGAAATATCGACTTTTTTAAGTTTCGCTTGTTCAAGGGTTTCGGATTTCAAAGCTTCTTCTAAACGCTCATTCCTTATTTGTCCACTGGCACACTTCCTCTTCGATTACGCACCATTTCCACTCGTCCCGGACGAAAGACCATCATTCGAGGTACAGTAAAGGGGTTCGATATTTAGCTCCGTAACCTTCCACCATTTCCTCACTCTTCACATCTCCGATATATTAGAAGCAAAGGCGCGAGGTATTTTTCTTTTTGTTTTTATCATTGGTCGCACCTCGACTGAAATTTATTCCACCTCGACTGAGACACTTCTTGCTTTTATGTGGACAGCAATCAGTCACACAATTTCCTCCCAGTCATCGCGGAGATCGTTGAATTTACTTATGGTCGAACGCAACTGTCAATTCGGAGTTTAGCGCTTTTACCCTTCTGGGTCTTTGGAAACTATGAATTTTTATCGCTTGTCGAGGGTGGCGCTCCATACCCATTTACGCAGAACATGAAAGTTGAGTTTTCCTAAATTGAGTCAGGTTTCGCAGAAACACTCCTCATTTGAATACCAAATCTATGTCACTAGAAGTGCTGCACCGCTTGTTTTAATTATCGGAGAAGGTCTGCTTCTCAGCAATCACCGAAATTTATTAAACCCATTGCTACGCACCCTCCCTAGAGCGCACTGGAAGAGAACCCCTGCAGCTTGAGTCTGTAAAAACCTTAATCACTTCTAATAATCGCAAAATTGAAAAACTTATGTGCTCCCTCTTGGGGGAAAACAGCCACGACGACAGTTAGAGAAAAACTTAAAGCAATTTACCTCACCGACAGCAGCAGCAGCACAACAAGCGCCCACCCCCACCCCCCCCCCCCCCCAATCCACCCGATTCATGAAACAATACGCCAAACCAAAGAATCTTCTCCAACATCTCCACCTTGGCCAAATACAAGTAACTGCCGGATATGTGCCTGTGTGTGAGTTGGCCGGGGGTGGCAAAGTTCGTTACGTTTCATTTCAAACTCTTTTTGTTCGTTGACTTGCCATGGGTGGGAAGTGTGCAAAGAAACGAAAAACGCAAAAAATAACAAGAAACGAAACAAAGCAACGGAAAGTCGGGATCGCATTTTAATTGCAAAGCGCGGGGCCAGACGGACACAGAGCAGCGCAAGAAAATCCAAGCGAAGACCCGCCAAACTGAAATGGGAATCTGGAGAGTTGAGAGTGTTTAGTTTTATCACACAACTTTGTCTCTACAGGATTACATTGATGGAACTGCTTAAGGATTCGATTCTGCTCCGCACTCGGGCGCGCCGCAACCACTGAGAGAGATAGTCTAGTGTTTTTTGTTTCTCTCGTTTTTGGGAAGAAAATTGTTTCCTTAGGTGAGGCTTTCACATCGCCTTCGAGAGGAGGTGGGCCGCCGGCTTCGTGGGAGAGGACAAAACTTTTCATATTGTTGTAAATGGCATCACACATTAAACACCGTCGCCACTTGTGCCCACACCCTGACTGGGGGTGTGGTAGTTTGACTTCAGAAACGGGATGCATTAAGGTTAAATTATGCATTCGACCAGAGGTCGCTACGGATGAAGTTGCCGCTCCTGCGACACTGTCAGGAGCTGCAGCTCGCTGCGCGAGACCCAAAAGATGTTAAAAGTTAATTAAGAGATATTCTGGTTGCAACTGCGAGGATGTGTGTGAAGTGTGGGACTCATTTCCCTGTTTTGTTTCTTTTTCCCTTTGCATTCGTTTGCGGTAGTGTTCACAGCGTTGCTGCGAAATTGCGGAAAGAAGTTCAAAAGTGTCTACAAGGTGATGATGGTGTAAGGGCACAAGGCGGACTTTTAATGGCACACACAAAGCGGGCAGAGTCCATGCAATTAAGAGTCCTTGCGCGCTGCGTTTGACTTGGAAGTGAATGCGTTTCGCTTTGTAGACAAGACACTAGGACTTTTATGCGCTCAAAGGAAAGTCGCGGTGGTCATTAAAGTTGTTGCCGGAATTTATCAACTCGAGGTGGAGGAGTTTGGTTTCGGGAATATTTAATGGAGGACATTTTAAATCGCGCGTAGAACCGTTGACACATACTGGTGCACTGGAGGTTTGAACGGTTGTAAGCAGCTTTTGGAAATTTTAACTTTTTATGTTGCTTAAAGGAAAACTCTGTGGCCGCCGTGGCGTAGTGGGTAGAGTGCGACGCTCACACGCCGAAGGGTCTAGGTTCGATTCCCAGCTCAACACCAATTTTTCAAATATTTCACGGCACCACCTCTTTCGAGCTGCTAACAACACTCAAAGAGCAATAACTGTCTAAGAAAGCTTCGCAAACTTCGCCGTTCGGAGTCGGCAAGAAACTGTGGGTCCCTTCTACTCGTGAAAGAACAGTAGCGCGCACGACACGAGTAGTTCATGAGCAAGCTAGGCCCCGGTCCCCATCTGGACTGTAGCGCCAACAATAATAATAAGCACGTTTCTTTTCATTCTAAATCAGTAGAGGAAATACACACTTAAACGTTAAAACGTTGGTCTTAGAAAGGGGAAAAGAGCTTAAGAATAAACAATTCACCGCCTCCTTGAAAAACTGATTGATCAACTTACGAGAGGCATTTAATATCTTCTCGGTTGTGTTTGGTGGGATGGAAGGGAGTCATCCACTTTGAGCTGATCCCATATGGCCACACGCTTAATTCTACCATCTACTGCGAACAGCTTGACCACTTGAAGCAGGCGATCGACCAAAAGCGTCCAGAATTGGCCAACAGGAAGGGTGTAGTGTTCCACCAGGACAACGCCAGACCACACACTTCGTTGATGACTCGTCAGAAGCTACGGGAGCTCGGAGGGAAGGTTTTATCGCATCCACCATATAGCCCGGACATAGCGCCAAGT
Source organism: Eristalinus aeneus (assembly GCA_955652365.1). NCBI lineage: Eukaryota > Metazoa > Arthropoda > Insecta > Diptera > Syrphidae > Eristalinus > Eristalinus aeneus. Next base: position 34,826,536 of record OY019131.1, on the reverse strand, counting down.
GATTACCACCTATTCCTGTCCATGGCAAACGGCCTTGGTGGTGTGAAATTGAACTCAAAAGAGTCTTGTGAAAAGTGGGTGTCCGAGTTCTTCGCAAATAAGGAGTGGGGCTTCTACAAGGGGGTATTATGAAGTTGCCGTATAGATGGAAACAGAGTATCGAACAAAACGGCGCATATTTGAACTAAATCCGATCACTGTAACACTTTTTATGAAGCATTGAATGAAGAGGAAAAAAGCCGAAGGGAGATATTTGGCATCCTTATGTCTTCCCGCTAACGAACAGTCAAAAGGCCGTGTGACCTATTTAGCTCCAACCAAATCTGGAAAAAAATCCTGCATTCTGTCGACTAAGAGTAAGCGATTAGAAAACTTGCTGCGTCATACATAGAGCACAATGTGAATGTGCATGCATGAAGCATTGACTGAAGAGCAAGAAAGCGAAAAAGAGGTATTTGATAACATTATACATTTTTTGATGTTAAATTACAATAGTGGAAAGCGGTTAACAAACAGCTTTTTATTAAAGAAACAGGACAGTTAATTTCACGAATGAACAAAGGCACACATTTACAGACGAACTTACTGACTCGAACTTATCACAGAGCGTAACAGAAGTACAGTGCCGCACTTAATTATTGGCACACCATGCTTGTTGAAGTTTATTCCTAGTGTAAGGCCTTGTAAAAATCTGAGTTCATTAATTAATATTTTTTTCTATTAGCTGCATGTATTCACTTTAAAATGCAATTCAATTCTTAAAAAAAACGTTTTGGTAAAATCAAAGAAAAAAAAAATTGTAAGAAAATGAACACCTTAATTTTTCGCTCAAAAAAAATTTATATGGATATTTTGAAACAAAATGTTTAATTTATTCAGATCATTTATATTCCTGCACGACAACGACCCAAAACATACCGCTCACGATGTGCGTATGTGGTTAGCATTCACCACTTTACATGCCCTTCCACATCCATCCCAACCTCCTGACCTCAATCCAATTGAGCATTAGTGGAAAGTGTTTTTATATATCAAATCTCTGAAACAGATGCTGTGCGATAGCTAATATCAATGTAAACATTTTATTACGAAATAAAAACTATCTATTGTGGAAAGTGTTGGATAGAAGAGTGAAACAGCGGACAATTGCAAGTACAGCTGAGCTCAGACTGGTGTTGACAACAACAATGGCAAAAGATTACATGCGAAACCAGGAAAAATTTGGTATATTCCATGCCAAAACGCTTGGAAGCCGTTATTAAACAAAAAGGGTTACCAACTAAATTCTAAATTTGTTCTTTTTAAAATGTTTAAATACTTTTATTTAAAGCCATACATAAAATGTGCAAATAATTTTGTGCAAAAAATTAAGGTGTTTATTTACTTACTGTGGCGGCCGTGGCGTAGTGGGTAGAGTGCGACGCTCACACGCCGAAGGGTCTAGGTTCAATTCCCAGCTCAACACCAATTTTTCGAATTTTCCACGGTACCACCTCTTTCGAGCTGCTGACAACACTCAAAGAGTAATAATTGTCTAAGAAGGCTTCTCGAATTTCGCCGTTCGGAGTCGGCAACAAACTGTAGGTCCCTTCTACTCGTGAGAGAACAGTAGCGCGCACAACACGAGCAGTTGACGAGCACGCTAGGCCCTGGTCCCCCATGGACTGTAGCGCCAACAATTATTATATTATTTACTTACTTTTTTTTTCCTTTTGATCTTACCAAAACGTTTTTTTAAGAACTGAATTGCATTTTAAAGTAAATACATGCAGCTATTAGAAAAAAATTAATTAATGAATCCAGGTTTTTACAAGGCCTTACCCTAGGAAAAAACTTAAAAAAGCATGGTGTGCCAATAACTAAGTGCGGCACTGTACATACACATTTGTTATATTCTTAGAAGTATTAAACTTTATTTCCGCCGCGCCGTGGCGTAGTGTCCGAAGATATGGTTCGATTCCCACCTGAACACCTCAAATTTTTCACGGCACCACATATTTCGAGCTGCTGACAACACTCAAAGAGTAATAACTGTCTAAGAAAAAGTTCCTCAAACTTCGCCGTTCGGAGTCGGTAAAAAACCGTCGGTCCATTCCACTCGTGAGAAAACAGTAACGCGCACAACACGAGTAGTTGACGAGCAAGCTAGGCCATTGTCCCCTGTGGACTGTCGCGAAATCCAATTGTTATTATAATTATTAAACTTTAAAATGAAAAAAGTTTAAACAGTTTCCCCAATTTACCTAAAGCTTACTATTCTCGATTGATAATTCTTTTGGATAATAATTAAAGCACAATGCTAAGTATATGCCTGATACGTCCCTATCAAACATTTTCTTATCTGAAGGACCAATTTTCGGTTACCTTCCTTGGTACACTTTTCTCGGAAATAGGCAAAAACGATCCGAATTTAAGTGGTCTTTCGCTCAAGCCTTATTGGCATAGCCTCGCGAAGTCACATGTCTCCACAGAAGGAAGTTAAGCGCCGATAAACCAAACAATCTTAGAGGCCACCACTCTGGGCTGTGAAGTGAAAGTATGCGGATGCCAAATGTTATTTATAAGAAATCAATTATGATAAGAGCTGTGGGGCTAGTTGCGCAGGCTTGTTTAAGCCACAGCTCCTGAATATAATGGCAATTTAATTGACGAGTGAAAAAATCAGAAATCCTTGCAGTGAAATCCTGGAGTCAAACTTCATGCCAGCATTGATTTTGAAGAACTCCGGATTGAGTTTTCACTGCCGAGATCAAAATGGACGATTTGCGGTAGAGTCGAGGTCTGTATTGCGGCTGTGTACTGATAATTTCTGTAGACTCCTCAACGGTGATGATGGCCCCAATTCCGCTTTTATGCAGAATGTTTTACTTGATTTGGACAATGATAGACAAGATTTCCGTCCCTCCGACTTAGACAAGGTGAAAAGAGTAATATAAACGCTGAAGTCGGATAAAGCTGTTGGAGCGGCCGGCTGTCTCCATCCGTATCGCAGTTGGAGATGGCATGGTTGGGCTCTCGCACCAGTTCATCTGTATGTTGTGGTTAAAGGAAAGCATGCCCGATGTGGAATCCCAGCGTCGTTTGCCCGGTTCACATGAAAGGAAACTCCTTTGTCTGCGCCAATTATCAGGGAATCAGCCTTCATAAAATCGCATACAAGGCCCTCTCTGCCGTATTGTGTGAGCGTCTGAAACCGTTTGTGCATGACCTGATAGGTCCCTATCAATGTGGTTTCAGTTTTGATAGGTCCACGAGAGATAGATCTTCACTTTACGGCAGGTCCTGGAAAAGACCCAAGAAGTGCAAATCGACACTCACCAACTTTTTGTTAATTTCAAGTCATGTGACAGTGTGCATAGAGACGAGCTATACAGTGCCATGTCTAGTTTTGGCATTCCTGCCAAACTCGACAAATTGTATAGGATGACAATGGAGAATTCTCGTTGCTCGGTAACAAACTCACCGGGACCTTCAATGTCAAAAAAGGTTCAATTCAATCATGTGACTCTTTTAACTTCATCCTGGACAAGATCGTGCGTAACTCAGAAGTTAGCACAAGAGGCATGATCGTCCAGAAGTCGGTTCAATTTCTAGCTTACGCTGATGACATTGACGCGGTTGGACTAACTCAGGGAGCCGTCAATGAGGCGTTTGCTGGCATTGAAGCCGAAGTGGCTTAAATGGGTCTGGCCGTAAATGAAGGTAAAACTAGTACATGCTGTCATCAAGGAAGGACACACAACATCAGCGTCTCGGACAAAAATTCCACACTGGGTAGCAAAAACTTCGAGGGTGTTAAGGATTTTGGGTCCTCGGCTCCGTGGTAAACAGGGACAACAACATCAGTACCGAAATCAAACGCAGAATCACTCTTGCCAGTCGCTGTTCTTCGGGTTCAAGAGGCAATTAAGTTATAAAGCCCACTCTTGACGAATTAAACTCGCTTTGTATAACAGTTGACATCCAACTTTATCTCGTGGAAAACTGGACGTTACTAAAAGCTGATGAGGAAGCTTTTAGTCTTTTCGAGAGAAAGGTTTTGCGTGCGACTTTTGGCCCTGTTTGCGTTGATGGCACCTGGAGGAGAAAATTTAAAGACGAACTATATGGGCTGTACAGAGACATGCGTCTGGTCAAGTGTTTTGGTGTACAATCATACATGGCCCAGCCATGTAGAGCGTATGGACACCACTGCTACGGCCCGAAAAGTCTTCGAATCAGAGCCATTGGGACAGCGCAACAGAAGACGGCCTAGCCTAAGGTGGCGCACACAAGTGGAGGAGGACCTCAACCCACGTGGAGTGCGGGACTGGGGGCAGCTGGCGAAAGATCGTGCTGGCTGGATAGGCATGTTGGTTGAGACCCAGATCCACGCGGGATACAAAAAGAAGAAGTATCGGTTATTACAACAACCCATAAAGCACACCAAACAGTGAGCTATTTGAGATGAAACTTTGATTACTGAAGGTGATTGCTCGTATCCTAAGTGGGCTTGCGGTATTTTTTTATTTTCCGTCACCTCAACCTAGGCTTACCCTGCAGTAGAGAGTGTGAGCGTTGTTGCAATCAAATTTGTCTGCTTGGTTTTGAATTGAAAGAGCATTCAACTTTTTCCTGTCTTGAAAGAGACGGCTTCATCAGAGACTCATGACCAAATTTGAAGAGAATTAATATCACCAACTACGGACGCGACGGCGGTCGCCGTGGCGTAGTGGGTAGAGTGCGACGCTCACACGACGAAGGGTACAGGTTCGACTCCCAGCTCAACATCAATTTTTCGAATTTTTCACGGCACCACAGCTTTCGAGCTGCTGGCAACACTCAAAGAGTAATAACTGTCTAAGAAAGCTTCTCAAACTTCGCCGTTCGGAGTCGGCAAAAAACTGTCGGTACCTTCTACTCGTGAGAGAACAGTAGCTCGCACAACACGAGTAGTTGATGAGCAAGCTAGGCCCTGGTCCCCCTTTGGACTGTAGCGCCAACAGTTATTATTATTATTACGGACGCGACAGTGACAAGCGCACTCCAACAATAATACGAAGTGCAAAATTTTAAGAAGGAAAAAGGAATTTTTGAAGAATTTCCAATTGAATTCCCCTCACATGACAGTCGTATGGAGTGTGCATTAATTTCACTTCCTAAATTGTCGGCATATTCCTTTGTTTATTTTATTCGGCAGTAAAATCCTCCCTCATGATCATTTCTGGCAACAGGTCGCAAGTAATGTCGCCACCCCTTTCCGGAACCCGCGAAACTAATGACTGGTGAACTCATATAACAGAATTTTCCTTTTTCATAATCAACAGATGCTTCAGGGAACATCCGAGACCGGATAATTCTGCACCAGGCGTGCGTAACTCACTCAGTCCTCATCGATATCCACTGCGAGAGCAGTGCCTGCTTTACGACACCCAGAAAATGCTCAGCTTCAATCATAATAAAAGTCAAAAATTATTATCCTCCTGAATCTCCTGTCAGCGGCTTTGAGATAAATTTTGCATTCATACGCTGGAATAAAATAACCGCCCCGCTGGAAGTGGCACCTTTACAGCTTTGTGATGCGTACAAGCTCATCCCGGCCCCGCCACCCATCATTCGCACAGCAATCACAGCCAGTGCGCGCAACCCTTGAATATTTTTAATGAGTCCATTTGCAGAAATTCTGATTATGGCAGACCGAGCAGTCAGTTTATATTCTCCATTAAATATAATCTCAGTCCACCTTCCCCCACACAGCGGTCGTGTAAAGAGACACACAATAGCTGCAAAGTTGGTCGTTTCGTCTGATAAACGGGGAATAGTCGGCAATCCAACCCTGGAGCGGGCCGGAGCGGATGGGGGACGACTTAAAATATTCGCAATTAAAAGAATGACACCCACCTACCGGCATGAAATTGGATTTTCCGGTGATAAAAAGAATGAAAAAAGTTGATAAACAATTTTCCATTCTTCTCCGACTCGATACTGGCCGCATGGGATGGGGCGTCCAACTCGTCCCCACCTCCATCGACACCCACGAAATGAAGCCATCGCCGTGCCTAGTGCGAGAGTTTCATTTGCGAAGTTTGTTACAGCGGCAGTTGGAACTTTGCTTGAGGATAATATAATTGACGACTGTATCTAATTTATATTTGTGTCATAAAGGATAACGGAGCGGACAGGGTGGGGTAGGTGAGAAGCCGGCCAAACGTGTGCTCGTTTGAGAGGCTTTGTGTTTTTTCCTGCAAAGCAGTTAACTGAAAACTTTGAACGAAAAGTAACCCTCTGTCTGTCCATTGGGTAAACAGGCACAAAACAGTTATAATAGCCTGTGGGAAGTTTTACGAACAATTATTGCAGATGCCGAGATCCTCAGTGATAGAGGAGGGGATATAGGCCAGGTATTGAGAAGGAGCTGTGTGTGTGTCCTTGACAGCAATCAGATTCCGAATGCGGTTGGGTGGGCGTATGGGGGAGAGGGCAAGTTGCTGCAGAGTGAGGCCAAATGAGAGGAGGTCTCAGATGAAATAGGAAGATAAAAATGGAGAGAAAATTGCCTTTTATGCGAGGGTGGCAGGATATCCCTTTTAATTGGAAGTTGATCCCATCCGGACATCAATTGCCTGGACAGGCTTATCTATTATTCCGTCCTAGTATTTATTGGCGTTCATTGAGTGGGGATCAAGGACTGCGATAAAGGCTTTACATCGAGAGCGTGTGTGTAGTCGGTGGATACTGCTGTATGGATTATGGCATGGACTTCGGTGATGGCTTTATCTTCGACTGGGAAATAAGGCTCTGCAAGGACAATGGAACGATGTGTGGTGACAATTATTTTTCATTGTAATGCTTTCCCATTTGATGGACAATGACTCTAAGGGGTGTTCCCATTGTTTCAATGAGACAAGGAGAAGATACACGTTCCGGAAAATAAACTCGAAATGGATTCATTATCCCAGAGGAAGGAATTATTCTGTCATCTCTCATCCTCATCCTCATCCTCATCCTCATCCTCATCCTCATCCTCATCCTCATCCTCATCCTCATCCTCATCCTCATCCTCATCCTCATCCTCATCCTCATCCTCATCCTCATCCTCATCCTCATCCTCATCCCCATCCTCATCCTCATCCTCATCCTCATCCTCATCCTCATCCTCATCCTCATCCTCATCCTCATCCTCATCCTCATCCTCATCCTCATCCTCATCCTCATCCTCATCCTCATCCTCATCCTCATCCTCATCCTCATCCTCATCCTCATCCTCATCCTCATCCTCATCCTCATCCTCATCCTCATCCTCATCCTCATCCTCATCCTCATCCTCATCCTCATCCTCATCCTCATCCTCATCCTCATCCTCATCCTCATCCTCATCCTCATCCTCATCCTCATCCTCATCCTCATCCTCATCCTCATCCTCATCCTCATCCTCATCCTCATCCTCATCCTCATCCTCATCCTCATCCTCATCCTCATCCTCATCCTCATCCTCATCCTCATCCTCATCCTCATCCTCATCCTCATCCTCATCCTCATCCTCATCCTCATCCTCATCCTCATCCTCATCCTCATCCTCATCCTCATCCTCATCCTCATCCTCATCCTCATCCTCATCCTCATCCTCATCCTCATCCTCATCCTCATCCTCATCCTCATCCTCATCCTCATCCTCATCCTCATCCTCATCCTCATCCTCATCCTCATCCTCATCCTCATCCTCATCCTCATCCTCATCCTCATCCTCATCCTCATCCTCATCCTCATCCTCATCCTCATCCTCATCCTCATCCTCATCCTCATCCTCATCCTCATCGTCATCCTCATCCTCATCCTCATCGTCATCCTCATCCTCATCCTCATCCTCATCCTCATCCTCATCCTCATCCTCATCCTCATCCTCATCCTCATCCTCATCCTCATCCTCATCCTCATCCTCGTCTTCATCCTCATCCTCGTTCTCATCCTCATCCTCATCCTCATCCTCATCCTCATCCTCATCCTCATCCTCATCCTCATCCTCATCCTCATCCTCATCCTCATCCTCATCCTCATCCTCATCCTCATCCTCATCCTCATCCTCATCCTCATCCTCATCCTCATCCTCATCCTCATCCTCATCCTCATCCTCATCCTCATCCTCATCCTCATCCTCATCCTCATCCTCATCCTCATCCTCATCCTCATCCTCATCCTCATCCTCATCCTCATCCTCATCCTCATCCTCATCCTCATCCTCATCCTCATCCTCATCCTCATCCTCATCCTCATCCTCATCCTCATCCTCATCCTCATCCTCATCCTCATCCTCATCCTCATCCTCATCCTCATCCTCATCCTCATCCTCATCCTCATCCTCATCCTCATCCTCATCCTCATCCTCATCCTCATCCTCATCCTCATCCTCATCCTCATCCTCATCCTCATCCTCATCCTCATCCTCATCCTCATCCTCATCCTCATCCTCATCCTCATCCTCATCCTCATCCTCTTCCTCATCCTCATCCTCATCCTCATCCTCATCCTAATTTTTCAATTCGTTCGACTGACACTCCGCTCAGTTCGTTCGTAATTAAGCTGTCACTCGGAGCACCTGCACACTGTTACAACGACTGCATGTAACCACAGGTGCCTGCTCATATTGCTCCAATGACCCTTCGCCTCCTGTCACTTGGAGCACAAATTAATGACACCCCTCCGCACAGTGTAATTCAATAACCGAAAAGTTCCCGACCAGGAGCACTCGGCAGGTCGTAGATCCCACAAAAGCCGCATGCAAACTCAATATCAAACATCCGCCATAGTCTTCGTCCTGTGTGCTAGACAGACACACATACTTTCAGTAAAAGTCACATCCCTGCCGTCGGTGGCTCCGAAAATATTGGCAATTCGCATTGAAGTTTTCACGTCACTAACTGGCGCCCGACGCGCTCGTCTCCGTGCCCCGTACCAATGTTCTGAGCCTCGGAATCCAAAGTCCCGCCTGAAGTTATCGATGTCGAATTAAATGAGTGTGACAAAATCCGACCGCATTTTAAAATTTATTGCTCCAAGCAAAGCGCTCCCCCTTGGGCACAGCTCCGCTCGAATGTCGCTTCCTCAACCATCGGCCGCCAGCCGCTAGTCACCAGCACGAAACTTACATTCCAGGATGTGCCAGAAATCGTGGCGCTTTTCCCGAAAACTTACTTCGATTTCAGGAGCAGAACCCACTTCTGACACTGGATACAATTCATTCTTCGGTCTCGGTTTGGCGTTTGCCTTCGTGCGCATTTGGAGCCGAGAAATCGAATTTTGACTTGGTAATGCGCTTCTCTGCTGGCTGGCTGGCTCTTTGGCAGGTTGGCCGGGTGGCACTGTCTCATGCTGGAGGATGTGCCGACAGCGCCACCAGTGCCGGGCTGGTTTGTGTGTGTCTAATACACATTTACAAACAGGAAATTGAATTTTCGATTCGGTGTAACTTGAATGTAATTTCGATTCGCATTCGGTATTCGTAGTGCGACGCAACATTTGCGCCAGCACGTTGGTGTCACCGGCACCACGTGACTGGTGTAATTCCATCGGCAGTGGTATTTACTGGCTGGCATACACACACACACACTCGCAGCTGTACGTTGACGACGACAATAACGACGACATAGTGGGGAAACATCGTTTACCATTAGAAATTGCTCGATGTACCTTTTGATGACAGATACGTTTTCGCTGTTGTGCTGTGGGCGGAGGGAATGGGATGCGAGTGTGTGTGAGTGTGTCTCTCGTCGAGAGGTAGCGATCGTTAGAGCAGCAGCTTAAGTTTCAACTTTTTGATTGCGAACGCTTTTGGAATCGTAATGATGACGAGGATTCGCCACCTCTCTCAGGAATTGGCAGGTGGCAGGGGTGTACAAGTTGCGGTTGGAATTATTTTCAAAGCGCCATTTGGGGAGTAACAATTTGGATTTTTCATTAAATCCTCTGGAATGCGTAACAACTGAGCGTTTGTTTCTCTGTCGACTGGAGAGCAGAGGACACCGGCAGCAACAGTTACTGGATGCTGGAGGGAGAAGGCTAAGAATTTTCGAAGCAACTAATGAGAAGGATCTGATTTTTTTGGTCTATTCGTGTGTGAAGACCCGCCTCGGCAAGCGTCGCGATATCACAAGAAGTGCAGAATGCTTGGAGACTAAGCCTGACAGAGTTCACAGATCATCACAGCACTCCACAGAAAAAAAACAACGACATTACGTCACCATCAAACGAAGCCGAGAACTTCCTTTGATTTGTGCAGTAAAACATTAAGAAACTCCCATTAAGCCAGTCAATCCTTTACGACGTCCCCTCAGAGTGAAAAAAGTTGTTTGCGTCTGCATACATGACTCTGCCCGACGACGTTTAGTGGTCATTGGCAGAAAGTATCCCCTGCGTCCCATTTGTCGATAGACCGTCAAAGCCACGTCAAATTCAACGAACGGTGAGTGCTCACCAAACATGAAGCGAATAACTTTTGCACAGCAACTTCTTTTTTTACACGCTTTATTGCCAACTTTACCGCCCATAAAACCACAACGTCCTCCTTCTGAGATAATCATTCATCCTTTCCTAAGCGCGCTCTAAGCAGCTCCAACAACCCGCACAGCGGAGCGCACACGTCCACAGCACCTCTAACAAGGGGTACGAGCAGAACAAACAACGGACCAACAAAACAATAAACATCAAACCCAACCCCGTGCACGCATCCTTGAATCACTGGCCAACCCCCCAATGAAAGGCGAATGGTGAACCCATTCAATTCATCACCACTCCGTGGCGCAAGAAAAACCAGTATTAACTTAATTACTGGACTGTTAATGAAGCAGCCCCAGTGGCCCGGATAGCTGTGCTCCGAAATTAGTTGAAACCGCCCTGAGTATCGGAATCACAAACGGGCGACCGACCAGCCGACCAAACGACCGACGAACATTGGACGACCGCCCGGACTCGGGAGGCGGAAGTTTGTGCACGGCAGCGCAGGGGAGTGATGTTAGCGACGGTCGTCAGCAAGAGGGTGCTTGAGCTTTATGAGGCGTTAAAAATTGTTTCACAGCACACCAAGCAGAACTGGGTGTGTGGATGTGTATGTGGAGAAGAGGTGGGTGCAGGACAAGTATAGATCGACTCAGGCCTCTCATTCTTCAACGCTGTACGTCACAATGATAATTGCGCCGCGGGTTACACGAAAGTCGTCGTTGAAAGCAGAGAGGGCGGCCCAAGCGAAGGTCAGGCCAGCAGCAGTGTCGCTGTGGTGGCCGCTTCTATTTAGCTCTGAAGGGAAGGCGATTTTAATTGAATTGTGGCCTCGGCTACAAAACTCTGGGCAAAACTTTAATCCTGAATATTTATGCCACGGGGTCCTGCAGTCCTCGGGCTCGGTGTGAGTGCTTGTGTGTGTCGAGGTGAAATACAATTTCTAGTCCATTTGAAATTAAAATCGATTTAATACGGTAAATTGAGTACGAAAAGGATTTGTTTTTGGCTTGCTCCTACACACACACACAGACACACCCCCTGGTGCTGCTGAGTCCACTTCAACTTCGGCGAAACAATGACTTTCGGTGGCGCAGCACTCGCCGCCGCTTCCTCGCCTGCGGGAGTAATGATTATGAGGTGGATGTGTTGCAGGGCTCCGGGAATTTATGCAAGACCATACAAGAAGGAAGGGGAGTGGAACGAGGAACACGACAAATTTGACCTGCTACTGCGATGCGGTGGGCGCCGTGGAAACATTTTAAGGGAATCATCTGGGGAAAGCCCTCGGATGGTGTTGTTAACCGGATTCCAGGAGTGGCCGTGTAGAGTGATCGCTCGAACTGGGAAATTACAAAACGACGGTGCTTAAGTGGATGCCTGTAACAAATAGAGGACCACGAGTTTAGGGGGAATTGTGTGAAGATTTGGCGGAGAGTTATAAGCGCTGGCGTTTTTTTTTGGTATGCTAGGAGGACGAATTTTTTAAAGGACTCTCTCTTCAACCCCTCCCTTCAACAGCAAAATCACACAAGCCTGGAAAATTCTTTAAAGACGAACAACTTTAAGCCACATCCCGCTCAGTCTCCCGTCGGAGACTCCATCTCCAATGGAAGTTATGGAAACCCTGGAAACAATCGAAGTTCATGAAGATTTCACAGCTCCAACCTCCGAAGCAAGTTGAACATCCACTGTGCACAGAAGGTACCGCCTCACGTGCACAATGCCCAGCCAAGTCCGGGCCATGCACAGGATTAGTCCAACAGACCGATTCCAAATTTCGAATAAAAAGGACAGAGGAACATTCTCTCAACAATAAACGGCAATTGCCATTTTCTTGGCTCAGGTTGTATTGTAGGTCTAGGATACGAATCAGATGCACTGTGCATACAAAACAGTGCCCCTTCCAGCAGTCACTCATCCCTTTCGTGCAATTTGCTGGCACCGAAAGTTATCATCTCCAGCCAATGTGCTCTCGACAAAGGACGACAACTGAGATGGTGATGATGATGATGATGATGACGACGACGGCAGCAGCGTCGACCATCGCCGATGACGATGATGACGACGACAATCATAATGATGATGATGCTAATGATGATGATGGTGGATGTGGGACTTGGGGGTGGCGTTTTGTTTTCCTGCTCATCCCAGCCCCACTTTAATTGGCTGTATATGCATGCACTTGGTGAGGTCGCTCCTATTGTTCCCACTTTCTTCAACCGCCAGACAATGGCACACCAGAGAATTGCATTTCTGTGTAGGCAGCCTCGCAGCACTGTGCGCGGGCACCCGTCACCCGCCAGTCCGCCCACCGCGCCCCGCTATCCGACTGTAATTGCTTTATGTTTTGCCATTTAACCCATTTTCCGAGTTTGAATCTCGTCATCGCAATAAAAAGGTGCACGTCTCGAGCATTCATATCGGGGTTTTGTTGGTTGATGTTCTCATTTCCGTTCGCAATGTGTCGCTCGGGCTTAGTTGTGTATGCGTCTGTGTGCTTGTGTGTGCGTCCTTAGCCTTTAAATGGGTTATCTCATTAGGATGGATGAGAATTCGAGACCTCGAGCGAGCCGCGTTTCACGAGACAGTTGTCTGCCCGGCAGGTTTTCGAATTTCAATGAAAAGCTGTCTTCAATTCTGTCTCATTTGAACCGCCTCTCCAGTGTGTGACAGGATGAGTGGTGCGGGATGGGGGTCGCTTGGCATGTGTTGTGCCACACTGTATGATATTATGGTAATTTATGACTTTGAGCTGCTCCGTCTTCTAGGTAATGCCACTTCTTGGCAATCTTGTTTCTTGGCTTAGAACTTTTGAGATGGGGGTGGGTGACTTTGATTTTGTTTCGCAAGGCTGTGTGGGGGAGCTGGTAATTTGGGTCAGACATGGGCTTACGGGAGAGTCGAAATCGTTTTGCTTTTGTCAAAGTGTAGTACGTCGTTGGGGCGTGATTTGAATGTACTTTGTCTTGGAAAGTCCAAAGTCATTTAATGTTGTGACGCTTCGTGAGCTACAAATGACATTTTATCCGGCGTGGAGTCTGTTTTTTTATTTCGCAGCATTCAAGGGGGAGGGAGCAAGGAGCTCTTGACCGGATTTAAGCATTACAAAACATACAAACACACTGAACGGCTGAGAGGAAACTAAAAAGAATCCAGACGAATATTTTCTTTGAGTGGTGGACTACGTGGTTCGGGAAACGCGGCTCAAAATGCTAGCGGGTAACGAATAGAACACAGAGAAAGTTACCATCTTTGAAATATCTATTTAAGTTACTTCGCCCCTCGCAGGGATATTTGTCGACACTTCTTGCCAAACGGATTGTTTGCTCAAAAGGTCTGAAAGTATCGTTGGCAATGCAAAAAATGTAAAGTCATTAGGGTTGGTGAAGTTTGTACTTCTTCTGAGTGCCAAAAAATGATCTGACTGCCGAAAAAGAACCCATAAGCTTGCTTTGTTAAAGTTCGAAACAAAGTAACACAGCTGCAGAAGGATTTCAAATGATCGTAAGTCAGTAAATCTTTTATTTGTGGTTACATGTTCATCGAATGCAGGGCGACTTCTTAATAATTGTATGGCAAGACAGTTCACAGAGGGGCCAGGGCCCAGCTTGCTCATCAACTGCTTGTATTGTGCACGCTACTGTTCTCTCACGGGTAGGAGGGACCTAAAGTTTTTTGCCGACTCCGAACGGCGAAGTTTGAGAAGTTGTTCTTGGACAATTAATACTCTTTGAGTGTTGTCAGCAGCTCGAAAGAGGTGGTGCCGTGAACAATTCGAGGTGTTAAGCCAAGAATTGAACCTAGACTATCGGCGTTTGAGTGGCGCACTCTACCGTATGCGGTACGAAAGCCACAGAATGCTTTTTTATATGCCATTAAATGATCTGCCCACTACACTAAGGTGAGGACATCAGTATTGATACCGATCTTAGGGACTCCTTAAAGCAGCTGCAGAAGAACGAATTCGATGCATACGCCAGACCGTCTGAAAGATATCATTAAATGAAACTCTCTTCGACAAATGTTACATCAAATTTGCTTGTCCTGTCCACCGAGAAAGTGAGTTCTATGACTAAGTCAGTTATCGGACGAAAAAAGGTTCCATACGCCATTATTCGCAATCGACTAAGGAGTGTCGTGAGTAACATATAGCTTCCATATCAGTGGCCTAAGGCCATGGAAGTTCATGACGGACTAAATCTCAACACGGTTAGAATTTAAAAACATGATTATTGCATCGTATTTGAATTAATATTATTTATTGAAGTAATCTGTAAGACGATAAGGGTCGGTAGATGATCCTAAGTCGCTCAGCAAACATCTGCTGTGTAAAGCGATACTGAGAGTTAACACTTAGGGAAAGTAGTGTTTTGTGTTACTCTGTCATGGATATAAAGAAAAAAAAAAACACTGCGACAAATCTTGGAGAGAAGCAGGGAAATATAAATCGAAAACCTTTTACCAAGTGTGCACAAAGGCAGGCCGTGCAACAGCAGTTTCTACATGAGAAAATTCATCAGCTCAGTGACGTTAGCTCTGTGATCTTCAACGTAGAAAAAGGTTTTAAACAATTCTCACATTGTGAAAAAGAGCCTCTTGAGCGACTCTTTAACATCCTGCTTATGAAGATCCTGCGGAGCCCACAAGTAAGGTGCACAGTCTTCCGAAAATCCTTCAGATGTTAGCGTGCGTAGATGAAATCGATACGATTGAAATTATAAAGAACGGTGTTATGAAACTTTCGCCGGAATCAAGACTGAAGCTTGTCTGGCTGTAAGCAAGGAGCAAGTAGTCTCTAGGCCATCGTCACAACAACGAGATCCCGGACAGATGTTTACAATAGGCTGAAGTCAAAAGTTTCGTCTAGATCAGCTCCACAATAAATCCGACAGATGTGGGATTTGGTTTTACGTGATCACCTGCCTTAACGGCTTATATCACGGGAAACCTTTTTCCCAAGAGTCGTAAGTAACGCAAGACTAAACGCCTTAGTTATCCAAGTACCAAACTGAGATCATGCTTGAGGGGCAATCACCCCACCTTGATTTGATGCGAAGCCTTTCTAAAACCTCTTCCGCTCTTTGGGTCGCAGCGCCCGGTTGAAAATGCAACTCCACACTGAGAAGGGATAATCCCCTAACCGACTTGCCTAGTTTTGCTTAAACAATGGGCTAGACAAGTCAGCACAGTACACTATCCTCGACTCTACCCGCGATGATTGGTAAACCACAGCCACCACGAAACTCCCACAAGGAGACCTACCGCAACGGTCAGGCTGGAACCGAAGTTCCAGGGGCCCCTGACCTCCCGTGGCACCAGGATATAGCCTCTGGTTAGGCTGTCACTACCAGTCAGGTTCCCTCAAAGACTGGGTCTGTTAGCCGCCATCCCGCTACAGATGGTCTTTCCTCCATCAGTGTTTCCGTTGTCACTATAAATAGTGACACGGATGTGATTTTGAATCATGTGATTCATAAATCCAGTCACATCAACTGGAAATAAATCCGACAGCAATAAAAAATGAAGCAACTGGAGGGGAAATGAAGCCAATTTTTCACTTTTGTCCTACTCTATGGCGCATCAAATGTAAATTGTTAAACGAACTGTCATTCCTAGTCAAATTCATTGCTTCGCTGATGACAGTACCGTCAGCTTTTCACATTTCTTGGCCTCCGAACCTCCTCTTTGGCCATTTATCTGGTACGACAGCGTTTGTTAAGTTCATTAAATTACGATTATTCCATTGGGGTGAAAAGAAAATAACTGTCGAAACTCACTGCAGTCTTCTGTAAATCAAGCATTCCGAAAATAACCACCCATTAGCAAGAATGGCTCTTGCGCTGTTGATAATAATAATAATAATTGTTGGCGCTACAGTCCAAAGGGGGACCAGGACCTAGCTTGCTCATCAACTACTCGTGTTGAGCGCGCTATTGTTCTCTCACGAGTAGAAGGGACCTACAGTTTTTTGCCGACTCCGAACGGCGAAATTCGAGAAGCTTTCTTAGACAGTTATTACTCTTTGAGTGTTGTCAGCAGCTCGAAAGAGGTGGTGCCGTGAAATATTAGAAAAATTGGTGTTGAACTGGGAGTCGAATCTACAGCCTTAGGCGTGTGAGCGTCGCACTCTACCCACTACGCCACGGCGACCACTTGCGCTGTTGATACCAAATGAGAATCCATCCTTGGTGTGTATCAACTAATCATTTAGTTTGATCGATCACATATGTGAGTCAAAAACGCAGAAAAGGGACCAGGTGTCTTTGAGCGATGTAAGGAAGGCAGTACCCCTTTTTTTCTATCTACAATGTCTAAGGCGCATATTCGTCCACAGATTGAATATAAAGCTTCTACTTGATCCAGAGGTCACAAAACCTCCCTGCACTTAGAATAGCTGTCGGTAAGACTTACTTTAATACACTCATTGTAATGGCCACTGTGGCGTAATGGGTAGATTGTGACGCTCACACACCGAAAGGTCCAGGTACGATTCCCGGCTGAACACCTCGAATTTTTCACTGCACCACCTCTTTCGAGTTGCTGACAACACCCAAAGGGGAATAACTGAATAAGAAAGCTTCTCAAACTTCGCCGTTCAGAGTCGGCAAAAAACTGTAGGTCCATTCTTCTCGTAAGAGAGAAGTAGTACGAGTAGTTGATGAGTACACTATGCTATGAGGTTCCCTGCGGACTGTCGCTCCATACAATAATTGATCAATACACGCCCCGCAAGGAAAGCCCACCCGATCACCTCAAAGCCCACTTTTGTACGTTCAGTTGAGTTTAGAGAGTCGTTCTTGAACCCCAATCACAGGGATAAGGAATGCTTTTTCAAGCTCCATTTTTCCAACTTCTTACCATCTCCAAGCATTTTAAGCCAATGTGCACCGGTACATCCTTTCCCTCTCTTTTTCCATACCCTCAGCCCGTGCTGGGACTTAATATAGGCCACTTGAGTGTACTTAATAATATACTTAGCACGCGCCAATAATATAAAAAACAACTTCAAATTTTTGAATGTTGATTCTGTTCATCTTGATAGGATACGGAGCAGACAATTCAATGAAGAACTGTAAAGGATGTTCGGTTACTGGATATACTTTGTGAAGTATCGCTAGGCCATGTAATGCATAACATGTTCCTTCGTCAAGTGAGGCAAATTCTTCTGTGATCTTACAACGAATACAGCAAAAAGATTAGCACAATAGACCTCTACGGCGGTTTCTTAACTTTCTCTTGGATGTCTATAAATACACTGTTGCGATATGGCAATTCAGTCGATCCTCATAGAGGAGATCAATTATATCAAGAGCAGGGAAAGCAGTTGCAAATTTAAAAGAACAAATAATGAACAACAAAATATTATAAGCTTGTTGGTACTTACTTCCGTGCGTGTCTGAATTCTTACAGCGACACCCATGTATTATCACTTTCGAGACAAAAAATAACCGTCAACGGTTGACTGTAGTAAACATCAATACGTATTTAAAGAAAAACGACGAAAATCCGACGGATGTTGGAGGTTGGAATATGAGAACCGTTGAGAGAGCTACGCTGCAATGTCAATAAGTAGAGCTACGCTGCAGTGAAACGATCCCAGGTTGTCAATAAGTTGAGCATTTCAAAGACAAGTGCGTGTGCAATGACTCACAGCATTGTTCTGATACAATGATTTACAAAATGAGTTGTACAAATTATTGAATTAACAGGAATTGACTGAATATATAGGTGACTGAATAGGTGCTATGGCAGGAATGATGTCCGACATTTTTACCACAAGATAAAATAGTTATCTGGTGGTTATAAGGCTCGGACAGAAGCCTGCCGGGATCAAAATGGACAACTAGTGGTAGAGTCGATGTCGGTGCTGAGAATCTGGAAGGATCATTTCTGCAGACTCCTAAACGGCGATGACGTCGCAAATTCCGCTGTTAGGAAGAATGTCCCACTCAATTTGGACGACGATGGACAAGAATTCCGTCCCCCCGACTTCGACGAGGTCAAGATAGCAATATCGAGACTGAAATCGAACAAAGCTGCTGGCGCGGACGGACTATCCGCAGAGCTGTTCAAAGCGGCTGGGGATGAGCTGGTTGGGTGCATGCACCAGCTCATCTGTGAGATATGGTCGGAGGAAAGCATGCCCGATGAGTGGAATCTCAGCATCGTTTGTCCGGTCCACAAGAAAGGAGACCCCTTCGACTGCGCCAACTACCGAGGGATCAGTCTTCTTAACATTGCATATAAGATTTTCTCTGCCGTACTGTGTGAGCGCTTGAAACCGTTCGTCAACAACCTGATAGGTTCTTATCAGTGTGGTTTCAGGCCAGGGAAGTCCACAATCGACCAGATCTTCACACTGCGGCAGATCCTGGAGAAGTCCCAAGAAGTACAAATCGACACCCACCATCTATTTGTCGATTTCAAGGCCGCGTATGACAGCGTGCATAGAGACGAGCTATACAGTGCCATGTCTAGTTTTGGCATCCCTACAAAACTCGTCAGATTGTGTAGGATGACGATGGAGAACTCTCGCTGCTCCGTCAAGGTCGGTAGCGAACTCACCGAGACCTTCGATGTCAAAAAAGGATTTAGGCAAGGCGACGCGCTGTCATGCGACTTCTTTAACATCATCCTTGAGGGGATCGTGCGGAACTCACACGTCAACACCAGAGGCACGATCTTCCACAAGTCCGTTCAATTGCTAGCTTATGCGGATGACATTGACGTGATCGGCCGAACTCAGCGAGCCGTCAATGAGGCGTTTGCTAGCATTGAAACGGAAGCGGCTAAAGGGGGACTGGTGGTAAACGAGGGCAAAACGAAGTATATGCTGTCATCGAAGAAGGACGCAGAACATCGACGTCTCGGACAGAGCGTCACTATGGGCAGCAGACACTTCGAGGTAGTGAAGGACTTCGTCTATCTCGGCTCCGCGGTGAATAGGGACAACAACATCAGTACCGAAATCAAGCGCAGAATCACTCTTGCCAATCGCTGTTTCTTTGGGCTCAAGAGGCAATTGAGTAATAAAGCCCTCTCCCGAACGACCAAAGTGACTTTGTACAACACCTTGATCATCCCAGTCCTGCTTTACGGCGCAGAAACCTCGACGCTACTAAAAGCGGATGAGGAAGCCATTGGTCTCTTCGAGATAAAAGTTCTGCGTGCGATTTTTGGTCCTGTTTGCGTTGATGGCATCTGGAGGAGAAGATTCAACCACGAACTGTATGGGCTGTACGGCGGCATGAGCCTAGTCAAGCGTCTACGGATACAACGCTTAAGGTGGCTAGGCCATGTAGAGCGCATGGACAGCACTGCTCCAGCCCGAAGAGTTTTCGAATCCGAACCACAGGGACAACGCAACAGAGGACGTCCTAGACTGAGATGGCGCACACAAGTGGAAAAAGTCCTCAACCATCTTGGAGTGCGCAATTGGAGACAGCTGGCAAGAGATCGTGCTAGCTGGAGAGGCATGCTGGTTGAGGATCAGGTCCACCCCGGACTGTAGCGCCATCCGAAGAAGAAGAAGAAGTCTGAATATAACTGCAATAATGAATAAAATTAGTGGAAAATTGCTGAATAAAATACAATAAAAATATAAATGAATTACAGCTGAATAAAGTTAGGAAAATTAAATAAGAGAAAAAATATTAACAAAACTTGATTTTAGTCAATCCACAATATACACACTTTCTCAACCTAAGAAAACGACGGCTATTGGCTCCTCGTCCGGTGAGAGAGTGATCTTCATTTTTGGAGAACTTATGTTGCTGAGAAGTTCATTGGGTTTCTCGGGTATACCAAATTCAAGTTACGTTTCAAGAAGCACAAAATTCCTTAAGTGGCTCTTGGACACGCCAAGCTCTAAAGGGCTCTTATTGTTAATGAATGCCTAACCCATCGAACAGGAATGAATTAAGCCCGAAAATGTTCCAAACGATTTTCATTACTTGGGCCCTTGGAATACATTCAATATCAGATATCTTACGCATATTCAGTCTGTACGCACATTAAGTGGTTGCAAATACAAGAGAGAGGATTTTTGTCACGTGGTAAACGTTTTTGGAGCCTCATGCAGAACTGGGGTGCTTGTCCGTCAAAAATTGTTCACAGTATTCTTGGGCTCTCAAGTTTCGCTTTGCGGTTTCCTCTCAACAAAATTTTATCCACTGGCGGATATTGCACTTTTTCAGTTTCCCAAAATCAATGTTTACTTCCGCTTTCTCACTCCAGAATCCAAGGATGTCGCTGAAATGCGATCTTAGATCATTAGCGATCTCGTCTGTGCCTAACATTGAAAGTAAGTTATGTTAAGCCTTCGTGTATGGAAACACTGATTCAAGATACAGAGCAAAAAATGAAAAAAAAGGGTTTGCCGCCAGTCGATAGGTTGCCGCTTAAGGAACAGGTCATCTGCAGCTGAGTAAATAATAAGGTACAATAAACATTTTTAGAAATAGAAACTATCGACTACACGTGTAAAGTTGTTTTGTTTTGTTGCTTTTTTTAACCTTTAGAAGTTGCTACTTCATTTAGTAGGACTAGTGTGTTCGAAAATATCAAAAATGACAGAGAGTTTGGATTTATTTTTTTTTTTTTATTTTCATTGAAGTTTTGTCGTATTTTCCTTCAGTTTGTTTGCTTCCATTTCTATCAAATTTATATAGATTTAATATAAGTTAAACTCATTTTTCAGTAGTAAGATATATGATATATCAAATCTCTCAATGTAAACATTTTATTACGAAATAAAAACTAAAAGACAGAGAGTTTGGCCATTGGCCAGACCCTCCCACCACAGTCATGGGCTTACTGAATTGGTGGTCATCCAGCATGAAGTTCATTTTCTCATCACCTCTGCGCTGTGGGCTTGTTATGACCAACATATCAGACTGAAGTTCTAAGATTTTTATTACAAAAACAATGTTGGCGCCGTGATTTCAGAGAAAGAAATATCAAAAATGACAGAGAGTTTGGCCATTTATTTCTGCTAGCTTATAAAATCAGTTTTGTAGATATTAGCTCATATACTTGTGTATGTCCATGTCTAACCGTTTTGAACCCTCCCACCACAGCTTCTGATGTTGAAAAGTAGGCATAGGCAAATTCAAGCTATTCTGCCTAGTCAAATAATTCTACATTCCCTCACTAAATCAAATTCCTTGCCACTTCAAGCCGTCTTCAAATATGCATCATACCCCCACTCCGTGAACTCCCTCCGTCCATGAAACCAATTTAATCTCCCCTATCAGAGGAGCCATAAAACAAGTTCCCACCTGTCCCATGCATCATTCCGAATCGAATTCACACCGCATCACCCTCGCGAATATTAATTTACAAAATAACGGAATGTTTTCATTTAGTCCTACCATTTTACAGCCTTCCACGCAGCCGGGGACAAGAAAAGAAAATATTCCAAACCGGAGATAAGCATAAAGGAGCCCAATTGGATATTCTCTTGGAAATACCAAAAAATATAATCCGCCCGAACTTGTTTGTGCCACCGACATATGTATGTGTGTACGCGTTTCCCGTTACTTTCGCACAAAATCGATTTCATATAAAATTCAAACCGACACACATACAAGCTCCAGATATCGGCACCCGCCAACAGCCAACAGCTTAAGTCGTAAACTCTTCGCAAAGGCTTGCCACGGTCTCTTATATCGGTGTCACGTGATTGAAATAGGCCGAATGGCGTTGGCGGCGAGAAATCCACCTCCAGCTTACTGTGACCCACACGGCTATGGCGAGGGCGGTTGCCAATCGCTCGACAGTGACAACGACGATGACGTCTGATATTGATGCTCATTTCGAAAATCGGTTTTTCATGCCGAAAACAACTCCACACCAGCCCTGCATCCCAAAGGCGGCACCGGCAAAAAGCGCTTGTCACGGCCGCGCCCTGTTTCTCCACATCCACAGGACTACTGCCAGTTCACAATCATATTTCAGGATCAACTTAACTATCTCCCCATTGTGGATTCGTGCCGCTGTGTGTGCGCCATGGATTCCACATAATTTAATCTCATCGCCGAGATGTGTACACCATCGACCGGCCCCACCTCCACCGCAACCAGCAAAAGTCAAACACCATCCTGCATGTACGCCACTTGACAACAACAAATAAATCATTTTTAGCAGCTCACCACACTCACACAGTGGCACTCCGAGACGCGGTGGATCCTGGCGATAGTGGGGGAGGTGGTGGTGGCGGTTTAAGCCAACTCCCCAGCCTTGCGGATTGACAACAATGCAAATACACAGTTAAATAGATGAAAATAGGAAACAAGCAGACAAAATAGCAGACAAGCAGTCGAACAAATTGGAAGGATATGACGCGGTGATGAGACGAGTTTTTCACTCAAAGCGATGTCACCGACGCGACGTTGGGAAAAGGATTCTTCTTCGTCGAGAGAAATCATCGTGGTGCCTTGTGTTCTAGTGGATTCCGTGTTTGCGCCATCTTATGTACTCGCAGTACATACATTCAGACTCATTTCATTTTTTTTGTCAGAATTTTTTACTACCGCCCCTGTGGTCGGAAGGACAAGCGGGAGGAGGTTCTTTGCTCGTTGAGCTTAAATTCTTAAATTGGATAATAGAAATTTAGGGTTATTACTTAATTCAGTTTGCGTCAAGTGGGAGTGTCTATTTGAGGGGCGGCCCTAAATGGATCCCCGGGATCTCTGTGGGATCTCTGAGTGTGGCAGATTTAGAGGATGTCGCCTGAGTGAATTGTCATTAACAGAGTTTAACCAGGAAGAGCGAGAGAGGTTGGATTTTAAGTACTCGTTGAGTGAAGTGGTTAATTGCGAATGCTGGTAATTGAGGATAATAACCGATAAGATCCTCACAGAGACATGTTTCGCGGCGAAAGCGCTCTGCGTGGATATGCAGCTGGAGCGAGGTGGCATGCCATTTAGACTTGACCTTGTTGGGTGATGACGCTGGCTGGGAGGGGGAAGCATAATAAATGAATTTCCACTGAGGGGATTTGAGGAGAAGGGATCTGTGACGCCCGACTGTCTTGTCTGAGTTTTGTCAATCAGAGTAGAAAGTTCTCTGCGGCGGCTATTCACGAAATGAAAAGATTAAATGCTTAGCTCATGCAAAGCGATAAGAATTTGTTTCGGAATGTGGCCGGAGAAGTTTCGGCAGACGGGTGTGACTTGGATGAGACATGAACATAAATTTTACATCGTTTAAACGGCAGCCTGATGACTCCACTCAATGGATATGGTGTCCTTTTGAAAGTCATGGGCTTACTGAATTGGTGGTCATCCAGCATGAAGTTCAATTTCTCATCACCTCTGCGCTGTGGGCTTGTTATGACCAACATATCAGACTGAAGTTCTAAGATTTTTAGGACAAAAACAACGTTGATGCCGTGATTTCAGAGAACGCGACGATAACTGCATTAAATTCAGAGGTTTAAGGAAACTCTGTTCCGTTGTGTGCTCGGACACAAATGGCAATTTAGTTAAAGAACCGTGTCGACCTCCTGCTGTATGGGACAGAATTTTACAGGCATATGAAGACGGATGAGGGGGCCTTGTTCTGTATTGGATTTTTAATCCTCTCAACGTTGAGGGCAACCACTATCTGGTGCGCAAAAAAGCTTAGAAAGGTGTTGTGAATAGCGAAGAGTCTTCAAATCCAAATGAACAACGGAACAGAGTAGGCATCTGAGATGATTAAGTCCAAATGAACAACGGAACAGAGTAGGCATCTGAGATGATCAAATCCAAACCAACAACGCATATTTTTTTGACGGTTTCTCGACGAAATCGACTTACCACCTATTCATCGATTTTAAGGCCGCATATAACAGCGTGCATAGAGACGAGCTATACAGTGCCAGGTCTAGTTTAAGCATTCCCACCAAACTCGTCAGATAGTGCAGGATGACGATGGAAAATTCACGCTGCTCCGTAAAGGTCGGTAACGAACTCACCGAGACCTTCAATATCAAAAAGTTTTTAGACAAGGCGACGCGCTGTCATGTCACTTTTTTGACATCATTCTTGAGAAGATTGTGCGTAACTCACAAGTCAACACCAGAGGCACAATCTTCTAGAAATCAGTTCAACTGCTAGCTCACGCTGACGACATTTACGTGATTGGACGAATACAGCGAGCGGTAAATGAAGATTTGCTGGCATTGAAGCCAGCTGACGACATTTACGTGATAGGACGTACATAGTGAGCTGTCAGTGAGGCGTTTGTTGGCACTGAAGCGGAAGCGGCTATAATGGGTCTGGTGGTTAATGAGTGCAAAGCGAAGTGCATGCTGTCGACAAGAAAGGGCACACGGCATTGACGTCTCAGACACTGCGTCACACTAAGCAGCAGAAACTTAGATGTAGCAAGAACTTCATCTACCTCAACTCCGAGGTAAATGGGGACAACAACACCAGTACCGAAATCAGACGCAGAATCACTCTTGCCAATCGCAGTTTCTTTGGGCTCTAGAGGCAAGTGAGTAATAAATCCCTCTCTCGAAAGACTCACTTTGTGTAACAGCTTGATCATCCCAATCCTACTTTATGGCGTGGAAACATAGACGTTACCCAAAGTGGATGAAGAAGCCCGTAGTCTTTTTGAGAGAAATGTTTTGCGTGCGATGTTTGGTCCTGTTTGTGGTGATGGCATCTGGAGGAAAAAATGTTACGACGAACTCTATGGGCTGTAAAGCGACATGCATCGGGTGAAGGGTCTTCAGGTATAACGCTTGAGATAGATAGGCCATTCAAATCGTATGAATACCACTGCTCCGGCTCGAACCTGAGCCATTAGGACAACGCAACAGAGGACGGCCTAGATCAAGGTGGCGCACACAAGTGGGGAAGAACCTCATCCAACTTGGAGTTCGCAACAGAAGGCAGCTGGAGAAAGATCGTGATGGTTGGAGGGGCATGTTGGTTGAGGTCCTGGTCCACCTCGGACTTAAGCGCTACAAGATGAAGAAAGAGTAGTGATGGCTTTTAAAATAAATTATTGTAAATGCTGCCGGTGTGGCTGCTGTGGCGTAGTGGGTAGAGTGCTACGCTCACATGCCGAAGGGTCTAAGTTCGATTCCCGGCTGAATACCTCGAATTTTTCACGGCACCACTTCTTTCGAGCTGTTGACAACAATCAAAGAGTGATTCAGAGGTCACCTTTCTGCACTTAGAATAGCTGCCGGTAAAACTTACTTTAATACACTTATTGTAATGGCCACTGTGGCGAAATGGGTAGAGTGCGACGCTCACACACCAAAGGTCTAGGTTCGATTCCCGACTGAACACCTCGAATTTTTCACGGCACCATTTCTTTCGAGTTGCTGACAACACCCAAAGGGGAATAACTATCTAAGAAAGCTTCTCAAATTTCGCAGTTCGAAGTAGACAAAAATCTGCAGGTTCCTTCTATTCGTGAGAGAACAGTTGCGCGCACAACACGAGTAATTGATGAGCAAGCTTGAACCTGGTCCACCTGTGGACTGTCGCGCCAACAATTATTATTAAATGTTGCCGGTGTAGTCACCGTGACGCATTGGGTAGAGTGCAACGCTTACACGCCGAAGGGTCCCTGATCAACACCAATTTTTCGAATTTTTCACGGTACCACCTCTTTCGAGCTGCGGACAACACTCAAAGAGTAATAACTGTCTAAGAAAGCTTCTCAAACGAGTAGTTGATAAGCAAGCTAGGCTGTGGTCCTCCTTTGGACTGTAGCGCCAACAATTATTATTCAATGTTGCCGGTGCGTGAGATAACCTCGAACTGACCACCGTAGGAAACAGAGTCCAAGGTTTAATGCCTGAACTGAACACCATGAATTTTCATGGTGCCACTTCCTTCGAGCTGCTGAAAACAATCAAAGCGTAATAACTGTCTATGAAAATTCTTCTCAAAGTGGGAAAAAACCTGCAGATCCGTTTTTTCGTTAGAGCACATTAACGTGCGACACAATGGTATTTACTCAGGAAGCAAGGCCTTAGCCAACCTTCGCCGTGCAACCATCGCTTAAACTTAATACGATATGTATGCTTCATCTTCAAATTTAGCAATGTTGCCTAAGACAAGAACAAATTGAATAGCTCACTAGGAATTCGTGCAAGCAACAGCAGCAATTTTGTCTGCTTGTGAAGTGCATTTACCAGCACATTCGTCCAGCTTGATGGATAGTTTTCGAAGCAGCCTCTGCCTTAAACAAGTGGATCTCAACATGCCATTGAACGTGAATTACAATAGGAATCATTGTCGCTTGAATCAAATAATTTTTATCAAACAACAGCATTGCTTAAAGCTTGTTATCGAAATTTCAGCTCCCCCACGGTGCCACAGATCCCCCATTTATTTACATAGTCCTCAAAGCATTGTGAGTTGGAAAATTAACTTTCCCCTGAGTAAGAATCCCTGTTTACGGGAGTCATTCCTTCCAATCAATTAAGTCCTTGAATTCTCTCTTTCAACCACCGATTATGTGCACAAAACAAACAAACCCATTTGTCCAAGATCTTTTCAATTAATTAAGCGCTTTCATGGACTTAACAACATTCATCTTCCACACCAGACAACACCGTCCATTGTTGTGAGCTCATCTTCCACCCGCCGGTGACACCAGTTCCCAGCTCCGGACTTTAGTCTCAATTCACTGGCAATTGTCCCTGTTGACCTGTTCCTGGAAGCACCGATAAGAGCTCCACGCCGGCCGGCAAAAAACAATCCTCATGCACCTTATCGTCGTAGAATCTTTAATTTCGAAGAAAAATGACAGCCAACAAGCAACCGGCCGTTCCTCTCCTCCGCCAACTTAAATATTTCCCACTGGACGCTCGGCAAGCAGCTACTGTTAATGTTGTCCCGTTTTTCAGTGGATATTCCTTATCCCTTCCGCCAGTCACTCAGACTGGCGTGGGGGAGGCGGAGTTACTTAAATATTCGCAATCTCTTGTCACTGACAAATCTCACTCAATTAATTCACCTTGCGCCCAGTCCCTGGCATTTATCAGCAAATTCACCTGGAAGCCAAAATCCAGACAAACAACCGACGAGTCAGCGAGCAAAAAAGGACGACGCACTGCAGCAACAGTACACCCGTTCCGGTGCCAACAAAATAAATTGTCATAACCCAGTAGCACACACCACACAGAACCGCCACCGGCCGGCCGCTGCCATTGCCACTGCCCCTGCCGTCCCGGGGAGACGTGTGACCCATGACACCCTGTCTAATTTTGGGCCGACATCTATTGCCGGTCCCGGAACTCTGACAGCTTCTCATTCTGCCCCGAAAATGAAAATGGAAAATTAGGACATAAATCAGCGAAAGCGATTGCCATCCCCAGAGTGTCAGTGCGGCGTAGTCGTTGCGGTCCATTCGGTGTCCTTGCCGGTGTCCTCCGACTGCCTGCCACCGACCGCCGCTTGTTGGTGGGCCGAAGCGGAAGAAATTAAGCTATTTCCAAATAAATTAGTTATTCCTCGATTATGATTAACGACATGCCATCTATAACTCTGTAGATGCTTTTTCATGCAGCAGCGGCGGTGTGGGGACGTGGGCGGTCTTCAAGCAGTGCGGTGGGCGGCCGAAGAGGGAGGAAAGATCGAACCACAGGCCATAATTTCACTTTGATTTGACGTGGAAAAATCGTTGCGATGGCTGCTAGGCTCTTGTGCTTTTTGTGCCACAGCCGCCGACGTCCTTCGATCTGGATCACCCGAGTTATTTTCGTTTCCGTGCGGCAGCGTGCGGTGCAGGCCATTAGGGACACGGGGTATTTTATTGCACAGTCAGCCATATTAATGACTTATTCGGTGCCGCATTGAGGAAGGGGGTGTTTTTCTCTGTTTTTTTCCCCTTTTTTCCCCTTGCTACATTTTGAGATGGCTGGGCGGCTGATGTTCAAGGATGTACATTAAATGGTTGGATTGGAGCGTGTTGTGAGTGATGGGGATATTTCGCACGTCATTCAGCGTTCGGAAAAGGTGTCAACGCCGACGGAGAGGCACAAGCTGACAAAGTGGTCACAGAAGTAGATCCGCTGAAATTGCATCGGAAATTCTGGCCCAATGTTCTAGCCTGAATGTGGCAGTGAGAGTGATTGAGAGACCTTACTTTTAAGTCTTGACAAACAACAATCATGACGAAAGATGACACAAATACAAAAGTAATTAATATGAGCTTTATTTGAGGATCCACTCCTGCGACTTGAAAGTGTGTCGGCGCTAGAGTAATCTTTGCAAACTGGTCGTTGGTTCTACATACATATTTGGGAGTATGCTAAGTTCGAGATGGAGCTTGCGACGGAACGCGCTTATGAAGTGCGTGATGGAATGCTCGATGCATTACACGATGGAGTGGGGGATGGAGTGCGGGCTGGAGTGCGCGATGGAGTGCGCGTTGGAGTGCGCGATGGAGTGAGCCATATTGCTCGATAGAGTGCGCTATGGAGTGCTCAAAGGAATGCTCGATAGAGTGCGTGATGAAGTACGCTATGAAATGCGCCACGGAAGGCGGAATGGAGTGCGCGATGGAGTGCCCAATGGAGTGCGCGATGGAGTGCGCTATATTGCTCGATGAAGTGCGCAATGGAGTGCGCGATGGAGCTTGCGACGGAACGCGCCTATGGAGCCCGTGATGGAATGCTCGATGAATTACACGATGGAGTGCGGGATGGAGTGCGCCATATTACTCGATAGAGTGCGCTATGGAGTGCTCAAAGGAATGCTCGATAGAGTGCGTGATGAAGTATGCTATGAAATGCGCCATGGAAGGCGGAATGGAGTGAGCGATGGAGTGCCCAATTGAGTGCTCCATAGAGTGCGCGATGTAGTGCGCTATAAAATGGGCCATGGAAAGCGTATGGAGCGCTCGATGGACTGCTTGATGCAGTGGTCGATAGAGTGCGCAATGGAGTGCGCAATGGAGTGCGCGATAGAGTGAGTAATGGAGTGCGCGATGGAGTGCGCAATGGAGTGCGCGATGGAGTGCGCGATGGAGTGCGCGATGGAGTGCGCGTTGGAGTGCGCGATGGAGTGCGCCATATTACTCGATAGAGTGCGCTATGGAGTGCTCAAAGGAATGCTCGATAGAGTGCGTGATGAAGTATGCTATGAAATGCGCCATGGAAGGCGGAATGGAGTGAGCGATGGAGTGCCCAATTGAGTGCTCCATAGAGTGCGCGATGTAGTGCGCTATAAAATGGGCCATGGAAAGCGTATGGAGCGCTCGATGGACTGCTTGATGCAGTGGTCGATAGAGTGCGCAATGGAGTGCGCAATGGAGTGCGCGATAGAGTGAGTAATGGAGTGCGCGATGGAGTGCGCGATGGAGTGCGCGATGGAGTGCGCGATGGAGTGCGCGATGGAGTGCGCGATGGAGTGCGCGATGGAGTGCGCGCTGGAGTGCGCGATGGAGTGCGCGATGGAGTGCGCGATGGAGTGCGCGATGGAGTGCGCGATGGAGTGCGCGAGGGAGTGCGCGATGGAGTGCGCGATGGAGTGCGCGATGGAGTGCTCTATAAAATTGGCCATGGAGTGCGCGATTGAATGTCCAATTGAGTGCGCGATGGAGTGTGCTATAAAATGCGCCATGGAAGCGCAATAGTGTGCTCGATGGAGTGCGCGATGAAGTGCGTGATGTTGTAACCGATGGAGTGCGCGTTGGAGTGGAGGATGGCGTACGCGATGGAGTGCGCGATGGAGTGCCTGATAGATAGCGCGATGGAGGTGCTATGGACAGCAGGATGGAGTGCGCGATGGATGGTGTGATGCAGTTCGGAATATAATACTTGATAGAGTGCTACATGATGTGTGCGATGAAGATTGAGATGAATTTCGGGATGGAATGCGCGATAGAGAGCGCGTTGAATTTTGCCACCGATTGCGCGATAGCTGGTTTTCTCTTCAATTTGCTATGCTAACACCAAGGACAATTTATCAGTAACTGATTCAATTCTTATCTCGAGGACTATATAATCTCCTTTTTGACTTCCCACATTCTACTCCAGGAAGAAGGACTGTTAGAAAAAGCGTTTAGAACCCTAGACACTCGCCACGTGTGTAATCTTCATCAGTAGGAAAGCCAGCATATTTGTGGCAAAGTGCCCAGAACTGCTCACCACACCAAACCATCTTTAAGCTGATACAGATTTCAATTTGCAGTTGCAGAACCTTAAGTACCAATCGAATTCTTAATCCGAGTCCCTCCCAGCAACTGCACTCGAATTTGTTTTCCACAACTCATCGGCAACAGCATCACCCATCCGTACGCAGCTGAAACTTAATTGAAAAACTTAAGAATCTCATTTAAATTTTAAGCAATACAAGGATCTTTGAAGCGTGCATACGTCTCCACTCCCCCCGCACTCACCCATGCGCACAGACAACGCAGCCATGCTGCCGAATTGCAAATGAGTCTGAAGCATTTCACTTTGAGGATCCCATCCACATCCACTTTGTCGAGCGTACTGGCCCCCTCGTGTGTGAGCGAGTGGATCTGGCAGTAGTTGCTTTCGAAATACGTTACAAATGCAATTCACTATCGAGCACATTGAATGCATTTAAGATACTTAAGTCGTTAGAGCAGATGAAGCAGCCAACCGGGGACAAGGCGCGGAGGGTGTGGCCAGAGAAGCATCGCTTTGAGAAGTTAAAATACATTTTTGGGAGGTAAATAACCTTTTTGGGATTCAATTTGAAACAGTTCATGGAATCTTGAAGTCGAAGTCGATTCAATGATTTGGAGTCTTCGCAGAGAGGGGCCCGAGGCTGGCTGGTAGTGGTTAATGGAAAAGTTTCCGAAGTGAATTCCGCTCTGCCTGCCATCTGTTGGCCCGCGGAAATTAATTATAAACTAATGTCCGAGACACGGAGCCGCCTGGTGGCACGTAACGAGCTGGCGATCTAAATGCGGTTGACCCAATTAGCCACCTCTCGCTCGTTTGGATCACAGCCGCCTGGCAGTACGACCGAACTGCTGGCATGCCCTGCGACCGGGTTTCATAAATGATTTGGCTAATTGCATTCATTAAGAAACCTACCACACGTTGCAGGTGTGTGCGCCGCCCGTACACACACGACGACTCTCTGCCTGGTCACTGGTCGTATACGCAGGCACAGCAGACGCTAGGCACTGGGTGGATCTTAATTAACTGCTTGCAGTACTGGCGCTACCTATGACACACTCTCCCATGCTCAGCCCCAAACCCGCCACCGCACTGAGTCCAGCTGGTGGCGGTGCGATTATTGGATGACTGGTTGGTTAGCAACCGACCGGGCGACTATTTTCCAATTCCATTTGAGTGGAGGCAGCATAGCCAATTTTGTTGGTGCACCGCATGCGTCACATTTAAATCACACTCCACTTCATCGTCCGCCGCTCCCGCACCCCTCAAACGGGAATGCAATCAGGGACTTTGATTTACTCCCTCTGCCCTGTGCTGCGCCCTGCGGTCGACTGCGCTTTGCCTGGTTTGTTAAAATAATAGAAGTTAAGCGAAGGGACGTTGCCGGGCAAAAAGGGATCGCCGATGAATTTTAATCGGCACTCAGTCGTGGCCACATTGACCGTCGTCGTTGTACCGAACTAATCCATCGCCTTCATGAGGCGTCCGTGGGGGGTCCTGAGCCATCGCCACCTCTGAGGCCCTGCCAGCCGACACAAGGAAACGCGGCGCTGTGCATTATCGATGACAGAGAATAATTATTGCAATCGGAAATTAAACTCGTTATCGGAAATTGATTTCTCGTGATTTATGGGTTCGATTTCATCCGTCATTTTGGGTCGGCGCGCTGCTGCGCCTTGCGCGCCCCATCATCGGCAGTGATTAAGGATCGTTAATTGCTTCGCAGCCGCCGCACCGCCGGAGATGGTGCTCGTGGATGGGAAAACAATCGTTTCCCCTCATTTCTGGGTGTGTCCCACTGGCAATTTCCCATAAAATCATAACCTGCGGTGGGAGAGGTCTGCAAAGTTTCAAGGCGAACTCTTTTGACACCTTTCAGAGAAACCCGCCGCCCCTCACCCACACAGACACAAAGGACCTTGTGCCAGGGAGCAAAATAACATTTTTATGCACTCTGAAGAAAATTGCTTTCCAACCTAAATATGCAACCTTCCGTTAATCTTTCGAAGGATACGGTTCCTAGGTTTTTTTCTTTTTGTCGTTTTCTCTGCAGCGCCGGCTTCTACTGCAGCATGTCGTATTTGTCGTGTTGTCGGAGGAGGCGGCGGAGATGATGCCGGTGGTGGGCGGGAGGAAAACTGACAGGTGCAAAACAGAAACAGTCTGTTTGACAAGTGAGTGTGACGAGCTGGGAGTATGCTGGGAAGTCATTGGGAAGACACTGCGTACTCTGGTGTGGGCTTTGGCCGTTAAACATTTGTATGGGGAACGACATGTGTGTCAATAGACAGACGGGACACATGTTACATCAAATCGACAACTAAGATACCGTAGGTAGTATACTTCAATACAAACTTCTTTGCAGTCTGTTTTCGCAAATTCGTTTTAAATCATGAACATTTTCGAAAGACGCGGAAAGTAAGTATTCAAGAGGAAACATGGTGTCCATTTTCGCGAAAATCATAAATAATGCAAAGCTAGACACCTTATTTTCAAATGTACCAAATTGAGATCATGCTTGAGAGATGCACACTCCGCCTTGGTTTGGAACAAGGCCTTTCTAAAAGCTCTGTCGCTTTCTGGAGAATTTAACACTAGGAGAGTGTTCTAACTCCCTCGCCTAGCCGCGAATGAACAGGAATTTAGATCAGCCATCAAAGTTTACTTTTCTCGACTATGACCATTTTATTGGGTCACCAAGATGCTCCTACGAGAACTTCTGCACGATCAGGCTGGAATCGAAATTCCAAAGGCTCCTGATCTTCTCTGGTCAAGCTCTACCTAGCAGTTGGTTTCCCTCACCTCCTGAGTCTAGCAGCCGCAATCGCACCAATTGATATTTAGTTCCACCAGTGTTTCCGTTATCACAAAAATGCGGATTAATAAGGGACACAGAAAATACGTCCCCAATTAAAGGCAGTCGTCAGGATTTAATACTGCATGAACATTTGACCGTCAAAAAAATTTGATCGCGTTGGATCCGACACAATTTGTCAATCTCTTTAAAAAAAAGACTCGTGTCGATTGGTCGAAAGAAATGCTCCAAAATGCGGTGCTTCGAAACACGTCTAAACATGTCTATGACATCGTGACATGTTACGAATCGTGAATTTACGCGTATGAGCCCGAAATTAAACAGCAGTCTACTGTATGGGCGTTTCAAATTGAGCCAAATCGAAAAAAAGTTATTCACGCACGAAGCACTTCCAAGCAAATGGTCGCCTGTTTTTTAGGAAAAACTGGACATGTTGCAACCGCACCACTAGAACAACGAAGAACAGTCAATTTTGAGTGGTACACAACCATTTGTTTGCCAGTTGTCTTTCAAGAAATCAGGAAAACCAACGAAGATGGAACACTCTTAACCGCGACAATGCGAGCTCTCACACATCGGCTCAAACAACCGAATTTTTGAGCACTCTAAACATCGATTTGATTAATCATCCGCCGTATAGTCCTGATTTGGCACAGAATGACTTCTTTTTATTCCCGTACGTAAACGAAGAGTGAGGTCAACGTTTTTCGACACCTGAAGAAGCGGATGATGCGTTCAGAATGCATGTTTTTGAGATACCTCAATCAGAGTGGCAAAAGGGCTTCGACAATTAGTTCGACCGCATGCAAAAGTGTATAGACCTTAATGGGGAATGTTTTGAAAAACAATGAAGCTATTTTTGGTGATAAATATTTGTTTTTGTTGTCTCATTCCGAAAAATAGAATGCAACCTTACTCAATTGCCTCTTGAGCCCAAAGAATCAGCATTTGGCAAGAGTGATTCTGCGTTTGATTTCGGTTATAATTTTATTGACGATATGCACCTGCCGAGGTAGACTAAGTCCTTAACAACCTCGAGGTTACCGCCCAATGTGACACTCTGTCCGAGACGTTGATGTCGTGTGTCCTTTCTGGATGACAGCATGTACTTAGTTTTGCCCTCATTTACAGCCAGACCCATTTTAGCCGTTTAATCTTCAATGCCAGCAAACGCCTTATTGATGGTTCGCTGTATTCGTCCAATCACATCGATGTCATCAGCGTAAGCTAGCAATTGAACTGACTTCTGGAAGATCGTGCCTCTGGTGTTGACTTGTGAGTTACGCTCGACCTGCTCAACATTGATGTTAAACAAGTCATATCGCAATGCGTCACCTTGTCTAAAACCTTTTTTGATACTGAAGGTCTCGATAATTCCGTTACCAACCTTGACAAAGCAGCGAGAGTTCTCCGTCGTGATTCTGCACAATCTGACGAGTTTGGTAGGAATGCCAAAACTAGACATTGCACTGTATAGCTCTTCTCTATGCACACTGTTATATACGGCCTTAAAATCGACCAAGAGGTGGTAAGTGTCAATTTGCACTGGTTGAGTTTTTGACAGGATCTGCCGAAAAGTCAAGATCTGGTCTATTGGGACTTTGCTAGGGATGCATGTTGCATCCCCAAATATGTGAATGCGAGTGTAAGTCAGCATCAAATACAAGCGCAGTGCTTAGAAGTTAATAATAATAATTGTCGGCGCCACAGTCCACGGGGGGGCCAGGGCCTAGCTTGCTCATCAACTGCTCGTGTTGTGCGCGCTACTTTTCTCTCACGAACAGAAGGGACCTACAGTTTTTTCCGACTCCGATCACCGAAATTTGAGAAGCTTTCTTAGACAGTTGTTACTCTTTGAGTGTTGTCACCAGCCCAAAAGAGGTGGTGCCGTGATAAATGCGAGGGATTAAGCCGGGAATCGAGCCTAGACCCTTCGGCGTATGAGCGTCGCACTCTACCCACTACGCCACGGCGACCACGATGCATGTTGCATCCCCAAGTATGGGCATGCGAGTATAAGTCAGCATTAAATACAAGCACGGTGCTTAGAAGTTCCAACCGAAAATTTTACTCCTGATTTGGAAAAACGTCTTCAGTGGTTCAAAGCACCACACTCATTAGACACGTTAATTACAAATGGGGACTTAATATAGAGAACTTAAGTAATCACCGGAAAAGTTAAGCATTTGACCCAATTTCCGCAGAGACTGCCCTCACCCAGGGACGTCAACTACTTCAAGCAGCCGCCTTCATAGTTAATTAAGACGTCTGACTTCCGTGCCATCGTACAGTCATTAAATACAAACAAAACCTCTCGGGGGCCATATGAGACCAAAGCTCGTCAAAAGGTTGTCTGTGATTAGATCTCCAAGGCAGGAGGATTCGCAACCTTGACTCCAGTCAATCCCTTCTGCGACACTCCCAAACATAATAAATTATTCAACGATACAAATACTTTCAAGTCCCCAGCCCAACTCTTCCCTTCTTGCCGCGGACACTATATCCCACCGCGGCACGACATCTCAGGGAAAAAAAAAAAACACAATTCTCCGCCGGTGGCCATGCCACCCACTGCCCTCGGGGCGGCAGTCTCGGGTCTAGCAAAATGCCACATGGGGTTAGCATAGATTGAGGGAGCTTCCTGAGGCATTAAATACTTTTAGTCACGCACTAAACTTTTACCTTGATCCGAATAGAGTTGAAGCAATCTCGGCACACGTGCGGCGGGTAGGCGTGCACACATCTCTCCGACGGCCGCTTTGTGCGCCTTGAAGGGGGCACTGAGGCGAAGTCGGCTGCATTGTGCCCGCAATCATACACACACTGCACCACCGGTGGGAGTGCGAGACAAGAGCTGAACCATGTGGCAAGGCCGAAACGGTGTGCGGAGAAGGAGATTAAAACGGGTAAACCGCTCACTCACAATTGACAGCTTGCCAGGTGAAGGTGGCCGGGTCGGTGGTTGGAGTTGGCTTGCCATGTTTTCATTATTGTCTCGCTTTGTTGGCGTATTTTCTGTGTCTTCTCGGCGTTTCTGTATGAATTTTTCATTTGGGTCCTTTTGCCCCGGCCGGGAGTGGCGTGTCTCTACTAATGAACCAAACAAACAGTCGCAATTAAAGCCGTAAACGTGAGGGGCGGCACTGGCGGATGGGCGTAGACACAATCTGTGCGTGGGAGGGGAAATGAGAAAGAGCGCAGGTGGAAGGGAACCACTATCTCTGAGGTGAGGGGACGTGGAGTGTGGGGTCGGGTTGCTTCAGCGGGAGGAAATTGACTCGAATCATCTCTGTGCCATCTGACAGCTGGAAATGATGATAAGTGAGAAATGGTTTGCCGTGCCTAAAGAACTGAGGAACTCCTTTGAGAGCCTAGCAGTCATTGTCGACCTAGTCCGACAATAGTAATTTTCCCTGCATACAGCGACAGTCAAATGTTTCCCGTTCTCCTAAATGGTCACCCAACCCCGGACAAAACGTGTGTCCACCCTTGGTCCTAAATCAAACCCCTCACAGTCGTCGATCGTTGCGCAGCAGAAGGCACTGACAGGTCAGGAACGCGTTCATCGTCAAATTTGATTTATCGCGTTGAAATGAAAAGTCCCTCAACTCTTTTCAAAGTTTCCGCCTGACGAGCAGCAAACATCTCGACACGTACAGCAACCCCTCGGTGAAGTATGGCAAATGATTCTTCTTGTAGCAAACTTTAGTCCTTCGAGTGGGTTGCAGCCACCACCGAGCTCAGCAGGCCTCTCCGAGGTGACAGATCGCAAATAAATTATTCCGTTCCAAGTGCTTATCCCCCCGTCCTTTCCGAAAGTGAGACTTAGACCTCGAATTGGCAGCAGTCCCAAGCAAACAAATGCAAAAGAAATATCGCCCGGAGTGCAGCGTGTACTTAGGCCAGCCTCCTCGCAGCGGTTAGTAGCACTCGGCGTGGAAACCGAGAGTGTAGTGCCAGAAGCTGGCGCATCACCGCAGATCCGCACAGTTCGAGCTCCTTATCCCCGTTGTTGTTGCCTAATTTATGACTTTCTTCCGAGCACTCTCCAGAATCGATACGGCTCGCTGGAGTTCTCCCCTCTACCAGCGATGTACTCGAAGCTCAAGACGATGGCCATGGTTGTCGTGGCGGTGGCATTAGCGGCTTTGAAGTATTGTTGATGGCCGACCCTAGCCGGTCCGCACTCTCGAGATGGGTCCGCTGAAAGGCAGAGCTGTGTACACTGCATAGGGGGCTAACGACGCGGAAACCAGAAGAAAGTTGTTATCAATTCAGTAGAACAAATAAATTTGAATTCATCCCCACAGGACTTCAGGAGCAGTCGGGTCGCTGCTGTGCTTGGCTGGGAGAGGCGTTAATTTCATTATTTTATACTCGTTACAGTGGTCGTGTAACGGACCACCACGGTCATGGTGCTGGGCGTGGTGCCGGCTGCGGTGGCGGGGCGTAATCAGCATGGGAACTGTGCGATGGCAGCCTATTGGTGCTTGTGTGCTGTGGGTAATTAGAGATGATTTTTTTCTGTTTTCTGTTTTTTTCAAAGGAAGGATTTATTGAATTAACATTTTATTGCCGGAGCTGCGGTCTGCGATGGGTGTCACGTGTCCTTAACTTTAATTTAATCCACGCTCAGTCTGATGGAGCGGGAAGGGTCAATTTACTAAACAGCGACGGTTCTTGATCTCTATTGGAGTTTTTGCCAGAACTCTAGAAACACTAAATATTTTAGAAAGGAAGGCTAAGTTTAGTAGTGAACAGGATTTACTTGCCTCTGAACCTTAAATGACAAAAAATAAAATATAAAATGAGTTTCAGTATTTACCCAAAGTTGGCGATAGCAGAGGAGACTAAATAAATGCTTCGGCAACTTTCAAAGCGCTGTCAGTTTTCTGGTTGTGTAGGATACTATTTGGCAAAACTTGCGGCAATGAAAAAATTCCTTTTCTCATTCAGCAGTTGATTGGTGGAATGAGCTTTCTTTCAAGGACGTGACAAATGATTTAACCAAGTTTCAAAGGACAACGATTTGGCTGAAGAGGGGCTTTCTCTTGCACGTGTGGCAGTACCACACTTTAATTTTAACTCGCATTGGGAGCTACACAACATCGCGCACTGCATCTAGTCTTACAACTGTTAAACGTATGATGAGTCTGATGCATGGACAAACCATAATTCCGCTAAGCCGCTTAACAGTCGACTTTCCTGTGGCCAGGATTAACTCTCCCCAAAAGATGACACGACATAATTGGACGTGCTTCCACTCATCAGCAAAAAGCACTCCTGCTATCTTTAGACAAGAACGACTGCTTTTTTGCGTACTAACGGGTTATTTTACATTCGCTAAGCACTTAATTGCGCTTGGGCGAAGGGATGAAACCCTCTGGAAAGACTCATCAGAAGCAGAACACTTCCTCTGTCAATATCCCGCATCTGATAAGGTTCGTGGTTGGAACTTAACACCGAGGCTCATTGTCACACAAGTAATTAAATAATAATTGTTGGCGCGACAGTCCACAGGGAGACCAGGGCCTAGCTTACTCAGCAACTACTCGTGTTGTGCGTGCTACTGTTCCCTCACGAGTAGAAGGGACCTACAGTTTTTTGCCGACTCCGAACGGCGAAATTTGAGAATCTTTCTTAGACAGTTACTACTCTTTGAGTGTTGTCAGCAGCTCGAAAAAGGTGGTGCCGTAAAAATCGAGGTGTTCAGACGGGAATCGAACCCGGACCTACGGCGTGTGAGTATCGCACTCTACTCACTACGCCACGGCAGCCGTCGTAGAAGCCCTACGGCGTGTGAGTATCGCACTCTACTCACTACGCCACGGCAGCCGTCATAGAAACCTTACGGCGTCTGAGTATCACACTCTACTCACTACGGCGGCCGTCGTAGAAGCCCCCTCATTATTTGCCCAAGACTCGGGCAGCCACTTTTCACAAGCCAGCTGAGTTGAGTTCAGCTTCACACCACCAAGAGCGTCCGCCGTGGACAGAAACAGGTGGTAATCACTTGTCCGGGCTATATGGTGCGATAAAACCGTCCATCCTAGCTCCCGTAGTTTCTGACGAGTTATCAACGAAGTGTGTGGTCTGGCGTTGTCCTGGTGGAACACTACACCCCTCCTGTTGGCCAATTCTGGACGCTTTTGGTTGATCGCCTGCTTCAAGCATTCCAGTTGTTCGCAGTCGATGGTAGAATCAAGCTTCTGGCCATATGGGAGCAGCTTATAGTGGTTGATTCCCTTTCAATCCCACCAAACACACAGCAAAACCTTCCTGGCCGTCAATCTCGGCTTGGCCACAGTTTGGGACGACTCACTGGCCTTCAATCACGACCGTTTTCGCTTAATATTGTCGTATGTGATCTATTTTTCGTAGCCAGTCACCATCAGCTTCAAAAATTGGTCGAGTTCGTTCCGTTTCAGCAGCATATCGCAGGCGTTGATTCGATCCAGAATGCTTTTTTACGTCAAATCAGCCTTCTGCAGATGGTTTAAAATGGTTTTCTAACGAACTCCCATCTCCTGGGCGATGTCATGAGATGCCACATGCCGGTCTTACTCGATAGTTTCCATGATTCGATCGGTATTC
This sequence comes from Eristalinus aeneus, assembly GCA_955652365.1. NCBI lineage: Eukaryota > Metazoa > Arthropoda > Insecta > Diptera > Syrphidae > Eristalinus > Eristalinus aeneus. The sequence goes on along the minus strand of OY019131.1, from coordinate 34,786,541 downwards.
GTGGTCACAGATCTTCCTACGGCTGGCTTATCCATGGTGTCGTTTTCAACGGCTCTGAATCGTCGAAACTATTCCTCCGCGGTTCGAAGTGATAGATTACCATCCCCCAAAACACCATTAATCTCACGGCACATTTCTCTAGCGGATTTGCCTTTAACGGAGGAAAACTTTAAAATAGCGCGAACTTCGGAGTTATTGAACTCCAAGTTTACACGTGAATAACTGTTGAACGAAGTATCCAAACTAATCATGTCATATCGTCGTTTTGTAGGTTATGTCAAGACCTTTCAAATAAAGTATAGTTTTGCCAGATACGAGCTCTGTAGCCCTTTGTAGAAAGCCGGAAATTTCAAAAGACACAATGGCGGAAGGGATATTTGACAACCTTATATATAACACACAGTTTCACCCCGATGGTCCGCCTGTGAACTGTCGCGCCATCCAATTTTAAAGTACTTTTTGTTCAGGTTTTCTATATTCCGAAATTTTGAAATTATACGTTTTTGTTTCATGTTCAAATTTTACAGAAATACTTTTGTGTTTGTTTCAAAAGCTTCGTGCGCACAAGCTTATAAGTATTGCAGATTTTAACGCAAGTAGACCATTTTTCATTCAAAAAGTTAGGGAAAGTCACTCATACGCCAAAAATTCCGCGTTCAATTTGTGGACTGATTTCTTCGCATTTTTTGTTGCACTGGCCCCTTTGAGTTAACAACCACACTTAAAGGTTACTTAAAGTTCGCCATTCCAAGTCATGAACGAATTCTAAGGTAAAGATGGGAGCATTTATACCCAAACATTTTCGAAACATACTTAAATCCGATTTAACCCTGTCTATCCCAAAAAAATTTTTTTTTTTAATTTTTCATTGAAATTTAGAAGTTTGACACTCGTGCTATTTTAAAAAAAAATATGTAACTTAGCATTAACTGGGGATAAGGTGTGCCCCATATGGTAGAGTGGAATAATGCATACACTTTTAAAACATAACACAAATTTTAATTTATATTGAACATTTCGATTTTTTATTGATTTTTTATATGTACATAAATTATTGTGGCATTGAATGATATGCCTTAAAACAGCGCACATGAAGTGTAACGCCACATTTCTCGCAATAAGTAGCCGCTTGAGTGTGGCAAACTCGACATATGGTTCGCTTGTCTCGCTCGACAATCAAGTGGTTGATTCCATCATACCTTGCGTCCTTGTTGGCTGTCTTCAAATTTTGTGGTTTGGTACTTTTCCCGTATGTTCCCAGCAAGCTCCTAACCAGCCTACGATGGAACTCTAAATTGTCCAGTGTAACTTATTACACTTATGAAGCTGCCAAGCGTTTGAAATTGCCATATCTACAATAATAATAATAATAATTGTTGGCGCTACAGTCCAAAGGGGAACCTGGGCCTAGCTTGCTCATCAACTACTCGTGTTGTGCGCGCTACTGTTCTCTCACGAGTAGAAGGGACCTACAGTTTTTTGCCGACTCCGAACGGCGAAATTTGAGACGCTTTCTTAGACAGTTATTACTCTTTGAGTGTTGTCAGCAGCTCGAAAAAGATGGTGCCCTGAAATATTAGAAAAATTGGTGTTGAACTGGGAATCAAACCTAGACCCTGCGGCGTGTGAGCGTCGCACTCTACCCACTACGCCACGGCGACCACATTTCTACACAATGGGCAAAAAGTGGGTAGTAACATTTTTTCCCTCTAATGCCAATTCGATAAAGACCGATATTTTGGTCTGATCTATCGACGCCTCCCATACTCTTATTATATATTTTTATTAGTTTCGGCTGAGGAACTGATATTTCGTTTTTCTCAGCACGGGAGTATCTTCTCACCGAATTTGTTGGTTGTACTGAGTTTGATATTATATTAACTATGTTGTTATCATTCCATTTGCACAGAACCGCATCGAGTTCTGAACAGAGTTCGTAGTTATAAGCACCTCGGCCGTTTCGTTTCAGAACTTTATCTGATCCACGCAAAGAACAGGTTTTTAAATGATTGTCTCTAATTGTTCCAGTGCCTCTTATATTTAATTTCTTGAGTTCATTGAGTAGTTCGAGGGAGGAAAAATAAATTGTCAAAAAATAAATGAAAGCTTAGATTTAAGTCTCGTCCAATAATAGTATGACAAAAATCTAGTTAAACTTGTGTTTCAAAAGAGAACTCTCTATTTCTGGGCGTTGAAGGTGATTTTGACCCCAGATAAGAGTCAAACCAAACAATATATCCGCTTGGAGTAGTTCCAAGCCAAAATTTATAGCCCCATTTAATTGGTTTTCCTCTTATAAATTGTTTAGTCGGATGACGTCCGAAATAGGGTATCATACCTTCATTGACACTGTAATTTTCTACAACTGGAGCGAACAATAGAAACTTTTGAAGCAGATGTTGAAATAAGGGTCGTACTTTGGAGTAACGATCATTTGGATCTAGTTGAGTATTATCGCAACAATATAATACTCGAAAGATATGATCAAATCTATTTCTAGTGATGGATTTAGATACAAGAATATTTCGTGAATCTTCTTCATTTTCCCAGTACATTCTTCGTCTTGATACATTGTTGTAGCCACTCAAAATAAGTACTCCAACAAACGTTTTGAACTCACTAACCTGTATATCAGCCAGGAGATTATGTTGTTGGGCATATGAATTAGAATACTTCGTTATCATTTCAAATAAAGTATCATCGAAAAAGAATGAGAACAGGTTCAAAGGTGTTAAAGATGGATTGAGATTACAAGATTCATAGTTGAAATTTGTAATTGGTTCCTTCAAGTCTTCTTTTTTTCATGAAAAATTTAAAACTTTCGCCTTTTTTGAGACAAATGAAGAACGTGGAATTTCATCCTCTTCATCGAAGTTATTCGGAGGGAAAACAATTTCTGCTATCAGCTGATTACGAGGCAAATTGTCTACACAAACTATATCTTCCTCTCCTGAATCTTCATCTGTAACATCACCTTCTAGTAATGAAGGTAAAATGGGTATTTGTACATCGTTTTCATCGTCTTCATCTATGCAAGTAATGATTTCATCGACTGTCATTCTAAAAAACCAAAAATATATGCATTATCCCACTGTTCCATATTCCATACACCAATAAAAACATCCATGAAACAATAACAAAATATATTTTGATCGTCAAATAAGTTGAATACGATGATGTGCTTTTGTTTTTATTACATAGACCTGATTTTTAGTGTTGATACAATTTCTAAGTTGAAAGCTATTTACAAATTTTCTCGACATTGTCTCGCCTTTAAAAAAAAAAAACACTTTTCACACTTCCACTTTTCACAAAGTTAAACACAAATAAATTGGACTTGGCATACGAATATCACAGCCGACTTTGCTAAATCTCGTTAAAAAAAATAATTTAAATTAAATACGTGGCCTCTAATTTAGCTACGATTTTTTAGGCTAGGTGTACCATATATGGTACAGTGGAATAATTCGGGTTAAGCTCGCGTATGGCTGGGAAAAGTCGCAATAGCAAGGGTTCAACGGAAAGTAACAAAAGCTTGCGTACTGTGATTTAGAAATTTCCAAATTTAGAAACGGATTTGCTTAAGGTGCGAAAATTAATTTAAAAGCAACAACAGTTTTTCGCTAAAAAGTTGTTGCTTTACTACATCAATTTCAGTAGTCTGACCAGAAGAAGAGGCTAGAAGGGGTCAAATAAACAACTGCAGCAACCATATCAATAAGAGTCAATTTCTTAACGAATGACACAGAAAACATTGCTTTTGATGTTTAACAAAAACAGGCCCTATTCAACCTCAACGCAATACTGACAGTTGAAAAGTCAGTTCTCAAAAACGGCCCAAGCATATGGAACATTGTAAATCATAGATTTTCCTTCTGGGAAGTCTGTGCTCTCTGGGAAAAGTTATTGTGATCCGTCGTGATTATTGTAATTCGTAACTGTAGCAACAATTGTGGTATTATAAGCAACGCTTTTTTCGAGCTTCCCTAGGTACGGGCTTAAAGATTTGGTCTGGTCCATCGATTGTATATTATGCCGTTGTCTAGTATCCTCGTTGAGTTAGACAATCACATGCCCATGCGTAAGGACAGTCAGTGATTAAAAGACAACAACAAGAGCTCAAATTTCCTTAGCAGAGCAGGTAGTAATAATAATAATTTGGTTGCGCCACTTTCAACGAAAATATGACTTTCTTTACAAAAACACTGCATTGCCGGCTTGGAAGGGCTTAACACAAAAATAATTTTATTGATAATACGTGCTTTTAAATTTCTGTTTGTAATTCGAAAAAGGATCTAACGGGAAACAATAGAAGATTTTCCGAAGTCGAGACGAATGAGAAATTTATACATTTGGTTTACTGTGAAATCACAGGTGCGCTTTTGCGTCTTTGCACGATCTTGCCAGCTATCCCCATACAGCACCTGCACACGTTGTTGGTTAAGGTCTTTCTTGTTTACGTCATCTTAGAGAGGGTTTGCTCTGTCGCATGGTCCCAATGGCTTGAAATCGAAAACCTCTTGCCATGAAGCTGTGTCATTCCGTCATTTCGTGTAGCCGTCCCCCGTTGTATCAAGGCATTTGACAAGCCGCATGTGTCCATACTAACGCAACACTAAAATCGTACTCAAAATTTTTCTCTCGAAGATACCAAAATCTGCTTCATTCTTTTAAATTTGTGCCCCGATATAGACGACGACAAGGAAAATCAACGCACTGGACGCATCCAGTTTAGTGCATAGAGTGATCCTTGATCCCAGTGATGCAAACATTAACAGAAGTCCCTATTTACTGAAAAATCAAGGTAGATGACATCTTCGACATAAGCGGTTTCGCTGTCCATTCTGTGTGAGACACACGTGTCCGGTACCCTTCCTCGGTGGCAGATCATGCTTGTTTCTTTCCCGTTTGGTTCAGTTTATCAGCTCCATTGCCAGTAGACGGTTTCCTCCCTTCTTCCCCTTTTCGCCCAAATACTATAGTTACTCGGCAAACTGACGACTGAACAGGTCTTTGTATGCCTCTCAACTGGTGATGAAAATCCCAAATACTCGGCAATTTCTATAGCAAACATGGATTGTGCATTGGGAGACCGCATGTTTGGGACAGCCACAACATGGCTATTGCGAATAAACGAATAAAGTACAGATTAAAGTTTTGTTCTAAGTATCGCGCCAAAGGCGTGACATGTGTCCTCACAGCCCTATGCCATAGCCAACAATCCCGCCATTCATGTAAGCAATTGTGGAAACAACCAACACAATGGGCATTCGATTATTATCATAATTTCACACACATGTCTCAACGCCTGGCGGGGACATCACAATCAAGGATCAAATACTTAAATTCAATTAGGCCGCAATCGATGCACAAAAATTTCTCAACCCCCAACCCAAGCATCCCCACCTGAAATTCGCCTGTGTTCATTTATTGGCTCAAATGAATCTTAACCGTAATTGCTGCCACCACCTTGCTGTCGCCGTCGCGCACACATGTTGGCGTGACGACCTCCAGTATAGCGGTTAACTCTCCTCTTCTGTAACCGATGCGGCGGCACTGGCCTTCCCCGACCGTGGCGAACGTCCACCGCATACACAATGCTTTATTAATTGGAAATTAATTACAACAAGCTTAAGGCGGGGCGCGACTTCCTCTCACGCCGTCCTCAGCCCCAATGCCCAGGGTCCTTGTTCGTTTCCGGATTTCTTTTTTATGGGGACTCCCATTGACTTGCGCTGCTGGTGGGACATGCTGGGGACATATAAAGTGTTAACCGCAGCCCGCAACAACAAGAAAGGGTTGTGGTTTGCTGCCTGCGTACGAATGTGTATCGTGCCGGTATCATGGGCGATTTATTACCAAATAGTGAAGTCAAAATGAGATTTTATGCGGTTTCGGTTTTTGTCCCGCAAATAGTCACTTGGGGGTTCTTAAATGTTAAATGGGGAAAGGGGAGAAACGTCACAAAGGTGGATTAAGGGCTGAGCGGAGGCGTATGACTGCCTATTTTGCCGACAAGTTATCGCGCGTTTAAAGGCTGATCGGTCTGAACATCTTGACAAAGTGTCGTATAGGTATTTCTATACAAGAAAAAAATTTGCATAACCTCTCAAGAAACTCCAAGCCCCGCCTTAAAGTAATCAAAGCCTGTTTATCGCCCCGCAACTGTCAGGCACTTGGGTTGCACACGTCGATTATGCTGCTGCCAAGCCCAACAAACCTTGTCCACGGTCTGGGCAAGGCAAGAATGAACTTCGCAGGAATTCGAAAATAACTCCTCTGAAGTCCTCAAGGAAGTAATTTCCATGTGTAAGTGGTGCCGGGAACGAAATAAATAACATCGACCCGCTTCTCGGACACAATCAGCCTGCCCGGTGGGTGCTCCATTGTGTTAGCCACAATCCTGGCCCACAAGTTACCGCTTGAAGGCCGACACGAGCAGACGGGTGTAACCTGTCGAAGGAATATGAAGAATGAAGTTTACCTTTAAGGCGCCGCCGACAGGAGTGTTGGTTCCCAAGTCTGTTTCACTGGAGGGCTTTATGCAAATTGTTTCATCGGAAAGGAGTCTTTTTCTTTACGTTCCACACGTCAGTGGTGGCGACGAGAGTTTTATTTGTGCCCGCAGGAGTTTCGGTCGCTATTTCTTGGCAAGTAAATCATAAAGCAATTAAGGAGTAAAAATTGGCAACCACTCTCTGGAGGTAAGCGCTTATTTAACGAGACTGCTTACAAAAACATGGGAGCATCGTGAAGGTATGCTGCAATTTGGACTGGTACACGAGACAGACTTTGAGGAGACGGCGACGTTGTAAAGTTCGAAAAATGGCATTTGCGTTATGCACTGAATTGCGTGAGTCAGAGGGGAGTTTTCTTTATATTACTTGCTTCTCTTTAAACATTTGGAGGAGAGGCTGTTTTGAGATGGGCTGTCTACAGCCAAGGCGGTTGGAGGAGAAGACTGTACGGAATTAAATGGAGTAAGGACGACAAAAAGTCAGAAGTCTGCAGACTCCAGTGGCTAGTTAATAGCCAGTGCCATTTGGGCACTGCTTCAGCTAAACGAGATGCCGTCTGGTCAACGGAGATGTAAGAAAGTTTGGTCTTGATGAACAGAAGCTCGGTGACCAAGCTACTCAATGATGGAAGACATAGATGTGAGCCCTCTCAATTATTTCAAAAATGTGCTTTAAACCATAAAAAAATATTGAATTTGCTGCTTGAAAATTGCGCAAGCTCTAAGTCTGGTCTAGTCTTACAGCGTTTTAAGCAGAAGATGCTTTTAAAATTAAAACAGTTAATTGCAATGTTTTTCTTTTCTCATGGAGAAGTAAGATTGATTTTCACTGCTTTGTAACAAACATTTGGATTTGGGTTTGTATTTCCGCAATGGAAATTGTCAAATTATGTGACGACTTTTATAAATATTGGCTTTAAATGATGCTACATGCAATCAGTTAAAAAAGGAAATAATTACAAATTGATTTACTTTTGTTAACCACTGTGGTATTGTACAATCTGTAACAAAATCGTATGATCTAAACGAAACTCTCCACTCATATGAAATACTCTCAGCCCACCCACTATAAATGTAAGTGAATAATGCACAAGAAATGAGTTGTTGTAAATAAATGCAAATTAATTTATTTGTTTCCAAGTGAAAATAAAAAAAACTTTATTTAAAAGACGGTACACTATAGATATTTATTTTTTAAAGAAATGCCGAACACAACTGTGCCGTCCAAGGACTAGGCCGTCCGTGGACTGGGCCGTCCGAGGTCTGGGCCGTCCGATGACTGGATCTGGATGACTGGATCTGGATGACTGGATCTGGATGACTGGATCCGGATGACTGGACCGTTGGACGTCTGGATCTCGATTACTTTTTGCAGGATGCTGCTCGGAGTTAGTCACCTCGGTATTCTTAATCCGATGTGTTGTGAATGGGGGTTGAAATGTGAACCGATGCACATGTTTGAACATCATTCCGATATTCAAGAGGTTTCTCGAACTTTGGGATCGTTTGGGTCATAAAGCATAATTTTTATGAATTCCAGATTGTATTGTTTGTCCAGTGTATTTTAGGATTGGATCGAAGTGTTAACTTGCACATAGAGACAAGCACCACTCTTATCTCTTTACTGGTCTCCTACAATTTTTAATTTTAATTTTTTTTCTTGTACACGGGATCGCGCTCAAGTTTCATTTGTATTACAAGAAATAAGCTTTCTATTTACTTAAGATGTTCCACACCTCAAGCCATCAATGAAAGCGTCAATTTTTGTGCCTGAAACGGCGAGAAAAACGAGATGAGATTTCAGAGCAAAAAAAAAATGTTGACTTGTTTCGTGCATAAATACTAAAGAACATTTTTCGACCCTCATCGAGAGATTAAAGAGACGAAAAGGAAGACAATTGACCTTCGAATTACTCTACCGAAAAATCGAGTTATGCTTGGCAAATATAATACTTCGATAAGCAGGAAAAGTTTACACCTGAAAAGTTATGAAAAAAAGATTTAAATCTTATATTTCAAGCTGTCAAGAAAACCAAGAAGCCTTAAAAAATTGAGCTGGGATATAAATTCAAACAAAGCGGGGGAAGCTCTTTCAATAACTGCACAACCAAATAAGGCATAGCAACAATTCTTACAGGATCTTTCGCCAGCTGCGCCCAGTTGCGCACTCTAAGTTAGTTGAGATCGTTCTCCACTTGTGTGCACCACCTTTGCTTAGGTCGTGCATTGTTCCAATGGCTCAGAATTGAAGACATTTCGGGCCGGAGTAATGATGTCTATACACTCTACCTGGCCTAGCAAATTTTAGGCGTTGTGCTAAAAGACTTTTGATCAAGCGCATGTCACTCTGCAGTCTATTGACTTAGTCGTTAAATCTTCTCCTCTAGATGTCATCAACGCGAACAGAACCAAAAATTGCACGCAAAACTTTTCTCTCGAAAAGAATGTGGACTTCCTTATCCGCTTTCAGTAAAGTCCAGGTTTATTCGCCATAAATCAGGACGGCGATGATCAAACTGTTATACAAAGCGAGGGCCTTAGTACTCAGTTACCTCTTGAGCCTAAAGAAACAGCGATTGGCAAAAGTGGTTGTGTATTTGATTTCGGTACTGGTGTTCTAGTCCCTATTTACCGCAGAGCCGAGATGGACAAAGTCCTTAACCACCTCTAAGTTTCTGCTGCCTTATGTGACGCTCTGTCCAAGACGTCGATGTTGTGTGTCCTTCCTAGATGGCAGTATGTACTTTGTTGTGACTTCATTCACCGCCAGACCTATTTCAGCCGCTTCCACTTCAATGCCAGCCAACGCCTCATTGACGGGTCGCAGTGTTCGTCCAGTCTCGTCAATGTAGTCCCCAAAAGCCAGCAATTAATTTGACTTTTGGAAGGTCGTACTTATGGTGTTGACTTTTGAGTTACGCGCCTGAATCACAAGTCAGTCACATTACAGCGCCTCAGCCTGGCATAACAAAAAAACGTACCCTAATTATACAGCTGTATTGGAAGTGTGGCCGCCGTGGCGTAGTGGGTAGTGTAAAACGCTCACGCGCAGAAAGTCTAGGTTCGATTCCCCATTGAACAGCTCGAATTTTACACGGCACCATCTCTTTCGAGCTGTTGACAACACTCAAGGAGTGATGCCTATCTATTGAAAAAGCTTCTCAAACTTCGCCATGCGGAGCCGGCAAAAAACTGTAGATCCCCTTTACTCGTGAGAGAAGAGTAGCGCCTACAACTCGAGTATTTGATGGGCAAGCTAGACTCTGGTCCCCTGAAGACTGTCGCGCCTGATAAAAAGCGGTATAAACTCTTAAAGCCTTTCAACAAAAATTACAAACAAGCAATGACGGGTGAGAAGGTGCATTGCCGATATGCAAAACCCATGAATTGTTTTTCCACATTTCCGCAAGTTTTGTTCGCATTGCTTCTCGCAAGCGGCCAACATCTTCAAGGCAATGCTGATTATTGACCGCACCACAATGTGCCTAGAACTCCTGATACTCAATACCAAAATTATAGAATGAAACTGTCACCAGTACCTTCACATTTGAACGTACTTATCGTTTTTTTTGGCAATCTTAGGCTCTTTTATTGGGACGATCAGCATTTGGTTTAGATGTCATTGCCATGTTGCCATGTTGCCATGTACTCATGGTTCTTCAAATCTTGGTAGACGTTTAACATTTCCTGAGCGATGCTCATGCGCATTTTTTTTTTTTTTTGAATTTTTGGAAATTCAGCAACTTTGGAACAAACTTCATTGCTTCACACTTCATACCCAAAGTTTCAGAAAAAATGCAGGGCTTGAGCCAACGGTGATGTCGGCATCTTCAGCAACTAGTCTAATAATGATTCGACGATTCTCCGTAACAATTTCTTTCACTTTCTCAACATTTACATCGGTTGTTGTTGTGCTGTGCCTCCTAGGAAGAGCGTCGTCATTCACATCTTCCCGGTCTCCTTTGATAAGCTTGTATCACTTAAACATTGTAAACATGTTTTGTAAACCATATGACACTGTTAAAATTCCAAGTCTATTAAAGTACTAACATACTGGCGTGGCCATCGTGACGTATTGGGTAGAGTGCGACACTTACACGCCGAAGGGTCTAGATTCGATTCCTGGATAAACACCTCGGATTTTATACGACACCACCTCTTTCAAGCTGCTGACAACACTCAAAGGGTCATAACTGTCTAAGAAAGCTTCTCAAATTTCGCCGTTCGGAGTCGGCAAAAACTGTAAGTCCCTTTTACTCGTGAGGGAACAATAGCACGCACAACATGAGTAGTTGATGAGCAAGCTAGGCCGTGGTCTCCCTATTGACTGTCGCGCCAACAATTATTATTAACGGAACAGAAGGCATTGCATTTGGAAATGAACACGCAGCATGGTCTGTTTCAGTAATTGCCTTTAACTCAGTTGACCCCAACTACAACTATGAATAACTAGTGGCAGCACAAACATAGCATAGTCCTCTCATACCAAGTGGATGATGAGGGATGCCAGACATTCAATCAGGCCTCTTTTCTACAGAAAACAACTCCACTCATATAAAATGTAAGAATATCATAAACAGCTGTGGCCAACTCAATAACTTGACGCTAGGGCTAGGCAGAGGATGTCTCTGACGCTGTTTTAATAGGAAAACCTACTTTCAACAACTTTTGGGGATTCAAAAATTCCAGCAAAAAGTGCACACTAGGTTTTTGTCTCAAGGTGGTGTTTGACTCTTCATATCTGAAAACGCTAACCTGCCGGCATATCAAATTTGCGGATAACTTAATGGTTTTATAGGCACACTTTTTCGGTACCGGCTTAGATGAATTTTGAATTGATTTGCACAAAATTTGACCACTTGAGTTTTTTTATAATTTGGGCGCACTAAAGGTGTTGTTTATACCCTTAAATGACTGGAATTAAAACACAGCACGGCCGAAGGTATAGAGGAAGAGAGGGAAAGGAGGTACCGATGCACACTGGTGTTAAATGCCTGTGGATTGTAATGGGGGGGAATTGGGCAGGGAAGAGCATTCCATATTCGTGTGGTGCGGCTGAAGAACGAGTCTCTAAACTTATCTGTACGTCCGAAGGTGAACTTAAGCGTGAACGGGTGAGCATTCCTAGCAAGACTAGTATTGCGGGTGAATTCTTGAAGGGGAGTTAAGCGTACGTTTGTGAAACAAAACTGTCATTTAGTGTGCTGCGGGAGTTATGTACATAACGCATTGTGTTAAGCACCTAGCAGCAACCCAATGCGACCTGCTATTGATAACATTTTTCAGGATCCAATCAATCACATGAATACTTGAGAGAGGAACATTATCATTTCGCTTTCACTGTTCCACGGAAGTGTTAAACCATACGATGTGAAATGTAATGTCTTGTAGAAAGCATCACGTCGAAGGCAGTCATTCGGAGATTGGAGTCAAATAAAGAAGCAGGCTTTGTTGCAAACTAAAATCAGTTACTCATTTTTTTTCTTTACAAAAGCCGTGAAACTTTAATTAGGGCAACCACGCAGAAATGGTTTCATCGTCATTTGATGTTGTCTCAGACAAGTTTCGTAAGTGCGTTCCCCATATACAATGGCTACACTCACAAACAATCCTTGTGCAACCCACAGCCAACTTTCACATATTAGGCAGGATCCACCCAAATTTGAAGGTAGCAACTTTCGGTTTAAAATCAATGGGGACTATTTTATAATTTCTGCAAAGGTGTATTGAATCAAAACCTTGAGAATGATGTACAAGTACGGTGACTAGAAGCATACCTCAAGTGGACAGAAACCTCAAGATCCTCTTTCTACACTTTCATTGCTCATTGAAAAGGATATAATTCCAAAATTTCAAATTATACACGTCGGTGACATGGAAACATGGCAGACTGATAGACAAATGAACAGGTGAACAGATTTCAAAATAATAATGATTTCGTTTGTTATGCATGAAAACTCTGTGCCACAGCTCATACAATTGCCACAGAAAACGCCATTCCCCTGAGTTCAAGATAAACCTGCTCAATGCATAAAATATTCCTCAGTTTCTCACACAAATTAAAGCAAAACACATGACAATTAAATTGTGCCAAACCCCAGTGACCAACAGCATCTGGAAAACCGTACATCTCCTCCGGAATGCGAGAACCAATTCCAAGCAATACACGCCGGCAGAGTCCTTTGAAGCCAGAGACTTGGCAAATGGTAAATTAAATTACCAAACAAAACACAATGTTTCAACCAGAATGCCATGAACGAATGTGGAAGGTTTCATTCGCTTTTGACAGTCGAAATCCCCTCGACGCCTGGGCCATTGTGTGCCGAGCCGTGTCGTCGGTGTAATGTACACGAGTCGATGCCAGGCAGAGACAAATATCAGATGCCATTGGTGTTGAATTCCGATGAAGGCATCCTTTCGCTCGGATGCCGCTTCTGAGCAGTGCTCGAAGGAGAAGTTAACTAAGGCCGGTGAAATGTGCGATGATGGGTGGTGAAAAGCTTTCAGCTGGGGATGGGAAAGCTCTTTCGACTGTGCCACGGAATGCGTTGGGCGACTTGTGTTGCGAAACAAGCTGCGATGTTGCGACGAGGTGTTGGCAATTACAACACAAATTTGTTGAGGCTGCAGGAAGAAAATAATAGAATTCCTTATTGGGTGATTATGGATTTTAACAAACTCTTAAACAACGTCAAGTTCCAGGAAAAAAATGACATAAAGGGAAATTTGAAAAGGGAGAAATTGATTTAGTCCCTATCAAGAAACTTGATTAGAGATCGAAATGTCTGTAATGAACGGAAAACAATGAAAACAATGTCTCTCCCTAAACAAAAGGATAAGTAGACTGGAATAAGATTTCGTCATTTTTATCACGATCATGTCATTGTACCGTTTTAGACTACTCAATCTCTCATCACCATCAGGGGTTACACCTAACGCGATGAGGAAGACTTTGCACTGAATCCAACCACCTCGTTTATGGGAAGCAATTGTGTGTAAGGCACCTCAGGAAATCGTTTATTTGCTGCTTTAAGCATTCTGATTCAAACAGTTGAGCGGAAAAAGGTCAAAATGCACATTAATTTATTATGGATACTTGTAAAAATAAAAAAAAACTTTATTTAAAAACCGGTACAACTTAAACACTTAAAAAAATAAATGCCAAACACAACTTGGCCGTCCTAGACTGGGCCGTCCGGGAACTGGGCCGTCCAAGGACTGGGCCGTCCAAGGACTGGGCCGTCCAAGGACTGGGCCGTCCAAGGACTGGGCCGTCCAAGGACTGGGCCGTCCAAGGACTGGGCCGTCCAAGGACTGGGCCGTCCAAGGACTGGGCCGTCTAAGGACTGGGCCGTCCAAGGACTGGGCCGTCCAAGGACTGGGCCGTCCAAGGACTAGGCCGCCCAAGGACTAGGCCGCCCAAGGACTAGGCCGCCCAAGGACTGGGCCGTCCAAGGACTGGGCCGTCTAAGGACTGGGCCGTCCAAGGACTGGGGCGTTCAAGGACTGGGCCGTCCAAGGACTGGGCCGTCCAAGGACTGGGCCGTCCAAGGACTGGGCCGTCCAAGGACTGGGACGTCCAAGGACTGGGCCGTCCAAGGACTGGGCCGTCTAAGGACTGGGCCGTCCAAGGACTGGGCCGTCCAAGGACTGGGCCGTCCAAGGACTGGGCCGTCCAAGGACTGGGCCGTCCAAGGACTGGGCCGTCCAAAGACTGGGCCGTCCTAGGACTGGGCCGTCCAAGGACTGGACCGTCCGACGACTGGATCTGGATGACTAGACCGTCCGACGTCTGGATCTCGATTACTTTTTGTAGGATGCTGCTCGGAGTAAGTCACCTCGGTATTCTTAATCTGATGTGTTGTGGATGGGGGTTGAAATGTGAACCAATGCACATGTTTGAACATCATTCTGATATTCAAGTTGTTTCTCGAATTTTGGAGTCGCTTGGGTCATAAACCATAATGTTTATGAATTCCAGATTGTTCTGTTTGTCCAGTGTATTTAAGTATTGGATCGAAGTGTTAACTTGCATTTAACACAAACGACAATGAATTTCCGTAACATGAAAACACAGCTTCTGAAAGGGTATTCGAAAACTATAAACATTCCTCTGTGCGTTAACTGAAGACTTTTGAAGAAATTTCGGCTTAAATTGACAAGCAAGAATCGTTAAAATCAGAACTGGTTGCAGAAAATGGACGTTCTGTAGGACTGGGCAATGTTTTCTATGGCACAAGAGAACTTTTTAATTCGGACAAGCAAGCTGCAATTTATGGAAAAGAGGTGAACAGCAGCAGTACCGAAGTAAAAGGCAGAATTACCACGTTTTTGTGGCTGACCCGAAGCACTAAGCTGGCTTTGTGTACCAACATGATGATCCCAATCCTAGTTTATGGCGCGGAAACTTAACTGGGTGGCGCTAAAGTCCACAGGGGGACCAAGACCTAGCTTGCTCATCAACTACTCTGTGCGCTCCACTATTCTCTAATGAGTAGAAGGGAACTACAGTTTTTGCCAACTCCGAAAGAAGAAGTTTGGAGGGGCTTGTTCATTATCAATTATTACTTTTTGAGTTTTATCAGCAGCTCGAAAGAGTTGGTGCCTTGAGAAATTCGAGGTGTTCAGCCGGGAACACGGCACGGAAATTTGAACGTTACTAAATGTGAATGAGTGGCCGCCGTGGCGTAGTGGGTAGAGTGCGACGCTCACACGCGAAAGGTCTAGTTTCGATTCAAGGCTTAACACCTTGAATTTCTTACGGCACCACTTCTTTTGAGCTGCTGACAACACTCAAAGAGTTATAAATGTCTAAGAAAGCTTCTCAAACTTGGCCAATCGGAGTCAGCAAGAAACTGTAGGTCCCTTCTACTCGTGAGAAAACAGCAGCGCGCACAACACGAGTAGTTGATGAGCACGCTAGGCCCTGGTCTCCGTGTGGACTGTAGCTCAAATAATTATTATTAAATGCGAATGAGGAAGCTCTTAGTCTTTTCGAGGAAAAAGTATTTTGTTCGATTTTCTGCCTAGTTTAGGTTAATCTCATTTCGAGCATAAAATTCAAGAACGAACTTTATGGCTTGCCCAGCGGCACGCGCCTGTTCAGGTGTCTTCGGATACAACGCTTAAGATGACTAGAGAATGTAGACATATGGACACCACTGTTCGAAAATTCTTTGAATTTGAGCCATCGGGACAACGTAGTATAGGACCGTTGAGGCTGAGATGGCGCACACAAATGGAGGAGGACCTCAATCAATACGAAGTGTGTATTTGGAAGCAGCTGGCTGAAGATCGTGCTGCCTGAAGAGGCATGTTGCTTAAGACCCAGATCCACCCTGGACTGTAGCGTTAAACAAAGAAGAACAAGAAGTATTTTAGAGCTCAGGGAAAACTTCTCTTGCTATACAGCACATTCATTAAGCATGATCAATTCTCTTCTTTACTAAAGGACTTATTGTCTGACACTGAGACATTGAAACGTGCACGCAACACCTTTCAGCCTTTAACTGAACTACAACAATGACTAACTACTGGCTGAACAAACATCGTCCTCTTGAGCCAAATCTGAGGAATAATTATGACTAATTGCTGACGCGATAGTCCGCAGGGGGACCAGGGCCTAGCTTGCTCATCAACTACTCGTGTTGTGCGCGCTACTGTTCTCTCAAGAGTAGAGAAGGCCTACAGGTTTTTGCCAACTTCGAACGGCGAAGTGTGAAAAGCTTTCTTAGACATTTAATATTCATTGAGCTCGAAAGAGGTGGTGCCGTGAAAAATTCGAGGTGTTCAGCCGGGAATTGAACCTAGACTCTTCGGCGAATAAAGGTCGAACTCTACCCACTACGCCACGGTGGCCGCAATCTGAGGGATATGAATTAATATTAATTTGGTGTTGGTAAAGTTCACTGTGGGATTAGGGCCTAGCTTCCTCATCAATTACTCGTGTTGTGCGCTACTGTTCTCTCACGAGGGACTTACAGATATCTGCCGATGGCGAACGGCGAAGTTTAAAAAGCTGTTTTGTAGACTGTTATCATTCTGTGAGTGTTGTCAGCACCTTGAAAAAGGTGGTACCGTAACAAATTCAAGGTGTTCAGTCCGGAGTCGAACGTTGTCTAATAAATTTCTACCCCTAATTGTTTCTAACTAAAAAAAAAGTCAATTCATACCGTATCTGTCAACGAACTTGAATAATCAGTAGCAACTTGGACAACCGCCTTTAATTACGCTCTGAACTCTGCAAAATCCCTCATTACACATCAACCAATATGTCATTGGACTGACAGATAAAGGACGCCACTAACAAAAAATCATCCATATTATTTTTAGGAAGTAATAATAATAGTTGGCGCTACAGTTCAGGGACCAGGGCCTAGCTTGCTCATCAACTACTCGTGGTGTGCGCGCTACTGTTTTCTCACGAGTAGAAGGGACCTACAGTTTTTTGCCGACTCCGAATGGCGAAATTTGAGAAGCTTTCTTAGACAGTTATTACTCTTTGAGTGCTGTCAGCAGCTCGAAAGAGGTGTTGCCGTGAAAAATTCGAAAAATTGGTGTTGAGCTGGGAGTCGAACCTAGACCCTTCGGCGTGTGAGCGTCGCACTCTACCCACTACGCCACGGCGACCACGAAAGTACAAACATTTAGATAATACCTGCCAAATTTTCATGGCAATTTGATTTTTAGGTTACAAAATGCAGTGCAGTGACGCTTCTTTAGCGATTTTTTAAACAATGGAAAAACACGAATTGATTAAAGACTGCTTTTTGATGGGCAAAAATACCGTGCATGCACAGCAATGGCTTTAAATTTGTTACAGAGACTCTGCTGCCTTAAAATCAACTTTTTGTCGGTGATGTGGTGACCTTAAAGGTGGCCGTTCAGATACCAATAATGTTAAACGCTCTGGACGGCCAATTAAGGTGGTTACACCTGAAAATGTGAAAAAAGTACACGAAATCGTCTTGTAAGACCACAAAGTGAAATTGCGTGAGATAGCTGAAACTTTAGTGATATCAGAAGGCAGTTTGAACACCACTTAATAGGTGCATCTGTTTATGAGGAATCTGTTTTCGGAATGGGTTCCGCGCTTGCTCACAATGGAACGAAAACAACAACGTGTCTATGATTCTGAGAGTTTTTGGAGCTGTGTGTAGAAGGTTAGAATAGTAGAGTCAATCGGTTGCCCATATGGGAGCAGCTCTTAGTGGATGATTCCCTTCCAATCCCACCAAGCACACAGCAAAACCTTCCTGGCCGTCAATCCCGGCTAAGCCACTGTTTGGGACGATTCACCGGCCTTCAATCCCGACCGTTTTCGCTTGATATTGTCGTATGTGGTCCATCTTTCGTTTCCAGGCACCATCCACTTCAAAAATCGGTCGAGTTCGTTTCGTGTCAGCAGTATATCGCAGGCGTTGATTCGGTCCAGAACGTTTTTTTGTGTCAAATCATGGAGCGTCCAAACATGAAGTGTTCTTGTATCCAGCCTTCTGCAGATGCCTGCACATGATTTGTTGACTAACTCCCATCTCCTGGGCGATGTCACGAAATGCCACATGCCGGTCTAACTCGATGATTTTCATGATTCGATCGGTATTCGTCGTCACAGGTCTTCCGTCGGCTTACTTGTCCATGGTGTCGTTTTCACCGGATCTGAATCGTAGAAACCATTACTTCGCGATTCGAAGTGATGGGGTACCATCCCCCAAAACACCTTTAATCTCACGGAACATTTCTTAAGCGGATTTGCCTGTAACGAAGGCAAACTTTAAAATAGCGCGAATTTCGGAGTTAATGAACTCCATGTTTACACGTCTATAACTGTTGAATGCAATATCCAAACTAATCATGCATAGCGTCGTTATGTAGGTTATGTCAAGACAAATGATGCAACGAGCTCTGTAGCACTTTGTACATAACCGGAATAATCAAAAGAAGACCAAAAAGAAGGAAGGGAGATATTTGACCACTTAAATATGAACTCCATCTTCCTACGGCTCATGTTTTTTCTTCTGCCATACGATGAAACTGGCAATTTGTTGGACTGGGTATTATTTTCTGAAAATAGAAAATTTGATTATGTATTATAATTTTCATTTCATTTTAGTGGCCGCCGTGGCGTAGTAAGTAGATTGCTACGCTCACACGCCGAAAGGTCTAGGTTCGATTCCCGGCTGAATACCTCGAATTTTTCCCGGCACCAACCATGTCGAGCTGACATCACTCAGAGAGTAATAATTGTCTAAGAAAGCTTATCAAATTTCGCAGTTCGAAGTCGGCAAAAAACTGGACCTACAGTCTACTCGTGAGAGAACAGTAGCGCGCACAACACGAGTAGTTGATGAGCAAACTAGGCCTTTGTCGCCCTATAGACTGTTGCACCAACAATTATTATTGCACACTTATTAGGTGTTCCACTGGTCTCTCTTCAACCTCATATGTGATTTAATATCGTCATCGCTGTATGAGTCGATTATGTCCATGAAATCGTCACATTTTACGTGATGCTCCTGCTCATATTCCGATTCCTCAGAACAAGAACTTGAACTGGGGAAACTTTTCACTGGACATATGTTTTTAATTTCGGCCACTTCCTTTTCGAGACGATTACTCGACTCATCCTGTAATAATTAGATATTATTATTATATATTATTATATTATATTATAAGTCATATCTTAAAGAATATATTAATTAATATACTTAATTTTAATGCAAATTTAAAAATGCATTGTCATCATTTTCAGCATTATTTATCCCAAAAGTTTCCTTTTTTCAAGCCAATTTTTATTTAATTTTGAATTATCAAATCGTTGACTGTTACAAATGAACGATATTGCATTAATACCGCCAACAGCAAGAATACAAACGTGTTTGTTTTCGCTATCTCTTTCATTTACACCACAAATAACTAATGTCCATCTCACTCACAAATGAAGGAAGCACACAAATGTAACGACGCTAATGTCATTAACGCAAAGTGCTGCCAAGTATATTTCGATGAATTATTAAGCGGCGATGGCTGTTGTTTTAAGCGTATATAATAATAATTGTTTGCGCGACAGTCCGCAGGGGGACCAGAGCCTAGCCCGATCATCACCTACTCGTGTTGTGCGGGCTATTATTCTCTCACAAGTAGAAGGGACCTATTGTTGTTTGCCGACTCCGAACGGCGAAATTTGAGAAGCTTTCTTAGACAGTTATTACTTATTGAGTGATGTCAGCAGCTCGAAAAATGTGGTGCCGTAAAAAATTCGCGGTGTTCGGCTGGGAGTCGAACCTAGACCCTTCGGTGTGTGAGCGTCGCATTCTGGCCACTACGCCACAACGGCCAGCGTATTTACGCCTGCAAAAAAACACGGCTATTGGTGCGTTTGAAGGAAGAAAGTGCAAACGAACTGCCCTATATGAAGAAAAACAAAATTCTCTTCCACCAAGTCACTTGTCGTTGCCTACCGGGGCCAAGGTACACGAACTGGGCTTTGATTTGCTTCCTCATCCACGACTTCTACCCCTTGTCAAACCGCAAATAGATGCTCTCCGGAAAAGGTGAATCGTCGAAGAGGTGATCGTCGAAACTGAAGCCTATTTTGAAGCCGAATATAAATCGTTCTATAAAATTGGGTATCGAAATATTAGATCGGCGCTAGACTGATAGAATCACTCTTGAAGGACTATTTTGATGAATAAAGTGGAATTTTGTCTGGAAGATGTGTTATGTTTGGTTTGTCCCCAGAGATTTTTTTCCTTGTTACCCCTCGAATTTGGACTTCGGAAAAATAACTTCTACTCTTCTGTCTGATGAAGGAAGCCTGCCAAATGGAGTTGTACCCACCTGCAGTGATGCCACTGAGAACCTGTTTCTGCTGCGATCACACCTCCTGGACAATTTTTGCTCTTTGCTTCTAATCTATATTTTACGCTGGTCCAGTAGGACCGGAGCCCTGTTTGAGGGACTGTGTTTGAAAGCCACTATTTCCCCTGCCCTGATGTACTTTATTTCTTTTCCTTTCCCAAAATTGATTAGGTTTCTGTTGAATATTCTGGCAATGTCTATTTGTGCCGTCGTAAATTTTTTTTTTCCGCGGCCCTAATTGAGACACAGGACTTCTTGGCATACGAGGGCCACAGCATCATCCTAAATATCATTCGGCGGAGGTGTCAGATCAGATCTGGAGGAGCTCAGATCTTTTGGGGTCCTATTTCATTTGAGACCCTTCTTCTCCTCTTAAGGGACTCTATATCTTCTGCGGTTCTGCCTGATGAACTGAATTTCTCCTGTAAGCCTGCCAAATGGGTTTCTATCGCCTGGGGCTCTATGCCTTGATCACTTAAAAGGACTCTTAGGAGATGAACCCTTTCTTCCTGTTGAAGTGCTCTGTCTGTTGAAGTCTATTTCTTCTCCTTTTAATCGACTTTTCTTCGTCATACTCAAATCGAGTAAAACTCTGTAACCCTGCCCGACAGTGTTAGTTGGAAATCTATTATTCCGAGGCCCTACCTGATAGATAGAAAACGAGAGCAGAAATGTTCAATGTTCGCAACAAGTGAGTGGATAAGATCAAAAGACAGATGACAGGAGCAGTTGTGCTGTGAGAAGCAGTGAACGGGGAAACATGTATTTTGCTTATGTCCGCCGCTAGCCATGACTAGAAAATCAAATTTGGAAGACACCTCCTAGGACTTAAGGTCGCTCTTCACTCGCAAGATTCTTTCCATCAGTTTGCCTAAATATTCTCACTATGAATCAGCGTAAGGAAGGTTTCCCGGCTACAAGTCTTAAGGCCTACTTAAAGCTCAGACACCATTGCCAATAAGTGCGTTTGTCTGCCTCTATGTCTAAATCATATTTAATTATAAGCACACCGCTGGGAAATGTAAATCCTTCTCAATGGCTCTCTTAAGGACCCCCGGCCCTCTCTCGAAATTGTTTACGCAAACAATTCCAGTCAAAGTGAGTAACTATTAAGGTTATTTCCCCAAAAAAAAGGCCCAAAGGCAACCTTTCCCAAATAGCTCTCAAAAATGTTTGAAGATGAAATTCAAAGGCACAAAAGCAGACTGGTGACCCAACATTTAAGCACTCAATGTTTTCATTTCCTGCTTGGGTCCGCATGTTAACCATTTCGAAAAGCGCCGAGAACTCTGTGAAATTTGAACAATGTAAAAGTGCTCCACACCCCGCCCACCATCGGCGTACTTCAATAGCAAAGGTTACGATGGGATAAAGTCCCAATGCTCTAATGCCCATCTTCTGAGGGCGCTTTGTTTGCCAATGGCCTAAATGTTCCTCCAAGAGTCACAGCCATGTGCATAGATATATTTCTGTGTGCGTGTATGTGGAGCATATTCAACAAATTCACCACAGCGGCAGTGCGAGAGGGAAAAAGAGACTTCTGTTGCTGGTCGCTTTTGCTTGTCACTGCGCTGCCGCATTCCTATACACGGGACGTTATATGGAAACGCGGAGAGCGTCTCTCACACACTACTGTGTTTGATTCTGCTCAGAGAGCCTCACGGCCTGAGCAGGAGAGCCAGCGGAGACTGCTTACAGCATCCACCCGCTACGCAGTAGCCTGGGGGAGAACTGGTTACACAATGAAACGAAAAAATTCCCTGCAGCAGTAACTGAAGAATATTCTTCTCTCGAAGCAGTGTAAACCGGAAAAGAAGTCAACACACACCCCCAACCCCCATCGGGCATTCGAGAGTGTGTATGAGAGAGAGAGAGAGAGAGAGAGAGAGTAAAGTTCAACAGTTTCAGGACATCGACTCAGTGTGTTTATTCGGTGAGATAATGATCATCAAGCTCATCCCCACACAGATACACATCTGCTTTGTGTGGGTAGAGGAGAGGGGGAGGTGCGATGGAGCTATGTTGCGAGGGTGGAAACGGTACTGAGCATGTTTTCTGGAGCAAAATTCGTGTTTTCATGTTTCGTCATCATCTTCTCTGCGAAACGGTTCTTTTTTCGCCCATCCTCAGTTTGGTTCTTTTGTTGAAACTCCAATTCTGGAAAGTTTCGTATCCTTGTCGTTGTACGGCTCTCCTGTGTGTTTGGTTGAGTTCTTGCAGCTCCCTGGCACGGTGCTCCCCTCTCAGAGACTCGACTCTTCTCTTCTGTTTTTTCTTCTCCTGGAAAAATCGGTTCATTGCCGTTGATTCTGGTGGACTGCCTATGCTACCAGTTAGCTCCTGCTGCTGCTGCCGTTGGGGGTACACAGTAGCGCGCCTTGGTTCTGGTGCTGCCGCCGCTGCTGCTCCCACGGCTGCTGCTTGTGGTGGTTGTGGAGCGTTCCTCTCGAAAAATGACTTTACTCTACTCTATTCTACCATTGCTCACGCGTGTATCCGCGCGCGCGTATGTGTGTGCGTGGCATTGGTGCTTGTGTGTTGAGGCGTTTGGGGGGTTGAAGGAATGTGAAAGGCTGCTCCTGCTGCTGCGGGTGTATACGTGTGTGTTTATTTCATTTTTTCGGGGGGGGCTAACAGTGCAAAATTTCAGGGCGTTTAGTCCCAGATCGACTTTTCATTGAAACGGATTTTTCGGGAAAAATATTCTCGTGAACTAAAAATAGTCCAGTAGTGTCGCACCAGACTGACTGGCTGGATGGTGGTTGGCTCTTGCCTGCTCTCCAAAAAATTTTGTGCTGCTCCACTCTCGTTGGGTTGACCCCCTGACTCCGAACTACTCCAACATCATCACCACCACCAGCACCAGCACCATCACCATCACCAATCATTGCCTGCTGCTAGCCTGCCAGCCAGCCAGCCAGCCTGCCTGCCAGCCGCTGCCAGTGTTCAACTTCCATCGGCGCCTGCTACATCACGCAAAAGAGCCACTGACTTTGATTTCAGTCGATAAGGAGTCCGGTTAGTAGTCGTACGGTAGTGGTGGTGGTGGTAGGTTCTCAACTTACTGCGACGTCACAAATATTAAATAAGTGTCGATTTTTTTTTTACGTTTTTGGCCTTTGGTTACTTTGCCGTGTGGCTGGTGTGAATTTGTGTGTTGTTGTTGGGAGTTCGTCTTCATCCCCATCAGCCTTACGTGGTCGGGCTTAAAGGTGTTGCAGAGAATTAAAGCTGACTCTAGTTTTCGAAATTGTAAAAAGTGATTGAAATACAAAACTTAAGTTAAGACGTTTACAAGTGAGCGCGTCGATACTCTTCGATTCACAATGTGATTTGCAGTTGAAATATTTTATGAGGCTTTTGAAAAACCCCGTTTCTGACCCCGATTGCGAGTGAAAATCAAGCAAAAAAATTGGCGGCTCATTAGAGAGAACTCGTGTGTGAAATGTTAACGAATTAATATTCATTCAATGTTGCGGTGAGTAATTTTTTCAAACATATTTACCGTTTTTTATTTGTCCCAGAATTTAAAATACATAATTCCATTTACGCACGAACGAGCTTCGACATGAAATTTATGTTTCTGGTGGGAGGGGCGTCTGTAAATATGCACTCGGCTCATGTTTGAGGATTTATTGAATAATTCTGAGCCATCCCCCGTGTGGTGGTGATTAAAAACCCCCACTTAGCAGGTCTTTTTTTTCTCGCTTCGGTGGATGGGCTGAATTATTTCATAAATTCTCAACACGGCTCGATGCGGTCCACTTGCATTAATGGGTAATTGGTGATTATAAGCCTCGAGGGAAATGAAGTGATAATTGGAAACGAAAAAAGAACAAAACAGAATTTCGAAATGATGACTCCACTGCGGTCAATAGAGAGGCTTCGAGTTCTCCAACAACAGGTTTTACAGGCGATTATAATATTTAACACATAAATCCCCAACTTCATATGGACAGAGGCGGAGTATGAGAGTCAGGTTCATTAATGAGGAATTCACTTGAAAAGCTTGAAAAAGAACTACGTAGGACTCTCCATCCCTCGAGCACTTGGCCATTTAGTTCCTACAAATATTCCATGAGAATGCTTCTCATGGACAACCTCTCGTCTCTTGCATTCTGAAGCAATTCTCCGATAAAGTTTCAAAGGACAGCATCAATTTCGTCTCTTCCTACAGCAAGAAGAGTTTCCATAAGGTCACATTCATTTCCAAATTGAATCCGTACTCCAGCATCTGGGTCATCGAAAATGTCCAATTAGGTAGAAAATAATTGCGCTCAAGGGGTGACAGTCGTTGAATGCGAAATGTCAGATGTGCCAGAGCATGAATTTCGAACCAGGAAACACGTGCTGTGCTCTGATAAAAGAATGCTGGAATTGAAAATGGGGACGAATGAATATCTGAATTGGGCACACCTGATTTGCTGCTGCTTGTGCAGGGGGTCTTGTGGAGGAGGTAGCTGCCTGGGGCAAGCTCCTCAATTCACTTGCATTCGATAATTATTGCTCGGGGGCAAAATTCAAATCTTTGCTTTTGATGTGGTTTTTCAATATTGTGGATGATTGTCTGGTGGACGCCATTATACCGTTCTGTATGTAAAGTGACTCATTGTAATGGCTCTTCTTGTTTAAGCCCGATTCATACCTTGATGGCACTGAGTTGGGCGACAAGAGTCAGAGTTATGAAAAAAGCAATATTTTCTTTAACACATTTTACTGTGATACAGAGCGCTTTGAAGGTTTCGTTTTAACATTTATCAAAAAAATAATTTTTTTGAAATCTTTTAATACAATCCCACGACTATTTGCACGCGCCAAGGATTCACATTCAAGTCCTACCAAGTACATTGGAAGGAATAGTACGTCTGCATGACTTCGAGGTGTTAAGTTTGTAGTTTTGATTGTTACAATTTTCGAAAACTTGAGCCAACTCGTCCAATCTAGATACTTTTTTAATAAAGGTTTTCACAGACCGTCAGTTAACTTGCTTTCTATGAAATGAAACCTCTTCACGGCCGAATATCCATGATCCCTGATTTGATTACAATTTTGGTTTCCAAGCAAAAAGACTCAGTGGCTTGACGATTGTCGCTTGTGAGCTCTCTACACTTCCTACTAGGCAGAGCTCTCTTTCGAGACGCACTCAATATATACGATGGCCGTTTTGCTATTTGCTTTGAAGTCGGGAGTCGAAGTTCTCTAGACTTTCTACTAGGCAGAGCTCTCTTTCGAGACGCACACAATATGTATGATGGCCGTTTTGCTATTTGCTCTGAAGTCGGGTTATGTTGTAAAAGGAATTTTCTTGGTATACGGCTGAAATTTGACACCAAACTCTGCTTTTCTTTTCTGAATCAACTAGAAAAGTTTATTAGAAAGCATTCTGAAGCTCCTTTTGCAAGACCTCTCATACCATAGATGTCTTTAATGCTATGACCTATTTTTTAAAGGTGATGTATACATGCTAGAGGGTCTTTTTTTAAGAGGTATATAACTTAAAAATAAAATAAACCAACATTAATTGTTCTGTGTTTCACACAACATGCACTGTTTTCGAAAGTTATTTCTTTGGTATAATAATTTAGAGGGATCTTCGTCACATAACTAAAACGGGTGTCCATGCCTATATAGAAACGTACTCTTACATGGAAGTTTAGTTGTGTCAGATTATTTTCAACTTAGTTAATATATCGGCAATAAAGCGGAGAATGTTATCCTTCAACCGATCAATCGTTTCGTGCTTATCGGTGTATTACAACCGTGATCTTGTTTTGGGCCCGTTTACTAATTCGACGCCTTGGTTGCCTTTTTGAAATCCCAAATCGAACTAAGAAATACATCAATTAACTGCTGCAATATATATAATCGCCAGTTAAATTTGTGTTGTCGACTTTAGGTTCCATACGTCTAAAAAAACAACATTCGTTCTATTATGTCTCCTAAATTTTTTCCCCAAATATATCTTAATTTTTGAAGAATTAAATCCGAGAGCACCTTTTTTATCTTCTGAACAATAGAATCCGAGAGCTCCTTGTTTTTCCGGAGATTAAAGTTTCTTTTACATATTGCCGTTTTTGTTCTGATGAAACAACGTACTGATAAGAGACAACAGTGCCTTGATGTTCGTCTGAAGAAATGTTGCTTTTAAACGGTCATATATGAATTTTACTATGTACTTGGTAACAGTCAATAGGGCTACCCGTTTAGCCCAAATTACGATGTAATATTCCACGAGTTACCAAGGCTACTAACTTTTTCAAAAAAGTTTCTCAAATTCGGTTTTTAAAAACGGCATTAAACTTAGAACCTGCCCATTCCCAAGAGGAAGAAATAATTGTACATCGGATCAAGCTTTTCGAAAAAAAAAATCATCCCGCTTCTAGTTGACTTTGATGCCACCAAAGTCAAGTAACACAGACACGTTGACTCAAATGCGGTAGGTCTCCAGGATCGACTGCATCATGACAACAATGAGTGCAAATTGCCGTCAGAAGGTTTAGCCTTTCCTCGAAAGCAACACACTTTAGAACCCTTGAGAGAAGAATGCAGTACAAAACACTAGTTGGTTCCAAAAAGAATTAATTCTGATTCTTTGTAGACTGTTATCCCACAAAACAAATTTTGTTCTCTTTTTCCTCTAGCACACTCTTAACGCCGATACCTTAGTCGAAAACTAAAATTATCTACAAGTGAATTGATGAATGATGTGCCCCCAAGCAGGTAAAATAATTTGGGAATTTCTATTTCAATTTCCCTTGTTCTTTCACAACATTAAAAATGGGAATTTTCAATGCCTTTCTCTGATGGCTTTTACTGGATTCTTAAATTAGCCATTATCCATACTTTTCACAAGGAAATCAATTTGGAATAAATATTGATATTAATTATTTGAAAATTGAATAATATTGAAATATTGTTTGAATAAACATTGTGCTGAATACCTAACAAAACTCCGTTCCGAGTCGGCAAAAAACTGTACGTCAGAGAACAGTAGAGCTCATAGCGCGAATAGTTGATGAGTAAACTAGATCCTGGTCGCCCTTTGGACTGCAGCGCCCCCCAATTATTATTGTCATTGTGTTTTTTTTACTCTGTTTGAGAGCTTTGATGTGCTTCCTGCTTCCTGAGTAGAAACACAATATTTAGAATTTGTTCATAACCGTGCCATAGGTCGTCGTTAGTCTATTAAGTTCGTCTGACCCAAATTATCAGTTTGAAGATAGCAAGTAGAAATAAATAATGGGTTCAAAAGGAAAGATATCGCTCTCCCGATCAACAAGACACGCAAACGCTCTCATTTTTGGTATAAGAGTAGTATTGCGTAAATTTAAACGTCTTCCCTTACAATGAAAATGGTAGCCAAATTTCGGAATGGATTTAAAGTCCCGGGTTTCGTTTTACTTCTGCCTATAGGGAAGAAGTTGTTCTCATTTTTGAGAACTGGTCAATCAGCATTAATTCCTATTCAAATAATTCGAAACCTTCCAGTCGACAAAATTCTTGGCTTGCAAATGTGACGGCGCTAAGAAAAAATTCAACTTTTCAACAACAACAGCGCCTACAATGCATATAATCGGTTGTTAGAAAGTGCGCATATCTTCCAAGTCAAGGGCTTAAAATGTGAATCTCATAGCGAGTGTTACCAGATGCAATCAACATCTGATACGAGGGTTGCTTTTATACCATATTTCGAGATTAGAAAACAAAAATAAATATTAGTTATCGAAAATAGCTTTATTGTTTTTCAAAATATTTCCCATTTCAAAATATTTCCCATTTTGTATGCGTTTGAATCAATTGTCGAAGCACTTTTGCCACTCTGATTAAGGAATCTCCAAAACATGCATTCTGAACGCATCAACCGCTTCTTCAGATGTCGAAAAACGTTGACCTCTCTTTTTTTACTGACGGGAATATATAATAATTGTTGGCGCTACAGTCCAAAGGGGGACCAGGGCCTAGCTTGATCATCAACTACTCGTGTTGTGCGCGCTACTGTTCTCTCACGAGTAGAAGGGACCTACATTTTTTTGCCGACTCCGAACGGCGAGATTTGAGAAGCTTTCTTAGGCAGTTATTACTCTTTGAGTGTTGTCAGCAGCTCGAAAGAGGTGATGTCGTGAAAAATTCGAAAAATTGGTGTTGAGCTGGGAGTCGAACCTAGACCCTTCGGCGTGTGAGCGTCGCACTCTACCCAATACGCCACGGCGACCGTACGGGAATAAAAAGAAGTAATTCCGTGCCAAGTCAGGACTATACGGCGAATGAGTGATCAAATCGATGTTTTGAGTGCTCAAAAATGCAGTTTTTTTGAACCGATATGTGAGAGCTCACATTATCGTGATGAAGAGTGATTTTCTTCGGCGGTTGGTTTTCCTGATTTCTTGAAAGACAACTGGCAAACAAATGGTTGAATACTACGCAGAATAGACTGTTCTGCGTTGATCTAGTGGTGCGGTTGCAACATGTCCAGTTTTTTCCCAAAAAACGGGCGACCATTTGCTTGGAAGTGCTTCGTGCGCGAGCAACTTTTGTTGGATTGTGCTCATTTTGAAACACCCATACAGTGAACTGCTGTTTATTTTCGGGCTCATACGAGTAAATCTACAATCCATCACCTGTCACAAGTTCATAGACGTATTTCGAAGCACCGCGATCGTATTTTCGGAGTATTTCTTTCGACCAATCGATACGAGTCTATTTTGAGCGATTGACAAATTGTGTGCGATCCAACGCGAACAAATTTTTCTAACGTTCATATGTTCATGCAATATTGAATGTATGCTGGTCCCACTAATGCCTAAGGTTGTCTCAATCTCACGATAGGTCATGTGACGATCTTGCAATATCAGTTGGCGCACAGCATCAATGGTTTCCGGAACAATAACTGATTTTGGACGACCTTCACGAAATTCGCCTTGAAGTGAACTACGACCTCGGTTTACCATTTATAGTGTTTACCATCGATAAACTCTGCTCCTTAATGGAGCTTCATCGTCAAAAACTGAATTGAATTCATCAATTCACTGTTGTTGAGTTAATCCACGTCGAAAGTTTTAAAAAAATGTTCACGATTTAATTCCATATTTTGGGCGAGATGAATCTTTTAGGTTGCTGTAAACAACACAAATAGCGCTCATATGTCAAAACGTTGAGTATGTGTTACCTCAAAAATGTCAACCTTTACAATAGAACTGGAAGTTCCCAGATTGCAGCACGAGGGATGCTCAATCCCCAAATATAAAAGGCAACCTTTGTAGCAATTTACAAGAAAAGTGTTTGGACTCACACCCCAGAAACGGATTGTGTGTCGCATAGGGTGTCTGGGAATGTTCTCTTAGAGATCCGTTTATGAAATGTGTCTTAAAATTATCTCCGTGATATGAATTGTCAAGGGCGATTACTGAAGTGATTGAACGTTATTCTAGCTATTCCAGGATACTATCTGGTTGTACTGGTATGGAAAATATTTCCATCTTAATTGTAAAGGGGTATAAGGGTCTGGAAGCATGCTTTAAAATATTCCCTATTTGCCTTTTTAATACTCTCCTGACCACTGAACTCAATTAAACTTTATTTTCAATTTACATTCAGGCTTAATTCTTAACGTATTTGGTCAATTTTATTCAGGTAGATTTAAGGACATGCCTAATAAAATGAAGCACTAAATGTTCGTACGTATTTAATTTGTTCACTTTCACGCCTAGAGTCATGAAAAAAACGTTCATCTTGCATTTCTTCAACGCCATCTCAATTTGCTTCCTCGGTTTTCACCGTTTGTCGAATCGTTATTAAATTGCAGCTCCTCTTGCTCGGATGCTAAGCAGGAGAATTAGTTTTTGCGAGCTATTGCTCTCGTCGTGTGACGAAAATTCCATCTTCTAGTCTATGTATTGTAGAAATATGCTTCAAATTTATACATTATTCATGTGCAGTTCTACGGAGGCAGTCGCCCACATACAACCTCGTACACTCCGACACAGTGACTTTTAAGCTGGATTTCTTGAATCCTACGTTCACTGGTTGTCACACCTAAAATCGGGGGTCCCATCCGAGACTAAGAAATTGTCCTGGAACTTATAATTCCTTTATTTGTTTCTGTAGGTGTTTTTTGATTTCCGCCCCTTAAATCTGTTCCATTTGTGTCAAAGAACAGTTCCCTTTCTCTTTATATGTTTAACGCTGCATCAGCGGAGCGCATCATTTAGCCAGCAAAAAGAAAGAAAATCTGCTGCCTACCACTCCAAGGGTTTTAAATGACGTTACTGAATTCCGCTTGTTTGCTTCTTCCTATGAAATTAGACCAACCTATCCCAACCCAAGAACCTCCCTTTCTTGCTGCCTTAATACATTTTTTCCTACTTAAAATCAATCCCCCCCAAGAGCCAAATGATTGGCGAAACTTTCTGTATTGACAGAATTTTTATGGTAATGTGCCCGAGTTTAAGTATCAACCACATAACAATGAAATTCAAATATTCCACAGAAGTTCCACTCTTCTGGGGACAGCCGAGATGTCCAACACAAGTGGCGTGTAAGCCAATAAATTTGCCAGCACTGAATTTTATTGGTCAGTTGGTCATAAAGTCGAATGATTGTTTATTCAAATGAAATGCTCGATATATTGGAATATATTCAGTCTCCTCGTGTAGGGAATTTTCCCTGTTCGAGGTACTTAATAGGATTCTGACGTATCTCCTCCATGCACATAATTAGAGCTCAGATGATTTGTGAAGCAAAATTTTATTGGTCCGCTACGAATTTGACTCCATGTCGTGAAAGGATCTCAAACATTTCATTGAATTCAATTGAATTGAACTGTCGTGACATGGAACAGACAGGTTTTTCTTTTGTCTTACAGGCAGTTTAAAAATAAATCGCAACATGCTTAACTTGTCTCTCTTAATCTCATCTCATCACAAAGTACCAAAAGCGTTAAGGGCTTTGAAAGCTATTGCAATGAAAGGGGCTAAAAGGACAGAAGGGAAAGTGTAACGGCCAGTGCCACATAAACATGCCAGAGAAACAAAACTTACAAATTTAAGTCTTTTCTAGATCTATGCCAAGTTAAGGGTCACTTGATCTAATGCAATGCCCTGTGAGGGTCGGTTATCGATAAGAAAGCTACCTGGCTTGACACTTTTCATATAAAGTGGAGTCCACATTCGGTTTCTCCCTTTCCGGGATAGAATATTTCCAAGTAAACTTTGTTAAATTTAGGTGCCTTAATCGCATGCAAGGCAAGATTTCTATGAGATTATCGTTGTGACGCAATTAAAAATGTGTCACAAGATGTGAGTTTGAGAATTTCAATTCGATTTACGTCCTCAATGCGCCTAAATTCGGAATCAGGAGGGTGCAAGAACAGTTATTAGGAATGAACGCGCAAAATCAGCATCTCCTAACGAGGTTACAAGAACGGTCATTAGGAATGAACGCGCAGAATCTTATAGACTATAGATATATATATTATATATAGTCTATTATATTTATACTTATAGACTATATATATAATAGACTTTAACTTAGCCAAGGTATTCGATTTTCTCTGCTTTGCAGCCAACAGCGTCGTGATCACCGACGTTTTCAGGCATAAATTTATTTTCGTCAATCGGCCTTCTGAATAACTTCGTTAGGAATTTGAGTAAAAAAGCACCTGCACAAGACCGTGACCAATTTTATCCTGATCTGGGACAGAAACCTAGACCCCTGAACTTTATAGTTAATTTCGTGTTCCCTCTGAAACGAAAGTTCCCAGTTTCTGACATTTATTCCTCTTTGCCTTAATGTTATCTGCAGGACAAACCGCAAAGAAGAGCCTGAACGATGATGACAATGGACACAAGGCCATGTAGTGTCTGTAAAAGACAAAGCCCCAGTCTAAAATGTTCTTGTATTCGTGTCGTAGAGGGTAGAGTGCGACGCTCACACGTCGAAGGTTTAAGTTCGATTTTCGGCTGAACAGCTCGAATTTTTCACGGCACCACCTCTTTCGAGCTGCCGACAACACGTAAGGAGTAATGACTGTCTAAAAAAAACGCTTTTCAAACTTCGCAATTCGGAGTTGGCATAAAAACTGTTGGTCTTCTTCTCGTGTTTGAACAGTAGCGCGCACAACATGTGTACTTGATGAGCAAGCTAGGCCCTGGTCTCCCTGTGAACTTCCGTGCCATACAATTATTTTTATGGTGCACTTGCGCTAGTTGAACGAACATGCCAAAAATGGTTTGTACTATTCATAAGTGATGGTTTTGGCTTGGAAGACGATGAACGTCATCTACAAATTGAGGAACTGAAAGCATTACTCTTTGAAGATTGTTGTCAAACACAAGAAGAGCTCACAGAATGTTAGGGTGTCACGCAAGCAGCCATGACTTAAAGTTTGTTGGCAGCTGGATATATTCAGAGGAAAGGAAATTGGGTTCCTTTGACAAAAAAAAAAAAAACTGTGCGAATGATAAATGCCCAATAGAATTGAAGTGACAAAGATTGACAAGTTAGCAAAAAGTTCCCCTTTTACCTGTTACTTCAATTTAGTGTCTTCTGTGTCCGATCAGCAAACTTGCATAGATTCATTTTTAAATAGTCTGCTTTAAACAGTCTGCTTTTAGTCTTTTAAAATTGGTGTTCTATTGAATTGGTCAGTACGACATATTAAATGCGATGCTCTTCACATTTACAGCCAAAGTTTACTCAGATTACATCCAATTTAATTTTAGGTTCACTACAAAGCTTGTTACGGTGGACAATTCAATGTTGCTTCCCGCCCGACCACGTGTTCGTCTTCGTTATGTGGAAAAATCAGTCAAACTTGACAAAATATAAACCCTCTTGATTTAAATAAATAATAATATTAATAATAATTGTTGGCGCATCAGTCCACAGGGGGGCCAGGGCATATCTTGCTCATCAACTACTCGTGTTGTGCACGCTACTCTCACGAGTAGAAGGGACCTCACTCACGAGTAGAAAGGACCTACAGTTTTTTACTGACTCCGAACGGCGAATTTTGAGAAGCTTTCGTAGACAGTTATTACTCCTTGAATGTTGTCAGCTGATCGAAAGAGGTGGTGCCGTAAAAATTCTAGGTGGTTAGCTTGGAATCGGACCTAGACCCTTTGGTGTGTGAGCGTCGCATTCTACCCACTACGCCACGGCGGCCAATAAATGAATAATTTGAAGAAATCCGACGTGACTACAAAATAATGTACTTCCGGCTTTTACAAAAAAGCGGAAGTCCCAAATTCAAAGGGACTTTGAATGAGCCCTCGCGAAATGCATTTTTCATGGCTGAATCTCCATAGAGTTGCTGACAACGCTCAATGAGTACATATGCCATAAATCGGAGTCGGCCGCAACTTGCTTGTTTCCTAGACAAGTGAATAAACCATAGCGCGGAACATTTTAGGAGCTTGTAAAGAAGCTATCTTACTTACTATCTTACTACTTGTTCGCCCGTGTACTATAAGACCAATCAAATATCCTTTGTATGCATTGGCAGTTGGAGTTTGAAGATTTGCCGTTTATTATGTAATAAGACTCATTGGCGTTAACTTACAGTGGAAGCTGTTTCCATTGTGTACGAAGTACGCGTCGTTCTTCGTCTGTTTTGGCCTCGTGTAACTTCTGACTGTTCTCACTGCAAGAAACTGTCTTTTCAAAGTTAAAAATCAACAGAAACTTGATTTTGTAGTGAAATTGTAAAACAGCTCACAAGTAGTCTCTTATGCAGCGCGTGAATATTTTGACGTATCAATTCACAAAATGTTCCAAATCCAAAAATGAGCAATGTTCCTTACCGTACCACAAATTCTCAGGCGAAGGATCCAGGTTTGAGTATATCTCAGTGGAACATAGAACTTAGAAGAAAAGAGTACCAATGTCACTAAGCCCTGCGGTGTAGAAGTAGCACAAACACATAATTCCTTGCACTCTTGCATATCAAGTGTCATTATCTGGGAGTTTAATTTGACAGAAAACAAAAAGACAACGCGATGAACTTTAATTCCCTCGCAATAAAAGCAGAGTCAAAGACTTAGCATAAATGCATTTAATTAAGGCAAATAAAACTTTATCACCTTCAAGGATAAACATCGCCGTGAATCACTCATCCATCGTCAAAACTTTCCTAACCACACCTTTCTGCCATTCCGCTATCCACCGACACCATCTCACCACACCCCAAACAGCCCTTCAGCCCCAACTCAACTCAAAATCCTTTCAAACAGATAAACACTAATGGCATTGCCAATAAATCTCAAAGGATCCATTTGACAAATGAATTCATGCCCGTTCGCAACCAAGCATCATCTGTGCAAAGATTAAAACCCCATAAGTAGAAGACGTGCGCATTCGGAATCTGGTGTTGCGTTTTTTTCCAAATCAATTTGTTAGTCTTAAAACATCGGAATTAAGCCCCGAATCGGCCCGAACCGTTTAAGTACCCTTTTTGCCCCCGGCCCAATGCGGCGTAAAACTTTCTATAAATCTTTTATGGGTGCACATCTCTCGTAAAAGCGGGAGCATAATGAAACTTGAGAAAGTGTTGCAGTAAATGTCATTGTCCCCTTAAATGTTATTAAATGACAGCAATTCGGGCTGAAGAACAAAACACATAAAGTAGTTTATTGTTTTATATCTGCGGAGCATTGTCTCCGCGGAGCCCGCTCCACTCTGGCCGATCTTTTTTTCCTTTATTGCATTCATTGTACTAAATCGGCCATGATATACAACCAACCCAACATCAACAGCGCAGGGGGAGCTGGGGAGGGGACGAGAGAAGAATCAAACAAAACCAGGACGGCAAAAAATGAATGGAAGTGAATATCCTCGTAAAAGCCTCGCCATGCACACACATTGGGGAAGCAACAGAAGCCGTCGGCAACAAGGATGCTTCTCGTAAAATGCAATTTTTGTGCTCCACGCTCTACCATGGAATCACTTAACCGACTTCACCAGTGAAGTTCAAAGTAAAGCCTTTAAAAGTGTCGCCCGAACAATAAGGATACTGTTATCTTGCACACCTCTCTTGTTGTGCTACACAACAGGACGTGGCGGGTGGACGGGAATGCCAGTGGTTCGCATGTGATGTTCTGCGTATCCTTGTACTTTCACTTCTTCTTCTTCTATTGTAGATAATGGAAGGGATTTTCTCGCAGAAAAAAAAGAACGACACACTCGAGACGAGTTCACTTTAATTGATGATGGCTACGGGTTTGGATCGCATGCGACAGACCAGCAAACTGAATTCCAGCTTAGTCTCTACAGGTGGAATGTGATGCCGTGTGAGTGGTAAAGCGTCTTATATGGTTTTCACATTTCCATGAGATTAAGCCTTTCGTTTGATGCATCAGTTGAAACTTTCAACTGATGTGAAGCTTACAGACATCTGAGACCTTCCTTTTGAATTAGTTATAGCTGCAGATTAACTTTAGAGTGTCATAAGTCGTAAGTCCAAAACGTAAAGGAAGTTATTAGGATCGATTTTTAGTTGCACACCCTTTTTCGAAAATTTCCCTAAGTCGTGGGAGTAAGAAGAGACAGCGTTTAAGTTGCGAACTATTAGCAATTTTCCCCATACAAAAATACACTTTGACTCAAACTCACGGGCCCCTTAAAAAAACTTGAAAAATTTCGATCCCTTTAGTTTCAAAATTCAAACAGTGGCCGCTGTGGAGTAGTGGGTAAAGTGTGACACTCACACGCCGAAGGTCCAGGTTCGATTCCCGGCCGAACAACTCGAATTTTTTTCGGCACCACCTCTTTCGAGCTGCTGACCGCTGAGTTGAGTAATAACTGTCTAAGAAAAAGTTTCTCAAACTTCGCCGTTCGGAGTTGGTAAAAAACTGTAGGTCTCTTCCACCCGGGAATGAGGCTAGCGCGCACAATACGAGTAGTTCCTGAGCAAGCTAGGCCCTGGTCCTCTTGTGGATTGTCGTGCCATACAATTTACTAGTTTCAAATCTGTCACATCGTGGAGGTATGAGACCACCTTTAAACTTCTCTGAATTTTAAGTTTAAGGCTCAAACTTCTTCGCGTTTCTTATAAAGAAGAACAACAAAGTTCAAGAAACTTATTGATACACTTCTGACCACTGTGGCGTTCTTCGTAACGAGCGACACTCACGGGCAAAGGTATTGCGTTTCATTCTTGGACGGAACATCTCACGGAACTGCATCTTTCGCAAGAAGCGCTAACTGTCTTTTTCAGAACTCGCCGTTCAAAGTGGACAAAACATACTCTTTTGTTAAAGAATAAAAGCACAGAAAATGTGAGTAGTTGCTGAGGAAGCTAGAACAGAGGTTACAGATCTTAAAGTATATCGAAAATTTTGAATGAAGTTTGCAGTGTTGTTTCCTAAAGTCTACGTCTTGCTGTAATTTTTAAGGTTTCGAGTAGTTAGTTAGTTAGTTAGTTTGACTTTTATTTTCAATAAATGTTTTACAATGTAAAGTTTAACCTAAGTCATTTATGGTTTGGCCTATGGCCGTCTACCAGGTTGACAAAATACATACAAAAGTTTTAGATTAAAAATCTCCATCTATGATACGTTTTCTATAACAAAGTGCTGCTACTGAATAATCGTATAAGGCATTCCATCCCTTTTCTCCATTTAAGATGCACGTTACTTCATATTCGTCTAAAACAAGTTTTTCGAAAATTGCTAGTCGAAATTCTTTTAGAATCAGACACACACCAATAAAATGCAAGATGTCTTCTCTCTTCCTCATGTTGCAAAGGTTACAAAGAATTGGTAAATCTGGTCTGTGGGGGATAAAGTTTAACTGAACGAGTTCTCCTCTCAGTTTAAAAATTGTGCTTATTTTTTCGATTGAGTGACTGTCAAGGAAGTATGTTTTTTCATTTAAAAAATGGTTTAGTTTGCTGTAGTAGTTCCTAAACAGTAAAGATTCAGCTTCTTCGACATATTTGTCATATGTGTGTCTACCAAAATTCTCCAAAACAGAGTTAAATTTTTTTCTTAAAAGATGAGGAGGCTCGTCCGCCTCAATAGACAGATTTAGACCGCATTCAGAAGCTGTTTTTTTCCATTCCTCGCAAATGTATCCGTTTGTTCTAATTATACTTCTTAAAACTACGTTTGGTAATCTGCATTCGCTCATCTGTAGTATTTTTTAAAACATAGTTGAAGTGCATTTTGATGGTATACAAGAGCAACGGAGGAGTTCCCGCTTCAATATGTAGCATATAGTTGGGGGTATTTTTTGGTAACCGAAAGATCTTCTTCAAAAAGTAGCGAAGGAATTTTTCCACACCATCAAAGCCTTTGTAGCCCCATACCTGAGCTCCGTAGAGCATTATTGAGGCTGCAGTTGAGTGGAATAAAGTTTGCTTTGCACTTTTCGATACGTATTTATTTTTGAAGCAACGTTCCCAAATCGAACAGATAGCTCTTTTAGCAACAGCTAGTTTTTCCTCAAAGTGTGGTTTCAAATTTAAAGAGGACGATATTAGGATACCTAGGTATAGGTTTCGAGTATTACTCTAGATTTTTCCGAGTCGAGGAAATTTAAAAGGAGCTCTTAACATGTTCGGAGTTTGAAGGAAAGAAGTTTAGGCAGACGATTGTTGTAAATTGCTACAGCATGCATAAAAAAATGTTTCTTGTTTTTCTTAAAAAAGTTTTATTGCATCTATCCCGTTTACGAAGGTAACGTTTTAAAAGTTAACGTCCATCAACACGTTCTTGATCAGTTGGCGAGTATGCCGAAAACATGTGATTGACTTTTCTTTCTCCTGGCATGGTTTGGAATGTACAAAAGTTTCTCAAATGTCGTTGTTTAGTGTTGCCATTGTTCTATAAACCGCTTCTTCCCCATGAGAGAACAGCTTCGCGAACGGGACGGTTTGTAGTTGAAGCAGTTTGGCCCCGGTCAGTTGTGTAGAGACAAATTCTAAATTAATCTTAGACAAAAGGTATAAGTTGCAGCTTAGCTTACAATTTTTTTTCCAGAAACCAAACTTACTGAAAAAAACACTTAATGAGTGTTTAAGAACATTTCAGTCACCAAAACCTAATCTCAAGACGCACACATTTAGAGGGCCTCTTAAATTGAAGAACATAGTTTTTGTTTGTTTATTTACTTATTGAATAGCTTATACTTATATTGAATAGCTACAATATGATTAAAATTATAATGTAGCTTAGTAGCCAGAGCATCAAAAGAGTCTTAGGCTAACACACAGTTTTTAAGGTGAAGGTTTTTGAACATTAACATTTGCTGATTCCACCCTTGTTAATTACATCAAATTCAGCTGGAAGACTTTAGTGGAATTATTAA
This sequence comes from Eristalinus aeneus, assembly GCA_955652365.1. Classification (NCBI taxonomy): domain Eukaryota; kingdom Metazoa; phylum Arthropoda; class Insecta; order Diptera; family Syrphidae; genus Eristalinus; species Eristalinus aeneus. The sequence continues at coordinate 34,747,861 of OY019131.1, read as the reverse complement.
AAAAGGAGACATATCTGGAATCGTTCCTATTTCGTTTTTAAAATTTGTGCTAAATTATTGCGAAATTGTTGTACAAAGCCAGCCTGTGGCCAAAGTCGACTTAAGAAAATATTTTTTTGTACATTATTATCTACGTAACAATAGTTATAATTGGCGCGACAGTCCACAGAGGAACCAGGGCCTAGCTCCCTCATCAACTACTTGTGTTGTGCGCGCTACTGTTCTCTCACAAGTAGAAGAGACCTACATTTTTTTGCTAACTGCGAACGGCAAAAATTGAGAAACTTTTTCTTAGACAGTATTTATTCTTCAAGTGTTGTCCGCAGCTCGAAAGAGGTGGTGCCATGTAAAATTCGAGGTGTTCAACCGGGAATCGAACCTGGATCTTTTGCGTGTAAGCGTCGCACTCTACCCTCTACGCCATGCCGGACACTATATGCTGTGCTTTATAATGGAAAATTGCCGGCCTCCCATTTTCAGATTTCATCAAAATGGGCGAATAAGAAATATTCCTACTTTTATAAATTAAAATGTATTTATCCTTGTTGGAAGAACACGACTCAAGGCCTAAGCGGCTTTAGCTTGTGATCGCAGTTGTACACAAAACATTTAAAGAACAGAACTGATTACATTGCAGGCTCTCATTCTTGCTGTGACTTTAAATGAAGGGGGAAAAAGTGGGTTCAACAAACAAATTAAAATGAAGACAAAAATAACATACATACACTTGACTCAACAAAATTTCACAACCAGACTCAAATTATTGAAATTCTTTGTAGCATCTAACCAAATTCGCATGTTGCTCGAATGAGTTGGGGAGGTTGAGAGAAGGTATGGAGATTATTCGAATCTTAAGCTTGTGATGCATGACATTTGCAAAATTCAAATATATTTTTGAGCATTCTTTCGGATGCTGCCGAGTATATCAAGTCACTTTTAATCGAAATTGAAAACTTTATGATTCTTGAATTATGAATTGTTAGCTCTTCACCCAAAGTCTTTCTGTTACCATCGGTGGCCTCTTGAAACTGAACTTTAAACGCAGGTCTGCGACATATGGCCGGCAGACAGTAGCTAGGTGTCTTATATTTTTTCTGCTACGAATGTCAATTCAAAATTCTGGTGTATGCAAATCGAAGAGGTAATTCCGCTTAAAATTTTCTGAATGTCAAGATATGGGCTGCAAACAAAAAAGTTAATTTCGCAGCTTACTCTTCCGTTTGACGCTTTAGTCCCTCTACTTCCCTTGCCCAAGAGCTTTTGCATACTAAGTACGTACTCGTTAGGTGCGTCAGTATCAGCCATATTTTGACAGGCATATCAAACATATACGTCTCTTTAAGAGGTGACACATACACCCAAGTTTGCACTGACGCGATGAACTTGTCAACTGTTGAATACGAACGTTGCCTTTTATATTTCGGGATTGGGCAGCCCTAGTGTTGCAGTCTGACTCTATCGTAAAGTTTGACATTTTTAAGGGTACACGTACTCAGAACGTATTCTGAAGACGCGAGCTCTCACACATCCTCTGAAATAACTGCATTTTTGAGCACTCAAAACATCGATTTGATGAGTCATCCGACGTATAGTCCTGACTTGGCACCGAATGACTTCTTTTTAATCCCGTACGTAAAAAATAAAATGAGAGATCTACATTTTTCGGCACCTCAAGAAGCGGTTGATGCGTTCAGAATGCATGTTTTGGAGATACCTCAATCAGAGTGGCAAAAGTGCTTCGACAATTGATTCAAACGCATGCAAAAGCATATACATCTTAATGGGGAATATTTTGAAACCAATAATGCTATTTTCGATGATTAACATTTATTTTTGATCTCTAATCCCGAATAATAAAAGACAACCATCGCATTCTGTCTATTACAGTGTTGACAACAATTTGTTTCCAGTTGTAAAAAAATGTCCGGAGGAGTTTTCCTTGTTGAGGAGAAATAAATTAAGACTCGTGAGTGCAGAATATGAATAAAATACAAATTTTGACTATTCACTTTCAACGGAAGGTAGAGTGGTTTTAAATTTCGGACCAAAAATCGAAGTTTGTTATTTGTTTCCATTCTGTTCAGCCAAGTCAGCTGTATAATTGTACACTATGTTAAATCGTAACTCTTCCGGAAATATGCACGAAACGTTAAGGAAGCTCTGCGGGTTTAAATTTTAATCCACTGTGAAGTGAAGTAAAATTTTTCAAGTGAAAAGTATATTTTGTCACACCGAGCGTCATGGACTTCACAGTGAATGTTACGAATATATGCATGAACAAGAGCTCTTGGGACTTGAAGGTATAGAGTCTACAAAGAAATTAATTTTTAAAATTTCTTCTTCTTCTTATTCTTCTTCTTGTGGCGCTACAGTCCGGGGTGGACCTGGGCCTCAACCAACATACCTCTCCAGCCAGCTCGATCTTTCGCCAGCTGTCTCCTGTTGCGCACTCCAAGTTGGTTGAGGTCCTTCTCCACTTGTGTGCGCCACTTTAGTCTACGTCGTCTTCTGTTTCGTTGTCCCAATGGCACGGATTCAAAAATTTTTCGGGCCAGAGCAGTGGTTTCCATACGCTCTAGAGTCTAGGTACCCTTACGTGAGCGTTATTAAGTTGAAGCACGGACCGAAGGTAAATAAAAAGAAAGGAAAAGGAGGCTCAGATGCACATTGGTTTTAAATGTTTCTAAACTGCAATGAAGGAGGAAAGTTGAGTTAACATGTTCAATTCATATTCTTGTGGTGCGGCAGAAAAAGGGTAAATGCCAGAATATGGGCAATTCTAGCAAGGGAAGTATAGCGTGCGAACTCTTGAAGGGGAGGAATGCAGCTGGCTAACTAACTAGAGCATTTGTTGTTTCAAATAAACATAAGATAGTAACAAAGTCCCAATATTACGTACGATGTTGTAGCGATATTGGAGAAGCTAATGCTGAAGAAATATCAACGAAGGAGTGTGTTGGGTTAGAGATGGAATCTGTTACAAGTGTGCCTCCGTTTCTTCTTTTTCTTCCTCTTTTGGCGCTGCTGTCCTGGAGGACCTGTGCCTCAACCAGCAAGCCTCTCCAGCCAGCACGATCTTTTGTCATCTCTCCCAGTTGCGCACTCAAAGTTGGTTTAGGTCCTTCTTCACTTGTGTGCGTCACTTAAGCCTAGTTCGTTCTCTGTTGCTTGTTCCCAATGGCACGGATTCAAAGACTTTTCGGGCCGGAGCAGTGGTGTCCATACGCTCTACATGGCCTAGCCATCTTAAGCGTTGTATCCGTAGACGTTTCCGTTTCATGAGTTATTAATTTTACTACTTGGTATCCAATTTCTTATGAAGACATAGGGCCCCACTCGTACCTTCGAAAAAATAAAGCTTCTAATTCAATTTAAATTAGTTTTAATGGCTTGAAATATGGGAATTTGGCTAATGCGTTCCACAAACGCGTTTCACTGGTAAATGCGGACTGAACTTGCTTTCTCGTTTAATCTCGATTGAGTTTCCAAGGATTTAATAATTAACTAATATTTAACATAATATACAAACGGTGAACGCCGTTTCAATGTGGGTAAAGTTACACTCACACGCCGAAGTTACAGGCTTGATTCCCTACAGAATACCTCGAATTTTTCACTGCACCTCCTTTGTCGAGCTGCTGACAACACTCAAAGAGTAATAACTGTCTAAGAAGAAGCTTTTCAAACTTCGCCGTTCGAAGTCGGCAAAAACCTTGAGGTGCCTTCCATTCGTGAGAACAGTAGCGTGCACAACACGAGTAGATGATGAGCAAACTAGACCTTGGTCCCCTGTGGATTGAAGCGCCACCCAATTTTTGTTATTGTCGGTTGGTCATAAAAAACGGAAAGAAAAACATATAATTTTGAAAGCTGAGGGGGTTTTACAAACCTTCTTGACTTCAATCTTGTAAATGAGAACTTGTAAATCGATTGTTGTCTTTCGAGCTGCTGACAACACTCAAAGAGTAATAACTGTCTAAGAAAGCTTCTCAAATCTCGCTGTTCGGAGTCGGCAAAAAACTGTAGGTCCCTTCTACTCGCGAAAGAACAGTAGCGCGCACAACACGAGTAGTTGATGAGCAAGCTAGGCCCAGGTCCCCCTTTGGACCGTAGCGCCAACAATTATTATAAATCGATTGTTGGGTAAAAAATTACCTTTTTCTGGAATTATTGTCATTTACCTTTCACTCATTTTTCTCGGCATACTATCCAATTTACTTGACGAAACCCTTAACGCGTGAGTTAAACTGACATTAAAGAAGAAGGGGCACTTAAGTCAAAATAACGTGTTTTGTGTAAAATTAACTTCATTTGTTCTCCTTCTCTAACATATCACAGTCAGTGTTTAGTGTTTTGTTTGAATGTACACCCGATGTGAAGCTTAACAAGATTCCCCACATTTCTGCGACTTATGTCGAAGTCCGTGCGTAAGTCCGGAAAATTTACAAAGTTCAGGACAAATGTGAAACCCCAAATAAAGTGATGCTCGGGCTTCATATTTTAGAAGCATCTGGACTCTTAGAAAATGCTGTTTAACGAATATTTGTCCAACAAGTTGACTACATTAGCGGTATATTCCTTTAAGAAACTATGAATTTTTCTTCTACATTAAACGAATTTCTTTTAAGACCATCTTACCCATCATTTGACACTCAAGGACCTCGGAATACGAACTGAATCATGTGAAGTAAATGAACACTTTTCCGCCATCAGAAATTATCACAAAATTGCATTCACGTCCCTGAATATTTATCCGAGCGTGCAGTCAGTTGCTGAATATGAGCTTATGCATGATGCGCTGCAAACGGTGAAAACCAGAAAAATCCCCTAAGTAGCTATCGAATAAAAGACTGCGCTGTCAAATATCGTCCAAAAAATTGAAAACAGACACACTGAGAATGTGCAACTCAATCCCTTGAATGATGCCCTGCGCTGCAGGTACACATCCACCCCAAGTCCTCCCCATTAAAACATGACACCACTCCACGTCCTCTGGGCACACAAAGAACTGTACAAATATTGCACGACGAATCGTCGAAGAAGGTGATTCAGTCGAGAATTTGCTTGAAAACTTTCACATGCTTTCCGAGCACGCCCCCTAGCCCTTTGGAAAGTAAAAGTTATACTTTTGCAGGAATTTGGAAAAGTTTTCTGATTTTTTTCTTGTGTTGCACTCGTTTTCGGGAGCACTGGGATAATTGATATCCTCAATTACCATAATAACAGAGTGGAAGATTCTGAGAAGAAATTAATTAAGTGTCAAGTTGGATGCCGATAGATGATTCCTTGAAGGGTTTCGAAATTTTTTAAATTCCTTGGAGCAGAGCATGGGAAGAAGCAATCTGTGAAATGTGTCTGCAGTTGTGAGAAGGGAGGTACTTGCCACTGCTTGAGGTGGGATTTGCGATCAATTGGACTTCGAGGAATGAAAATTCCAACAATTTAGCATTTCAATAATTTCAATCGGAAGGGGCACTAACTTGCCACTCAAATGTGGTTTCATGAAATTCTCGGAATTCTCTCCAGCTGTTATTGGCTTAAGGTCTGGAATGCCACAATTGGAAACAAGTGTGAGTGTGTCACTTCTTCTGTATTTGAAGGACTTTCTAAAGGAAATGTAATGTTGAAAGTATTTTCTTTCTGTTCCGTGGCTGTAAGGTTTCGCCTATAAACTCCGTGACAAAAGACGAAAGGACATCGACTTACATTGATCTGGGATCCATATTGCGTTGAAGTTGAAACAAATTTGGTCGGTGTCATTGCCTCCACGCCCTCCGTGCACGTTTTCTGGCGCTTCCTCGTCGCGACATCTTGTCTTGCGTGCACGCGAGGATTTTTTGCTTCTCAAAGCCAGTCTGCGTGTCTTTTAATTGCAAACTGTTTCAACAAAGTCTCAAAACGTTGCCGAGGAATACTTTAAGCGCTTAAGCTGAGAACTATTTTTATGCCGCATTCGTGACCTTGTTCCCAGCCCAGTCGCAGCAGGTTATGTCACCGTCAGTTCAGTAGGCACGCTATCTGCTCTGCTATGAAAGAAGTATTTTCGTTTCGGATGATGAGTTATTCTGACTTCGACCCTCTGACCTCAACCTGGGGGGTGGCACGACTTCCGAGCACGCAATGCTCGGCCTCAGACGTGGGAAGTTTGCTCGCGATAGACTGCCGGCAAATAAATGATTATGGCTTTGACAAGGTGACAGCAAGTGTCCGTCAAGCGAAGTCCCTTCTCATTGAACAATTACGTTCTCCTTGGGAATTAAAACAGTTCTCAAGCTTCATTTGATGGAGTGCTGCACAATTACGAAACGCCCTCGAATCAAGATGAAATTTTGAAATAAAATAAATTCAAGTGTGAAATGAGGGCATTCAAGGGCACAGCTGTGGGGGCATCTGTTTCGGAGGACGGAGTGTGAAGAAATTCATGCAATAACAAAGTGGAAGGTGGTGGTGACGGTGTTGGCCGTGTTACCGGTGGAGAGTACGCGAAACGAGGCCAAGGCTGGAGCATAAAAATATGCCAGACTTCTCAGCCATAAGCACTTCATTTCGTTCACATGCTGAGGCTAAATACAACACTTGGAATAAAATAAAAGTGATGCAGCGTAGCCGTGAATTTTAGAGCGTGAAATGAGTGCTTAAAAGTTTAAAATCTGCAATTGAATTCACCCCATGGGCAATCCGTGCATATGCGCACCCAAGAGAACGAACATTTTGGGACAAATAGGAAATGCAATTTAAGCGCTCGCCAACTGAATCTTTAAGACACTGAATTCTCTAATCTTATGCAGCAATGGACCTGCATATTGCCCACTTGTTTAGTTCATTCAATTTAATAGTATTCCCTGTCGTAATTTTCGTCGAAGCCGTAAAATTAACCAAAGGATAGGAGTTGCATTAGAACTTTAAAGGCTTCGCTTTGTATCCCGAAAACTGAAATAATTGGTTTGAAATACATTTGTGGAAAGATTTTGCAGCTTTAGTGCAAAAATAATGTGCAGAGTTTCCTAGTCTAGGCTTTCCATAGAAGAATCTTCTCCCATTTGCTGACATTTGCTCCCATTTGCTGACAGCCGACACACGCACTTCTTCTACTTCATTGTCACTTTAAACAAATATAATGAATTCATCTCGCTATCACGCTCAATTATTCCCCAAACAGATAAAACATCTCATCAACCGCTCCGCCATTGTGTTCCGCATGAATATGAATCAGTCACTGATTAAATCTCCTTAAAGAAAATGCCTTCTCGAACCCATCATTGTCATCAACACGACGGGATAACTGGAACCGTCCCCTGGCAATAGAATCGTCATCGCACATCCCCCAAAGCCTCCAAAGATCTTAAAGGGCAGATTATTTCAAGTCGCTTACTTTGAATGGAACCCCCGTCCCCATCACCACGCCCACCGGCGCTATTCGCTCACACTACAGAGAGTATTTGCCGTCAATAGGGAACAGAAACTGGAAGACAGGTGCCTATAATCGGATTACATTATGCCTCCATTATGGGATGTATCCACCGGGTGTGGTACACACTTTCCTTTGTGAAAAATGCGTGCACACTCCCACACAGAGGGGCCTCTATCCCAACGGTGAAGTGATAATCAGAATTAATGCCTTGTGATAACTGAAATACAATAGGCTCGCATTGCTCCTTTCTGTGGAAAGGGGAGGGAGCGGTGTTGGGTTCACGAAACGGGAGTAATTGAGTGAATTTATGGGAGCAAATTTCAAATAAATCATATCAACAGTGCGGCGGCATGTGTAAACCCCGCTGGAGGGTGGGGATGTTGCGCAGATGAGATTATGTATCTTGGATCAGATCAGGTGACGAAGACAAAGTCGAACGGTGGTCAGAGAGCGGAGGTGAATTGCGAATTGCGATGTGACCTTAATTTTGTTGCGTGAGATGGGGGTTGGCTTTTCGAGGAAAAGTCGGCGTTGCTAAGAAATCCGATTCCAAACTTACGAACTGACAGGGAAGGTGTGAAAGGTAATCGAACTCGAAGGGAGAGCGCTCAACTTTGATTGGAATGAATCTGTTCGGCATTGGAATGTATTCTTTGCGTTTTTGGTTACACAATGTGCTGACTGGTTGGTTGTTTTGCGTATAGTATGTTTTTCAGATTCGCTATAACACTTAAGATGTCTGGGATGTCTGGCTGTCTGAACCATTGTCAGTCTTGATCCTATTTTCATTTTCAAACACGTTACAGTGCCTCTAAGTTTCGAGTTTGGCTCCTTCCAGAGACCTCATCAGTCGAAATGAAAGGCAGCGAGGATTTCCAATTCCATATTTGCAATTTCTTTTGCCTAGGATGTGTCTTCTTTACATATTTTTCTTATTTCCGACATTCAAGATGACAAAAGATACCTAAGCTATGCACAATGAGACACACAAAGTGTGTCGTTGTTGCGGGCGCAGTTCGTACCAGATCGATACACCCTTCAGCAGAGATGCACTTATTGTTGTCCAATATCTCCCTTAAGCTTTTTTGTCTTTTGAAATTCACGGCTTTGTACAAAACTCTACAGAGCTCGTATCTGACAATACTATACATCATTTGAAAGGCCTTGATATAATCTACTAAAAGACGCTATGCATAATTAGTTTGGATATTATGTTCAACACTTATGGACGTGTAAAATTGGAGTTCAATAAAGCCGAAATTCGCACTATTTTAAAGTTTTCCTACGTTAAGGGTAAATCCGCTAGGGAAACGTTCCGTGAGAATAATGGTGTTTTGGGGGATGGTAATCTATCACTTCGAACCGCGGAGGAATAGTTTCGATGATTCAAATCCGTTGAAAACGACACCATGGATAAACCAGCCTGTGGAAGACCTGTGACGACGAATACCGATCAAATCATGGAAATCATCGAGCTAGACCAGCATGAAGCATCTCGTGAGATTCCCCAAGCGATGGGAGTTAGTCACCAAACCGCCTTAAAACATCTGCAGAAGACTGGATAAAAAAAGCTTGATGTTTGGGTGCCGCATGATTTGACGCAAAAAAACTTTCTGGACCGAATCAACGCCTGCGATATGCTGCTGAAACGGAACGAACTCGACCCATTGCACCAGTCACAAGCGGATGATGACGGGCGACGAAAAATGGATCACATACGAGAATATCAAGCAGAACCGGTTGTGGTTGAAGGCCGGTGAATTCTGCCGTATAGTCCTGACTTGGCGTATAGTCCTGACTTGGCGTATAGTCCCTGACTTGGCCAACGTTTCTCGACACCTGAAGAAGCGGTTGATGCGTTCAGAATGCATGTTTTGGAGATACTTCAATCAGAGTGGCAAAAGTGCTTCGACAATTGGATTGACGGCCAGGAAGGTTTTTGCTGTTTGTTTCGTGGGATTGGAAGGTAATCATCCACTATGAGCTGCTTCCATATGACCAGACGCTTAATTCTACCATCTAATGCGTACAACTGGACCGCCTGAAGCAGGCCATCGACCAGAAGCTTTCAGAATTGGCCAACAGGAAGGGTGTAGTGTTCCACTAGGACAATTCCAGACCACACACTTCGTTGATGACTCGTCAGAAGCTGCGGGAACTCGGAAGAGAGGTTTTATCGCATCCACCATATAGCTCGGGCATAGCGCCAGTTGATTACCACCTGTTCAAAAGAGGCTTGTGAAAAGTGGCTGTCCGAGTTCTTCGCAAATAAGGAGGTGGGTTTCTGCAAGGGAGAAATAATGAAGTTACCGTCTAGACGAAAACAGATTACTACTCGTATATGAACTGAACAATTATTAGAAGAGGAGGAAAACCATTACAACGTGCCTCATGCTGTGGCAACACGGAAGATAGTAGTCAAGTTATTTTTATTCCCTCGAACACACCTCCTTTAGATGAGCGATAAGTGAAATTTTCTTGGAATATGTGAACAGGTGTCCAAAAGCATCAAAGAGGAGGTTAGGAACAGAATACTAAAGTCTGGAAAACTGAAAATATGGAAAATTATTCAAAAAAAGTTCGCAAAGGAGAAGAATTAGTTGGGAGACATGGTGCCCTCGTGAAACTTTACTTTCAGCTCTGATTGCCGTGTTGGGCGCCGTAAGGTAGTGGATAGAGTGCGACACTCACACGCCGAATGGTCTAGGTTCGATTCCCGACTGAACACCTCGAATTTTTCACGGCACCTCCTCTTTCGAGTTGTTGATAACACTCAAAGAGTAATAACTGTCTAAGAAAGGTTCTCAAACTTAGCCGTTCGGAGTCGGCAAAAACCTGTATTTTTTCTGTTGGTCCCTTCTACTCGTGAGAGAACAGTAGCGCGTACAACACGAGTAGTTGATGAGCAAGCCGGCCCAGATCCTCTGGACGGTCGCGCCAACAATTATTATTTTGATTGCCGTGAACCGAAAGAGACTATCGCACACCAATCACACGTAAAGTATCCCATCACCAAAAATAATAACAGTCTCCGAAGCTAGCAAAAGATCTTGCTGGCTGGAAGGCAATGTTGGTTGAGGCCCAGGTCCACCCCGGACTGTAGCGCCTAAAGAAGAAAAAGAAAAACACTTTCGAAAGCCGCGTTTATTTTTTGTCAAATTTTTCGGTGTCCGCGTAGACGAAAATTTCTTCTATCGCGGTGTCCCATTAGACCAGGGTCAAATCCATACGCTCTACGTTGCCGTTTACGATATAGAGCGCTACAAAGAACTTTCCGGGCTGGTTCCTCTTCACTCATTTAAGCTAGGTGTCCTGCTCACCGGAGTCTACAGAGCTAAATGTTATTCATGATATCAGCCTCGGAGACGATTGCATGGAATGCGGGATTTTAACGTCTCCGACAAACCAAAAAGACAAAACAGAAAGCACTACTGTCGTCAAGGTTGCAAGAACAAACACTTACCTATTCTGTTGAAGGAATCTGAAAGGCTTTTAGGAGCCTGTTTGACTGTCACCATTATTTGGAAAAGAACGTGAGATTTTATTTGAAAAGACGAAATTACCGGCGGTCACTTCACTCTCTGATAAAAACTCCACCAATGTTCAATGGGTTGGAAAGTCTACATTATCATCGCCTTGTCATTTGCCTTGGATTCGGTTTTCAATCAGCTTAAGAAGCTTAATGTACCTTCTTTATTTCAGGTGTGGTTCAGTGGTTCATGAACAGAGGTTGAGTTTTCAGCGCTTTCAACTGAACACAAGGCTGGTACACTTTTTCCGTCTGGAGGGCTTCAATTTTTATTCATTCCTCAGTCCATTTGCTTGAATAAAGTCAATGGCGATCCACAACTTACAGGTAGAACTTTCATTTAGAAATTTAAATATTTCCACACTCGAAAACGCGACGAAAATGCGATGTATTCGCAGTTTGCAAAAGTCTTTGCAATCGATTTAATGCGGTCAAGAATTTTCAGCTGTAACAAGTTCACACACTTTAGACCGTATGCTCTGGTCAAAACCAGTAACCACTTTTCAAACATCAAACCATAAGCTTCCAAGAACACGGCGAAATTCTCATAGATTCGGACTATTGACAAGCTGTGCCATCTGGGTCTCCATCATTTTTCTGCTTTCCGCTACAACATCACAGCTCGACCCAAACAAACTCTTCCCAAAAGTTTCAACAAAAGAAAATCCCCTCACCATCTGACATTCAGTACAACGAACCCGCGGGACTGTTGTTTATTTCCGGCGCAACCTAATCCTAATTAGAGCAGTCCATTGTTTACGTTGCGAAAGTAACGCTCGCCGTTAGAGCTCAGCAATTACACAGCTCGTCATTTGCGTCCGCCGCTGCCGGTCAGGGCCTTTCCTCTTAATTGCCAAACATTGCGCACTCCGCCCCAAACTGAGGGTACATCACCAAACGAGTAGCTACAAATCGAAATGAGGATCCCGAGAAGAACCAAAAAACAAAGCGACGAATAGACACCACCACACAGCAGAAAATCATTCCGCCACCCACCCGGCCACCGACTTCCGAGGGATATCCAATCACACAGAAGGCATTCGCACACAAGTCTATTAGATTAATTGATTCTCCAGATTGGTTACCGAAAACCGTTCGATATAATATTGACAATCCACTTTGGCGGCAGCTCCATGGGATGCGATTGAATTTCATTACGAAAGGGGTTCGTGGCCCAGTCCCCGCCCGGCGCGTATGTTGACGATGATGTTTGCACTCGTTTCATCAGCGAGTACACTCAAGCAAATTAATTCACACAAATGCAAATTCCGACTCGAGAGGACGCCGCCGAGCGATGTTATTGGGCGTTGACGTGGAGCGTGCTCTACGCAGCAACTGATGTACCTCAATTGCCGAGCAAACACCCGACAAAGCGCCGGTATGCGCTCCCGCTCTCGAGCGCACCCGAGTGTTTGCTGTAATCGGTTTAATTGTTTGCACAATGTCGTAAGTATTTTCACTTGGGCGGGGGTGGGCGCGAAAACTTTGCCTGTCCGCCTACGTGCACCTGCGGATGATCACCTGGTGGGGCCAAGTGGCTTTCGAGCGCAAGCATCAAGCTGCCATAAATAAGGATCCAATTCCTTGTCGCGTATGACGAACTTTGCACGCGGTCCTTCAGCATCCTACGGGTCGTGAGAAGTCCCGCCTGCATGCATGCAGACACCAGTGGACGCCAGTCGGTGTTAAATTGTATCTTCGCCGGTGCAGCGTTGGGCGGATGTGTATGTGTATGCGACGCTTTTGGGCGTTGGCCCGATGTAATTTAATTATAAAGTTGGCAGCCGTAACGTCTTCCTAGCTCGTCGCTGCAGATGTCACATATGGATGCGCTGCAGAGCCATTGTGCCGAGTGGCTGGCACACATGTTCAAGTTTCCGCCTGGCAAAGTTGACTCCTCCTTGAGTGCTTCCTTTTGCTCGTTTTTTTTGTGCCTCCCGCCCTTGGCACAAGTGGATGCGTGTGTGCGAAGCATGGACTAGACGAGACCTGGCGCAGGTGTTACTTGCAGATATTTAAATATTATTTAATCGCATACACGGTGTTAGGTGAAGTGATACAGTTCGAAAGTTTCGCCTCACCTGCGCCTGACGGCTGCGGTGTGCGGTTCAATGAGGAGGAAGAGGAAGATTGAAATGCTCGTTGGAGTGTCTTCGTGCTCTGGTGTTTAATCGAGATGCTGATAGTTTCGTAGTGAAGTTTGAACACTGAATCTGTGGCAATCTAAGCGAGGAGGGGCAATTTTGGTTTGAACGCCGGATAATGTCACCAATCTGCGTGTTTTGGCAGAAAACTTTGCTTGCAACTTTCAACGGCTGGAATGGGAAGGGTTTTGTGGCGAGCGGTGCAACGTTGGTAAGTTACGTCTTCAAACACACGATTAACTTCCGATTCCTTGCAATTTTTGACACAAATTTGACTGAAGGCATTTCGAATGATATTCCGGAAAGGCGCTCAAGCGAAATGCAATATTTGCTCAATTTGCCTCAGGAAGTTTTCGCTTGACTTCACGCCACGTCTGACTGACTGACTTCTCTTTACACAACTTGAGTGAATATTTTATGTGTTTTCGAAGTGAAAACATTTTCCAACTTCAACTAATAATAAACGATGTGATTTTATTTTCAGATCCATTCCTAGAAGAATTTGTATTTACGGTAAGTCACTAAATATCACGGGAACACCTGACCAGAATTTGTGTTATTGTTTTGTTTGTTAATTGTTGAGTACATGTAGGCAGTGAACGAATTGCAGGATAGAGGCAACAACGCGTTACACGATCTTTTGAATTGTTGTTTCCGCAGATCTCCTTTCGGTGGCCGTCCTCTTATGTTTTCCAAAGCAATAATTTTCCTCAAACTACAAGAAATCGTTAACTTGTGGCAGGTTGCTTGTGGCGCTAGGTGCTGACTCGTAGAGTTCCTTTATTTCGCTGTCTGACTACTGAGAGACTTAAGGCTTTCAGTTTCTGAGCCCCAACCACGTCAATTTTGAATTCCTTTAGAGGCGGTTACAATTTTAAAGTTACGTCCTGAAGGCGTTTGAGTTCTTCTGCAGACTTGATGACACCATCTTCTGCCTGAATTTGGACACTTACTCACTGTTTGGTGAATTCTGATACATCTTTCCTTAAAATTCTTCATAGAGCTCTTTTCGATTAAAATTTCCAAATGTAGCATTTAGCTGCTGCACTATTTTTGACCAATAACAACAACCGGATGAAGGGTTAGGCTAGCAGAATGCGAGTTTTGTTCAAAAAATGTATTTTGATTTTTCTCAAAAATAAAAAAAAAATATTTCCGAATGACATTCAATATATCCTCGATATCGATATGAAGCAAAATGGGAGTTCAATTTAAATTGGTTTTATTTTTTAATAAAATCTCCCCTTACATCAATTCATTTGTTACATCTTGAGACAAGATTTTTACACCCTCAAAAAAAAAAAGAAGGATGACATTATCTTTCTCTGCAAAATACTCATTTATTGCCGACTTGAGTTCTTCATCATCCGAAAATCTTTTTCCACGAAGACATTTCTTCAAATCCGGAAACAGGAAATAATCAGTAGGGGTAATGTCTGGACTACAGGATAGGTGTTGGATTTCTTCAAAACCACAATCTCGCACAGCAGCCTTGGAAACTCGCGCCTTGTGAACAGGAGCGTTGTCATGAAGAAGCAACACACCCGCTGCGAGTTTAACCCGTTTTTTTATTTTTAATCTCCTCACGCAAATTATGCAAAGTGGAAGCGTAGGATGTTGTGTTGATGGTTTTACTTTTTTTTTGTAATTAATGAGCCAGATTCCCTTCGATTCCCAAAAAACTGTGGCCATGAGCTTCCGGCAGAGGGAGTGACTTTGAACTTCTTGGGGGTTGGCTGTTCCATTCTTATGCCACTGTATGGACTCTTGGTTGCTTTCAGGGTCATATTAGTGAACCCATGTTTCGTCCTCAGTAACAATTCGATCCATAAAACCTGCATGCGATTCTCACATTTTTCTGAGGCGCTGTGAGCATTCTAGGCACCCACCTTGCACAGACCTTTGAAAGGTTAAGATGGTTATCAAGAATGGTGTGATTGGTACCAGCTGAAAGCTTGCTGATTTTTGCCATCATTTTCACCTTTATTCGGACACCCACAAGCACAAGTTTTTCGACTTCTTTCATGCTTTCTCCCGTACAAGCAGTAGTCAGGGCGCTGGAGTGGGGGTCGCCTTCAATGCTCTCTCTGCCTGTCCTGAACTCACTTGACCGCTTTTGTACTATTGGTTGTAAAGGTGCGGAACCCAAGTAAGCAGCCACCATCTCTTCATATTTTTTTACTTTTTCGTTGCTTAGTGAGAAATGTAATTACAGTGCGATGCACATTGTCTCAGTTGTCATCATGTGTCTGTTTAACTAGAGATAAAACGCTAACTAATAATCAAATTTATAAGAAATTTTACATGAATGCACTTAAATAATAGTCATTTTATATATATATAACCACAGCTTCACCCCGATACCTAGAATATATTAAACGCCCCTCATAGATAAAATACAGTTGAGACCCACCATCCAATATTTGTCCCTTCGGTGTCAGTCAGAATTTGAAGGTCAAAGTGTGCTCGATAAAAGGATAACATGCAAACATATTCATATGCAAGGAAGTGGGAATTTTCGGTTGATTCGTCTAACCGGTTGTTCGAATACCCGACTTAAATAGAACAACAGTAGCGAGCAAAATTGGTCATTTCAGAATTCTCTACATTGTTTCCCTTAAATCAAGTTACATTAAAAGATCATTTTCATTGGCGTCACTAGCATTTGTGGATAATCGTGGAAGTAATTATCTTCTTCATTGGAAGAGTGTCACATTTGAGAACAAGACAAAGTGTCTGCTTTGAGCAACAACATTGTTATTAGCCTCTTCGAAAATATCCACATTCGTCCACAAGTGATGACATATCTGGAATGTTTTTACATTTTTTGTTTAATTGGAAGAAAAGTGCGTCTGAAACCCATCAAAAACTTGTAGATTCTTATAATGAATCTGCTTCAACCGATAAATCACGTGAGGGTGATACCAATTTATAAAAAACGATGATCTCAGGGTCGAAGAAATAGAACGTTTTGATTGATTTAAAAATGCAGAGTTGGAGGACTTTTTTTTATTGTTGAATGTTGGGATACACTGCACTAGAGCTCAAAAACTGCTCTATAGTACTCCCAGGCAGTAGCTTTCATTTATTTGGTAATTGGAGGATATACCGGGTCAAGATCCGTGCCAGACGCAGAATCGTTGGAAGTGGCTGAGCAAATAATTTTCATTCCGTGAAATGAATTTGGGTTCAAATCAAAGCAAAAAATAGAGTCCAATATGCGTTAAAACTGCCGTGGCGTAGTGGTTGGATTGCAACACTCATACGTGAAGGTTTAAGTTAGATACCCAGCTAAAGACCTCGAACTTTTCACGGCACCTCCTCTGACGAGCTTCTGATAACACTCTTAGAGTAATGACTGTCTGAGAAAGCTTCTCAAAATTGACCATTCGGTGTCGGCGGCAAACTGTTTATCCCTTCTACTCGTGAAGGAACAATAGCGCACACAAGACAAATGGCTGATTGAGCAAGCTAGCCCTTGTACCCTGTGGATTGTCTGGATGGATTGATTTGTATCGTGACGCTCACTTCATCGAGCTGCTGACAACACTTCAAGAGTAATTACTGTCTAAGAAAGCTTCTTAAAATTCGCCGCTCGGAGTCGGCAAAAAACTGTTGATCCCTTCTACTCCTGAGGGAAAAGTGGCGAGCATAATGCGAGTGGTTATTGAGCATGCTAGGCTGGTCCCCCTGTGGACTGTCGCGCCAACAATTATTATTATAACATCAATGCATTTGTTACATCTTGAGATAAGCTTTTTCAAACCCATAAAAAATTAAATTTCCTCTTTCTCTGCAAAATACCCATTTATTACCGACTTGAGTTCATCATCATCCGAAAATCTTTTTCCATGAAAACATTTTTTCAAATCCGGACACAGGAAACAATCACTAGAGGCAAGGTCTGGACTTCTTCGAAACCTCAATCTCGCACAGCAGCCTTGGAAACTCGCGCCGTGTGAACAGGAGCGTTGTCATGAAAAAGCAAAACAACCGCTGCGAGTTTACAACGTCTTTTCTTTTTAATTTCCTCCCGCAAATTGTGCAAAAATCAAAGCGTAGGATGTGGCGTTAACGGTTTCACCTTTTTTTTGTACTGAATGAGCAAGATTCCCTTTGAGTCCCAGAAAACTGGCCATGAGCTTTCCGGCAGACGGAGTGACTTAGACTTCTGCGGGGGGTCTGTTACTTTTTGATGCCAGTGCATGGATTCTTGTTTGCCTTCAGGGTCATAGTGGTCAACCTATGTTTCGTCTTCAGTAACAATTCGATCCATAACACCGTCCGCGTTCTCACTACACATCTCTAAAAGCTGTCTACAGCATGCGAGTCTCACTTTTTTCTGAGGCGCTGTGAGCATTCGTGGCACCCACTAGAAAATTTTGCGTGCTATTTTTGGTCCTGTTTAAGTTGATTGCATAAGGAGGAGAAGATTTAACGACGAACTCTATAGGCTGTACAGCGACACGCGTCAAGCGTCAACGAATACGACGCTTAAGATGGCTAGGCCATGTAGAGCGTACGGACATCACTGCTCCGGCCCGAAAAGTCATTGAATCCATGCCATTGGAACAACGCAACAGGGGACGAACTAGACTAAATTAACGCACACAAGTGGAGAAGGACCTCAACCAACTTGGAGTGCGCAACTGGAGACAGCTGGCGAAAGATCGTGCTGGCTGGAGAGGCATGTTGGTTGAGGCCCCGGACTGTAGCGCCACAAGAAGAAGAAGAAGAAGAAGAAGAAGAAGAAGAAGAAGAAGAAGAAGAAGAAGAAGAAGAAGAAGAGGAAGAGGAAGAAGAAGAAGAAGAAAAAGAAGAAGAAGAAGAAGAAGAAGAAGAAGAAGAAGAAGAAGAAGAAGAAGAAGAAGAAGAAGAAGAAGAAGAAGAAGATGAAGAAACCAAAAAATGTCGGACGATGTCTAATTTGAGAAACATTGATGGGTGGAGAAGCTAGAGGATTGTCGTAGGTGCATTTCTTCGTTAATTTGGACCACTTTTGTGCAATTTGATGGCAAAACTCCCTTTTGACCTATTTCTTATCCCAACTTACATCTGCTGATTGGACACAGTTAATCTCAATTTAAAAAATTTAAGCTTTATATTATTAATGCAAAAACGAACAAACCACATGAAACCACACAAATTCACAATTAAGCCCAAGTGAAGTTTAAAGTCACCAAGCCTTTAAGTGACAGTGCACACTGTTCCACTCGGGGACAAAAACAAATGTCATTTACAGCGTGACAATCTAGCGCAAAGCGTTATGCCACAATTTGCTTCAATTTACATAAACCAGCGCAAAACAAAAAAACAAGTCAGAGCGCCTACACAAGTGAAAAACGCCAACAGTTCGACCATTGTTACCTGGCAGTGAAATCCTCACGCAGCCTCAAAATGATTAACAATTAATTTTCAACAATTTGATACAAACTTTTCGATATCGTGGAAAAGCACAAATGTAAAAAACCGCCGGAAGGCCAACACAAAAAATCACAAAAAAGAATCTCCAAAATACAGCAGGAATTGTTAAATTCAGTTTTTTTTTTTCACGTGGGCTGGGCAGCGGGGTGAATTTCTCGCGAAAATGTGTGTGCCCCTGCGTTCGTTTTGAATAACAAAAAAATGTAACGTCCAGCGCTAAATTTTGTTTCTGAAAACTTCAGTAACAGGAATGTGCTCCCATTTAAAACGTACATTTCACGTTTTTAAAGTATGACGGCTGTCATTATGTGCAATCGCAACTTTGATAATTAAACAGCCCCTCGCTGAGCCAATCTGAAGTAGAAATTGCCTCTGGCTGTGGCACATCTCTGGCGCTGTGCTCTGTCCTTTTGATATTCTTATCATGTCCCTGCGGGAGGCGGCAACACCGGGTGGCAGCACAATTCTTGTGACAACTTTGTGTTGAATTCTTTTTTCGTTCGTTGTTGTCCTGTGTTGTGCCGACCAAATTCTTTCCTACCTCTCGTCTGGTTTGGGGCTTCCGTGTTTTCGTATATTTTTTCGTTTTCTCATTACAGCCGTTGGGTTTTTCTGAATTCTGGTTTTTTGTTTTACTGGCAAATCGGCCAGAGGCTGTTGGAGAGGCAATCCCACAGGCACGTAATGTAAATAAACATTTTTGTTGGTTAATTGCTTGGCAGAGTACACATGGTCTTTTGGTTGTTTGTCGATTATTGCCTGCCAAATGGGGACACAAAAAAAAAAACATACACAGCGTTACAGGGTGGCGAGTGACTTGGAAGATTTTCGTGGATGGCATCGATTATGACTGATTGTATTGGCTTTCTGGGGGATTTACACCTCTAATGGAAGTGTCAGGACTTGTCAATTTGGGGATTTCTATTTGTGAATTGAATTTTCTTCCTCCGTGGACTGGGTGAAGCTGGTGTGGACTGTTGTGATTTCATTGAATTTGGTGGTGTACGACATTGTTGTTGAGGTTGCAGTTAAAATTCTCGAATCTTGAAAACTGTCAGCCCATGAAATCTAATTCCTTAACGTTTAATTAAATTAATGTCCAGTGTCCGCCCATGCAGTGACAAACAATTCATTCAAAATTTCCTTTAAGTCCTCACTCTTAATTAAGTACAAAGGATGCCACAAAATTGAGTTGATGTTAAGCCCCCATTCATGACTTATTTACGTGTGGCAGACAATCTTCTCTCCTGCAGCTCTAATCCTTTCGCTATTCATCCGAAGAAACAGGATCAAAAGGTCTCCAGTCATAAGATCTGAAGGTGTGTACTCGTATTCAGCATCCTTTTGCGTCAGTTCTCTTGCCTTCGTAAGCATTATCCTCTTGCAAATATTTTAAATTAATTTGCCAAACTCCGGAAGACAAATCCTTTCTTCTTTCACATCGCTTGGCATCCTCCTCAGGAAGTTGCTTATTGATTACGACTACCATCCGGACAGGCAGCATTGAGTCCTTTCAACGGTGTGTGGTTGGGGGATGGGTCGGAAATCTTGTTGCAAGCTCTAAAGCTGGAGAACACATGAGGTCAATTTTGCTACCGGTCTCTCAACCACCACCAACGTTAATAACACGGAGTTCAACCAAATTCCACATCGTATCCTGTAGCTGTCCCTGCAAAGAATTTACAAATTGTCCCTATGTGCGTGTGTATTGGTTGAATTCAATTTGAATCGAAAAGATATATTTTCCAATCCGTCATCATGTGGCAGTTTTCCAGAATTAATGGCTACACCTTCAGACGTCCCCTCAAAGCGCGGTCCCTTATCTCGCCATTACAACAAATCGATGAAGGCAAGCAGCAAGCAGGTACCCACCTCCGGACTTTGAGGTTTTAACAAAATTGGGCGGCTTGCCTTGTTGATTTTGATTGATATGTCTTACATCCTGTATTGTGATCGGGAGTGCATTGAGCAAACATTGGCTGCCAGAGTGACATGGGTTAAGCTAATACTTTGACACACATGCAAACACCCGGGATGTCGGTGCGAAGGATATTGCAGAACGAGGCACCTCCCTTTTGCCGTGAATCAAATATTGATTTGCCCATGTCTGAAGTCAGAAGTGTGATCATTTCGTTCGGGTGGAGGAAGCGCCTGAAAGTGTTCCTTCAACAGGCAGGCGGTAGGTATCTGCATGAATGGCGGATGGGCGGAAGGGACGCATTGACCCGTTGTCAGGATGATTGAGCTGTTAGTTTTCACCTTTTGTCTGGCCGAGTGGACGAATAAGGATAAGATTACATAAAGGATTAGGCGGTGTAAGGATTGCTTGCGTCAGTGAGCGTACGAGTTTTTGAGTGAGCGATTTTTCTTCTTTCAATTTTCGCAGCGATCCGACGTAAATTGGAATCGATATGAGATTGATTGTTACGGCAGAGGATGACAGCAAGGATTAATGAAGAAAAGAAGGAGGGGCAATGGTGCTTGCGCCTCGGATGAATCCATTCGACTTGGATTTATTTTTCTCGTTCTAAATCGTATTCTAATCTGTCATCGAAATCACTTGTGCGCTCTTGTGTCCTGAGGGCGGTAGCATGGATCATTGATCACTAAGTGGTTAAATTGGAGCTTTGCAGTCGGAATTGGAATAATCGGGAGTTGGTCGGTGTGGTGGTTTGTGATTTGCAACATGCGCATGAAGAATATTGGGGAATTCAGAGCTGTGGAGTAGAAGTGCAGCTGCATTGGTGTTTCTCTTTAATCTGGGATTGACATCCGTCATAGAGTTCAAGCCCTTCACACATGTCTATCGGACTGTCATTGAGTGAAATGTTTGTGGTTTTCGAGGGGGCGGTAATCCTCCCATGAAGTGAAAATTTGTGAATGTTGAAATATTGAAAATTATCAAACGTCACCCGATGGGTGGGGTGGTGTCCATTAGATCGACCTAGATTCTTTCATCATATTTCAACGGTTCCACACTTAGGGCATGTGGACAGCAACTACTTTAAATCTTTTAAAAACAAACGTATGCTTGAGAATGTGTTCAGTTTGGCTTAAGGCCTAGAATTCTATTCAAACTTCCGCTTGGCAAAAACCAAAAAATGTCGCAAGGAATCTAATTTGAGGAAAATTGATGGACGGTGAAACAAATGACATGGTGCAGGTGACTTTCTTTGTCAATGTGGACCGTTTTTGAGCGTCTCGATGCCGAAATTACCTTCTGGCTCACTTGTGAACTCGCACCTAGACATTCTCCGCCACATCGGGACCACCACCATCGGGTGGGGTTCACAGATTGTACTGTTCTATGGTCTCTGGTGAGTAACAAAGAAATCATTTTTCATCGACCGTCACTGTATACAGAGGAATTTGTTAAGGATTACCTTCAAAAAGCGCCAAATATTCCTATATTTCGCTCTAACGCATTGCAGAGCAGACTCCAACTCATGCGGTTTGTGCCTTAAAGCGGTCAGACAGTGTTCTGAATTGGTGTCACGGCTGCCGTCTGCCACTAGAAGACCAGTGTTCGTGGCACATGTGGGTGGCTCATGCAAAGTCAACAACGACTTCGATGCCATACAAGGAGAAGGGTTACCCTACACATCTTGCACTTCTTCCCCTTCATGTGGTGCTGCAGTAGACACGGGTCTCAGCCAACACTCTTCTCCAGCCAGGACGATCTTTAGCCTCCTGCCGCCAATTGTGTACTCCAAATCGGTGGACATCCTTCTTTAATTGTGTGCGCCACCTTAGTCTAGGCCGTCCTCTGTTATCTTGTCCCGATGGATCAGATTCAAAAACTATTTGGGCTGTTGCAGAGATGTCCATTGTATTCGAAGACATCAGGCATGCCGCTCTATGTTAGTTCCCATTAAGTTCGTCCTTGAAACTTCGTTTCAATCGCAACAGTCACTCATTACTGGATACCATCAATTTGTTTTCATACTCGATTTTCATTCGATGCCCAGAAATTGTTGCCTTTCTTTGAAAACCCACCGACAAGTCCACCTCTTCACGCATTCAGAACAGTTCAGCTGCCGACAGACGTAGCGTTCCTGCAAGCTTTTCAGTCCTCCCCCATGGCTTTAGGTATGCCCCAGAAATAGTCCCAGCCATTTTCCACCAAAAATTCAGCGATCGCTGTCTCTCCTCACAGACATCACTTCACAGCCTCCGTTCAGCTAACACCTCGAAATCGACTAGTCCCTCAATAAGGCAGAGTTTTCAAGCCCTTTCCAATCGCACGCTACAAGCTTTTGCAAAGCCCACGAAGCCCAAACGAAGCTATTATCATTAGCCAATAAAGAATTCACGTCCTATACTCAAACTGAATGTAAATTCCACGCTCACTGTCTCCAGCGGCGGAGTGAACCAAACCGCAACGCTTTGATTTTATCTGAATTTAATTGAACAGCAGTAGAGCGAGACATAACGGGCATAATCATCGACACGAACAGCGAATTTCGCTCAACACGAATCCCACATTAGCATCTGCGAATCACCAGCAGAAGGGAAACCAAAGAAGAGACACCATCGCGCCCGGCATTGTCAGATATTTTGTAGATCGTAAAATTTAATTAAGCATTACTGACAAGTACACACAGATGTCGATGTCTATGTGCCTGTGCAACAAGGCAGACGTCCTCGCCCGCCCCGGCAGCCAGTGAGCGGGTGTAAAAGTTTGCCACCATGAATAATGAATGCCTCAGCCCTCAGCCCACAGCCCACAGCCACTCAGCTGGCATCTCCTTTGACATGTTCGAGGATACAAAGCGACGATGATAGATACAACCGAAGACATTTTAATGTAAAACGAGAGAAGAGACGAGAGACGAGGTGGAGGATAAAAGTATCTAGAAAGCTTGAAATGCAAGATATTTTCTGGGGTTATGTCATTTGGGGAACATGACACATTGGCACCCAATCCGCCCCGCCGACACCACCACAAGAGACATTGTAGACACAGATGACGAACGACGCCGCCAACGACGACGCACACCCATCTCCTGTCAACACCCAGCGAGCTGTCAACAATCTAAGAGATGCCGTGCCGTGCCGTGCCACGCCACTGCCACCGACAAGAAGAAACTGCTGACGAGCAACTTCAAAGCTGTGCCAAGTTCAGGGGGGATGGCGGCGGATAGAAAAAGGAATTTCGGAGTGAAATTGATATAGATGCCTGCCAAGCTTCGTGCACATCCAAAGGCGTAGCATTAAAGTGAATCCGTCTTTCATCCTCCGGATGAAGGGAGAGGACGGCATTCCAAGGATAGATTGTTGCTGCAATTTCGCAATGCACTTTCACGGAGATGGAAAAAGAAAAGCAGAACAGAAGTAAAATAGAAATTCTTCGCCTTAACCACTGGCTTGAGTGGAACCAGAGAGGCGGCGGTTGGGCAGGAAGGATTCCTCGGTCAAAGGATCACAGCCGGAAAATTCAATAATAACAACCGGGAGACCGTTGGTGTGGAAAAATACAGCGGAAAAGCGACTTTCTCTCCCACTCTCTCGGGAGAGTCCTTCTGCTTCTTTGGCTTTGAGCAGGGATCTTGAATATCTTAACGCGGTTAGGTGTGCTCACAGCTGAGCACAGAACGAAGAGAAAGAAAAAGTAAATGAATGAACTTCAAGCGCCCTTCCCACTTCACTTAGTCGGAAATGTTTGAGTTCGTCCTTCAATGCATCGGTAAATGCGCGCTTAACTTGAAGTTCCACGGCGAGGATCCTTGATAAACGCTGCGGAAGGGAGAAGCCCGGGCACATCGCATTAGTCACGCTCTTGTAATTTCCAACACGCAGCTCTCGCAGATTATGCCAACAGTCGCCGAGACACATTTGATAGAATTAAATTGCAATCAACGTCGAAGGAGGATTTTTCCTTCTTTTTGTTTTGTTCTTTGATTGGTCAAGGGCTTCTCAGATGCGATGCCACAAGAGCCGCTTAGCTGAGATGGAAGATCATCAAAGCTGCACAAGATGGTGTCCTTCGGAAAGGAGTGCTAACGAGTTTTGTAAATGAACACAGGCAAACGAAGTCAAGAGGATAATCGAAAAAGTGCATCCTTTAGAGACTTCTTCCCGACTAGAGCACCTTTGAGATGAAGGTTTCCCTTTATTTGCGAAACTGTTCAGGGAATGAAAGTGTTCAGGATGTCGCCGCCGAAATGATGTCGTCTCTAGCAGAGATAAATTTCAACGGCATTCACTGGAAAGGATGTCTGCAAGGAATAACGATTTTTTGTGTAACAAAGTCGACTTGAAATGAGTTCAGCTTCTTCTCAGAAAAGGACATCTGCCGGCTTTTAGAGTAAAGAATATGCGATTCTTCTTTGTGTCTGGAGTTTATTTCTGACTGGCTTGTATTTGTCAATGGAGCTGATTGGGGGATCTGTAAAATTGATTGAGCCTGTGTGGGTCTCAGATCCACCCTGAACTTGAATTTTAACACTAGAGATTCTACTGGTTCTACAGTTGACTTCTACTAAGGAACTGACCGATGACCTGCTGAAGAATCAGATCTAGATGAATGACGGTTTCCTTACTAAGGACTAAATCATATATACGGAGGGTTGAGGAATTGTCCCACTTTGCTCTGGGGAAGACAATATTTGCTTTTACACATTTCAAAGACAGAACGTGAAGCTGAATTACCAGTGGACACGCTGAGGGCCGACCTGCTTGGTTTGGTTCGACGTGGCAAGAGGCGCGATGTAAGTCAAGTTCTGGTCAAATTTTTCGATATAACAAATGATTGCTATTTTTGGCCATCTTCGAATCGACATTAGTTGTAGTTAGTAATCTTCCCCTAGTCACAGCATACCCTTCTGGTCCAATTATATGTAGACTTTGAACTTTGAACTTTGAACTTTGAACATTGGACGTTTTGCTTTGGAGTCGATGTAGACGATGATGGGTTGACAAGGATTTGAATAGTCCTTTGTCTTCTTGGGCTATTGTAATATTTAAATTTTTATCGAGCATAACATTTGCATAATTTATCGGTCGAACCAGATTCATCATAATCTTCTATATGCATTCGATGAGTTTTAGCTAAACTTCCCGCAAATGCTGTGTTTTTATGAGAAACCCAGACACTCTCGAACTTTGTTTTTTGTACTATTAGTTGTAAGTAATATGAAAAATTGTATAACTTTCTGAATTTTTCACAACTCAGTACTAGAAAAGACTCATGTCTTATTGTACCGTTACACTAATAATAAAAAATTGAATTGAATTCGAAAGGACAAGAAAACAAAGCTGTTGTCTTAAACAGACGCTGATACAAATTATTTATTGCCGAAAATTTTCACACCTTTCCAATGATGTAGAAAATCGATTCTAAGATCAACCACAACTTGCATGTGGCGACATCTTTCGAAACTGAAGCGAATTCGATTTTCCTGTAACTTAAGACTTGCTTTTCATTTGGCGTAAGGCCGGATATGGGACTTGTATTAACATTAAAACACTGGCGACCTTATGCCAGGAGGCAATTATTCATATAATTGTTTTTTTGCGCTACAGTCCAAAGGGGGGCCAGGGCATATCTTGCTCATCAACTACTCGTGTTGTGCACGCAACTGTTCTCTCACGAGTAGAAGGGACCTACAGTTTTTTGCCGACTCCGAACGGCGAAATTTGAGAAGCTTTCTTAGACAGTTATTACTCTTTGAGTGTTGTCAGCAGCTCGAAAGAGGTGGTGCCGTGAAAAATTCGGAAAATTTGTGTTGAGCTGGGAATCGAACCTACACCCTTCGGCGTGTGAGCACCGCACTCTACCCACTACGCCACGGCGGCTAATTATGTCTATAGTCGTATGTAATGCAAGACAAGAAGGCCTTATTACTTATGTATCAATTTGAATACTTGAAGGGCAGTCAGCGCGCCTACTTGAGAAAAACAAAGATGAGAATGTTACTCCACACTGAGCCAAAGATGACTTCTAACAGTCTGGTCTGAGTCATTTGGTGCACTGGGGAGTAACCCCAGTATACTTATTTTTGGGCTTATTATCACAGCTACCACAATAGTCCCAGAAAGGACCCACCGCGCAGTCATTTTTGAAAAAGATCCAGGGGCACCTGACATACTATGGCATCAGAATACAGTCTCCGGTCAAGATGTCACTACCAATCAGATTCCTTCAGCACATGATCCTGTCGGTGTTGTCGCAACCGCTGATAGTGGTCCTTAGTTCCATCAGTTACTCCGATGACATATTTTTTAATGAAATGGATGTGCGTCTGAATCATTCATGTAATTTGGTCACGAATAGATGCTTGTTTTTCAGATCTTCGAAAAAGTGAATATTCGATGCGCTTGGGCAAGGTTACACAAGTCTCTCTAATGTCCATGAACTCCTGATCAGCACCATTTTAGATGGCTGGAGTCGTGCCACATGTACTACGCCATTGAATCGATAGAACACCTCAAACACTAACCAGTAATTGCGAGTTCTCGGAGTGAATAAGACACTCTGCAGTTTTACATAGATTAACATTCCAATTTCGATGTCTTACTTGACTCGAATATGAGGCCCATTGCCTAGAACTTATTTCCCATACAAAGAACTCCTCCATCTCTATTTATTTCTTGCTCCTATTTAAGAAACTGACTTCCTTGAGAATTTTAAAATGAGCTCAGACCCCATAGTTGACAAACTGATGTATGTGACAAACTTGATCTACTGGACCATATCATTCAAAACCCTTTTTTTTGAAGAAGCAGTTGCATAACTTTTGTTAAGCAAGGTGATGCACTGTTATGTCACTTCTTTAACATCATTATCGAGAAGATCGTGCGCAACTCACAAATCAACACAAGAGGCACGATTTTTTAAAAGTCAGTTCAGCTGTTAGTTTATGCTGATGACACTGACGAAACTGGACGAATACATTGAGCCATCAATGAGGCGTTTGCTGGCATTGAAGCCGAAGCGGCTAAAATGGGTCTGGCAGTAAATGAGGGCAAAACTAAGTACATGCTGTCACCAAGGAAGGACACACAACATCGACGTCTCGGCCAAAGCGACACACAAGGCTGCAGAAATTTCGAGGTAGTCAAGGACTTCGTCCACCTCGGCTCCGCGGTAAATAGGGACAACATCAGTACCGAAATTAAGCGCAGAATCACTCTTGCCAATCTATGTTTCTTTAGGCTCAAGAGGCAATTAAGTAATAAAGCCCTCTCACGAAGGACTAAGCTTGTTTTATATAATAGCTTGATCATCCTAGTCCGACTTTTTATTGCAGAAATCAAGACGTTACTAAAAGCGGAAGAGGACGCCCATAGAATGTTCGAGAGAATATATCTGCGTTTGATTTTTGGTACTTTTTGCATTGATGGCATCCGAAGGAGAACGTTTAACGACGAAGTCTATGGGCTGTACAGCGACATGCGCCTGGTCAAGCATCTTTGGATACAGCGCTTAAGATGGCTAGGCCATGTAGAGCGTATGGAAACCACTGCTCCGGCCCGGGCTTCAGTCTTCGAATCTGAGCCATTCGGACAACGCACGGCCTAAGCAAAGGTGGTGCACGCAAGTGGAGAAGGACCTCAACCAACTTGGAGTGGGCAATTGGAGGCAGCTAGCGAAATATCATGGCATGTTTGTTGATACCCAGGTCCACCACGGATTGTTGCGCCACAAGAAGAAGAAGAAAAAAAAAAAGAAGAAGAAGAAAAAAAAAGAAGAAGAAGAAAAAGAGGAAGAAGAAGAAGAAGAAGTAGAAGACGTTCACGAAGAAAATGAAGAAGAAAAAGAATAAGAATAAGAAGAAGAAGAAGAAGAAAAAGAAGAAGAAGAAGACGACGAAGAAGAAGAAGAAGACGAAGAAGAAGACGAAGACGAAGAAAAAGACGAAGAAGAAGAAGAAGAAGAAGAAGAAGAAGAAGACGAAGACGAAGAAGAAGACGAAGACGAAGAAAACGAAGAAGAAAAAGGAGAAGAAGAAGAGGAAGTTGCACAACAAAAAGTTTGTTATGGCGATTCCTTGCTTGTATTCACATGCGCCTATCATATTTTAAAGTTGATAGTTCACATTTTATGCGTATATATAAGAGTTGAAGTAGCGGCTATGGGGTAGTGATTAGGTACGTCACTCGCATGCTTAAGGTTCCCGCTAAGCTTCTCGCATACTTTTCGAGTTACACTGTGTACTCATTAAGTGTATACTTTCGTTTGAATTCAGCAGTACAGTGGAGATTACTGTTGCACAACAGGGCACAGTACAAGGTACAGAACAAGGGAGAGTACAAGACACAGTACAAGCCACAGCACAAATTGGTTAAGAATCAATTACCTGATCGCTTATTGATTGTAAAGACATCCACAAGTTTAGATATTTAAATTCACTGAGTTTTCCCATCTTGAATAACTCTGTTCCAAATGTTTGTTAAAAAGGCAGCCATTACTCCATATTGCCTGGGGCTGCAGTTCTTGTAGTAGGTAGGGTGCGACAATCACATGCCGAATGTCCGGGTTCTACTCCCGGCTCAATACATCGAATTTTTCATGGCCACACCTCTTTAGAGCTGCTACCAACACTCACAGTATTAACTGTCTATGAAAAAGCGTCTCAAACATCGCTCTTCGCAGTCGGCAAAAAAAAAAACTTAATGTCCCTTCTCCGCTTAAGAGAACAGTAGCGAGCACAACACGAGAATTTGGTGAAAAAGCTGGGCGCCATTGAAAGTTCTTACACAGTGGTCCTAGGGCGCTTCTTAAAAAATAGTTAGACACGTCGTCGACGGACCTACCACAAATGGAAAAGGACCCATTGTACGTAACTCATGTTAGCCAGCTAAAAGCCGTAACAGTTGGGAGACCATGTGGTTGATGTCCAGCATCTCATTATAAGGCGAATTGTCTCCTTATTTCTGAGTCATTGAATGTGCAAATTTGCCCTGCCAGGTGTTCAAAAGCTGCACAAAATCAACAGTCTTTAAAACAATCTGACATAACCCAGCATTTCACCACACTTTAATTAATTTCAATTGTAAAGCAATCACTCACCTCGCAAAGCCCCCAAAAGCATTTAAATGCAAGAGATGCACGTTCGCACGTTAATGACAGTCGCAATTATCGCTACAAATGCCAGACACATTTAAATGCAAAAACAACCGAAATTGAAAAACACGCAAAAATATTCCACATACGCCAGCGTTTACATATGACCAAAGCATCATTCGTTCTGTTTTTTTAAATAAATAATATTTACAACATTATCAACTGCGGCAAACGATATCCTTGCAGCGCCCCTGTGTGACTTTAATTAAATGAATTTCTGATGCAAATGCACCACGGTGACCGCGTCGATCACCTCTGCGCCGGAGTGCTG
The DNA here is from genome assembly GCA_955652365.1 of Eristalinus aeneus. NCBI lineage: Eukaryota > Metazoa > Arthropoda > Insecta > Diptera > Syrphidae > Eristalinus > Eristalinus aeneus. The sequence goes on along the minus strand of OY019131.1, from coordinate 34,718,014 downwards.
TGTGTGTATGCCCGCATAAAGGTTCCATTAATTGCAGGCAAATTTCGAATGAAATTCTCAATTATTCGCTGCCAAACACCAGATAGAAGGTTCTGACTCCAAGCCGCCTCTCTCCTCCCGGGCGCCACCAGATAAACATAAAAGGCTATCCAGCCCGGGCATGGAAACTTTCTGTGCCACTGAAAGAGTGCGCATTTTTTGGGTCGTAAATTCACGCGGTATCACAAAAGTCACATACCAGACCACTGGCAGATATCCTTCGCAAAAATAAACGGAGCAGCAAAACCAAAAAAAGAAAGAGCTCAAGCGTCGAGCAGCAAAAAAGGCCAGAAATATGCACGTCCTTTAATGTGCCGTCCATTCAAATGTGTTGAAGCGGACACACGCGATACACAAACACACACTCACATCAATGGGACTGTTCTTAAAGCTCGCTGCTGCAGCCGTCGAACCGATTCTAACGGTGATCCGGTTGAATTTACACACCCAGGACTCCGATGCCCGCTGGCTTGCATTCCGACGGTAGATTTGAGGGATCCCATCCGATATGCGTATGTACACAAATCAATACGCCGTCGCCGTCATGGCATCCTTGTGTGTGTGCTTGTGTGCAACACAATACAAGAAATATCACAAAATAATGGAAATGTCTGCGCTACATCACAAAAGCCTTATGCGATTTGGCATCGCACTGGATTGCGGTGGTGGTGGCAGTCGAATGTGTGCTAGACTCGGAGCGAAATGGAAGATCCCTCGGCTCCATGGTCGAAGCTATAAATTATCTCCTAGCACGTTTCTTCCCTTTCACGTCTGCAGAGGAGATAAACGCGAGACCAGAAGGAATCCAGTACAACAACTTTTTGCCGGATCGGCGCTGGGTGCCACTGGCAGCAGCACAGTATCACCGAAGCATATTTCACGTAACCAGCACCAACGATAGGTTTCCCATTTTTTCTCCTTCTCTGGTTCCTCGCCTGGCAGCGGAAATTTATTGTTTTTCCCAGTGCAGGGAGTGAGAGAGGCGGCAGCGGTAGGAATTACAACTTTTAAATTCGATACCAAAACGAAGAAAGGAGAGCTGGGGCGGAACCAACCTCTCCCTGAGTGCAGTTTCTTTCATGTCTTTAGGGCTTTCTCCTGTCTCTCTCACTCTCTCCCACTACCTCTCACCGGTAGTTGATTAAAAGTCTGCACGTTCAACGTGCTGTGACACCCCGGGGTGGGGTTCGTGCACGGCTGGAGAATGCACTGCACTCGGAACGAGGCGGGAGATGATTTCTTGATTAAAATTGCAGGTAATGATAACAAACCAGGTGGCTCCAATCGACTGCACTTCATCCTTTCATCAGTATGCAGATGCAGACCCCATGCGAGAATATCGACAAGAGGGAGGAAAAAAAATGGAAATTTGGTCTTTTGGCGGTGGCGACAATACGTTACATATTGGAGCCCAGTCAGTCAAAGGACCGGCGTGCTCGGCTGGACAATGGGTATGGATTGTGTTGATAACTTGTTCACGGTGAAGTAGAATGGCAGTTATTGCAAATATTTTGAAAAAAGGGACACAGATCGTGTTGCAAGAAGGGCACCAGTGTGATGGTTGGAATATAATGAAATTTTTGGAACTTATGATTAATTGACTTCTTCGGAGGTTTGTGTTGCAAGCAGCGCATCAGTGTGATGGATGGAAAGTAATTTTTTGAATTTATGATTAAATGACTTCTTCGGAGGTTTTCTTGATGGAATTTTAGAAGACTTGATGGAGGTCAATAAGCTGCGGATGGAATGGATTTTTTCGATAGTGACCTTTGCATATGGTCCTCAAACAAACTTGCAAATGACCCTCTAAAACCGCATACAAAGTCTTTCAAAAAAATCATGTTTTGCCGTTTTCCTCTGATGGTCTTAGTTCCATTTGAAATTCGAAATTTTAGCTACGTCGCAGAGTGGGGCAAAAGTAGTTGTTTTGTGCGATAAAATTATTTCGAAAAGTGTAAAGTGACTTTTGTGGTTGAATCTCTCGCTTAAGGGTGAAATTCAAATTCAAATTTAACTTTTAATACAAAAAAAAAGACAAATTTGGAGGGTTGTTTCATTATACTTAGATGAAACTTCCATAAACAGGGAATGTCTTCGGTTTTCAATTTTGTGTTTATCAAAGACAAACGTCTTTTTAATCATAAGTGTACGAAAAATTTAACAAATATGAAAGCCATACACTGTGAGCGTCAAAAGTGAGTAAACAAATATCTGATTACAAGAAATAGGTCAATGCTTTCAAAAATTAATAAACAAACACTTTTCAAATTCCCAAAAAATTATATAAACAATGACAATTCGTTTTGGAAAAACGTTTTATTTAGTGATGAAAGCAAATTCGACATTTTTAAGAGCCATATGAATAAAAAAATTTGGAGAGCAAAAAGTGAAGAATATACTGAAAAAAATATTAGGCCGGTCGTGAAGGTTCTGTGAGGGTGTGGGGGTGTGAAGCAGCATCTGGGGTCGGTAATCTTGTCATTATTGATAGTACAATTAGGAAGGAAGATTATCTTAATATTCTCAAGACCAACTTGCAACCGAGCGTAGACAAATTAGGTTTAGCTAGGAATTGGATCTTTCAGCAAGACAATGATCCTAAGCATACCTCACGTCTTGTTAGAGAATGGTTGCTTTTTAGGACCCCAAAACAGCTTGATCATCCCCCGCAATCACCGGACCTTAACCCAATAGAACACTTATGGAAGCATTTGGATAGAAGAATTCGACAGAGTACTGTTAACAACAAGGAAGACCTGAAAAAGGCTATATCAGAAGAATGGTCAAAAATTTCCCCCGATGTTACCAATAAACTGCTAATGTCTTTGCCACGTAGACTTAAAGAAGGACCAACAAAATACTAAATTTAATTTTTTTAGCAATAAATAAGTACATTTGTTGATAGAAATGTATACCCTCTTTTTCTCTTTTTTTGACTCGTAATATATGAATTAGTTATAATTTTTATTAAAAAAATGTATTTGTTTTTGTTTTTACCGTACTTTATTTTTTGAATTATTCAATAAAAAAATAAAAAAAAATACTAACACAATTTTTAAAAAACAAGCACAAATATTTCTGGCAAAAGTTGCGTTCTCCTGCTTTCACATTTATATTTCGCAAATATGTTACAAAACAATTAATCTCATTTTCTAAACAAAGAACAACAATCAACGTAGCTTTCTTCAAGGGTGATACCATCAGTTCAAAGCCGCTATAACATTTCGATAGCTTTCTTAAAGAACAACTTACCTTTGGCTTCAAAATAGCCTTCAGTTGTGGCGATCACCTCCTTATTCGAACCTTTTTTTTCTAATCGAGCAACTTTTTTAAGGTATGAAAAGAGGCAGAAGTCGCTGGGGGCCAGAACTAGAGCATACGGTGGGTGCGACAGCAATTTGCGGTGCATTGACTTGGTGGAAGAGAATTTTTTTCTTCTTCATATTCGTTTCTTGTTATAATTGGTGCGCACTAAAAGGATTGTATATATTCTTAAATGACTGGAATTAAGTCACAGCACGGGCCGAAGGTAAAGGGGATGAGAGGAAAAAAAGGTATCGGTGTACATTGGTTTTAAATTCCTATGGATTGTAAGGGGGGGAAATTGGTCTGGGAAGAGCATTCCATATTCGTGTAGCGCGGCTTAAGAACAAGTCTCTTAACTTAACTGTATGTCCGAAAGTGGGTTTAAGGGTAAACGGGAGAGTATTCCTAGCGAGGCGGGTATTGCAGTTGAACTCGTGAAGGGGTGGAATGCAGCTGGCTAATTCAAAAGAGCATTTTTTTATTGAAATAGCGATGAAATAGTTATAGAGACGCAACATTTCGTCGAAGTTCAAGCGAGTCGATTGACTTCGGAGCATTATTATTACCAATGAGTTATATCGCTCGCTGTTGGATTCTGTCTAGTAGGTGCAGACAGGTCTTGGAAGCACCAGGCCAGACAGGATGTAATAATAATAATAATAATTGTTGGCGCTACAGTCCGAAGGCGGACCAGGGCCTAGCTTGCTCATCAACTACTCATGTTGTGCGCGCTACTGTTCTCTCACGAGTAGAAGAGACCTACAGTTTTTTGCCGACTCCTAACGGCGAAATTTGAGAAGCTTTCTTAGACAGTTATTACTCTTTGAGCGTTGTCAGCAGCTCGAAAGAGGTGGTGCCGTGAAAAATTCGAAAAATTGGTGTTGAGCTAGGAGTCGAACCTGTACCCTTCGGTGTGTGAGCGTCGCACTCTACCCACTTCGCCACGGCGACCACAGGATGTACGTCTTATATATTGTTGACAGGTCAAAAGGGGTGAAATATTTTATGCATTGCGTAATGAAACCTAGATATTTCGCTGCATTTTTTGACTTTTTTGAATATATGATCATTTGTTTAGTGTTGAATTGATACACGTACCGAGGATGGAAAGTTGTTCGGTTTTAACAACGTAGGAGCCATTCAGGGTTAATGGCAGATTATTTTGAGATTGATTAAGTGACTGTAGACAGCACAGTCCACATAGGGACCAGGGCCTAGCTTGCTCATCAACTCACGTTCGTTCTCTCACGAGTCGAATGGACCTTCAGTTTTTAGCTAACGCCAAACAGCAAAGTTTGAGAAGCGTTTTCTTAGACAGTTAATACTTTGAGTGTTATCACAACCTCGAAAGAGGTGGTGCCGTGAAAAATCTAAGATTTTCAGACGGAAAACAAAACTGGACCTCCGACGTGGGAGTGTCTCACTCTACCCACTACACCACTTCGGGCACAAAAATATATTTGTTTCCTTTTATTTTTGAAGAAAATAAATCTGAACATTCTTACCTTCTCTGAACATATTTTATAATTATTTCTAACTGAACGCTTGTGGCCGCCGTGGCGTAGTAGATAGAGTGCGACGCTCACACGCCGAAGGGTCTAGGTTGGATTCCCGGCTAAACACCTCGAATTTTACCACCTCTTTCGAGCTGCTGACAACACTCAAAGAGTAATAACTGTCTAAGAAAGTTTCTCAAAATTCGCCGTTCAGAGTCGGCAAAAAACTGTAGGTCCCTTCTACTCTTGAGAGAACAGTAGCGCGCACAACATGAGTAGTTTCTGAGCAATCTAGGCCCTGGTCACCCTGTGGACTGTCGCGCCAACAATTATTATTATTATTATTAACTTAACGCTTAAGAACAAAGATATTAAACAAATCAAAATTAACAACTAGTTTTTCTTCCAACTTTGATGGCTTTACTAACTCAATGCTAAACATGAAAAAAAGGGCTGTTGACTTTTTCAAAAGAACCTTTTTTTTTGTTGTTTATCTAACATTTTAAAATTACCTTTCGTGCACTGCTCTCTATAGGGCTACCTCGCAGTGCGTCGGTGTAAAAGTAAGAGTCCTAGCCGAAGTTTTTCAGACCTCAAAACCGAAAACATAAAAGTAATTTAAAGGCCATGACAGTTAATACACGAGTGTGCGACATTTGTAAAAATAACGAAATTAATGTTTCAAACCAAGATGTGTGTAAAGGCAGCAAGCAGATTTCTTACATTTTATGTTGCAGGTAATTTGATTTTGAAATTTTGATTTGACGAGCGATGCAAAAGAAAAAATCGAAAATTCTAAAATTTTTCAAACAGGGAACAATTCACATTTAAATGAAGGAACATTCTTGCACTTCACACTGTCCCCGTTTATTCCAGCCCAACTTGAATTTCCAACCATTGCACTGCCATCTCGGTCCCGCTACGGTCCTTCTCGTTCACAAACAAACTTCAATTTGGTCCTTTTTGTGGAGATCGATGACCGGGCTTCGAACCGACTTGGAAATTCATCGCCAAAGTTATTTGAAATTCAAATACACCCTTTCCCCACCCACGCAGTGCTGCCAGAGTTAAGGACAAACGAACTTTCGAGAGTACCCTTTCGGATTTGAGTTGATGAATAACTTTCGATTTATGCTGCACAAGATACATGGACGGTTTGTCCCAAAATATAATCGTCCCATAAACAAGCACACACGCCACCTCAGAGCATCTCCTCATCCATATCCTCGTGATTTATGATACAATTCATATTCGCACAGTTCCCTAGTCCTTCCATTCAGGAAATCTAGCATAATCAGCTTAGAATAACTTTATAATGAAGTTTGATGTGGAAACATTGGAACTTTTACGGTCAATGGTGCCGAGATATGGACCCACATCGGGGAGGCGGTGGTAACGTGAAGCCAATGACGGCGAAGGCAGCCGGCATCATCGGCTGTAGGATAAGTCACACAAATGCCACGTAATGAAGCAATTTGATTTTAATTATTGGCTGCCATGTTGGAGTGGATAATGACTATAAAGCTGATTGGATTTTCGTTTGATGAGTTTCCTTTTTTGCCTCTCCCCGGCTTTTTTGCACAAATAAAAATTCATTTATGGATTCGATCCAATTAGGTGGCATTGCTGCTGCTGCTGTGGGAGATGCTGAGCAGCTGCAGAAGTTGGGGGATCCTTTGATAGGATTCAGAGGGTTGAATGAACTTGGGGGAGCGTAAAGTGTTTTGTAATTGGACAAGTATTTGCCGGGGATGCGTAGGGGATTTATTGTTGAACGGGGGATCACGCTAGGGAGATTTTAATGAGGTTCGTGAGAGAAAGGACGACACTGTTGCACAAAATCTGCGTCACAAATGGTAGATGGTTGAGTGCAGGATGAAGAGGCGAAATGGGCTACTTGGTAAACCTTTTCGGTATTTCCTCACTTCGAAAACGATTCAAGTATCTATTGCGTCAATGACCCTATGCCATTCTGCGCCAAAAGCTACAAGGCCCTCGTGCAACTGCAGTGTCTGCTTTCTCAAAGGGGTTTTGTTTTGGGCGCCATTTTTAACCCACCTAGTTGTTCGAGGGAACAGTTACAATTTTCCACAGTATACAAAAGATATGTGGCTGCCGTGGCGTAGTGGTTAGAGTGCGTTGCTCAAACGCCGAAGGGTCTAGGTTCGACTCCAAGCTCAACACCAATTTTTCGAATTTTTCACGGCACCACCTCTTTCGAGCTGCTGATAACACTCAAAAAGTCATAACCGTCCAAGAATAAGCTTTTCAAATTTCGCCATTCGGAGTCGGCAAAAAACTGTAGGTCCCGTAGCGCGCACAACACGAGTAGTTGATGAGCAAGCTAGGCCATATGCCCTATTCCCCCTGTTGACTGTCGCGCCAAACAATTCATACACAAGATATATAAAGAACTGAATCCAAATCAAGAATTCTCCTTGTCTCTGACATAGAATCCAGCAAAATCCAGCAAAACAAAGTTGGCGCCCAATACACGACCCTGTTGAACTTTTTGTTAAAAATTTCGGACAGATGGCGATGTCCCTGTTGTTGCATTGCACGCTATCCCAATCCAGTTTTTACCTGTCACTGTCTTTGCCTAACATTTGTTGCCAGAATACTGTTCGAAACGATCATAAGTTTAGACGAAGCTGTAAAGGTAGGCGTAGCCGGTCACGAGGGGGTATACTTAAATAACGCAAAAAAACAAATTCCTTAGCGCCAGACTGAGTCTTCTCTTCTTTTTCATTTCAGATTTGTTGAATCATCAGCACCAGCCTTAGGCGAGGTAAGTCATTCGTCTACTGCAACAGCCAGCACATAAATTTCCGCTCCAAGACCGCATTGAAAATTCATCACACCGTCCAGAATGCAGGCCTACGTGCCAGCAACAGTCAGACGGAAGCCAAAAAAGCACAATAGAATGCACACACTCGCATTCAGTAAAGTGGAAATTTCCAAATGCTTCAGTTAGGCTCATATATCACTTGACAGACGGGAAGTCAACCGTTAAATTCATGTATTGTTTTCCTTCTCATTTGTATTTCGGGAACCGATTTCGATTCGTTTCGCTGCTGTAAGGATTTGTGTCCACGGCCATGGGATATACAATATTCTGCTGAGGGGACGTGATTCAATACTTGGAACTCAGTGAATGTGAATTTTGCGAATTTCCGGAGCAGACATTCATACAAAACGTGAATGAAGCCAACCCTTGCGGGTGTATGCTCCGGCCAGACCGAGTGGCGCCCAACCGGCGGCGGCATCCTTCACATCAATCATGGACCGTGCAGAAGCGCTTGAATGAGAACTTAAAAAAAATTTATATGCTGAAGAAAATGAAAGGAAAAACGACGACGTCGAGAGTTTGGAATTTAGAATTTTCCAATCAGTTTCATCCAAACTATGCAATTGGATTGCGTTCCGGACGGTAAGTGGGGTGAGAAAGGCGTCAGGGAATTGAGGTTGAAAGGTAATTTGCAGTGGCATTGGGAGTCGGAATAATATGTACTGAAAATTCTGTTTATTAATCGAAGGTGACGGAAAGAGGGGCTATGAGCAGCCGTGATGAGAAATCATTTAAGGGAGCCAAGACGGCATGTATGTCTTGTGAATCGTGCATCGTGCACCGGGTGTGAAATTTTGAAAATTTTTAAGGTGCCTGCATTTTTTAATTACGCTTGGGATTTGCGTTTGAATTTGAAACCATCTGACAGTTAAAGAGAAGAAGTTATTTTTTTCTGTAAATTTCGTGTCATTTCGTGGAATCAATTAGCGCGGCTCACCCTGTCAGCATTCCATTAGATTTCGTATATTCTGCTGTGGATTATGTCATTGTATGGAATGAGATCTCCTTGTATGACAAACTTTCCTTACCTCTCTTAACCAAAACCAGATCAGAGACACGAGGGCACCTGAGAATCTAAAAACACACTCTTCACAGATATGGTATAATTGAGATCTGTTCCTTTTTGCATAAATTTTTTTTGATGAAAACTAATGTGTGCATTCGAAGTTTGTGAGCTGGTTCATTATTTATCATGTGCCCATACACCTCTCTCTCGATACACATTTCCTCTCGGAAGCTCTGTATAACAGAAGAGGCCAGTCCGCTTTCCAATAAAGGAGCCTAATGTCAATGACTGGGATGTTAGGACGTTGTTCTCGCTATTTGTTGAGAGGTCTTGCGTGATGCAGTAACACACTTTAAATGTCATGAATTTGTCAGACAAGAAAAATACGCCTTGTTTCCATTTATTGACAGGCAGAGTATGGTCGTCGAATATATCTAATATCCTTTCCGCTTTTTAGCTCTTCATACAAAGTTTCATAAAAAGTGTTACAGTGATCGGAATTAGATCAAATGTACGCCGTTTTGTTCGATAATCTGTTTCCATCTAGACGGCAATTTCAAGAAGCCTCGTAGAAGCCCCCCTCCTTATTTGCGAAGAACTCGGACAGCCACTTTTCACAAGCCTCTTTTAAGTTCAACTTCACACCACCAAGGGCGTTCGCAATGGACTGGAACAAGTGGTAATCACTTGGCGCTATGTCCGGGCCATATGGTGGATGTGATAAAACCTGCAATCTGATCTCCCGTAGCTTTAGACGAGTTATCAAAGAAGTTTGTGGTCTGGCGTTGTCCTGGTGGAACACTACACCCTTCTTGTTGGCCATTTCTGGACGCTTCTGGTCGATCGCCTGCTTCAAGCGGTCCAGTTGTTCGCAGTAGGTCTTAGAATTAAGCGTATCGCCATACGTTAACAGCTCATAGTGGATGATTCCTTTCCAATCTCACTAAACACACAGCAAAACCTTCCTGTCCGTCAATCCCGGCAAGGGCACTTTTTGGGACGATTCACCGGCCTTCAACCACGACCGTTTTGACTTGCTATTGTCGTATGTGATCCATTTTTCGTCGCTTGAGACCATCCACCTCAAAACTGGGTCGAGTTCGTTCCGCTTCATATCGCAGGTGTTGATTCGGTCCAGAAATTTTTTGCGTCAAATCATGCGGCACCCATACATCAACCTTTTTTTTGACATCCAGCCTTCTGCAGATGGTTTAAAATGGGTTGGTGACTAACTCGCATCTCCTGGGCGATGTCACGAGGTGCCACTTGCCGTTCTAACTCGGCGATTTCCATGATTCGATCGGTATTCGTCGTCAAATGTCTTCCGCAGGCTGGCTTATCCATGGTGCCGTTTTCACCGGTTCTGAATCGTCGAAACTATTCCTTCGCTGTTCGTCGTGATAGAGCACCATCCCTCAAAACACCGTTAATCTCACAGAATGTTCCTCTGGCGGATTTGCCTTTAACGAAGGCACTTTAAAATAGCGCGAATTTCGGCTTTAGTGAACTCCATGTTTGCGCGTCTATAACTGTTGAAGGACATAGCCAAACAAATCCTGCATAGCGTCGTTCTGTAGGTTATGTCAAGACCTTACAAGTGATGTATAGACGTGCCAGATAAGAGGTCTGTGGCGCTTTGTACATAGCCGGAAAATTTAAAAGACAAAAAGACGGAAAGGATACATTCGACAACCTTATATATTACTCTAAATAGTGGTTTTCTGTTCTTCTTTCGCTTCTTTTTCTTTCATCAACTTTGTTCTTTTGTTTTGACCTCTTTATTCTTCTTCTTGTCTTTATCTCCTTTCCAACCCCTTTTTATTTCCTGTTCTTTATCCCTATTTGTCCCCTTCTGCAGTCTCTTTTTAATTTTATTTCTAATTTTTTTTTTTGTTTTTGTTTTTCTTATTCTTTTTTTTCGTCTAACTCTATTTTATCTTCTGATTCTCTTTTGTTTTGCTCCATTTCTCTTTGTTTTTCTCCTTCAGCGTATTTCAGACATTTCCAAACTTTTGCTTTAAAACTGTAGACTTATCTAACACACAAATAAAAGTTCTGACTACTTCCTTTCTACACTATGTCGTTGAGACTTTCTTTGCCTTCGTGTGGCAAAGAATTTTAAGTTTGCCTTTAAATATATCACCTAATAATAAATCATTTCGAGTTATCCTTACTCACCTTAGGTTCCGTTTCGTAAAAAAACACTTAATATTTTCGTGTGGTGAACAATGCGTTTTTTTTAAACTTGACACGACGTTTTTGGGTAATAATGCTAATTTTTAAACGAAAATTTTACCGTTAGCCTCTGAGTACTTTTCCACAAGTCTAAAGAAAAAGCCTTGCTGCAATTACAGGATTTGGCAACGTGGCTTATTTGTTTCCTCCTCTTTAAACCTGTTCTTCCACCCTCTTCACAATTTGCTGCAGAACTCTGATTACTACTCTAAAAATTTGTCCTCTTTTCTTCTCTCTCCCAAGAGCACACACAATCGACACCGAAGACCACAAGATATTTGCAACACTGTTGGGACTTGCTACAGAGTTAATCAATCCGATTTGCTTCACTGTTAATGACAATGTAACGACCGCCATAGAACACATACACCCACATACCTACCCCACCCCTCCGACCATAAGCAGCCACCGACGCGCGACTCTACGTCTATATTCCAACTTATATAATTTTTAATCAATTAAGACTGTCAGAAAGTGTGACGTGGTACAGCGTGTTGGCTGTCAAAACTTAAATGATATATGCCCCCCTGTTGGGGCGCCCGAGGGTGTGGGCGGCCAACGGCAACGTCCTTAATGATCCCCATCGACCGTTATGAGCAGGCAACTAAATATACCCTCATGACATACAGACACACACCAGCGCCAGACGGGACAGCACACGTCCTTTTGGAGCAACATTCTGTCTCCGTCGTCATTATTTAATATTAAGGACATAACCGATGCTCTTCCTAGACATTGTGTGTACCCACTAATACACCCACATGCATGTGTGGGGATGGTGGTCCTCGGTGTAAATGTGGAAAAAAATGGCAGCGTCCGCGCCACTTGTTCCTGGGAAGATGCAGGACAGACGTCTTTTTATCATTTTTCAATAATCCTTCGACCGGGTCCTGCGGATCCTTCTGCCAGCACTGCAGCAATCATCTGTGTTATATTGGTTCTTGACACTGGGCAAATCTCCGGGATATTTATAGTTTTCCAAACGAATCATCTGCTTTATAGCGGCTGTGCGGAGCGCGGGTGTGCGCCTCTGCGGCAAGGGACCAACTACGTATGAAGTATGTTGTACATCATCGTTATCGTCATCATCATCGTCGCTGTCATTGTCGTCGTCAGACTGTGGTTACGGCAGCGATGTATTGCATCTTAGATGCTACTTGCCCTGCCTGAAGTTGCTTTGCGGGGCATCCGCAATCGTTTGGGGCGGTCGGGGATTCGGGTGGGTAAACTTATTTTCAATTGACGGTTGGATGGCTCGTCTCATTCTGATCAATTTTTTGTCGTCTTTTGTTCGTTCTCTGTCCTTCTGCTGGCTGCTGCTGGCAGTTGTTTGATGGGTGATTTAGTGGCGGAAGTGAGTTTCGTGGGACCCGGTGGGGGTGGCAAAAGTTTGTCCATTCTCGTCTTATTAAAAAAGTTTCTTTGACAGTTCCTCTGTGGGGCTGGCTGACTTATATCGCATCTTTGTGCAGCAGGGATGGCGCCTTGCTTTCTTTTTTGCAGTGCGCGACAGTTTGTTTCATCTTTTGAAAATCATATTTAACGTCAATGTCGGTATAATTAAGAAACAGCGTCGACGAGGAAGGGTCTCTAAGAGAGATTAAGTGCTGTTGTCTGTGGTTGGGTGATTTCAATCTGGGGATTTGCTTCGCGCTGCAACTGTCCAGCGTGCTTGTTGCACTAATTCGCTATTGACGCTTGTTTGTGCTCTGCCATCGAAAGCGACATCTTATATAGTGACTATTCGTAAATAGCCGGTGAGAAGTAGATTCTACTGAGAATTCGTTGTCGGATCAAGGGTAGGCCAAGCGTGCTGATTAGGGTGGTGTTGACAAATGAAATTTGGGTCGCACAGGAAGGAGAACATTTTCTGACAATCATGCGCTTGCTGCAGTTTGGTTTATTAGAACTCTGAACATATTGGGAATTTAAGAAGACCATTGTGGACTACCCAAACTCGCGGTTGATATGAATAAATATCTCCCGTCCACCTTCTCTTTTAGGTTTTTCTGAAGCATTGGATGAAGGGTAAAAAAGCGGAAGGAGATATTACTTAAGTAAGTTTTTGAAAATTTCTTTGAATACCAGAAATTGACCTCATAACACACAACCCACATATGTTGTCAACTTTCGCCACTTGAGTGTCAATTATCTCAGCCCCGATCAGTTGATGCTTTGGTTGAGCATTTCAAGAGGCAGAGCTTTTCTTTGAAAAACCAATACGACAGCCTAAATAACGCTTAAGATATTTGGGCCGTGTGGAGCGGATGGACACTACTGCTCCGGCCCAAACACAATTCAAATCTGCGCCATTGGAACAATGCAACAGAGGACGGCCTAGGCTAAGGAGGAGCACAGAAGTGAAGAAGGACCTCAACCAGCTTAAAGTGCGCAACTGCAGGAGGCTGGCGAGAGGTCTCGCTGACCAGAGGGGCAGGTTGACCCAGGTCCACTACGAAGGACGTCCTCAATGAAGAAATTTCAGGACCTAAACTTCAACTGCTTCTGAAACTGTCACCTTAATTCCCCAGCTATAGATAGAATGCGACCCTCACACGCAGAAGGACTAGGTTCGAGTCCCGGCTGAATACCTCGAATTTTTCATGGCTTCACTTCTTTCGAGTTGCTGACAACACACAAAGAGTAATAACTGTCTAAGCTTCTCAAAATTTGCCGTTCGGAATCGGCAAAATACTGTGGGGCTCTTCTAAACTTAAGGGAATAGTTGCGTGCACAACACGAGAAGTTGCTGAGCAAGCTGGGCACTGGTCCCCTGCGGATTGTCGCACCATACGTTGCGTTGACGGCATATCATATTTACTTAAGCAGTGAGTATGACGCGAAAATTACATTTTAGAGTCAATTATAAGTCCCAGATATTTAAATACTTTAAGGTCCTCAATAAAAAAGCAATTATTGCTGCAGTTGAGAGTACTATTAAAAGTTTGTAAGGATGGACAAGTGTTGCCATTGCCACAAAAAGTTGCCAACTTTTGACAATCCGGGGCGTGATAATAGATCTCTGCGTTTAAGTTCTGTAGGTTTGATAAAATAAACAACATTACCTTAGTTTTAGAGCTTATGTGAAGACTGTGTTCATCAAACCAAACCCTCAATAGATTAAGATCCCAATTAATATTGGAAATAAGTTCTAGATAACTTTCAGAACCACAAACGCAACCTACATCATCGGCGAATGCAGTAAATTTTTCTCTAAACTTTATAGAAAGTACTCGAGCATATATAGATTTTTCGGATTCATGCAAGTCTCAAATAATTTCCCGCACTTCCTCTGTGTTTCTTTCGATTTTCGACCGTTTTTAGCTACAATAACTCAATTGCGTAAAGCTTCGATGTAAATGAATTGTCAATTTGTGTTGACTATAATAAACAACGACTCTAACTCTTTGTTGTCGCATTTTTTTTTGTTTTTCTTGAAGGAAATCCCATTACGTGGTGATGAGACCCAATGACAATTGGTTGAGCGAATACTTTTTGGAGGTTTTATTGTTGTAGGTTTAGGTTGGAGGTTGTAGGTAAATATTGTTGAAGGTTTTTTTTTTCTGTTAAAAAAATTAAACTTAATATTAAACACAGAATGGAAATATGTACAGTGCCGGTACAAAAAAAAATTAGCACCAGGGGATTAGGGAACAAGTTTAATTTTTAGTCGCTTATTTAAAAAATTAACAGATATTTTTAGGCCCTTCTCCCTTTTATTGTGGTCGCCATGGCATAGTGGGTAGAGTGCGACGCACACACGCCGAAGGGTCTAGGTTCGATTCCCAGATCAACACCAATTTTTTCGAATTTTTCACGGCACCACCTCTTTCGAGCTCCTGACAACACTCAAAGAGTAATAACTGTCTAAGAAAGATTCTCAAATTTCGCCGTTCGGAGAAAAAACTGTAGGTCCCTACTACTCGTGAGAGAAAAGTAGCGCGTACAACACTAGTAGTTGAAGAGCAAGCTAGGCCCAGGTCCCCCTTTGGACTGTAGCACCAACAATTATTATTATTATTACTCCCTTTTATTATTGCTTGATGTGTTAGCCATTTGTTTGGCATACGTCTATCACTCAACTGGTAACGGTTATTTCTTTGCGAGGCCATATTGTGACAAAACCCTTGTGCGCGGCGGTAAAAATAATAGCACTGATCGCAGTTTTCATTAGAAAAAGTAGTTTTTTGGTGTAATATGTCAATGTAAGTTAGTGAATTGTTTAGATTCGTTTATTTCTAAACTAATTTTATAATATAAAACACACAATTTTATTTTTTTTATTATTAGTTTATTTTTAAACTAATTTTGTTATACAAAACACACAATTTACAGGTTAAATAAAATGTATCGTGGAAAGCAATGCACAAGCGAAAAATGATAGCACAAGGGAAAACTTACAAAGAAGTTCGACTCTTTGCTGGCTGCTCCAACAAAATGATTCGTAATACGCACCCAAATCGAAGCTGTGAACGAAAACTGGTTATGTCGATAAATCTCATCAGGCGCCTAGTCCGAGCAAGCCAAAAGAATCCTTTCAACCCAGCAACGGAGCTCAAAAAAGATTTGAATATTTCAGCCTGTGTCGAAACGATTCGTCACAGATTAAGGGATCATCATTCGTGTGGTCCAAGAAAGGTCCCTCTTTTGATAACAAAACATGCAAAGCGCTTAATGTTTGCACATCAGCATTTAAATTGGCCAGCAAGTAAATGGCGCAACGTGTTATGGACTGACGAAAGTAAAATCGTATTGTTTTGCGGTAAGGGATCTCGTTCTTATGTTAGAAGACCTCCAAACGCTGAACATAGCCCCAAATATACAAATAAAGCGGTTAAGCCTGGGGGTTGAAGTATAATGGTGTGGGCTTGTTTTTGCTATTATGGAGTTGGGCCCATTCACTTGTCAAACCCATTATGGATCAACACGTCTATGTGATTATTCTCGAAAATGTTATGCGCCCGTACGCGGAGGAGGAAATGCCGTTTTTTTGTTGGTCTTCCAACAAAATAATGATCTCAAGCACAGCAGTAGAAAGGCAAAGAAATGATTTGAGGATCATGCAGTGAAAGTGATGGAGTGGCCAGCACAATCGCCTAACCTCAATCCCTTTGAAAATCTGTGGGCCGATGTAAAACAAAGCAGTGTGAGACATAAAACCGACAAGCAACGAAGCACTGTGGGCTGCTGTTAAAGCTTCTTGGGAGAGAATTCCAGTTGAAAGGTGTCAGACCTTGGTTAACTCAATGATCAGACGTTGCGAGGCCGTTGTAGCCAATAACGGCCATGCAACGAAATATTAATTTTAATAGAAAGCGTCAAAGCAATGACATCGCGCAAGAAGATTTTCTATTTCTGTGATGAATTAGTTTTAAGTTTTGTTTTTTAATTCATTATTATTTTTCATAAATTAGCCACAATATTTGTTAGTTTCTGCGAAGCCTTTTGAGGCTTTTCTGCAGAAGATTGAGTGCTGGTATTGATATGAGTAAGTTCAGATTAGAGTTGGAGTAAGTTAATGCAT
This sequence comes from Eristalinus aeneus, assembly GCA_955652365.1. NCBI lineage: Eukaryota > Metazoa > Arthropoda > Insecta > Diptera > Syrphidae > Eristalinus > Eristalinus aeneus. The sequence continues at coordinate 34,701,560 of OY019131.1, read as the reverse complement.
TGTAGTCAATAAAATGATTCAGAAATTACATAATTATGATTTACTTGATTTAAACAATTGGATTAAGAATTGACAAGAAAAAAAACGCACTTACAATAGCGGACCTTACATAGAATTTAAAAAGAATTGTTTGATATAACGTTTTCTGATCTTAACATTGGTGATGTTTTTAAGTTCTGCTAAAAGTGTATTGAGAACTTCTGACACGCTGCACTTTAGTTGTCTTCTCCCCTAATTGTTGGAAAATCTTGGCTCTTGAAGCATACCCTTCGCCTGTCTTCTTGTATTGATTCCATGTTAGATTGGTGTGATGAACAATGAAGCAATGGTGGTTTTTTCCACTCATTTAATAATAATAATAATAATAATAATTGTTGGCGCTACAGTCCAGAGGGGGACCAGGTCCTAGCTTGCTCATCAACGACTCGTGTTGTGCGCGCTACTGTTATCTCACGAGTAGAAGGGACCTACAGTTCTTTGCCGACTCCGAACGGCGAAATTTGAGAAGCTTTTCTTAGACAGTTATTACTCTTTGAGTGTTGTCAGCAGCTCGAAAGAGGTGGTGCCGTGAAATAGTCGAAAAATTGGTGTTGAGCTGGGAATCGAGCCTAGACCCTTCGGCGTGTGAGCGTCGCACTCTACCAACTACGCCACGGCGGCCACTCATTTACTGGATTTTTTAAAGAAATTTGATGTAATTTTTTTTTAAGCCTATGAATAAAAATTTTAATTTGATCAATGTGTTCTTTTAATTCAAAATTATGTTCTTTAACAGTTAAACTTTCGTTGGATACATCTGAATAAATTTTATTTCACAACGGAAGTTGGCTCGTAATGGTGCTATCTTTTTCCCGCAGCAGTACATATGATTCTTGTAGTCCTAATTTTTCTCTATGAATATTTTCCTATCATATGTTTATGAGCGAATACTTATTTGAGTCATTGTATGTCCACATCCAGAGGATGAAACTCATTTCAAGTACGTCGAGATCACACGGAAAATCGTTTTTTTACTGATCACCATCAGAACTTTCACCCGGTTGCAGTTCTCTGATTCAGCATTTCTCACCACCTGCCTCTCTCTCTTTTGTATCGACAAGCCGCTTGTTACCGTTATAGATTTTGTCACATGAACACCACCACCACATCCGTTCACTTGAAGCTTCCACCCTCGCTTTCTTCACAGCCTTAACGAAATGGATCATTGTCTGACTATTGCGACTTGTCTCATCCTTCAGCATCTCATCGCGGGAAGAGGTCGCAATGCGAGCAGTCGCTTCTTTAGATTGGCCTTTCAAATTACATTTTTGGAACATTCTGAGATTAGTGTATATTTGATCGTGAGTCTGCCAGCCTTTGACTTGCCTTGTTGTTCTTCCTTAACTTCTTTAATTTAATTAGGGAATGATTCTTCTCGTAGACAAACGTAATACCATAAAAGCATGTCATGCCTTTGAGGTGTACTTTAATCTCTCCTTCAGCCCGAAGCAGATCCTTCTTGTTCTAAGTTCACTTTAGACTGACAAAACCGCATAAGATGAAAAATACCCAAGACTTAAGAGTCGTTCAATAGATGCCACGGATATGTGACTATCCATTACCTCCCCATCAACTTGGGCGACGACTGCTGCACAGGGTGGAAGTAATAAAAAATTTAAAGCCTATTCATTCATTCCAAACTCCCAAATTGCATCCCAATCAAAGGATTATCACGCAGTAACTGACTTCCGCCCGCCGCTCTGTGTTTATATGCACCTTCATGTTTCCGCTCATAAATATCTGCCAATACCCAAGAGAGTCGGTCGTTAACGCCAACAACATCCTGTTTTTATGCATATCCTGTGTGCTTAGCATTCATTCACGCCTGCCCGATGCACAACCCACCTCCAAGACCATTCTCGTTGCGGAAACCAAAACCAATCATTTTTAACTGTAACGGAATACTTCAATTCCCCTATGACAATGAGGCAAACACGGCGGCGGTGGCCTGGAAACACCAAATAGGTCGTTGCGGTGCGGAGGAAAATTTAACGAGTCTATTGCTACTTCTACGAGTTGACAATGTCCTTCCTGCCTACCCCGAGCGACTAAGTGACTTTTCCCCCCTCTTATTCTTCTTTCCACCCTCCAATCGTCTCCGCACATGTCGCAACGTTCGCCAAAGTCGTGCCCTAGCCAGTCGCTTCATATCGGCCTCGTTGGTTTTTATGATTCATTTAATACGTTTTAATATTGAATTTTCATAAATTAGACATTCCACTTGACAAGTTGCTGCACGTTAGTCATAAAAGATGAGCTCATCCTCGGTGCCCGTGCACACACGTGCACACCCATCGCCGCCACCTAGAGGAGACAGGAGGCGAAACAGAATTATTTTGTATGCAGAAGACGTAACGACGTATGCCGATAAGTGGAAAAAATGGAGACATCCCCCGGGAAAAGTTGAAGTTTAAGAGAAATATTATTTTATCCAAGATGTGACATGACTAGGAGGTGTGGGTGGGGACTGTAGGGCGAAACGTGTGGATGAGAGGAAGAGCACATAAGGGGCTTAAGGGCACTCATAATCGATAAGACAGAGAGGCACTTTGCATTCTCGGCTTAACAGACGAACACGCCGCACAGCACGTAAGCACATCTCCACTACAAGCCATAACTTCCAATCTTCACTGAGAGGCACTCAGGCGTTCCATTAGAACGCCCCCTCAAATGTGGGAAGAGGCGGTGGTCTTGAGGATAATTTTGAAGAGGGACACCGCATTAAGCCACTTACGCAAGGCCTTTTCTCCACCGCTGTCCATTGTCACTTGTCACTTACCGAGGGGTGGGGGCTGTGGCCATGTGCCGATGAATAGCGGTAATGTAATTTTTCACCATTGGCTTATATCGAGCGGAAAATCCATTCATCGTTCGAACCAGTGCGGCCTCCAGTGTCGCAAATTAGCCACCGACACAGCAGTGAACCGATGCAATCCGCTTCCGTGAGCAAGGTGTTGACTCTCGTTTAACATTCGTGTAAAAATTCGGGGAAAGGCCTCCAAACACGGATCACTGCGCAAAAATTAAAACAAGACTCCAAGGGGGATGCACAGGAAAAAACCAAAAACAACGCACCGCGCGCCATTTGGTGGTGCTGTTGGGTGGTGTATGTCCCCAAAATGAAGTTAAGGGTCGTAAAGCTTGTCAAACGGAAAATTGCTTTCACTGGCTCCGTGGGTATTTTGCCTCTCTTGTGTGCTCAGTCGAGAGTCGTTGTCGACGGTAATTGGGGAATACACACGCAGGACGAGCAAAAAGCCAGCGCAACGGGATAACCACCGAAAACCAAACGTGTGCGTGTACGTTTTTAAACCCATAAAAGAGGACTGCCTGTAAACAAGCGTCAGGATTGTATGCCTACATCATGTCCGCTGCGCGGTTATTAGGGATTTTCATTTTGTGTTTAATGCTGAATATCTCGCGATTAGGGATTCAGTGTTCAGATATTTTGTGATTTTTTTTTTTTTTTTGAATTTTGAATTTTATGCTCGGTTTACGCAGTGAGAATATAAAGCGGCCGCCAGGGGATTGCCTAGAGATCTGAATTATGACAACCGATCTAATCGCGGTTCTGGAAGCTGCCTGAGGGTACATGTTTTGTTGTTTGTTTTCATTTTTTTGCTTTTTCTTTTTTTTTGGTTTGCTGTCACTGGGATTTATCAGGCTTAATTTTGGTGATATGCCTTTTGTTTATGGGATTTCACGTCGCGCTTGTGCGGGCATTGTTTCCTGGCTTCGGTCTTGTCGCGGGTACTTTGGGCGATTGTGCTGATTGGGATTTCGGGTATTCGCAGATTGAATTTAAAGCAGGCATATACAGATTTTGAAATTTCGAGAATTTATTGAATTTGGTGGAATTTTTTGGAAATATTAATCTGGTGGGGGGTTTTCACATGTGTGTAAGAGTTTTGTACTTCGCGCATTCAAATTCTGAAGCGTTATTGTGAAGTTTGAATCACGTCAGGATGAGGTTTGACACAAAAGTATTGTTTCTTTTACGTTTTCTTGAGGTTGGTGGTGTGAAACTGAATTTCTCTGAACTGGGCAATAATATTTTACAAACCGAAGAATTTGTCATCCAATGTAAGTACTTCCTTTCTACACTATGTCGTAGAGACTTTCTTTGTCTTCGTGTGGCGTAATAGTCCAGGGTGAACCTGGGCTTCAACCAACATGCCTTTCCAGCAGCCCGTTGTGCACTCAAAGTTCGTTGAGGTCCTTCTCCACTTGCGTGCACCAACTCAGTCTAGTCTGTTTTCCTTTGCTTTGGCTCAGATCTAAGAATCCTGCTCACCTCGTACTCTTCCGGAGATCAAGTTGATAATTCATAATTGGGTGCCGCAAGAGTCCACAGGGGGACCAGGGCCTAGCCTGCTCATCAACTACTCGTGTTGTGCGCGCTATTGTTTCAGAAGTAGAAGGGGCCTACAGTATTGTGCCGATTCCGAATGGCGAAGTTTGAGAAGGTTTCTTAGACAGTTATTACTCTTTGAGTGTTGTCAGCAGCTCGCAAGAGGTGGTGCCGTGAAAAATTCGAGGTGTTCAGCCGGAAATCGAACCTAGACCCTTCGGCGTGTGAGTCCCACTCTACCCACAACGCCACGACGGCCACATCTGAGGATAATAACCGATAAGATCCCCACAGAGACATGTTTCGCCGCGTAAGCGCTCTGCGTGGATATGTAGCTGGAGCGAGGTGGCATGCCATTTAAACTTGACCTTGCTGGGTGATAACGCTGGCTGGGAGGGGGAAGCATTATAAATGAATTTTCACTGAGGGGATTTGAGACGCCCGACTCTCTTGTTTGATTTTTCTCAATCAGAGTGGCAAACTCTCGGCGGCGGCTATTCACGAAATGAAAAGATTAAATGCTTAGCTCATGCAAAGCCCAAAGAATTTATTTCGGAATGTGGCCGGAAAAGTTTCGTTAGACGGGTGTGACTTGGATGAGACATGAACATAAATTTTACATCGTTTAGACGGCAGCCTGATGACTCCACTCAATGGATATGGTGTCCTTTTGAAAGTCATGGGCTTACTGAATTGGTGGTCATCCAGCATGAAGTTCATTTTCTCATCACCTCTGCGCTGTGGGCTTGTTATGACCAACATATCAGAATGAAGTTTAAAGATTTTGAGGACAAAAACAGCGTTGACGCCGTGATTTCAGAGAAAGCGACGATAACTGCATTAAATTCAGGCGCTTAAGTAAACTATGTTCCGTTGTGTGCTCAGACTCAAATGGCAATTTAATTAAAGAACCGTGTCGACCTCCTGCTCTGTGGGACAGAATCTTACAGGCATATGAAGACGGATGAGAGGGGCCTTGTTCCGTATTTGATTTCTGATCCTCACGACGTTGAGGGAAACTACTATCCGGTGCGCATGAAAGCTTAGAAAGGTGTTGTGAAGAGTCTTCAAATCCAAATGAAAAACGCAACAGAGTATGCATCTAAGATGATCGCACAGAGGAGGAAAATAAGCTCAGTCAACGTTGTGCAGGTGAGGGCATGTGCCAGCTGGAGACGAAGTTTTGAAATTACGCAGGTTCAGTTGCAGAATATTGTGGCCGCCGCGTTGTAGTGGGAAGAGTGCGAGACTCACGAAGGTCTAACTTCGATTCCTTGCTTATAACCCCGAATATTTCACAGTACCACTTCTTTCGAGCTGCTGGCAACATTCAAAGAGTACCAACTGTCTAAGAAAGCTTCTCAAACTTTGCCGTTAGGAGCCGGCAAAAAACTGTAGGTCTCTTCTGCTCGTGAGAGAACAGTAGCGCGCATAACACGAATAGTTGATGAGCAAGCTAGGCCCTGGTCCCCCCATTAAGAATTGTCGCGCCATTCAGTCATTATTAGTTGTAGAATATTGAATGATAAACGGAATCATAAGTGACTTTGAATTAAACGAATTGCCACGCAGCGAGATTTTGGCCAAGTTGTCCTGATTTCCATAACAACCAATTATGCCGGTATGAAATGAATGTGTATTTTTTTGAAAATAAAACACATTATTAGTGGGAAAGTAAAAACATTTTATTCAAAGTATTGGCCACTGTTTTCTACACATTTTGACCACCTTTCTGGCAATTTGTGAATACCACGCCATTAAAATTGATCGTCTTTTAAAGCAAACCAATCAGACCCCAATTTCCGACCCCCTCGTAGGAATCAAAGTGCTGCTCAGCCAGTGCGTGTCCTATCGATGAAAACAAATGGTAGTCAGAAGGAGCCAAGTCTGGTGAATACGGCGGGTGGGGTAGCTGCTCCTAGCCAAGTGTTTTGATTGTATCCTGAACCGGTTTTGCTTTGTGTGCAGGTGCATTGTCATGGAGCAAAATTACCTTGCCGTGTCTTCTGGCCAATTCTGGTCGTTTCTCGATCAATGCATGGTTCAAATTGATCATTTGTTGTCGGTAGCGATCAGTACTAACGGGGTCACCAGGTTTTAGGAGCTCGTGGTACTGCACACCTTTCTGGTCCCACCAAACACACAGCTTTGTCTTCTTGCCGAATCGGTTTTGCAGTCGATGTTGATGGTTGTCCCAGTTTAACCCATGATTTTTTCCATTTAGGATTCTTAAAATAAATTCATTTTTCATCGCCAGTAACAATCCGATGCAAAACCGATTTTCTTTCGTGTCTTTGAAGCAAAATTTCACAAGAGTTTTTTCGGTTTTCCATCTGTCTTTCATTCAATTCATGTGGCACCCATTTTCCATACTTTTGGATCCGTCCCATAGCTTGTAAACGGTCAGAAATTGTTTGTTGTGCAACATTTAACATTGCTGCCATTTGCTTTTGGCCCAAAGTGTCATCTCCATCCAATATCGTTTGCAATTCGGCGTCGTCAAACGTTTTTGGTGGTCTTCCACGTTCTTCATTTCTCACATCAAAATCATTATTTCTGAACCGTTGAAACCATCTTTTGCATGCTGCTTCTGATAGAGCATGATCACCATATGCCTCGACAAGCATTCGATGCGACTCTGCAGCACTTTTCTTCAAATGAAAACAAAAAATTAATGCTTTCCGCAAATCATCCCTTTTTGGTACAAAATTCGACATTTTTAACACAATGAAAAAATATGATGTTGTTTGTTCAAAGATTTGATGTATACTAAATATTTTTCACAGATATCATAGGAAACAAACAAAAAAAAGAATAAGGGCTCGTTCACAACACATTTTCCTCATCGAAACATTTGTATATTGACGCTCACTTCATACCGATATACCTAGTAAATCGTCAAAAGCTCGAGTATCCCCTGAGATCAAGATTTTCTCCGCTTCGTTAGGAAAATGATATCATGTACAAACTAGATGCCATTCAAGGCTTTGTCTTTCCAATTCATTGGTGCCACCGCGTTTTTTAGGATAGTCCTCTATCCTCACATTAAGTTCCATCTAAAGCCGTCTTTAGATGATTTAAAGGAATAAAGGGTAGCGAGGGCTCGGTAAATTACACAGCATCCTTAATTCCTTCTACCGAATAGTAGTTCTTTTATCAAACTCAATTTTTCCGTCTGAATCATATGCAGGGATTAAATAAAGGATTGTCAAAGCATCTTCTAATTCACATTCATTAACACTTCAGATATACGACGCCCATCAATCGGAATTAAAGCACAGCCCTTTCACCTCAGCGCGTTTTTTATTCAAAGGCAATCGAATCGCAGCCAATCGCAAATGTCATCACGACAGCTGCCCACCATCGCTCAATTCTCAGCTAATCTTCATCATTCTTCAGTTGATTGATATTATCGCAAGCAAATTAACTGCCCCCTACCCCCCCAGCATCACAGTCAGTCCCCTCATTAAGCCAGACAAATCACCATTCATCACTTAAAGTCATAGCCTCCGCGTAATGCGTCCTTATCTGAAGCTATTTCTCAATGTCCACAATGACTTGTGGGCGACTATGACGATGCCACCGCCACCAGCAATACCAGGAACGACCAGTGAACAATTTAAATTTACTTTGAACAAAATGAAATAGAAAATCACTTCTGTCAAGACTCAGTCTCAACTCGCCCGCCCGTCGCGCCTCGTTTATATCAGTGGCGAAAGCAGGCACACACAGACGACGACCGGTGGTCGTCCAAGCTCCATTGGTTGTCATAATATTTATTTGCTTAAGGACCTCGTTAGCAATTCCAATGATATTTGCAGTATGCTAATTTCCCACCCACCCTGCCGAGAGAGAGAGATTGAGAAGTTAAGTGATAAGGAAAATTATTCTGCCCCGAAAGCACCGGGACAGCAGACACTACATTCTCTAAATGGGAATGTGCTCCTTATCAAGTGCTTTCGTTGTTCGTTGTGGTGCGGGCGGGGGAAAGATTTAATGAAAATAATAATAATAACGGTAATAATTGTCAACTACCCCCGAGAGGTCATTCAAGGCACAGGGTGTGGCTAAGTGTGCCGGGGCGGCAGAGGACCGACAGAGACGGCGGAGAAGTCAGTGATATATCGAAACCCGATGGCACTTAAGGCCAGATGCTTCTCGCACATAATTTTATGGAAAAGAGGGCGGAGCGACGACGGCGGTGGCGGTGTAGGGAATTGCAGCTGCCAATGATGATGACTATTGGGTTCTTCATCCGGCTCTCGTCCTGCGGATGTGGGGTGAGGGCTTTGTTTATTCGTTCGTTTTTTTTTTCATTTCTGTAACACTCTGAGTTGGCTTCTGCCAATAATCCCTTTTAAAGTGGAGATAATTGCACCCACCACCACTCGGCAGAATCCTTGGATAATGATGCGTTGCGGATAGCTGACAGTGGCCCTGGCCGTAATGATTCATCTCTCCAACTCCAGCACTGCGTGGCGCTGATGGGGGAAGATTGCTTTTTGCGTTTGCCTTTCTGTTTTTTATGTGCTCCGCTCATCCGTGGTGCCTTGAAGGCTCGCTGAACCCTCGCATCATGGCACGTCCTTGTTGATGTTGCTGTTGCTGTTGCTCTTGCCACATCCTTCACATCAACGAATGCTTTCTGTGCTTTCAACGCTCTCGCATCGCATCAGCAGCCCCATTCCGGCCACAGGCAATAAATTTGCGGTGTGTGTGCACCATCTGCAATTTTATGCCCTAGTTGTGAATTTTTCATGAAAACAGGTTACACAAATATAAGCCAATGACGGTATTTGCTGGATACAGTCCTTTTTATTCACATCATCCCCTGCTGTTGAGAGTTGTTGGTGTTTTTTTTTTTTAAAGGCTGCCGCCTGATGAAACGAAAATGGATCGCTTAGAACAACAGCCGTTATGGATTAGCGTGCTTTTCCATTACCCTCACCTGTGAATTTCATTCGCCCCCTTTCCCTCATCACCACGATCTCAGACAGTGCCACCTGTGCAGCATTACGAGCTAAGGAGGTGTGGAGAGTGCTCCGCCAGAGAGGGTTAATAAATTGCGAAAATAAATTAACTTCAAAACCATCCCTCACGCCGATGAATTTTTTGTGAAAATTTCACATTTACTCCATCCATCGGATGGAATTAAGCGAACGGAAATTATGCATGCAATTGCGCGGCAATCAGACGAAGATACCCCGTTCGGGCGGTTTCTCTGTGGCGACAGGGGCGAGTTTTAAATTGCGTAATTAGCATACCCATTTTCTGGGAATATTTTCCCGATGGAATTAACGCATTAATATGTGCCCGGCGATGGCTGGAGGTGTAAATATTGACTGGACAGGGGGTGGCAATTCGCTTGTGAGGCAATTATTTCATTCCATTGAAGTTTCCAGAGGGCAGCAATTTACGTAATACTGACTATGGTCTGCTGCTGAGGACAAGCTTCAAGTGACGAAGAGTTGCTTAAGCTTAAACGACTCACTTGGAGGGGCGTTTTCTCTTTGTCACATTGAGCAAAAACATTCGTTGTGCATTCGAAAACAGGGTCGACGATTGGAAATGCACCAAAGTGTTCTGCTACTGTTGATCCTCGGTTGCATTTGGAACCCGCCATAGCCGTATATATAGGTGCCTCGATTTCTTGTACCTTGGCGATAAGAACGGCGTCAGATAATCTTCAAGATATAGGCTTTTCGACTTGACAGATTTCCAAATCGTCCATTTCATTATGAACGTTTTCTAAGCTTCTCTGATTCGAACAATATAAGCTTGGCTTACCCGACTTGCATCATGTCTCATGTTGACTTAGGTGGGGCATTATTTTCTGATATATGGTTTGGCAGCATCATAATTTCACTCCTGGTTTTCATGGCGAAAAACTGAACCAGGTACGATTTGTCATAATCATCAGTACGGAAATTTTTCCCATTCAATGTGTTTTGCAAAGATCGAAATAAAATGTAATCAGATGGCGCAAGGTCAGGCCTATTAGGTGGATGTGGTAAAACTTCCCCAACCCCGCTGCAATAATTTTTGCCGAGTGACGAACGATGTCTGTGCACTGTCATGATAGAATACAACACCTTTTCGATATCTCAATTCGGTCAGCTTTTCTGCAACTGCACGGTTCAATTTTGTTAGTTATTCAATGTGGACATCTGAATTGATCGTTCGATAGGAGGGGTAAAAGTTAACAGTACACAAATCCTTTGTAATCCCACAAAACTGATAACATAACTTTCATTTGACTTTTTACTTGAGCTGTTTTTTGACTTGCTCCTCAATCATTTCCGATTGAAATTGTTGTTTCCAGATATCAAACAATATCAAATGACAAATTTTTAACACTTCAATTATGTCAATGAACCTGAAAATACAGGTTCATGAGTGGAATCCGCAATTAAAAACTTACCAACTCAATACTTCGAGAAAATCAGCCTTCAACCTTCACCTTCCACGTCTTCATTATCAACCGAGCACGACGAAGATTTCTGCGAATCTCCCGCCTGGAAGTTAGTTTGTCAGTCATCTGTCCACATTCTGACTTGAAGCGATTTTCAAACATCACATTGTACCATCTAGGTTGATGGCAAAATTTTCAATAAATCAAGAAAAGGGGCATTAAAGGCTTCCTTTCTTGGCTGCCATTCTACTCTCTAACATTTCCCTCAAATATTTTGACTATTCAGCCAAAGAAAGACTAAATGCGGTGGTAGTGGAGTAGCATTACAGCTTCTACGGCCATTCCTCGTGAAGTACGACTGTGAACTTTCGCTCTTTCCAACAAGACTGAACTTTTGCCGCCAGAAAGAAGTTACGATCACATTAACCCATATTTTTTTTTTATAATTGACGCGTTCAAAAGGGGTTGCGAGTACCCTTAAGTGACCGGATCAAGTCACAGCACGGGCCGAAGGTATAGAGGAAGAGAGGGAGAGGAGGTACCGATGCACATTGGTTTTAAATGCCTGTGGATCGTAATGAGGAGGAAAAATCGAGCTGGGAAGAGCATTTCAGATTCGTGTTGTGCGGCTAAAGAACGAGTCTCTGAATTTGACTGAACGTCCGAAAGAGGGCTTGAGGGTGAATTGGTGGGCATTCCTAGCGAGGCGTGTATTGCGGGTGAATTCTTGAAGGGGAGGAATGCAACTGGCTAATACATCTGAGCATTTTTTGTAAAAAATAATTAATAGCCAGAACAAATTTTTCCTTAAAAACTCTTCATTTTTGGTGTTTGTTTGCCATTTTAATAGAAAAGCAAGTATATAAATTCCACGTAGGTAGCCTTTTATATTTCCGAATTGGGCAACCCTATTGTTGCAATATGCCAGCTCTATCGTAAAGTTTGACATTTTTGAGGTTATACATACTCAGAACCTTTTGACATACGAGCGCTATTTGCGTTGTTTACAGTAACTTAAAGAATTCATATCACCCAAAAGTTGAAGTAAATCGTGAAAATTATTTTGTACAACTTTCGACATGGATTAACTCAACAACAGTGCATCGATGAACTTAATTCAATTTTTGGCGATAAAACTCCAACAAGGACCAGTGTTTATCGATGGTATGGTGAATTCAACCGAGGTCGTAGTTCACTCCAAAATGAATTTCGTCGCCCAAAATCAGTTGTTGTTCCGGAAACCCTTGATGCTGTACGCCAACTAATATTGCAAGATCGTCACGTGACCTGTCGTGAGATTGAGATAACCTTAGGCATTAGTGGGAGCAGCATACATTCAATATTGCATGAACATTTGACCGTCAAAAAAATTTGTTCGCGTTGGATCCCACACAATTTGTCAATCGCTCCAAAAAAGGCTAGTGTCGATTGGTCGAAAGAAATGCTCCAAACAGCAGTGCTTCGAAACACGTCTATGACATTGTGACAGGTGATGAATCGTGGATTTACGCGTATGAGACCGAAAGTAAACAGCAGTCGACTGTATGCGTGCTTCAAATTGAGCCAAATCCAACAAAAAGTTGCTCGCACACGAAGCACTTCCAAGCAAATGGTCACCTGTTGTTTTGGAAAAACTGGACATGTCGCAACGTACCACTCGAACAACGCAGAAGAGTCAATCCTGAGTGGGACACAACCATTTGTTTGCCAGTTGTTTTCCAAGAAATCAGGAAAACCAACCGCCGACGGATCACTCTTCACCACGACAATGCGAGCTCTCACACATCGGCTCAAATAACGGCATTTTTGAGCGCTCAAAACATCGATTTGATGAGTCATCCGCCATATAGTCCTGACTTGGCACCGAATGACTTCTTTTTATTCCCGTACGTAAAAAATAAAATGAGAGGTCAACATTTTTTGGAGAAGAAGAAGCGGTTGATGCGTTCAGAATGGATGTTTTGGAGATACCTCAATCAGAGTATAGTTCTGACTTGGCGCCCGTACGTAAAAAACAGAATGGGACCACCTGAGTTAGCGGTTGATGCGTTCAGAATGCATGTTTTGGAGATACCTCAATCAGAGTGGCAAAAGTGTTCGACAATTGGTTCAAAATTCTAAAAAAAAATTTTTTTTCAATAATTTGAAAAAAAATTAAGCTATTTTCGATGATTAATATTATATTTGTTTTTGTTCTCTAATCCCGAAATATAAAAGGCGACAGAAGGAAGAAGAAGAAGTAAAAGAAGCTTTTCAGCTCCTCAAAGCTCCGTCCGCCTTTTTCGACAGGGACAAAACTTTAAAGTGCTCTGAGTTTAGTGTCTCTTCTCTTTGACAAACAGTTTCGGGGCCCTCGCTTTGGTACGTAAAACACTGACATTGAAGTCATCCTGCGTTCGCTACTACAGTCCGGTTTGGACCTGAGCCTCAACCGACATGCCTCTTCAGCCAGCACGGTCTTTTGCTAGCTGCCTTCAATTACGGACTTCACGTTGATTGAGGTCCTTCTCTACTTATGTGCGCCATCTTAGCCTAGGAGTTCCACGGCCAGCTTGCAAAAGCAAGTTTTTCAGAAATGCCATAAACTGGATAACTTTCTTTTCCACGGATACTCTAATGTTTGCTCAGAAAATCGATAAAACCTGCTGTTTCTGGTAAAGGTTGTGTTTTAACTGAATTAATGGCGGATTTTGTTGGCCAAAACTCACACTCATCTGGACAGTTGTTGTTACGCATGTTTCCTTTTGCATGCGTTGTTTGGAAGACGGTTTCGTAAATTCTAGCTGTCGCTCATTGAAAGGGAAGAAAATCATTTCTTAAGGCATGCCACAAATGTCCAGATATGGGCCTTTCGTCTTAGCAAAATGTATTCCTGAAAATTTTTTTCGAATGTCCCCACATCAGTCGCAGACGGAAAAGATTGAAAAAATTTGCGCCATTTTGTAGAAAAACTGTCTGCAAGAATGGACAACGTGTGCTACGCTCAAATTTCCCTCAACACAAGCTTCTGACGACTCACCAGCTAAGAGAACAAAACCTGAACACATCACATTCATGTCCATGACTTTTAACGCATGCATTCCATTCATCAATCTGCTTCCGAGGATCGCAACTAATTAAACTCCAACGCGCGAGTACATCCCCCAAGAGATTCCGGAGAGAAAATGAATTTCTTAGAAGAGTCTTCCGTCTTCAGCCTCAGGATTTCCCACCCGGCTTCTCAGTTCGACAGTGTGTAATCCGCATTCGCAACCATTCATCAAGGTGCCCAAAATCCGGCTTTTCTCCATTCCTCCGAAAGATAATCAGATTCCTAACCTTAGAATCACTTTTTTCATTTTTTGTGCCCCCTCTTCGTCTTCGTTCCCGCTTTCATTTGCCGCTCCCAGCGAGTGATTTACTTTTGCCCAGACATCCCAATATCATCATCGAGGATTATTCATTTCATTTTGCCTCCTCTGCGGTGTTCTTTTTTTACGGTGCAACAGCTCATGCTTGCCACCTTGCTGTCGTTATTACAACCCACGCCCGTGGGGGTGGGCTGGGAGCTCCCCACCTGACAACCAATCCCCCGCAAAAGAACTGGGGAAATAACGACGGACCTAATGCCCTCACTATGACAACGTACTTTTCAACCTTAAGAATGAGAACAAAAAATTCGATAATCATGCCACAAGATCTTGTGAGCCATGATAGGCCTACGATTGGTATTGTGGGCAGCGAGCGAGGCACGGCCAGAATGTGATTAAGTGTCCTGAAGATATTTTCATAAGGGAGGCAAAAAATATGAAATCCCCTGGAGCCTGTTAAGTGAGTTGCCAAATGGGCGCGGATGACTGGTGAGTGGCAGCAGCAAACAGAAGGTAACAAGCAACAGACCAGAGATTCGAGGGCTAAATGCTTGCTCGCAGCATACGCAAGGGATAAGGGGAAGCATGTCATATAAATGATTGCTAACTTGGCAACTTTGTCGGCGAAGGGGCAGATTTCGTCTCCCGGCCCCATAATCCCTGTCACAGCGAAGCGACATTCAATAGAAGGTTGCCTGGCCTAGGGCTAATCAATCATCTTTAACCTTGTGTTCGAGATAAGACCGTTACACACGCAGATTGGGGATGAAAGTGTCACTCGGGAGAGGAAAAACATTTTTTCGTGAAATAGAAAAAATGACATTTTCCATGCGGGCTGTGCCAGTGAAGGAGGTTCTGCGGAGGCACAGTGGGTGATGAAGTTTTCACCCCAATTCGTGTTGTATACTCAAATCGCAGATTCATTAATTTCCACTCCACCATCTGGAGGGGGGATCCAATCAGCTACAAGTCCCCTAGATTGTCTTGCTCTCTCTGTGCGCCGGCTATCCACTGGGAGGTGGAAAAAAATGATTAATTGTGTGCAGATGGTGCAGGGGGACATGGACGATGGTGCGGCAAATGGATGACATATGGGGGCGCTACGTTGAGAGATGTCCACTCCACTGGCGGCTGCTTGTGATGTCACATAATCATTGAATGCATCAGCATCCTCATCATCATCATCAACACCACCACCACCACCACCACCATTGTCGTCGTCGTCCTTCAGATCGTCTTGGCATTTATATAAATTAATCGATTTGTATCGTCACGGGAATCAGAATGCCATAAAATTGGATTCAGTGTGAAATTGATGAAATTTGTCGGCCATGAAATTACACGTACTCCACACGTGTGGCGGTCCACACGAGGGCTGTAGTGTCCGAAGTTGAACAGGACGTGAGGGTGGACCATAAATTGTTCTTGTGAGAAGCTCCCATCACTAATTGGACAATTTACGTGAAAATGAGGAAAAATGTGTGCAGTGTCCGTCGGCGGCGGCTGTGACGGATTGACGCGGATGTGGTTGCAGCTCTTAAGGAGTGGCAGCGTGCAAACAGCTGCAATTGCGTTATGTCAGGGATAACGGAAATTAAAGTGCTTCTTGGCTTTCTGTGACCTCATTTCACTGCTTTAACCATTCCCAGTCCAGTGCTGAAATCCACAAAATCCCCTCACTCCCTGTGCGATTTAAATTTTTAATGCGACAAACACCCTCTCTTGTAACCGTGCAACTAACTAGATTGCGTCCTCTTCTCTTTCAGATGTTACAGCTGCAGCTTAGAGATGTCTCCACACTCCAAACCGCACACGTGACTGCACAAAGACGTAGCCATGTGCGTTCCAAAGATAAACGCCAACCTCCCACATCGCCCCACATCCATTGCAGATTTTTTTAATTTCGTAAGTAGATCTGTTTGCATCACTGAATTTTTTTCCTCCCATAATACATGAGATTACGGTTGCCTCACATCTATCTGCAAATCCATCAGACACCTCATCCGCGCAGATTGAACCAACCAAAGTCCGCTCCTCCTCCTTTCCCGTTCTTGATATTCAAAATGCAAATACAGACGTTAAACTCGGTCTTCCTCAATCATTTAATGGAACCTGAGACAACGACGACGCTGTGGCGTGGCTGCTGACGAGGATGATAATGACGACGACGACGACAATGATGGTGATGATAACGATGGCAATGGGGATAATGACGTTGAGGATGACCCGATTAACTCTGGGCAGCTGGAGAGCTCGGCACTCATCCTCCAATCCTCCGCGGCACCACTTGTTTGCTTTGTGAGCATTTTACGTGCGGCTGGAGATCCGTTTCATTTTGTTTCGCTTCTTTCGTGAAAAGCAAACGATCTCGTAATTAAATTTTTAAATTAAAAGGTCAACACGAACAGGCGACCGAGAGGAGGGCGAATGCAAAAAATTGAAACGGTTGCGACGACGACGTGCCAACCGTCCCGCAATGAAAGGATACGGCCGGCGATGGCAGAGACGTGTTTTGGTTTTGAGGCAAGTCCTTTGGCGTATCTGATTTCATTACAATTATAGAACTGGACCGGGAGAGGCGGAGTCTCTGGCCGGGATGGTATAAAAATGGTTTTTTGATTTAGTACGAGTCATATCGTATCGTCTCTGCGGCCCGACAGGACCGGAAATAGGACACGGCCTTATAATTTATTCAGCATCATTCATCCATCCATCTATCCCCCATCGGCTGCTCCTCCGAACGTGGGCCACGTGTGTGTGGCGCTAGCAGACGTCCTGCACGCAGTGTCATTGCCTAATTGTATATTCTGCCGGAGTATCCTTGTCAGTGGGCGAAGGAGGGGGATGTACAGACGCCTTCTATATTTACCATGCAGGACGAATAGCAGATGAAGATGAGTTGCCTTGGAATGGCGTGCGAGTTAAATAGATCTCCAGCTTAATTATTGATTGCTATCAGGCCTTCAGTCACATCGTTTTCATCTCACAGACCTTCGGCTGCTCTGCTCGGCGGTCAGTCAATTTACCGACGCCACCGAAATGGAATTCTCTGAATGTCATTAACCTTTTTTTGCTGCTGCTGCTCAGCTCTGCTGTCTACTTGGAAATTGCCTGTGAGAGGGGGTGTATTTATTTGTACGATCCAAGCTGCTAATGGGGTGAAGAACATAGGCCGGGGCTAATGAAAGCTTGTCAACTAATTGTTAGAATTCATAACAAGGAGTCGGCAGAGGTCTTTGTGAGATTTCTTATTAGTGGCATACTCCGAGCATGACACGATTCCCTTTCATCTGTGTCCTGGAAAATTAGAATCTGTGAAGAAGCGGACAAAGGCTGCTTTATGTGTCGTGATGATGGCGAGTATAGGGTGTATGATGGTGGGGGGTGGTAGGGGGGTGGTAGGGGGGTGGTAGGGGGAACTTTTCTGGCTCGAGAGGATGAAGGAAATGAGTTTTCTTTTTTGTTTTGTGCTCTTTGATTAGCCAGCGTCATTAATGATCTTTCAACCATGACGAAGCGCTTCGCTCCTATTGAGCGTGGTAGAATTCTGAGACAATTTTTGAAGAGACGGACATTTCCTTGGGGAGCGTATTTCTTGTGCCATGCTCCGTAAACTCCGAGATTGAAGATTGAATGATTTGGCGAGAAATGATGACTTTATTTTCCTGTTTTTGAGGAAACACATTTTTCGAGCAGGATATTGGAAATTCAGTACAAAGGAATCCCCTTCAGAAGATCAAGCAGTTCATCAACTGATTTTAATTGTTCCGTAGTAGAGCGTCAATTTTTGGAGTAAAATCAACAGACATGATCTTTCAGCTGTCGCGTCAAATTCTAGACTGCACAGAGATAAAATTAAGCGAGGAAAGTAATAAGGCCCTCGAAGCCGAGAATCTGACGAGATGTCCTCACATAGATGTCTTCTTCTTCTTCTTGTGCAGCTACAGTCCGTTGTGGACCTGGGCCTCAACCAACATGCCTCTCCAGCCAGCACGATCTTTCGCCAGAAGTCTCCAGTTGCGCACTCCAAGTTGGTTGAGGCCCTTGAAGTTGGCCCCTTGAGAAGTTGGTTAGGATGTCGTCGTTCTATATTTGGAACACAAACTGCTTTTATGCCATCTGAGCAGACACATGTACAAAAAGTCGTCTAAATGTGAGTTTGCCGTCCTTGTCGATAGTTGGATCTCCCGAAAGCACAACCAGGCTTAGCATGACTCTCCAGGATACAGTTTTACCAAGTGCGTGCTCCATAACGTCAGCAACAAATCCGCGGTTTTTCTGTTATCCCAAGTACCTGCACACGACTTGTTCGCGTACAAATGTGCCCCGTTTCTTTTTCACCTTCGCTAAGCACTTAAGCGTGACACGACAGCAACCCTCATGGAATCAAGAGAAAACGGCAACACGAACAGGAGGAAGAGGCAATCTGTAAGACAACCCCGAAGTAGGCAGATGAAGACATTTAGATTGCGGAGAATATAGTTTTAAATACATAAACTAAACAATTAGATACGCAAACACAACATACACTCCGAAATACAGACAAGTGGCATCTCGTGACATCGCCCAGGAGATGGGAGCTGGTCACCAAGCCATTTTAAACCATCTGTGGCTGGATACAAAAAAAACTTGATGTTTGAGTGCCACATGATTTGACACAAAAAAACCTTCTGGACCGAATCAACGCCTGCGATATGCTGCTATCAAGCGAAAGCGGTCGTGGTAGAAGGCCGGTGAATCGTCCCAAACAGTGCCCAAGCCGGGATTGACGACCAGGAAGGTTTTGATGTGTGTGTGGTGGGATTGGAAGGGAATCATCCACTATGAGCTGTTAATTTTATTATCTACTGTGAACAATTGGACCGCTTGAAGCAGGCGATCGATCAGAAACGTCCAGAATTGGCCAACAGAAAGGGTGTAGTGTTCCATCAGGACAACGCCAGACCACACACTTCGTTGATGACTCTCCAGAAGCTAAGGGAGCTCGGATGGGAGGTTTTATCGCATCCACCATATAGCCTGGAAATAGCGCCAAGTGATTACCACCTGTTCCTGTCTATGGCGAACGCCCTTGGTGGTGTGAAGTTGAACTCAAACGAGGTTTGTGAAAAGTGGCTGTCCGTGTTTATCGCAAATAAGGAGGGGGGCTTCTACGAGAGAGTTACTATGAAGTTGCCGTCTAGATGGAAACAGATTATCGAACAAAACGGCGCACATTTGAACTAAATCTGCACTGTAACACTTTTTATGAAGCACTGAAAGAAGAGCAAAAAAGTGAAACGGAGATATTTGACAACGTTATATATTGAATCGCATGAACATGCCTACTACACGGACAAACTGACAGCGTATTTCATAAGCTTCTGACATGAACTTGCACTTCGATATGCACCTCTGGTCCAGTCGCCAGGGATTGTGGTCGCCGTGGAGTAGTGGGTACAGTGCGATGCTCACACGCTAAAGGGTCTAGGTTCGATTCCCAGCACAACGCGAATTTTTCGAATTTTTCACGGCACCTCCTCTTTCGAGCTGCTGACAACACTCAAAGATTCATAACTGTCTAAGAAAGCTTCTCAAATTTCGCCGTTCGGAGTCGGCAAAAAACTGTAGGTCCAACACGAGTAGTTGATGAGCAAGCTAGGCCCTGATCCCCCTTTGGACTGTAGTGCCAACAATTATTATTATTATTAGTCGGCAGGGATCCTAAAACACTGCACCTAATGGACGTCATGGTATTAAATGGTCTTTTGTTCCATCCGGTGTAAAATGTTACAAATCGTCCATTCGAGGCATACATCCAGTCATATAATTTGCAGACATCCTCCAAATTTCAAAAAGATTACAATTAGTAGCATTCAGTGCGCAAAAGAATTAAGAACACAACCGAAAGGTCCTTCCCCGTCTTTGATCTTCAGAAAGAAAACCGATTTCCTTCTTTGAAAGGTCCCTAATCAAAATCCAATCAACACCCCCTCGCACACACAATATTTCCGATTAACAAGTGAGCATTCAGCCGAGCATCAAGTTCAAAGGAATAAAAAAATAAAACAAAAATTTATTGAGTTATGATTTGCCAACGATCCTAATGGAGTTTCTTCCATCAAATATTCATTCCCTCAGATGGCTTCAATTAAGGGCCATCCACCCCACTCAATTATTTCCTGCTTAACCAAATAATTTAGGTCAAAGCAGAACCCTTTCAATGCCGCCTCCCTCAAAGGACTTAAAAATCATCCCCCTCCCTCCCCGCAACCGCCAAAAAAAAACACGACTCCATCATTCCTAAGTGGATCACAATTGTGCTGTTTGCGTTGCATAATGAAATTCGGTTTCCTCCCTTGTTTGTTTGCACACATTACAAGTTTTTTTTTTCTCGTTGTTCCTGCCTGCTCAATTTTGCTAAATGTGTATCCTTCGGAAATAAAATGTTCAACCACTCTCTTCTTTAATTACATTCATTCGTTTCAAAAATGTGCCACAGCGAAAAGCGAAAGCAAACCTAGACGGAGCCCTAGGTGGAGGGTGGGGGAGCAATGAAGGGAAAATAAAAACACAGCCGAATCCCTCTGGTGCAGGCAAGAAATTTCACCCATTAAACTTTCGATCGAAAGTTATATCCTTTTCTATTAAAACAACCCATTTGCGAGCTCGAACTTGAACATCCACCACCAGTTCGCCCCCATTCGGCAGCAACATCAACCAATTTTAAGTGATAAAAATTCATGGAGAATCTCTCGCACATAAAAAGAAGAAGCAACATGGAGCCATCAGGACGCTGCAAAAAAAAAAAAGGAAAAAAATGTAAAAGAAAAGGACGAAGTGCGAGCAAGGCAATTGGTGTTTGTTGTTTCTTCTTTTTGTTTTTCAACCAACTCCCTCGACCATCCGTCGCCATTCAGTCTCCGGGATGGAAACGGTTGAGGTGGCAACACAAGCCCCGTGGGCATGCTGCGGGAGGAGGGCCGTAATAAAATTGAAACAAAACAAAAGGATATTAGCGTAAAATGAAGGGATAGGCAAAAAAAAAAAAAAAAGAAACCAGAACACAGAGGAGGAAAAGATAAAAACAAACTTTTCAAAACAAACACAATGAAGTGGGGACGGAGGGTGGATGTGAGTTTTTTTGCGTCCTTCGCATCGCCAGTGGCAACAGCAAAGGCGGTTCTTATTATGGGAAAACTTCGTACAGCCCGAATGATGTAGAGACAGTGAGTCAGAGAGCACACTGTGTCTTATCAGTACAGCGGCGATGGGATTCAGAGTCGACGACATCTTGGCAGTGTCAAATCCGGCACACACGCCTCGAATGGCGCACCCACACCCGCACATCGCTAGAGATCAATTAGGTTAATTGTGAAGCTGGCAGTGGTTATATGCAAACTTTTGAACTAATCTCAAAGTAATTACACAGTAGTTGAGTACTCATAATGCGTCGAGCTAGCTGCGCCGACATCCTCCGCTCTCAACCGGGCCCACACATACAACCGGTTTCAGTGTGCTCTGGTTCTTATTATGTCTGGAATTGAATTCCGCTCCGGCGGGAGTGAAGGGACAAGTTTCCCTCTTGTTTCGCTTTGTCGTCAGTGGAAAAGTTAGTTAAGGATAAAAGTAAGGAATTCAACTTGGAGAGATATTTCTTTTCGCCATTCGCCCCCCAAAATGAGTGCTGAAACTTTTTCCTCTGACTTATCCGGTCTAAGCCAATTCCACTTAGATGGGCATTCGGAGATAACTCGAGAGGTGCAAATGCCAAGTTTGCAGTGCTTTACTTTCCCGTCCCTTACACTGCGACTCTGTTTCGCCTCTGGTGGAAATCCTTTTGTTGATCCCAGCGAGGATAATGCGACACACTAAACAGTTGTGCTTGGTGGTAATTACAAAAAGCTGAACTCTACGAGGAGAAAGCAGAACTTTTAATTTGAGTGGTAATAGAAATTCAACTTAAACGAAAATGTCATTTCGAGAGCCAAGAGTAATGAGATAGTTTGAAGCTTCAAATGAAAGAAAGTCGTTCGCTTTGATAATTGTGTGACGGTTTGGTCTCCGAAGGCAAGGGCACCGGAGCCGATGGAAGGGCCGAAGGAAGGGCACCGGGGAATGAATGACCTTTAGGTTGTCATCTTTAACGAAAAACTATTTTTTTTTTTTTGACAAAAGCACAGAGTGCACAATTTTTTTGTTCATCCCAACCATGACAGTGTGGCAAGCTGCAGGGGATTTTGCTGAAGAACAAACTGTCCTGCAATAAATTGTCTTCTATTCTGTGCCTTCACTGGTGCGGGAAGAAATTTCAAGAATGAAATGAAATAAAACTTGGAAAACTTGCTTTCAACACTATGTCATGCCTTTAATTTAAATTACAGGTGCACTGAGAACCAAGGTGACGATTGTGTTTGAAAATGTTCAAATTGAAGAATTGGGTGGAAACCATTTGAAGTCAGTTTTAAGTAAATCCACTCGCTTGTGCAGGGCTTGATGGATTCTACACCAAAAGGGCTAACCCACAAACAAGAGAGCTATGCAGGGATGAAGGTTCAAGGTTTAAGCTAATGTCGATTGCAATTCAATTCCGCAGTTTTTCGTTTTTTCTTGGGGTAACCAAGGATACGTTGTTTTGCGTGAACACAAAGTCTTTCCCACTGAACAATGACAAAATCATCAGTTGCTGACACCACTCTACAAACTCAAATGTAAGGTTGCGAGACTCGGCTAAGACAGATCGTTTCTTTTTAACTTAAACTGCAACAAAGCTTGACTGCTTCTGATGTCACTCCTGACTTCGCCAACGTTTTCAAAATTTTAACTTTCCTTCAAGGATGAGCAAAAATTTCTACATTAGGTCTCATCAGTTTGTTATAAAAGTCGCCATAGAGGTGTGACTCCTTTCTTGGTTGATTTTGTGTGACGGATCAATTCACTCGGTTATGTTATATATGGAAGATAATCCTCACACAGCTTCTTCTTTTTATTATTACGGCGCTACCGTCCGAGGAAGACCTGGGCCTCAACCAACATGCCTCTCCAGCCAACACGGTCTTTCGCCGACTGCCTCAAAGTGCGCACTCCAAGTCGGTTGAGGTCCTTCTCCACTTGCGTGTGCCTTTTTAGCCTAGGCCGTCTTCTGTTGCATTGTCTCAATTGCTCTGATTCGAAAACTTTTCGGGCCCGATCAGTGGTGTCCATACACTCTACATGGCCTAGCCATCTTAAGCGTTGTATCCCAAGACGTTTGACCAGGCGCATATGGCTGTACACCCCATAAAGCTCGTCATTATATCATCTCCTTCAATTACCATCAACGCAAACTGGACCAAAAATTGCAAGCAAAACTTTCCTCTCGAAAAGACTAAGGGCTTCCGCATCCGCTTTTAGAAACGTCAATGTTTCCGCGCCATAAAGTAGGACTGGGATAATCATGCTGTTATATAACGCTAGCTTAGTCCTTTGTGAGAGGGCTTTATTACTTAATTGCCTCTTGAGCCCAAAGAAACAGCGATTGGCAAGAGTGATTCTGCGTTTGATTTCGATTCTGATGTTGTTGTCCCTATTTATCGCTGAACCGAGGTAGTCGACGTCCTTGACTACCTCGAAGTTTCTGCTTCCTAGTGTGACGCTCTGTCCGAGACGTCGATGTTGTGTGTCGTTCCTTGATGACACCATGTACTTAGTTTTGCCCTCATTTACCGCCAAACCCATTTTAGCCGCATCCACTTCAATGCCAACAAACGCCTCATTGACGGCCTGTATTCGTCCAATCACATCGATGTATTCGTCCAATCACATCGATGTCATCAGCGTGAACTGACTTATGGAAGATCGTGCTTCTGCTGTTGACTTGTGAGTTTTGCACGATCTTCTCAAGATTGATGTCAGAGAAGTCACATGACAGTGCATCGCCTTGTTTAAATATTTTTTGACATTGAAGGTCTCGGTGAGTTCGTTACCGACCTTGACGGCGCAGCGAGAATTCTCCATCGTCATCCTGTACTATCTGACGAGTTTGGTGGGAATGCCAAAACTAGACATGACACTGTATAGCTCGTCTCCATGCACACGGTCATATGCGGCCTTAAGATCGACGAACAGGTGGTGAGTGCCGATGTGTACTTCATGAGTCTTTTCCAGGATCTGATCTTTCTGGTCTATCGTGCACTTCTCTGGCCTAAAATGACACTTAGATTATGGACAATCGATTTCAGACGATCACACAATACCGCAGAGAGGATCTTGTATATGATGTTCAGGAGACAAATCCCTCGATAGTTGGCGCAGTCAAATGGGTCTTCTTTCTTGTGAACCAGACAAACAACGCCGAGATTCAGGCATGCTTTCCTGAGGCCATATCTTACAGATGATGGATGGTGCATGCGCACAACCAAGTGTATGGCTGCCGTGGTGTAGTGGGTAGAGTGCGACACTCACACGCCGAAGGGTCTAGGTTCAATTCCCGACCGAACACCTCGAATTTTTCACGGCACCACCTGCTGCTGACAAAACTCTAAGAGTAATAACTGACTAAGAAGGCTTCTAAAACTTCACCGTTCGGAGTCGCCAACGGTGAGCAAGCTAGGCCCTGGTCTCCTGAATACTGTCGCGCCAACAATTTGTATTTAAATTATTAAGCGTACGGCGGTTGTATAATTTATTATGAGAGATGGATTCTATCTCTATAGGAGTTGTAAAAGTCGTTAAATGAATGCCAAGTTTAAAGGCGGTCTTCAGCATCGCTGCGATATGAAGATGTACATAATTTCTTTTGTCTTTGCTGATCATTGTCCGTTGCGTAGAGACCGTTGGCCAGCTGGCCTTGTTTAAAGAACAAGTGGAGCTTCTCGAGCACTTTGTGTTTCATAGAAGCAACGTGTATGTTTTACTACAGCGTGCGAATATTGGCGACTCGTCACCCTCAGGAGAGATCGACGTTTGCTACCATAGCTTTCAAGCTCGTCAGTTGCCATATTATTTGGTTATCAATGTGTCTCAGCGTCCATGTGAACTGCGCACACAACTTCACTTAAAACAAATATTGCGTACATAGCCAAACATCTTGAGTTTCGGACACAGGCCTCATTTTAAGTCGCTGTGAGTTGACAACTGTCCTAGGGATCATCTGCAGTCAAAGCATTTCTACTTAGCTTTCAAAACGCCTGAATAACGAAAATGTAAGCCATCAGAGCTCAAGTCTGTCAAACAGCGATGGCTTTTTTATATTACCAATTCTTCCCTCTAAGACCACGAGCAAAATTCCAGCGAAACCTTCACAGTCGGAGAACCAAAATCCATCCCTCTGACAGCGCCTTGTTCAAGGATAATAGCTTCCCTTCATCAACCGTGATCCGTTAAGCGATTACGTCTAAATCTGTGTACCATGTCAAACAACCCCGACAGGTCCGTGCTCCGCTAATGCTTGCTGGTCACTCATAGAGCTTTATATTGGCGGTCAGCAGAATACCAATTTTTTTCAAATACAAACCAGAGTAGACCCACACCGGCCAACATCGCAGATAGACGTAATCCGTCCAATATCAGCGATGGCCAAATATTTGCCAAAGTGCTTCGCTTTTGGGTTCTCTGTGCAATCAATTCCGAATAAGCCTCTCCATATGCCCAGTAATACTCCGCTGCCTGCATCGAACAAAACAGCTCCACTCCACAACAGTGCGGAACGTTGCCTGAAGTCCCGCCGCCCATGTCGGTGTTTACCTTTGAAAAATTCATCTGCAAATATTTTCCACACAAATAAACGTTTATCTTCATGTCTGATGTTCGAACAGAACCGAAAAAAGCACAGGCCCGGTCTGAAACAATGGATCAGCCGTCCTGGCAATGATGAGTGCGGAAATGATGTATCTGCTGCAAATGTCGGGCATGGATCCATCAAACCACCATTCAGTGTGTGCGGAGAGAAAGATTGATGCGGCGGAGAACAACAGCTGCTCGGGTGGATTATTTCCACGGGCTGGGGGCGTGTAGTTCTTTCTCGTCCTGTTGCTGTGGCGCACACAGCAAGTAATCCTTGCAAGAATCCTATTCCATTGTGCAATTTGTCATACATTATCTGCGCGCTCAGTGAATGGGGGTTTGGAGGGCGGGGGCGTGCAAGAATTTCAGTCATGTGTGCGGCTTACTTCGTGATGAATGTGTGCGATGTGGGCAATGAGATGTGGGATTATCATTCGCATTCGCTCATTTCGAAAGAGAAAGAGAGAGAGAGGGACACTCTGCTCATCTGACAGCAAATTGATGCTGCTCCTGTGAAGAGTTGTTTTGTTTGCTCCTAGTCCTTTGGACCTCGTACTGCTGTGCTGTTCTTCTCGTGTTGCTGTTACTTTTGTTTACTGTGTGTCATCGTTCCTGTTGTTGCTATTACACTGCTGTCCCGAGCAAAAATATATCCCGCAGCCCACCCGCCCACTCCCAGCTCATAAATAAATATTAACGAAGAGCAGAAGCAGCAACAGCAGCAGCATCGTGTGTAGATGATACTGAGCGTGTTTGCTTTGCTCTTGAAAATTGCTCGATGAGGACCCCCAGCTCGGTGATGGTGGACTTTTGTGATGTGCACGCTTGCGGTGCCCTTCCCACAGCGTGTTTATGTTGCATTTCATGTGCAAATGAGTGGTTACATCCACTTGGCATTGCGTTGATTAATTTTTATCATGCATCCCTTAACGCATTATTTGATTAGAATGCATGAGTGCTGAGTTAGGTTTCGGTCTGTTGGCTGGATGGCTGAGGTTTTTCCATTACAGTCGCAGCATGACAGCGGGGTATATTTGTGCGGTAGAGCTCGATGGCAGAGGGTAGAGGGATTCTGTGTGTTTGATATTATGTGTTCATTTGATTCAATACCGAGCTGCACTTTCAGGTGATTGGATGCCGGAATCTGCAGTGAAATCAGTTCAGTGTGGAATGCTCAGTGGTTGCGTCCATTAGAAGCGTTGAGATGGACACGCTGTATTGGTGCTGTTCCGCTTCTGGCATCTGATCCGCTCATCTGTGCAATCCAATGGGGTGTGGGATTTGGATTAACAATTCGAATCAATAAGTCAGTGGCCGGTACATTTGGGATATGAACAAAAACTTCCTTCAAAGAGACGGTCGTGATTTTAATTTAACAGGACAGTGCATTGCACCCTGAGCAAGCCCAGAAATCGATCTCAGTTCACAACAAGTTCCTGTTAAGAATGCAACCTGTTTACGTTCGACAAACAACTTCAAATCCAACTATCACCCGACCCGCTCCACACTTACACCCTTGATGGCACTCATCGGTCAGGTCAATCACTCAATCTCCAGATTGAGTCCAGTCAAGAACGAAAACTTATCAGCTTCTCTTGGCCACAAGGGTAGCATTTCCCCAAGACCCACAATCCAGTTGCGGTGGATTTTCGTGACAGGGGCACCCATGCCCGTCCATCCAGAGAAAATAATTACAAACCCCAACAAATGAACGAGGAAATAGCCAGATATTCGACATTTCCCTTCAATTTCCCCGTCAGCCCCGCACATGTGCGCAACACCATTCAGCACAATATCAATTTTCCGCACGCATATTAAGCACAATAACTTTCGAACAAGACACACCCCACACTCGGTAGTCGTGTCAAATGCCAGCAGGGAGCAGGCCATGATTGGATCTGTCACTTGTTACACGCCAGTACTTCCATCAGGCCTCGTCGGATCCACACCGAAGCAATTTCCACCCCAATTAAATGCGTGCCAAGTGAAGCGTTATTTAGTTACGGTCATTACTTTACACACAAGCACAAACTGGACTGCTCCCCCTAGTCGGGGAGTGAAGTGGATGAAAAAAGGCGCAAAGCAACTGCCTCCGAACAGCGGCAAGAATAATAAAACGAACTCAACTCAACCCTTTGCCCCTGAAGACCTGGCACGTCGCCGAGTTGTGCACCACCCCCTCCTCCCCCACTCTGAATGGGGTTCCCTTAATTGGTGTTGTGTGAAATTTATGAGTTCGAACCAGTACCTGCTGGTGGAGAGTGTGTGTGTGGAGGAGGGATTGAATTTTACGATGCCCCCGTGTGGTACGCTTTAAATTGCACTCTTTGCCCCAACACACTGTACACTGAGGCAATTGGAAAGATTTAATGTCCTTGCAGCGAGTACACAGGCCCCAAAATTAATTGTCGACCTTTCACCATCAAATTCGTTCTGCTGCAGTCCTACATGCAGACATGCCTCCATTACTGGCCGTGTGCGGGTCCATGCCGGACCAGAAAGACGAAAGACCAGGCCGAGGGTTTTATGGGCCCATCCGCAGAGTCATTATTTCGGGTTGGTCTGTGCTGCTGCTGTGATCCCTTGCAGGCCACCACCGAACAAAACGAACTCTGCACAATTGTACATTTCGAGCGGTTCGTGCCCTTCGTGGACAGGCCACTGGGATTGGCGGGTGTGAGTGGAGTTAGTTGCAAGCAGTCGGTTCAACTGGTGGTCTTCAGATTTTATTGTGCCACAGAGCGCAACACCGTGCATTTAATAGTTTTCGAACCGAGTTTTGATCTCCGCCACAAATGCGCTCGCACTTTCCGCCCCCGCATAGTCCCGCTCACTGTCTCGCGTCAGCGAATACTTAAAGACGCGGGTAATGCAGCAATTTTGATGGAACCAGACCGAAATGAACATCACACGTTAGCCGTGGAAATAATTAAACGGCAGTTATGCGGCAGATAGACGCGGCTGGCAGTCGAGTGCTGCCATAATTTGACATAATTGCTCGGCGGGGGACGACCGAGTTTGACAGGTGGAGAAATGGAGTTTTAATGATCTGCGTCAATAAAATGAACACCTTTTGGCTGTTATACGAGCACCCGGAGACCGTGAATGGCGGGGGCGGATGATAGTTAGTGCAACTGGTTGTCGTAAAATTCACCGAACAGCTTTGGCAGAGTAGTTTGGGATAATCAAAATTTAACTGCAAAAGAGCTTTTCAGTTCGCTACTTGATGTGCTGTGAATTGGATGTTTGGGAGACGGTGCTGATGCTCTTGATGGCTCTGTGGGGAATTGAATGTCAGCAACTGGTGGAGTGCAAGTGGTGCCCTTGCTGGTGCATCTTGGTGATGAGATGGTAGTGAGGGCTATGTGCTGGATTTAAGCTTCACCATTTTAAGTTTCTTTTTAAGATCATATTGTCCGTAAAATACTTGTCGTAGTGAGTGAAACTCCATCACAGTCACAGTCACAGTCGATTAAATATTGCGCCCAACAAGAGCGCAATGAAATTGGGGTTGCATCACGCAACTTGAAGCGACTGACTGTTTCACAGAATACGGGGGCCATGAGCAAATTGCTTCCTGGATCAATTTCTACGCTAAGCTTGATGATGGTACAACGATTTCGAAGTGAATGCTTATTTGAAAGGACTAAGATAGTAACTAGAAGATTTTGTGGTACTAGATACTAGATACTATACTAGACTAGATTTATTTGATTTAAAGCAACATGGTTAGTGAAGGAAAGCATTCGTATTACAAAAATTGTTTTTTTTGAGTGTAGTTTGGAATAAGGTGATTATATGCGTGTACATTCCTTTTGATTCACTCTAATATTTATTAATAATAATTGGATGGCACGACAGTCCATAGGAACACCAGCGCCTAGCTCGCTCATCAACTACTCGTGTTTGGCGAGCTTCTGTTCTCCCACGGGAAGAAGGGGCCTATACTTTTTTGCCGACTCCAATCGGCGAAGTTTAAGAAGCTTTCAGATTGACATAAATAAATTTTTGAGTGCTGTCAGCAACTCGAAAGAGGTGGTGCCGTGAAAAATTCGAAAAATTGGTGTTGAGCTGGATGTCGAACCTACACCCTTCGGCGTGTGAGCGTAGCACTCTACCCACTACGCCACGGCGACTAAAAATCAAACGGACATAAGGCGTAAATTAACCTCCACATATAACCCACAACTAAAATAGGAGAAAACACAGGGAAATGTCTACGCTCCTTAAATATTTCGCCCCTTTTTTACCTTGCAAAAATATAGAATGTTGACAAATATCCATTCCGCTTTTTTGCTCTTCTTTCAGTGCTCCATAAAAAGTATTACAGTGATCAGATTTAGTTCAAATAAGCGCCGTTTTATTCGATAATCTGTTTCCATCTAGACAGCAACTTCATAATACCTCCCTCGTAAAAGCTCCCCTCCTTATTTGCGAACAACTCGGACAGCCACTTTCACAAGCCTCTTTTGAGTTCAACTTCACACCACCAAGGGCATTCGCCATGGACAGGAACAGGTGGTAATCACTTGGCGCTATGGCCAGGCTATATGGTGGATGCGATAAAACCTCCCATCCGAGCTCCCGTAGCTTCTGACGAGTCATCAACGAAGTGTGTGTTCTGGCGTTGTCCTGGTGTAACACTACACCCTTCCAGGACGCTTCTGGCTGATCGCCTGCTTCAAGCGGTCCAGTTGTTCGCAGTAGATGGTAGAATTAAGCGTCTGGCCATATGGGAGCAGCTCATAGTGGATGATTCCCTTCCAATCCCACCAAGCACACACCAAAACCATCCTAGCCGTCAATCCCGGCTTGGGCACTGTTTGAGACCACCGATTCACCGGCCTTCAACCACGACCGTTTTGACTTGATATTGTCGTATGTGATCCATTTTTCGTCGCCCGTCATCATCCGCTTGTGACTGCTGCAATGGGTCGAGTTCGTTCCGTTTCAGCAGCATATCGCAGGCGTTGATTCGGTCCAGGATATTTTTTTGCCTCAAATCATGCAGCACCCAAACATCAAGCTTTTTTTGTATCCAGCCTTCTGCAGATGGCTTTATATGGTTCGGTGACTAACTCCCATCTCCTGGGCGATGTCACGAGATGGCACATGCCGGTCTTACTCGATGATTTCCATGATTCGATCGGTATTCGTCGTCAAAGGTCTTCCGTCGGCTGGCTTATCCATGGTGTCGTTTTCACCGGCTCTGAATCGAGACGCCCACACGCCGATTCGATTTCCGGCAGAACACCTCGAATTTTTTCACGGCACCACCTCTTTCGAGCTGATGACAACTCTCAAAGAGAAATACCTGTCTAAGAAAGCTTCTCAACGTTTGCCGTTCGGAGTCGGCAAAAAACTGTAGGTCCCTTCTACTCGTGAGAGAACAGTCGGGCACAATACGTGTAGTTGATGAGTAAGCTAGGCCCTAGTCCGCCTTTGGACTGTAGCGTTATTGTGATATAACGCGTACATCTGCCCAAAGCTTGATTATAACGCTCCTGTCTGGCCTGGTGCTCCTAAGACTTCTCTGCGCCTACTGGATAGAATTCGACAGCTAGCGATAAAACTTATTGGTGATAATAATGCTGTCAATCACCTCGCTAGAACATCGACGAATTTTTGCGTCCCTATCATTATTTTATCGCTACTTTAACAGAAAATTCTCTAATGAGTTAGCCAGCTGCATTCCTCCCCTTCCAGAATTCGCCGGCAATATCCGTTATTCTAGGAATGTGCACCCGTTCGCCCTTAAGCCCACTTTCGGACGTACAGTTAGGTTTAGAGACTCGTTCTTCAGCCGCATCGCTTAAATATGGAATACTTTCTTCAGCCCTATTCCCCCCCCCCCCCCCCCCCATTAAAATCCACAGGCATTTAAAATCAATGGGCATCGATACCTCCTTTCCATCTGTTTGTCTATACCTTTGGATAGTGCTTTGACTAAATTTCGATTACTTAAGGGTAGCGTAGGAGGTAGAGTGAGGCACTCACACGCCAAAAGTACGATTCCCTTCTGAACACCTCAAATTTTTCGCGAGCCCACCTCTTTCGAGCTGCTTATATCACTTAAAGAGTAACAACTGTCTAACTTTTCAAACTTCGCAGTTTGGAGTCGACAAAAAACTGAAGGTCACTTTTACTCGTGAGAGAACAGTAGTGCGCACAACACAAGTGAGTTGATGAGCGAGTTGGACCCTAGCCCCCCTGTGGACTGTCGCGCCAGCAATTATTTTTACTATTAGGGGATTAAAAACTCGCCTTAGCTCACGCCTGCTATGCAAAAAAACTCGAACTCGCAACACACTTTACCCATCCCCTTCCGCTTACCGATCGGTTTAAAATCATAAATATACCACGACATTTTCAGTTTCGGATATAAGAACTGACTTCTATGTTAAATTGCTATGCGTGTCGACTTCTCTATTTGTTTATTTCTCATATTTATGGTACTCCTTCAGCTTTGCTAAGTTAATTAATGCAAAGGCACAGGAGTTACTTAATTTCTGCAAAAAACGAGAAAACTCAAGGAGTACTTATTGTCCCCATCGGAAATTTTACCCCTCGGATCCGACTTACTGCGTTAACTTTGCTACTTTTTAAAGAACATTTGCATGCACAACGCCAGTACGTTTTAAACAAACAGATCACTTATTCCTCCATGGACTGTCATCCTCAGAAAAAACAAAACTCCTAAGATGGTCTATGCCAGTCACCATGATTTAATGGTGACCGATCGACACGCTGAAGTTTCCCTATGCTTTGCCGGGGTTCGCTACTTGAAGTTTTCATTATTTTGAGTAATTCTACTCCAAGAACAAATCCGTATGTTAATTACTACTGCCTTTCCTCCCTGTAGTAATCGCTGATGAAGAAATCGCGGTTTCTTATATTTCTTCGCCTGCCCCAACCCATCAAATTTCCTGGATTGGCGGTGGTGCCTGCTTGTGATCAGTCCAGGGCTTCTGCAAGTTCTTTCAACTTCCAAGCCGAAAGATAATAATAATTTTTTTTTTGGCGCTTGAGTCCAGAGGGGGACCAGGGCCTAGCTTGCTCATCAACTACTTGTGTTGTGCGCGCTACTGTTCTTTCACGAGTAGAAGGGACCTACAGTTTTTTGCCGACTCCGAACGGCGAAATTTGAGAAGCTTTCTTAGACAGTTATTACTCTTTGAGTGTTGTCAGCAGCTCGAAAGAGGTGGTGCCGTGAAAAAATTTGTAAAATTAGTGTTGAGCTGGGAGTCGAACCTGGACCCCTCGGCGTGTGAGCGGCGCACTCTACCCACTACGCCACGGCGACCACCGAAGCCGAAAAAAATCGGCGTCAACCATTGATTTATCCATACCTGAAGCAGATTTCCGAAGTATACATTTTTAGGTGGTAAGAACGCTCGTCCCACATACAACCCACAAACTGGTGGACCAGACTTGTTACTTAACCCTCAGATGGAGGGATTTGTAATTAAGGAGGAGTTGTTGTGGCTATCAAGGGGGCACCGCGAGGAGGCTGTTCGCCAATTTGATCTATTCACTAGCGAGGTTAGTGTGGGCAACCCACCTTGTTGGGCTCTATCAACGACATTGATTCGGATGCACGGCTTCAACGATTCCCAATAACTTGCAAAATTTGTTAAACATTTGGCCTGCCCGAACGCTGTTCATCTTGGACCTAAAAATTGCAAAACGAAGTCGATGAAGCTAATATTATGGTTGGCAGTTACAGCTAAGGATTATAATTGGAAGGCGTAGAGGAACCAGGGACTACCTTGATCATCAACTACTCGTGTTGTGCGTGTTACTGTTTTTTCACTAGAAGAACAGCAGTTTTTTGCCGACTCCGAATGGCGAAGTTTGATAAGCTTTTTCCTTAGAAAGTTATAACTCTTTGAGTGTTTTCAGCAGCTCGAGGCAGTGCCGTGAAAAATTCGAGGTGTTCAGACGGGAATCGAACCTGGACATTCGGCGTGTGAGTGTCGCCCTCTACCCAATACGCCAAGGCGGCTGTTATAGCTACAAGGCCATAAATATATCCTCAGTCGCCTCCTTTGACTTTCTGCCTTTGCTCAAAACGCACTGCAAACTGCGTGTCTCTTTTTGCAGTGTTGACAGGTGAGCAAACAAAGCATAATCAAATGTCACATTGTCAAGTAACATCCTCGTTTCAACGACGTCGACTTAAAAACAGTGAAACCTATTTCAGAGTACTATGACCACTTATTGAGAAAACAGAGCGTTAAAAGCGAAAATGGGTATTTTAAGATTCTTTCTTTTCTATTTAATCGGAGGATAGTTTCGATTTTGCCAGACTCAGTTCATTTTCTTATAATTCCAAATTTATGGTATCGATGGTTTTCGTCTCTTTGGTTGCTTTTTTACCGAAGTTTGCTTTTTGAATTTTTGTACCACTTCCACAACTTTAAAGAAACAAATACAGCAAACATTGTAAATATTTTTCTGGAATGTTCTTGGGGCATGCACATACAAATTTAAAGAAAGGACTTAGATGAAAACGAATCACCTTTCTCGAGGACTCACGATTTAGTATCGCTTTCTTCCGTTTCGTCATCGTCTAGAAAATCCGGACATTTATTGGCTTCTTAAGGCTTGTATACTGCTCACCACACTTGAATTCCTAAATCATTTTTGAGCTCTGCCCTGCCCTTCAAAATGAATGTCTAATCAGTTTTCTTACTTTCCCAGAACTGCTTCCCTCAGAGAAGAGACGCAGAATTTTTTATGACCCTTTCAAATCTTATGTGATCACTAGGAGCCAGTTGTTGCTCTTACACAACACACAGATAGCTCAAAATTGAAGTCGATAAAATTTAGGTCGCGCCCAGTTCAAAATGCGGTCATCCATCAAACAATTAGTCCCCTCAACTTCCCAATGCCTCCTGACCGCACTGAAACATTATCTTTGACTCAAAAAAATTACGATTTATAGGCCGCTAAAGCAGACGTAATTTACCCTCAGATTACGAGCCCCGTCCACTTGAAGAATGCTCCTCAACTGGAGGCTTTCCAGAGCCAGACCGTCCATGAAGGTAAATTTTATGAAGCTCCCTCCAGCATCATGAGATTCTTCGATCGTCAGCGCTTACTAACTCTTGCCGTCATTAACCTTCATTAGGAGGGCCGTCCGCAAATTGTGCCCTAAAAATGCATTTCAGTTTTTATGGTGGTCAAACCGGCATTTGACCAGTAGGCGCCTTAAAATTTAAGCGGTCATTGAACAAAATAGCCACCGAAGCCCCTAAAAACGTCCTAATCACTGTTCACACACATCAATTGTCGCCATCTCCACCCTGCAGTGGGGTGGAACCCACACCCGCCACTTAAGGCAAGCCAGGCAAGTGTCTGGAAGGAGAAGCAAAGTGAAGTGCTTGCAAACTCAAACAGAGTTATGGTTACGAGCCACTTTCGAGTTGAGCTCTTAAAAGGAAATCCTCAATTTCGTAATTTAATCACACCTGTTATCTCGCCGGAGGTGAGCGTGGGTCGATGTGTCATAAATTTCTCAACGACCTCCCATCGAAACCTCTTCGATAAAATTAAACTGCCAAACATCAACTGACAGGCGGATGGTGGCGGGGGATCTGCTGCAGCACCCCACGCACCTTGACGGGTCGCCCTCACATGACTTGTGGCATTTTTATGAACTTTCGCAACAGGACTCCGGGCCAGAGGGGATCCGAATACTAAAAACAAACATAATTCCTTCCCGCTGGATGTGTCTTGTTGTTTCTCAAGCAAGGATCTACGATCAAAAGATGGGGAAGTCCATAAAAGCGAGTGGGCGACGGGCGACAAGGGATTTTCGAGTGGCACATACTCCTCCTCGAAACTAGTCACTGTCGCAAAGTAGGGGATGCACTTGACTTGAGCACACACACACGTCGGGCGGGGTGGCCTCCGCACTAACATTCCAGCTTGTGTTTCTGCCCCAATGAGTGTCTTGCTCTCTGGTTTCTTTTGCCAAGCCTCACTCCGACGCAAAGCCCTTAAATTAGTTAAACAGATAAAATTCAAAAGGACATAATATTTGACTGGCAGAGGACTTTGTCTGTGTCTCGGGCACTCGTGTGTCTGTGTACGAGTGAGTGCTGTGCAAACATTTTAAATTTATTTAGCCCTCGCTTCTCTGTTGCCGTCTGACAGTCGACTGAGGTCTGGAGGTAGAAGGAGTCGTAACTCGTACACTTTCCCAAATGCATAATGTATGTACATGTGTTGTGCTCATGGCTGTGGTAAGGGGGTGGTGGTAACTGCTTGGAATTGTCTTCCTTCTCCGCAATGTTCCACGAGGTAATTCCGTGAATCAAAATTGAAGGACTCGTGTTTTGTAGTCTCGAGCACATATAGCGAGTGTACAAGAGTCCACACTGTTCTGGTGAGTTGTTGTCTGTCGGTTGGGGGCAGGGAAAATCCTCCTGAAGACGCCAAACCTACATTTGTACATGTGGTCGGTACATAACAAACGTGTTCTCGAGTGTAGTCTTCAGTGAAACTCCATCGAAAGCAACGCACAGGCCTGCGATGAAGTCAGTCGGTTTGATCAGAAAATAATGGCGCCCACACTGTCGTGTGTGTGTGTGTGCGTGGGTTTTGTTTGAATCTTACTCATGCCAGAATTAATTAAACATTTGATTTTGTACTTCCTTGCGGCGAGATTTACCAGATCCTTGAGAGGAAAGTTTCTCTGGCACACCGACTACATCTTCTCTGTTTTCTCCATTCTATCCTGCGGGTCTTTTTTGAATGCAAGAAAAAAGCCTTGTATTTAATTCTCTTTGGGAAGTCATCCTGATTTTTGTTGTGGGGATGTGGAGGGTTTTGGTGCCAAAGATGTGATGACAGTAAGCAAACAATTTGCTGCGATTCGTTAACTTCTGAGGGTGGGACTAAAGGAAAAGTTTTCGGATGTGCTGAGGAATGCATGATGTCTGGTCTGAGCTTAACTTTTGTGGCGGAATTTACGCAATTCGCTTGCTTTCATCTTCCTTGTGGTAGAGATACTGCTTCAGGGAAATGAAGAGAATGGGATGTAGTGCTTTAATATTACAAAAAATCGACTGTATCTAAGTGCCCAGATGATGTGACTGGATTTATGAATCACAAGATTCAAAATCACATCCGTATCACTATTTATAGTGTAAACGGAATCACTGATGGAGAAAAGACCATCTGTGGCAGTATGGCGGCCAACAGACCCAGGCTTTGAGGGAACCTGACTGGTAGTGACAGCTTAACCAGAGGCTATATTCTGGTGCCACGGGAGGTCAGGAGCCCCTGGAACTTCGGTTCTAGCCTGACCGTGCGGTAGGCCCCCTTGTGGGAGTTTCGTGATGGCTGTGGTTTACTACCTAACATCCCGGGTAGAGTCGAGGATAGTGTACTGTGCTGACTTGTCTAGTTCATTGTTTAAGCAGAACTAGGCAAGTCGGTTAGGGAACTATCCCTTCTCAGTGTGGAGTTACATTCTCAACCGAGCGCTGCGACCCAAGGAGCTGAAGAGGTTTTGGAAAGGCTTCGCATCAAACCAAGGTGGGGTGATTGCCCCTCAAGCATGCTCCCAGTTTGGTACTTGGGTAACAAAGGCGTTTAGTCTTGCGTTACTTACGACTCTCGGGAAAAAGGTTCCCCGTGATATAAGCCGTTAAGGCAGGTGATCACGTAAAACCAAATCCCACATCTGTATCTAAGTGCATGAAAATAATTTTAGACGGACTTTATAATGACTGACAATACGGTAATTCCCTGTATTATGTACGGAACACAAAGGAAGGCTAACATTTGAAACCAGTGTGTAATAGTTACTTCAAATTTGCGTTTCGAAAGCTTCATTGCTTTCAAAATATGTTACAAAACTACAATTACAATGTTTTTTTTAAGAAATAATTGACAAAGCATGTAAGAAACGTGGCAATTTTTTCAGACGCTATCTGCATTCCTTTATTTTCCCCTGTTTACCGCGGAGCCGAGGTAGACGAAGTCCTTGACTACCTCCAAGTTTCTGCTGCCTAGTGTGACGCTCCGTCCGAGACGTCGATGTTGTGTGTCCTTCCTTGATGATTCATATACTTAGTTTTGCCCTCGTCAGCAGTACCGAAATCAAACGCAGAATCATTCTTTCCAATCGCTGTTTCTTTGAGCTCAAGAGGCAATTGAGTAATAAATCCCTCTTTCGAAGGATTAAGCACGCTTTGTATAATAGGTTGATCATCCCCGTCCTACTTTATGGCGCGGAATCTTGGACGTTAGCAAAGGCGGGTGAGGAAGCCCTTAGTCTTTTCCAGAGAAAAGTTTTGCGTGTGATTTTTGGTCCTGTTTGCGTTGATGGCATTTGAAGGAAAAGATTAAATGACGAACTCTATGGGCTGTACAGCGTCATGCGCATGATCAAGCATCTACGGATACAACGCTTAAGATGGCTAGGCCATGTAGAGCGTATGGACACCACTGCTCCGGCCCGAAAAGTCTTTGAATCCGAGTCATTAGGACAACGCAACAGAGGACGACCTAGACTAAAGTGGCGCACGGAAGTGAAGAAGGACCTCAACCAACTTGGAGTGCGCAACTGGAGACAGCTGGCGAAAGATCGTGCTGGCTGGAGAGGCATGTTGGTTGAGGCCCAGGTCCACCCCGGACAGTAGCGCCACAAAAAGAAGAAGAAGATCTGCATTCTTTCTTTTCGGCTTTACAGTCCCTGAAGACCCTTGACCTAAAGAAACATGCATTTCCAGCTAACATTATTAATCACTGCGATCATTTATCACTGTGATCCATCAACCCATCACAGGCTAGGTCATTCCCCACTGTGTTGTCTTGACGTTATGAAACTTAACGTTACATAACCGTTGTCGGTTCTCTCATGCAATCGATTTCAAATTTCAAAATGTCTAAATTGAAGATATTTTGTGTGTTCCAGTAATTTCTGTACCAAATTCTGATGTCTCTCATTTGTAAAATGGGTCAAAGTACGGTAACACATCTAAATTAAAATTAAGATATGTCAAATTAACTTTACGCTAGAGAGAACAAAAACAACAACAAAATGTGAGATGCATAAATGTACCATTCACTGGGATAGAAGTATTGAAAATAATTCGAACAATGAAGAACTCAAATTCTTTTGGTTGCGATGGTGTTACAAATCGTGTCTTAAAAAATATCTCGTTCTTTAAAATCGATGTACTGGCACATATTATGAATGTCAGTGATTTTTCCGGAGTTTTTCCAAATTCAATTAAATGCCCTGATTTTATACCATTGTCTAAGAGAGGTTCGGTCGAAGAATTAAGTAATTATCTGCCTATTTCTCCTTTTCCTTTAATATCCAAAGTCTTTGAAAGACTAATGAAGAACAGAATGATGAATTTTCTCAGCAAGATTCATTTTTTCAGTTCGTCCCAATTTGGATTAATGAGAGGTAAATCTACAGAAGAAGCACTTCTACGTTTTTGTTCACAAGTGTTCCATAATCTCGATACGAAGAAATATACAGCAGGATTATTCATAGATATAACCGAAGCATTTGATATGGTTAACCATAAAAAAAAAGAAAAAATAGGAAAGGTTGGGCTTAGAGGCCTTTTATATGAATGGTTCGAATCGTATCTATGCAAGAATTAAGATTACATCGGAAGTGAAGCAAGGCTTCTACATATTGGAGTACCTCAGGGATCCGTATTGGGTCCTTTATTATTTCTAATCTTAATCTAATCTAACAGAATTCGCCAATGATATAGTTTTTACTTATGGAACAAACAGCACCCTAAATTAAGTATGTTATATAAATTTTGATCTTCATTTATTGAGGCTTTGGTGTGCAAAACATAATCTCATTATCAGCTCGAAGGCAAAGCTTATGTGCTTTAATCTATTTTCACAGCACTGTGCTTTAGATAATATATTCTTCCATGCGCCAGAATGTCCAGGATTTAAATTTGTATGTGCAATAGTTTTGTATGTTCCAATTGTATGTGCAATAGTAACTCTTCGCAAAATACATTTAACAGCTTGGTAAGTTGTAGTGACAACTGCTTTCTTATTGAACCTGTCAATGAATTAAAATATCTGAGGCTTACGATAGACTCAAGGATGAGTTTTGGCAAACATATTGGAAATTTAAAGAGATATTTTCAGGGGCTTCTTAGAAATTTCTATCTCTTGCAAAGGCCCTGTTCAATAGAGCTGCTATTAAAAGTATATTATGCAATTTTTCATTTCATTTCGTTCCATAATATGTTGGGGTGGAACTTAGACAAATGAAATACAAGCTCTATTATCGCTCCGAAAGCGTATTATCAGAATAATTTGCTTTAAGTCGTGTTTTTATCCTAGCTTTTCACTATTTACTGAATTGAAAGTTCTTCCTGTCCGACACTTATATTGGTGCAAAGTCCTAAAACTATTCTTTATTAGATCAGTTAATGCACATTTTTGTTTTAACTCAGATGCTCAGATGAATTAGCCAGTTGCATTCCTCCCCTTCAAGAATTCACTCGCAATACACTCCTCGCTAGGAATGCCCACATATTCACCCTCAAGCCCTCTTTCGGACGTACAGTCAAATTCAGAGACTCGTTCTTTAGCCGCACAACACGAATGTGGAATGCTCTTCCCAGCTCGATTTTTCCTCCTCATTAAAATCCACAGGTATTTAAAACCAATGTGCATTAGTACCTCCTCTCCCTCTTTTCCTTTATACCTTCGGCCCGTGCTGTGACTTGATCCGGTCACTTAAGGGTACTCGCAACCCCTTTTGCACGCGCCAATTATAAAAAAAAAACTTAATTTACAACTTACGTGGAAATTCTTTAAATCAAACTCCTGTTTCAACCTTCTGAATAACTGCATTACGTAACTATTATAACATAACATCAAGTCGTCTTTTCAATAGACTTCCACAGTCCATTAGAGCAATGACCCATTACGTAAAATTTTTAAAAGAAGTTAAGAAATGGCTATTGATTGTCTTGATTATGACAATGTGAAAGCATTATTTCAAACAACAATATAATACGAAACATAAAGAGCTATTTTAGGTGTATTGTAAACTCTTTGTTTACTATAAATAATAATAATAATAATTGTTGGCGCGATGCTCTTCACATTTAAAGCCATAGTTTACACAGATTACCTTCAATTTAATTTAAGGTTCACTGCCAAATTTGTTACGGTGGACAATTCAATGTTGCTTCCCGCCCGACCACGTGTTCGTAATCGTTATGTAGAAAAAACCAATCAAA
The DNA here is from genome assembly GCA_955652365.1 of Eristalinus aeneus. Lineage (NCBI taxonomy): Eukaryota > Metazoa > Arthropoda > Insecta > Diptera > Syrphidae > Eristalinus > Eristalinus aeneus. The sequence goes on along the minus strand of OY019131.1, from coordinate 34,660,412 downwards.
CTTGACAAAACTTAAACCCTCTTGCTTTAAAGAAATAATAATAATAATAATAATTGTTGGCGCAACAGTCCACAGGGGGTCCAGGGCCTAGCTTGCTCAGCAACTACTCGTGTTATGCGTGCTACTGTTCTCTTACGAGTAGAAGGGACATACAATTTTTTACCGACTCCGAACGGCGAAGTTTGAGAAGCTTTCTTAGACAGTCACTACTCTTTGAGTGTTGTAAGCAGCTCGAGAGAGGTGGTGCCGTGAAAAATTCGAGGTGTTCAGCCGGGAATCGAACCTAGACCCTTCGGCGTGTGAGCGTAGCACTCTACCCACTATGCCAATGGTTATCCCAGATTAACCCATTTTTCATCACCAGTAACAATCCGATGCAAAACCGATTTTCTTTCGTGTTTTTGAAGCAAAATTTCACAAGTGTTTTTTCGGTTTTCCATCTGTCTTTCATTCAATTCATGTGGCACCCATTTTCCTCACTTTTGGATCTTTCCCATAGCTTTTAAACGGTCAGAAATTGTTTGTTGTGTAACATTTAACATTGCTGCCAATTGCTTTTGGCCCAAAGTGTCCTCTCCATCCAATATCGTTTGCAATTCGGCGTCGTCAAACGTTTTTGGTGGTCTTCCACGTTCTTCATTTCTCACATCAAAATCATTATTCCTGAACCGTTGAAACCATCTTTTGCATGTTGCTTCTGATAGACCCTGGTCCCCCTGTGGACTGTCGCGCCAACAATTATTATTATAAATTAGTTTGCGCCAAATTTTTCTTCATTATTCTGTTTTTCACAAGTCACCCCTTTAGAACTTAGAATGCAACCCAATGAACACTCACTTCAGAGGATGCGTGCCTGCAAATCGATTTTATTTGTGCATTTCATCAGTATCCAATGTCAAAGCTTCATGCCGTTAAGTGCGACAAAAATTTAGTCTAAGGCAAAAGGGAAGAAGGTGTAAGAGATCTGATGATGAATTCTTCATTTTCCTCATCCCCACACTTTCCCATGGGCATATGTAATTTGATTTTCTCTGCGAAGCCCTGTGTCCTAGCCAACGGTTGTAGCTCTTGACCCTGATCGAAAAGTAAAACTGACAAAGCACAACCTCCTTATAGAACGTCCCCCATTCCATCACCGTCCTAATTTAAATCGAAATACCCGCCCAGCCCCATCCGCCCTCGGCAACGTGCAGTAAATCAAAGTGGATACCCTTTCGCAATTCTCGTTACTCACCTTTCACTTCCGGCTCTCGGTCAATAGACCCGAGCTCTTTCTTGCAATTGATTTAACTGTCATGCTCGACTGCTGGCAAAAATTTGTGCAAATGCTGAAAACGGAAAAAAACCCAAAAGTAAAAGACTGCTTCCTCCCCGACGGTAGGGGTTGAATGGTCAAACAACAAATGAGCATTAAATTCTGGCCTCCATCAACCCTGCTCTGAATGTAAATTTAAAAACCCTGCACACTGTATTTACATTTCACCTGTGCCGGCGACTGTTGGTTTCGCCTCTCTCTCCTCGCACAGTTTACGGCACATTTCCTATTCATAACATTTTCATTTCCCCCGGGGGCCTCGACACCTTTCACAATATCAAAAACAAACACTTGGACTCAATTCAATTCGGCGTGAGCAAAGCACTTTGCACCTCTTTCTGCAGGCTCTTGTGTTCCGTTTGAATTCGATCTGTTCTCCTTCTGTTTGGGGATTGTCCCCGACTCTGTCTGAAAATAGACTCCCCCTGCCATACGTTTATTTGTTTTGCTGCATTCCTTGCCTTAGCTTGGGCCGCACTATTATTCGTTCCTTTGACTGGTCATGTGGCACTTTTGCCAGCTCCTGCCACAACAGCAGCAAACATCGCAAAAAATAAATAAATTGGATTGTGCTGGGAATAAATATTTTATTTTCCGTAAAAGGAAATGAAAACAGAAAATGCGAAGGGCAGAGATGAAAAGGAAGCCATCGTCGTCGTCAGTGATGGTGTACATAAATCTAACGCAGCAGGCCCCAGGACATCACCACAACTACACAAGTCGGCCATATGTGCTCTTTACGAGCGTGTCCTTAACGAGTGAGCGCTCCTTGGCGAGATGGCGAGATGCCATTAGCCACACATCAGTCGACCTTAAATGGACGCATTTTCCTATCCGAGTCTTTGATGCGATTGAGCATTTCGGCTCTAACCAGTGCCCTGCCGACATTACTCATGCGGATGCTGGTGCGAACGAGTGCTCTGCTGATTTATCTATTCCCAAGTGTGTTTTTTGCCGAGTTCTGTCGAAGTTGGATACGGCTGCTGGACTCGTGCTTCTTCGGAAGGACATCGCTTCGGTGGACGATGAGTGCTGTGATGGCTATTCGGTCGGAACGATGTTCAAGATCCCTTTTGAGAGAGTCCACCGACTACTCAATATGTTCTGCTCCACACCTTAACTTTTCACCGGTTCTCTTACATTTTCCGCCCCGTTGGGTTATGCGTGTCAACAAGTGTACATTCTTCAGGCTCTCATAAAATCACGAGAAAACGTCCTTGTACCTAACTCCGTGTCTTCATGCATAAATCGTGTACGGCGTGTGATATCACAGGTATCAGAAAAAGTACACACTCCACCCCCTGCAATCCATAAACGTGCTCCTGCTGAACAATAAAACCACCGCACGCATTCGCCGCTGACCTTGACTCCATAATTGTCCGCTAAAAAGGACCCGCCACGTCGTCCCAAATTGTATACAGGTTCGTGACTGACTATCCGAGCTTTCCCTTACGTGTGGGGAATTTCATTTCGGCGGTACATATGTACCAGCGCTCCGGGGGAGCCCTTTAAATGCACAAATCAATCAAAGTGATTGATGATGATATCGCGGTTCACATTTCATATCTGAAGTCAGCTGAAATTAATGTCTTAAGTTGTGTCCCTCGGCTGCCGCTTATTCCGTGTCACTGCCACCGAGTGGAGAGCGCGGTGACAGCTGCTTCGTGGGGCGTTTAACGGTGATGTGTGCTTAAATCGCCTGGCAGTGAAACAAAGTCATTGATAATCGGGTTCCTTGGTCCACTGATTGACCTTCAGCGGCATGCTCAGTCAACTGAATAACGAGGCAGTTTGTTAAGTGGAACTTTGAGCAAATGGTTGCTGGTGGAAGTGGTTCAGGTTTGGACAGATATAAATGATGAACGTTGAATGGAGCTTAATCATGAGTGTGCTTAGCATTTGGTTGATATTAGGGGTGGTCTTACATCTTAAAAAAAGAAGACGAAGCTGAAGGAGATTTACTTCTTACGCCATGTACGGGCAACTTATTTGAGCACCAGGCAAGCACCCATCATGTGGGCCACACAGGCATTGGAAATTGCATTCCAGTTTGAAAATAAATGAAGGGTCGATCGATGCCAAGTTTCCTTTAGAGAAATGCAATCAAACGGGCAAGCAAATCGAAGAACAGAGATCTGAATTCATTAAGAAAAAAAACGTCTTTCGAAAGGCTGCCTTAGATGGCCAACTCTTTTTCATAACTAAAGTACTTTCTTCGGGCTGTAGCTCCCAGATTGTTTACTTGGTATCGGCGATAAGTGCATAAATTGCACCCGATTTGTCCGCAAAAGCTTTGTCCTTCAAGATTAAAAGTCTAAAGTGGTCAAGACGCAAAAACGAAGTGGCGGAGTGATATCACCAAGACGGCTGATGAAATGTTTTGTCCTAGACATAGCTGATGCCATGGGCTGTGCAAAATGGCGCGCTATACAGCCAGTGGTCATATAAATCGAAGCACAGAGATCGCCAGTGGTCATATAAATAGCGTGGTCATGAGCGCCAACAAGCCAATGGCCATATAAATTCATATTTGCTTCAATTTCAGTCAGGTAACAGAGTGTAGTCCATATTTGATAATATCGTATTCCCAGATTCTTTCCCGCAGAAAAATTTAAACCGCTACCTCGAAAGTCCGGATTAAACCCTTATTTCTCAGTTGATGTGTGGCTTCTCAAAACCTTCAAGTTCCGATGCTGTCGTTTAGTTTCTGTAGTAGCTCGTGAGATGTGCATCTGACCCGTGGCTTTAAATTGCTGTCTTAAGCAGCTCTGTTGCACAAACTGCGCACCAAGTTCTAAGCAAATCTTCCAACGCCTTTATTTTCTGCTTTCATTGAACTTGGCTGACATATACATCATGAAAGAAAAATTGAGACAATAAACGCATGGTCCTGAAGTGAGCCTCCAGTTCTAAGCCCCATCGGACACTTCTGAGTCCAGGAGACTAAAGCGATTTTCGCATAAACTCAGGTTCAACTGACACGGTTGGGTGCGTCCTTTCGGGTACAACTTCTTTTTCAATCGCATTAGGTCTAGCTGAACAACTCACACCATTGACAGGTTTAGGTGCCTCAGTCAGGGTTTTCCAAGTTTGTTGTTGTTTGTAAAACTGACTAGTTTCGATCAGGAAAATCTATCAAGTAGAGGACGACTGTCAGAAAAAAGTGGTGAAATGTCAGTAGCTGGCTCCTTCTGTATATTTTAAGATCCCCTGCACTACTTACTTCTGACATCTTCAATTCAAAGGCTTTACTTATGATTGTTTTGCACCCCTACAAGGAAAGACCATCTGTGGGGGGATGGCGGCTAACAGACCCAGGCTTAGAGGGAACCTGACTGGTAGTGACAGCTTAACCAGAGGCTATATTCTGGTGCCACGGGAGGTCAGGGGCCTCTAGAACTTCGGTTCCAGCCTGACCATTGCGGTAGGCCCCCTTGTGGGAGTTTCGTGATGGCTGTGGTTTACCACCTAACATCGCGGGTAGAGTCGAGGATAGTGTATTGTGCTGACTTGTCTAGTTCATTGTTTAAGCAGAACTAGGCAAGTCGGTTAGGGGACTATCCCTTCTCAGTGTGGAGTTGCATTCTCAACCGGGCGCTGCGACCCAAAGAGCGGAAGAGGTTTTAGGAAGGCTTCGCATCAAACCAAGGTGGTGTGATTGCCCCTCAAGCATGATCTCAGTTTGGTACTTGGATAACTAAGGCGTTTAGTCTTGCGTTACTTACAGCACTTGGGGAAAAGGTTCCCCGTGATATAAGCCGTTAAGGCAGGTGATCACGTAAAACCAAATCCCACCCCTACAAGACTGAGGGAGTCAAGTCTCTCCTCGGATAAGTCGAGGTATTGAGTGTGGAAGCAGCGTGTCACTTAAAGACAGTTCCAGTAACATTTTAGGTGGCCGCCGTGCCGTAGTGGGTGGAATGCGACGCTCACACGCCGAAGGGTCTAGGTTCGATTCCCGGTTGATCACCTCGAATTTTTCACAGCACCACCTCTTTCGAGCTGCTGACAACACTCAAAGAGTAATAACTGTCTAAGAAAAAGCTTCTCAAATTTCGCCGTTCGGAGTCGGCAAAAAATTGTAGGTCCCTTGAGCAAGCTAGGCCGTGTCCGCATGTGGACTGTTGCGCCAACAATTATTATTATTATTTCTAAAAGAGGTTTCACCTCCTTGAAATAAGCTTAAAGTGAGCATAGCCTCTTGGAATCCTTGCTAGAATGCAAACGCGGCGGAGTATGAAAGGCGTAACGTGTCTTACAAAATGCCATTTATGAGCCACATTTATGAAATTTCGGAAATACAATACAAACCTCTTGTTCTGTTTAGTTTCAATGTCCGCCTTAAGGATGACCATGTAAAGCATATGTAGCTTATCCTTGAGAAGGCGAATGTCACCGCAGAGCCCAAAGGGGTCGTCGACAAGATGCTGAAAGGCAGTAATATCTTCTATGTTTATAGTAACTTAGAGTATCGGCATAGGGTCAGTAATTTGCAATAAAAAAAAGGTATCGTCGATGTTTCGTTGTCTCTATACATAAAACGAGAATTTAAAGCAGGATTTTCTTTTGAACCAGACAAGGCTCCAATCCAGATTTCGGTGTCGGGGTGCATGACAAGCGTCATTTGGGTTCCGTACCAACCTTGGCATTATGTTCTCATTTGATGAATGATGACCTCTTGACTTTTTGTGTTTTTTGAGTCCAAGAGAACACCAACTTGAGGTGTCCAAAGTTCTACTTGTCTAATCCCACTCCTTGCCCAAGACGATATTGTGCCCAACAAGCCTTAATGACTTTCAGGCAACGCTCAATTCACCATCTCATTTGAGGATATGCGCAGCCATCAGCAGACTTCTGGACTGATGAGGAAAATACTAATTGCTATGAGAGTCACTTCGCCATGGCGGTATTACACGATAATTGAAAACGTCTCACATGCAGCCGCAACTCTGGGACAATCTGTGGTGGCTTGTAAGCCTGAAGGTTTAAGAAGTTATGGATTGTCGAGGATACAGACGGATGTCCCACGGCCGTTAAATCAATTATCTAGCCACCAACTGATGCCGCTTAGGTATCAAGTTAAGATCCACAGTCTTAAAGTGCGGCTTGGTTTCTGCTTAATTAAACATCCCACAAATATTGACCAAGTTTTGTGAAGAAATATGCAAATTTCACACATGCCCCACTTTTGTTCAAAACCCCAGTTTTGGCCACCAGTGGGGCAAGTTTTTGCACAAAATATGGCTGACCGTGCGGAAAAGTACTTCACTCATCCGTTTAATGTAATTTATAAAGTTTATTTTTATGGCCGATTAGTGGGCCTAAACGACAAACTTTAGATGTACATCCACAATTCTTTTCGACATAAAAGCATAGACTAAATTATTCGAAGCGAATTAGTTAAACCGAAGCCCTTGCGAGGTCTTGCCTACTGAAAACTGTCTTAACGTAGTTTGCAACCGCAAGCCATGATTAATTTTACATATGGGGTTCTTATTCCACAGTTCTGTTTAGTGGAAAAATGCAAATAAAGCACCTGGCTAGTTTTTTAAGCATTTGAAATAGCTCGATTTTAATTAACAGAAAAAGAAGCACTTCTTTAACCTCAATTTTATCTGTTTAATCACAACAAAACAAGCCTAAGGGAGCAAACGATCCGCGCACAATCTGATCTTACTTCTAAGGGGTGAGTTTAATGACTGACTCCTTTTCGTTTTCTTTTGTCCTCTCCTTTTGTTTCGTACTAGTGTTGTCGTCGTATGTATTTCATCCGTTTGTCCAGTGTCATAGTTTTTGAATCCTACATACATTTGTGCATTCTAATGCAGTCTTAACCACATTCTAGCATTCGTTTGTTTGTCCATTCTCCGAGCTGTTACCTGACTTCCAAACCCTAAGTGGGTCTGGAAGACGTTGTCCTAACTTTCCATTATCACACACTGTCCCCGTAAATAATCAAATGAATCTAAATGCCGCCGACGTACCGCACTCCTCAATCCCTCAGACATTGCATTCAAAGACATTCTTAATCAGCCACAAACTCCACAGACCTTAGACTCTGCAGCGATTTCCATCTCGTCCATGTTCCCGGTTTGAACAAGAAAATCTCCATACACATCCAATCTGCATGAAGCAATATCCTGTAATGAGGAAAACAAGGCGAAAAAAAAATCCCGAAGACACTGCAGGAATCCAGATTGAAAATTGCTTAGCCGCAGGAGATGAGAGGATCTCCATCAATATTCTCTCCCAGCAATTTCATAACGACAAAGTCTGTGGATTGCAGAGCGCAGACCCATCACCACCCACACGTGCAGATGCACTCACATGTCCCATCCACATCCAGGAAGTGCCCTAGGCAACCTAATGAATTTTTCATAAACATTCTCGGGGAGATGAGTTCCGCCACCGCACCCGCATCTTTTTCATTTCATTTGTTCGTCGCCCACTTTGAGTTTCTCTTTTTTTAACCCCGTATCCCTCGTGCATGAATTTGCATTTTATGTGTATGGTGTGTTTCTGTTTTACTTGTAGCGCTAGAATTGAAGATGCTAATACTGATATCGCCACCATAACCGTCAGCCGAAGACAGAGCAGCTGAGTCCATGGACATTAGTTAACCGCAACATATGCCAGTGCACACATGTGCGCCAGTGGACCGAACAAGGATATGCATGTTCATTGATTCAAAAAATGCAAATTGTCGGAATGGCTACGGGGTGCAATTGCAGTTGAAGTTGAAGTCGATGCTGCGCCACTCCGCATCGCTGCGGTAAGTCTAGCGATACGTATCTGTTGCCCATGTTGTAATGACTTCCGACACTAATATCGGAAATCATTTGTATTGCGAAATTGACAGGCAAAGCAATTGGCTTTAACATTTGCTTGCATGCTGTTCCGGTTGGGGTAAGCCATGCTGGGTTTCCACTTTTTATGCGCCATGGCGGTGGATGTCATCGTTTGGAAAATGTAAGATACAGACGCCTGATGGCTGGATTGTGCAGAGAGTCCTTTCTTTCGCTGTCGCCAATTGCACATGCCGCTTGACACAGACAAATGTTACCTCGTGGCACTACTGTCTGATAACGCTGGGCGTGATTGAGGGCTCGATCCGGGGGGGGGGGGAATTTCAATTAAAATCAAATTAAGGGCAAACATTCCTACTTCGGGTATTCAAGCGAGAGTCTAAATCAAACGCCTGTCCGCCTTGTGTTGGGGTGGTGGTGCAGCAGCCAGGAATATTATTTTCAGAACGATGGATGCACACAAAAGGGAAAGGGAAGATATCGATCTACCTTCCTCGAAGTAATTTATTTTTCAAGATGCATTACATCAAAGATTGAGGATATTCCTACAATGGACGACGGAAAGACAACCGACGTGAGTGTTTTAGAAAATTTGGACCCTCTACAAGTTAACAATCTATGAAAAAAATTGGCCAAGTGCGAGGTTTGCTTACTCGTGAATGGTTTCGTCTGATTCAAAGCATTGACTCGCAGAAATATTTATATTTAAACATATCAGTCATGCACAGACAGTCAGACTTTGCTGCAACACTGCTAGAAAAGTTGTTCGTTGAATCAACTGATCAACACGAATAGGGTGACATCAGCTGAAATAGAGCCGAAACCCTTGAGGAAGTTCTTATTCTCGGACATAGCTAGCGCTTCTTCAGAAGCGAAACTTAGGAAAAACAGAACAGAAGCTGAAGGAAATGGGCAAAGTGCGAGTTTTACTTACTCGTTCATGGTTTTGTTTGATTCAAAGCATGGACTCGCAGAAATATTTATATTAAAACAAACCAGTCATGCACAGACAGACTTTAGTGCCACACTGCTAGAAAAGTTTTTCGTTGAATCAAGTGATCAACACGAATAGGGTGACATCAACCTTAACAGAGCCGGAACCCTTGGAGAAGTTCTTATTCTCGGACAGAGCTAGAGCTTCTCCAGGTGCGAAACTTAGGTAGAAGAGAACAGAGGCTGAAGGAAATGGGCAAAGTGCGAGATTTGATTACTCGTGAATGGTTTCGTTTGATTAAAAGCATGGACTCGCAGAAATATTTATATTTAAACAAGCCACTCATGCACAGACAGACTTTGGTACCGCACTGCTAGAAAAGTTTTTCGTTGAATCAAGTGATTAAGACGAATAGGGTGACATCAAATTAAAAAGAGCCGAAACTCTTAAGGAAATTCTTCTTCTCGGACAGAGCTAGACCTTCTCCAGGTGCAAAACTTAGGTTAAACAAAACAGAAGCTGAAGGAAATGCGCAAAGTGCGAGGTTTGCTTACTCGTGAATGGTTTCGTTTCACAGAAACATTTATAGTTGAACAAGCCTGAAATGTATTTTAAGACATAAAGACATTTGTTGCTGCACTGCTTATAAAATGTTTCGTTGAATAACACGGACAAAATCAAAACTCTGAAATAAGTTCTTCGTCTCGAATAAAGCTAAAGCTTCCCCAAGTGCGAAACAAAAACAGAAAATAAGTTCTTTAAAGTCGATTGATCTGTAGAAAAACTTTCTTTTTTCTCACTCTCAGACTCAAGTTCTTCGTCTCGGAGGGAGACATAGAGTTCTTTCGACGGCTTTCAACGAGCTTTTGGTCCAGAAGTGCAGAACAGAGGGGATTAGACTTTTGCTTTAAGTTGACTTGTTTTGCAAAATACTGTTCTGTTTTAACAATGGACACTTGAGCACAAGAAGGCAAAGATTGTTCACAGTGCGCTTGAATTCGGTTCGCTTTAGAGTTAAGGTGGTTAAAGTCTGTCACTTAGTCAGAGCTTATTGCTTTTCAACTCTACCTTTAATTAGTCGAAGTTGTCGTAATCGTCAGTTCTTACTTCAGGACAGACGTTTTTGGTTTTTGTTTCTTTAAAAAGCTGCTCCATTACAGCAGCTTATATTTCATTGACTGTAAGGCAATCTCTTGTGGTTGCGTAAGGTAGAGTGCGACGCTCATACAACGAAGGCCCAAGTTCAATTCAAAGCTGTACGCCCCGTATTTTTCAGGCACCACCTCTTTCCAACTGGCGACAACACTCAGAGGGTAATAATTGTCAATGAAAAAGGTTCTCGAACTTCGCCGTTCGGAGTCGGCAAAACACTGCAGAACCCTTCCTCTAGTCAGAGTATAGTACCGCAAATAAGTCCAGGAACCAATTAGGCCTTGGTTCCACCCTTTACTGTCGCCATTACAGTGTGGGACAAAGGCCAAGGCCTAGTTGGTGTGAATGAGTTTGAGCTAGTTCCCTGTTCTCATCCTCGATGTGAACTTGCTCCGCATTAGCTTGGAATCTAACAAACTTGCTCAAACGTACAGGATTGTTTGTGCCGTGCTCCCTGATTTGTTTGTGCTTTACACCCTTCCAAGCTTAAGGAAAGTCACAGGGCAACGTGTCGCCTTTTCAAAATATGTTCCAACAACATTTAGCTCAGTGCGGATCTGCACCATTAAGCGAGAGTAAGTCTGTCTACTGTGTCCCAACAAGTGTGCCAGACTTTGTTTTCCGTGCTTGGGCGTCCGCCGCATGTGACAAGATTTTTTGAATGAATAACAGTCCACACAAAATTGTTTAAAATCAAATCGCTCATTCAGATAAGTGCCAGGGTTCGAATTTTTATGCGAAGAACAACTTCGCAGCTTAACGAGCTCAGCCAAAGGTACCTGACAATACTTTTGGAAAATAGATTTTTTTTGACGACTGCTACTTCACTAGTTTAGATGTTAAAATGCAGCTCCTTTTCTAAACATCAGTCGAAACAAGGTCCTGCAGGCCAATAATTTTCATTTCTCACCAACTAAACATCGACAGCCATTCCACAGGCCACCTAATGTCCATCATCAACACTTCATTCAGGGAAATTCAATTGAGAGTCCCCAGAAGGATGCCATGCTTGTGTTCCCACTCACTCAGCAGACCCCCAAAATCACTTCGAACTTCCGATGAAAAAGTCGAGCAGCACACATCGGGTAGGTGGTGGACGCCTAGGACTTTCCAGAAATTGTCACAAGTTTTTGAAACTCTTAACTCGCAAAGAATTGCCCACTTTAGCCCAATTTTATAATCCACCCACCACTCGCACATATAGGCAAAGGCACAACGACGGCAACGAGAGAGAGAGAGAGAGAGATATTCACTTCGTCACTACTTCAGCACCCGGTCGTACTTCAGGCGGCTTAGCTTTAAGCCTTTAAAATGGTTTTTCCATCTCGCTAGTAAGTAATGGCAAATCAACCCACCCCCGTTATGTCGTAAAAAGAAACTACACTACTTCACTTCACCCCTCCCGAGCCTCACCTCACCTCCTCGTCCTAGGGCATGTATATCTGTCGTTTCTTCTGTAAACTACTCCAACAATGGAGCACATAATCACGAACAATCACCAAACACAGAGAAACGGAGCAAAAAAAGAACGAAAGCACCGAAGACGAGGAGTCCAAAGAAAAATGAGGAAAGAAGCCGGAGCGAGATATAACCCCGAAAAGAGCAGGCAAAGCCTCTAATGATATTAAGAAGTCGTTTGAGAGAAGAAGCACTCCCCCAAACTGTTTCAAGGAGGCTCCCTTCGGCATAAACCCTTTTTAACGAGTATTTTCCCTTCTTATCCCCCTTTCACAGCACAGCTGGCGGCGCCCCTCTTGTCCGCGCGCACACGTGCTCTCTGGTGTAATACCCCATTTCTGGTAAAGCACCCTTCTTGGATCGCCCGGAGGAGGCACAGGCTTCGCCAGATAAAATATCTCCAAGTAGTATTTGGGAATCTTGTTACACAAACTTCTCCATGGCCCTGGCAGTCGGAGCTGGGCCAGGGGTGGTTGGATCGTTAGAGGCGGTGCGGGAGGTGGTGTGCTTTATTAAAGAGGATTTCATGCTCGTCATCTTCTGCTATTATTGCTGCAATGTTCATCTTGTCGTCTCTTCCTCATCTCTCGCATCTCCACGCTCTCGTCCTCGTTCTCATCGTCATTGTCCTCGTTGGCGTCGTCAATGTCGACATCTTAGTCTTCGTTGCCGTCATTGGTGTCTCTGCCTGCTCCACGTTGGGGCTGTTGCCGTCATCTTTGGCTCTCCCTCATCCTTGTCGTTATGAGGCGTAAGATCCGCCATGTGTATGCATGCGGAGCTAGTGTTGCCCAACCTCTTCGTTCGCGTTGTCTGTAGTCGAGTTACAGTTGTGTGTAGTGCGGTGAGACCACTCTGGCTGGCAGTGGCTGTAACCCTCTGGAGGGGTATTCATCTTCGCACCTTCTAGTCGAAACGAACTGCCCTCTTTCTCTCTTGGTGCACAACCGCCGAGCGCGCAATATATCCGTGGAGTGTTAAATGAGGCGTTCACGTCTACAATTAATCAGCGGGTGTTGTACTTGGTGGAAGTGATTGTTAAGCCAGTTCCTGCATTCCGGTGTGCACGCGTGTTCGAGTCTATGTGTGTTAGTTTCACAGGACGTTTTAATTAAACGGCGAAACGTTTAGATGTTTTCATTTGTTTACGTCTTTGGGGGAGTTGGCCATCGGGAAGGAATGGTAAGTACCTGAGCACCGCCTTGGGATGAATTCCGTTGACAAGGTGAGTGAGAGTACAGGACGAGGCAGTTTATTGTGAAAGCGATGCGGTGTATCCAACTTCAGTCTTGAGCAGGAACACTTTAAATTGAGGTGAGGCGGGAAGCCTGACTTGGTTTGAAGGGACAGCCAGTGCTTGTGCGATGGGTGTGTATTTGGCCCGTGAATATCGTTGGCTAGTGAAATTGATTTCTTTTCTAAAACATTGTCTTTGATATCGAAGTTCTTGGACGTACGTCCTTGGCTCACTTTCACCAACAAATGTGTACCTGGTGATGGGGTATGACAATTCAAAGTCTATTTTGTATCATCCGTTTGCCCAACTTTTTCGTCATGCTGTGAGAATGTCCTCTGGGATGTGCGCTCTGCACTTGGCCGCTTCTGGATTATCACCAAAAAGACGTTTTCAATCAACGATCAATGTTCAAAAGATGAAAATTAATTTTCCTTTCCCTGGGTGAGACGGCAAATTATCGTGACCCATCAACACCACAGTCGAAGCTGATCCACAGAAATGTTAAACCAAAACCTGCTCAGTCCGCCCCATTCCAAAACTCCTCCAAAACACTCCCCCAAAAGTCAGCAAGCAACTCCACTCCATTCAAAGGAATCACGAAATCAATTTAATTGTCCATCCCCCGAGAAACCTCACAACTAAAGTCGTTTTGATTTTGGAAAACTTTCCCAATTGAATCTGGGTTACTGGTCAATGCGGGCAAACTTTCGCAACCACAGCACCTCTATGGACATCCCCCAGAGGAAGTGACGCTCAGCCAGTATACTGATTCCATTGATTTCTTACGCTAAATAAACCCTGGCTGCCATTAATTAAGTCTTGTCGAGAATTCTATTTATATTTGCCATTTTTGCCTTCGTTGTCTCACAGGAAGCTGTCTGTCCTACAACCACCCAAGCGCAACACAGGCAGCAGGAGAAGGCATGTCCTCGATAGGGATCCCCTTTGAGTGGGGGAGGCGCGCATGGGTGAAATGTCTGCGGCACCCGTTTAGAACCAACCGGCGGTAGCGGCGTCGATGGCACGTGAGCTAATTAATTATTTCTTGCACGGCATTAGGTTTATTTGCTTCTCTTGGATATTTAAAACATTTTCTTTTTCCCTGGCTTTGGTCTTTGCTCGTTTATCTCTTGCGAGGTATGTTACCAGTTGTGGCAGGCGGGGAAGCACTTAGCCTTGAAGGCTCGTCAAAACCTTTTTCTGTCGGTTTCGTGGCTGGGATATAAAAACGTGAGTACCTGACTGTGGTTCGGGCATGGGGAAGGGGTTTACGCTGCGTTCAGAGGGAATTTTGAAGTTTGAATTCTTTTAAAAATTCTGCGCAACAGGGTGGAGGTTATCGCTAATGAGGAAGGTAGAGTGAGGAAGAAGGCTGTGGCTTAATATTGAACTCAAAATACCGGCAAGATAATGTTGTCTTTGAAAAATAAAGATAACAGGAATTCATTTGTGTCAAGCAACCCTCAAGTTTCTTGTATAGCCAAGTCGAGAATATTATACCTTATTCGAATAGGACGTTCTTTTCATATACCTTTTCTTGACACTTATCTTCCGTACCCCCAAACACATGGTGCGATTATTTGACATGAATATGGCTTGTGTACATCCTTTTTTCTGGAAAGTGTCCAATTTTGGCTTGTCTGTTGTCTTGAGTCGGTGTTCATTAAAAAAACGATCCCAGTACACCGCTAACGGACAGACAGACGGGCACATTATTGTTTGGTTTTACTCTCAAGACGCGATAACGATGTAGAATACATTCTTTACTGAGATGATGTTGAAAAAATTTAATTTCATCAAAGAAGTTGGTTGGCAATCTGCGTTTACTTTGAAATTGTCAGATTGGGTTCGCATAGACTGACAGTATCGCTTTCTGTCAAATCGAATATTGTGTGGTCTGTCAGGACAGCGAGCAGTCACTTTGCTGTGAAATTAATTCTTCCTTTCATGGTTCTTGGAACAAGTGTTGACATCTGCACAAAAGACACAGCCGCTCTCTTAGTTATATGGGCCACAAGCGTATGGACACCACAGTTCCGTCCCGAAAAGTCTTCAAATCTGAGCCGTCAAGATAGCGCAGCAGAGGGCAGCATAGGCTAAGGTGGCGAACAAAAGTGGAGAAAGATCTCAACCAACATGGAGTGCGCAAATCCAGGCAGCTGGCGAAGGATCATGCTGACTGGAGAGGCATGTTAGGTAACACCCAGGTCCACCCCGAACTGTAGCGCCACAACAGGAAGAAGATATGGAACACGACAATGAAATCCAGGTTGTCTTCGAATGAAAGACTTAATCAAAATATAGCAGGGATGCAACTTTGAGTTGTCCATAACTCCGTGGTTTGTTGACTCCTAATAATTTGGCTTTAAGGTACTCCAAAAAACTTCTGGTGTGCAAAATCAGAATATGTGTGGTGTATAACAATAATAATAATAATACTAATAATAGCTGGCGCTACAGTCCATCTGGTGTTTTCAGATATGTAGAGTCAAACACCATCTTGAGACAAATAACTAGTGAGCACTTTTTGCTGGAATTTTTGAATCCCCAAAAGTTTTGAAAATAGGTTTTCCTATTTAAACAGCGTCAGAGACCTTCTCTGCCTTGTCCTAGCGTCAAGTTATTGAGTTGGCCACAGTTGTTTATGATATTCTTAAATTTTCTTATATGAGTGGAGTTGTTTTCTGTAGAAATGAGGCCTGATTGAATGTTTGGCATTTCTCATCATCCACTTGGTATGAGAGGACTAGGCTATGTTTGTGCTGCCACTAGTTATTCATAGTTGTAGTTGGGGTCAACTGAGTTAAAGGCAATTACTGAAACAATGCCTGCTGTTCTGTTAATAATAATTGCTGGCGCGACAGTCCATAGGGGGACCAGGGCCTAGCTTGCTCATCTACTCCTCGTGTTGTGCGCGCTACTGTTCTCTCACGAGTAGAAGGGACCTACAGTTTTTTGCCGCGAAATTTGAGAAGCTGTTTTAGACAGTTATTACTCTTTGAGTGTTGTCAGCAGCTCGAAAGAGGTAGTGACGTGAAAAATTCAAAAAATTGGTGTTGAGCTACGAGTCGAACCTACACCCTTCGGAGTGTGAGCGTCGCACTCTACCCACTACGCCACAGCGGCCACAGGTGTGCTGTATAGTATTTATAAATTTACTTTCAAATCGAAACAGATTCTTATATTTCGCAGAGGCAGTAGAAGCCGGTCTAGTCCACACAGCGGGAGGGATAGGGCCACCCAATTAAGTGCTTTCATTTATTGTTTGATCCCTGCAGCCAAGTGGGCCGAATCATAGCATGTTGCAGAAACACTTTGACATAGCTTTTCGGTCGTTTCTGGCCAATTTTTAACACGATGTACGGGTTAGACTTCTGCGCTTGAGCCTGCATCTCTCAGCTCCCGTCAGTGTCCGGTGCAATAATTTCTTCCTTTAATGTTTCGAAATGAAAAATCAACTTTCGATATCTTCCAGTGTTAACTCCTACGCCACTCAAAATCCTTGCTTTTATAAAAAAGTCCAAATTTCTTTAATCAAACGGAAATTTTTCTATTAGCCACTCCCAGTGATTCTGCGGGACCACATTACATTTGTTAAGGATCCAGATTCTGTAAGTCCTGGATCCTTTCCTGTCAACACTTTTGGACTGGCCAAAATTTTCTTAGTTTTTGACGCGAAAATTTCCGCTTCTAATGCGTTGCCTTCACTCTCCGAAAAGATTTATCGATCCGCACAGAGTTGCTAAAAATTAGAAAATATCCGACTTAGGTGCATAGCGAAGGTTAAGTGTCCTGTTAGTACACCGACAAGTCATGTGTACTCGTTTCTGTCTAGAGATAACAGAAAAGACGCGGATTTCTTACTTACGTTTGGGAGCATACTCTTGGTTACCCTGCATTCTGGAGAGTCACGCCATCTGTTGGTGTGCTGTAGGGAAACGCTACCATCGTCGTAGGCCCTGACCAAGGACGCGAGTATTCCCAAGGTTGTTTCGGGCCCTACGAATACCTCTGCTGAACCTAGCGAGTTCATCAGCAATCTCGTTTTTCCAGGATGGTGATAACCCGGGACCCAGACAAGTTGTAGAGAGTTCAGTTCAAGCTCACAAGTTCAGCCTGCTGACTTAATTAAGGGAAAGCTTGCATTCTTGAAATATCTTGGAAGTGGTTAAAGGGTTGAGTAAGACCTTGAGCACTGTATGTCTGTCGCTGCAGACGCAGATACTTCTTCCCTTCCACATATTCTTCACAATATAGTCGGTGGCCATTAGCTTGAAAGACCGACGCGAAATAGGTAATTTCGCGTCGGTCTTGAAATCTAATGTTGTCGTTTTCTACGAAGGCCCAACTCCAGAAACCTCTATCGTCTTGAAGCCGTCTGTGAGAATCCGAGCACATTCCTTTCCCGGTTCAGTTTCTGGCCAGAGCCAGTCCAGGACACGGTAAAGTCGACTGTGTATAAGCGTCGCAACAGTATTATTGATGATTTCGTGTCAGACGTCATGTCCACGTATTTGTGTGAAAGCTTGTTCTACCAAAAGACTGATGCATAAGAGAGAAGTGGTCTTATCTTTGCTTGCAGATCCAAACAGATCTTTTGGGCGATAGACCCCAGGATTTGTCAAAAACTCCTTCATACTGCCAGAAGACTGAGAGCGCCATTCGCTATAAAATATACCAGCCTCTACGTGTAGTTTTTTTTCTGCTCATCCCCAGTTTCGGAAATCTTCACTGGTTTTGAGCCAACCTTTCGAATCGTTCAATACAAATCGTTTTGGATGGATTCAAGTCTGATATCCACTATATTAATGCTGGTGTTCCCCAGGGCTCTGTTTTGTCTCCGACACTCTTTCTCATTTTTATGAATGATCTCTTGTCTGCTACTTCTAATCCTATTCATTCCTTCGCTGATGACAGTACCCTCAGCTTTTCATATTCGTTCCTTGG
This sequence comes from Eristalinus aeneus, assembly GCA_955652365.1. Classification (NCBI taxonomy): domain Eukaryota; kingdom Metazoa; phylum Arthropoda; class Insecta; order Diptera; family Syrphidae; genus Eristalinus; species Eristalinus aeneus. Next base: position 34,642,563 of record OY019131.1, on the reverse strand, counting down.
CTCACGTCCCTCCACTTCGGCCTTAGACTCGGAACGGCAGCGTATGTTAAGCACATTAAATTCCGACCTTGACAGCATAATCGATTGGGGATATAAGAATAGAGTGGAATTTAATGCTTCCAAAACACAGTGCTGTCTACTGTCGTTAAAGCGATCACAAAATAATCAGCCGTTATCCATGAACGGCATTTGCGTTGTTGAAACCGAAAGACTTTCCATCCTCGGTATGTGTATCAACCCAACAATTAGTTGGAACGATCACATATTTGAGGTCGCCAAAAATGCTGCGAAATGTCTAGGTTTCCTTAAACGATGCAAGAAGTACTTCACCCGTTCTGATCTCGCTACAATATACAAGGCATACATACGCCCAAAACTTGAGTATAATGCTCCTATCTGATCAGGTGCTTCGAAGACCTCCCTGCACCTGCTGGATAGAATTCAAAAGCGAGCGATAAAACTTATAGGTGACAATAATATTGCGAAGTCGATTGACTCGTTAGAACAACGACGTAATGTCGCGTCGTTGTCACTTTTTTATCGCTATTTTAACAAGAAATGCTCAGATGAATTAGCCAGTTGCATTCCTCCCCTTCAAGAATTCACCCGCAATACCAATTCACCCTCAAGCCCTCTTTCGGACGTACAGTCAAATTCAGAGACTCGTTCTTTAGCCGCACAACCCGAATCTGGAATGCTCTTCCCAGCTCGATTTTTTTTCCTCATTACAATCCACAGGCATTTAAAACCAATGTGCATCGGTACCTCCTCTCCCTCTCTTCCTCTATACCTTCGGCCCGTGCTGTGAATTGATCCGGTCATTTAAGGGTACTCGCAACCCCTTTTGCACGCGTTAATTATAAAAAAAACCCGAGGTCTGGTTTTTAGGGAAGTTAGTGAGAATGGAGTATATTATCGCTTCCACTTGCAGGTGGCGCCATCCTCCGAAACCGGAGAGAAATAATTGGTACCAAAAATATCAAAATTGTTCTCTCGGAAATATAATCGTCTTACCGAAATATGACAAATGAGGAAACTTGGTGAATTCTTTCAAAAAAGTCAGTTTAAGCAAGGGCGTTATCAGAAGCGTTCAAAATATTTAAATGCCATTCGATGTCGATGTCTTCCGTTAAAGATTTTGGTAAAAGCGTAACAACTCGAAAATTCCAAATCCTAACTCCAATTATTTGCTAAAATCGCTCTGAGTGTTTGGAACCTACCTCTTCTCAAGTGCGGATGTGTATAACTTTTGAGGGAAAGTAGCAAAGTGCTTACGCACGTTATCACGGTTTATCCCCTTTCAAGACTCTTTCTATTAACATTTACTCCAATTTTCGGTTTAAAACTGAGGAACTGTATGTCTTCTTAAGGGCTTCAGATCTGTTGCCTAGTTGACGTAGACGCTAACAAAACGTCCACACCCATGTATGCGTTTTCTTCTTTTTCGTAGTTATTGCCCTTCTTCTATTAAGTCCTTGATGTCTGACTGAATTGTCGCAAGCTTTTCGGCTAGACGTCCCGTCTGCGTATAGGCTGCAGATCGTTGAGTGTTTCATGTGTCTGAGTTATCAATGACAAAATTACCGAATTTGAGGTTCGTTGCTGCCTGCACGGGATGAAGGTTCTCTCAAACCTCTATCATTGGTTGTGGTTCAAGTCTCAGCTGCACAAATTGGCTCCTTATCCGTAAAGCACCTCGATGAGGTATATGTCGGCAACTTGCCAAATTAAGAACAGTCACCAACCTCTCCACATACCCCTACCTTCCCTCGCCACTTCACCATCACACCTGTCTGCGACGCTTCGGCTAAGAATCCACATCCATATGATATCTCAAACTCTACTCGTACCTATTTAGTAATTAGAGAAAATCCAGTGCTTCCTCCCTTCCCCAGCTCCATCCGTCGCTATCATCTGTTGATCAGATCGGTAATGTTTCCCCATTTTTTTTTCTTGTATTGTGTCGGACACGTATGCAAACGACTCCAGGATCCTTCCTTAAGCACTTGCACAGACGAATCCCGGGTTGGGCGCCTGCTGAATTATCGCCCGACATGCACATTTTAAGACCGAAAATAAGAACCTTCTCCTCCTACCGGAGAACGACAGCGCTGCCTTATTTAATGATACCTCCGGCTGCATTCGCTCTCCTCGCTGAACGCTGAAGGGAACAAAAACACACAAGCACATACGGCGGCGCGTGTTGTTCCTTTGCTGCTCTCATTATCCTTCTTTGCATGTCGCTCTGACTGTGTGCGATTCTAATCTGCACGACGGGGGTTCTTGCGAACATGCAAACCGCATATAAATTTCCACAGGATCCCATAATGGGTCAGGCCACACAATACCGAACTTAGTTACGTGCCATTAAAATCCAACCGCCCCGGCAGACTTTTTCTTCTGTTGGAAGTCGAAATCTAATTTAAACTAAGGGTACGGCGGCCCGGGCACTCGTTTTGTTTCTTTAAAGAGAACACCGGCAAAGAAAGAAATGAGGAACTCGTCCTTGTGCTGTGTGAATGGTGAGGAGTCGGAAGGGAAATTTTTAATGACTAACGTAAGCTCTGTTGCCAAGAGTTCCGCTTTGTCTTTTCTGCTCGTAAGGCTAAATTGATGATAATTTCAAGTCCGTATGTGTGTGTGTTTGTGACAATAAGGCAAAAATACGGCGGGAGATGGGGATTATGGTTTTTTGGGCAATTTTGATAGACTTCGGGCGCCTGGCCTAGTTCAACAAAAGTTGCCCAGTGCTATTTTATTGTTCCTAATTGAGAGGAGAAGTTTCCTGGATAAAGTTGGCCTTCATTGTGTGTATCTGGGACCATATGTGGGGATGCAGAAATTCGTCAGAAAAAGGACTATAACTTAGTTGACACGAAGTTGGGTTGGATTTGCGTGAATAGGTGCCGTTTCTGAAAAGTTTTGCTGACCCGATTTCTTAAAAGCATTGTTGGCAAGTTTTTGGGTGTTTTAAAATTTGTTGTTTTCTTTTCCGAATTCCACTTTCAACAGGATGGAAGATTTTGCCAAGGCGAGCGTACGTAAAATGTCATTAAGCCTAGTCAGAACAGTTTGTGGGCGTTTGTTATAACACAGATCACTGTATAAGTCCGGGACATATGGGATGGTTTTCGTTTTTATTGGAAACCACATCGTCGAAGTGGCCGCCGTGGGGTAGTGGGAAGAGTGCGACGCGAAACGGTCTAGATTCGATTCCCGGCTGAATACCTCGAATTTTTCACGGCAATACCTCTTTCGAAAAGGGAAGAGTGCGACGCGAAGCGGTATAGGTTCGATTCCCGGCTGAATACCTCGAATTGTTCACGACATTACCTCATTCGAGCTGCTGACAACACTTAAAGAGCAACAACTGTCTAAGAAAGCTTCTCAAAATTCGACGTTCGGAGGCAAAAAAGTGTAGATTCCTTCTGCGCATGAGAGAACAGTAGCACGCACAACACGAGTAGTTGATGAGCAAGCTGGGCCCTGGTCCCCCTGTGGAATGTTAGAAATAAAGACTTACAACTTTGAGTTGTCCATCACTCCGTGTTTTGTTGACTCCTAGTAATTTGGCTTCTGGTGTGCAGAATAAAAATATGTGTGGTGTGACGTCTTTATAAATTTACTTTCAAATCATAACAGATGCTAATAATAAGCAGAGGCCGGCCTAATCCACACAGCGGAAGGGATAGAGCTACCCAATTAAGTGCTTTCATTTATTTTTTGTCCCCTGCAGCCAAATAGGCCGAACGATATCATCTTGCAGCAACACTTCGACATACCTTTCGGTCGTTTCTGGCCAATTTATGATACGATGTACGGCTCAAACTCCTGCACTTTAGCCGTACATCGCTCAGCTCCCGTCAGTGTCCGTTGCAATAATCTCTTCCTTTAATGTTTCGAAATGAAAAGTCAACTTTCGATGTCTCGCAGTGTTAACTCTTAGGCCACTCAAATTCCTTGCTTTTATCAATAAATCAAAAAATTTCTTTAACCAAACGGAAAACGTTCGCTTAGCCACTCCCAGCGATTCTGCAGATCCAGATTCAGAAAAGTCTACAATTTATTAATAAAATTTGTTGGCGCTACAGTCCACGGGGGAACCAGAGCCTAGCTTGCTCATCAAGTACTCGTCTCATTGGCGCTACTGTTCTCTCACGAGTAGAAGGGACCTATAGTTTATTACCAACTCCGAATCGAGAAGCATTTTCTTAGACGGTTATCACTCTTTAAGTGTTGTCAGCAGCTCAAAAGAGATGGTGCAGTGGAAAATTCGAAAAATTTCTGTTGAGCTGGGAATTGAAATTAGACCTGCTGCGTGTGAGCGTCGCACTATACGCAATACGTCACGGCGGCCATTAACATTATTTTATTCTCAACACCAATGATTGTGGTCGCCGTGGCGTAGTGGGTAGAGTGCGGCGCTCACACGCCGAAGGGTCTAGGTTCGACTCCCAGTTCAACACCAATTTTTCTAATATTTCACGGCACCACCTCTTTCGAGCTGCTGACAACACTCAAAAAGTAATAACTGTCTAAGAAAGCTTCTCAAATTTCGCCGTTCGGAGTCGGCAAAAAACTGTAGGTCCCTTCTACTCGTGAGAGAACAGTAGCGCGCACAACACGAGTAGTTGATGAGCAAGCTAGGCCCTGGTCCCCCTTTGGACTGTAGCGCCAACAATTATTATTATTAATTATTTACCAATGATTCTTCTACCCCTTCTGTGGCGCCTAACACTTGCTTTCAAAAATCGCAATGTTCAAAGGAATGTTATTACTGTCAATAAAATAAAATAAATTTACTTATGAAGCAGCCCATTTTATTCGTGACGAAATATCTGTCGAATGGTACTCAATGCACTGGTTTATGATGCATTTCAAATTTTGGAACAACTCAACTCAAAAACTCTAGAAAAATGCGCTGCACCCAATTGCTGCTCAAAAAGTTTGCTTACACGCACTGATCGCTAACCTAGCTGCATCTATGTTCATGGCATGCAAAGTCAGAAAGACTTTACAGACGGTGAACGAAACCCTAAAAATTAAACAAAAATGTGTCTTACTCTTAAGCAAACATTTTAGAAAGTACGAGGTACTCATATTTCCAATGATTTCTGTATTCGTGAATATCAACGATGGATCTTGCACTATTGTCTCCAATCCTCGAAGGACTTCAAAACTCGTTTTGGATGGCCCAATTCAACTCCTTGAATGCAAAGTTAACCTCTTAAGCGCCGTATCGTCTTTTAAGGGTTCATTTCAGTTTTAGAAACAAAAAAGAAGTCACCGGGTCTAGATCTGGGAAATATTTGCTACCCACGACATAAGCGGCAATCGTGTTACCACAGACGAAAATACAATTTGAGTTCTTTCACAGCTCTGTCTCTGCGCAACTTGCACACTCCCCGGAGGTAATACTTTCTATTGACAGCTATTAAATGTGATTGTGGTATGAACTTCAATGTACAATGGACCAGTTTTCAAGTTCGACCGCTCCAGACTTCCAAAAAGCAGGCTTCTCAATCCAGTACACCCATGCAACCAACGAAAACTACAAAAGGCCCTGGGGCATTTTGATTGACCTTAGGTCACTCGACAGCGGAATAAACATAAATGCATCATAAGTTAAATGTTCAACGCTCTGTGGAAAATTTATGTCATCATCGGTCATAGTGTTCAACTGCCTGCTAGCAATGTAAAAGGAATTAGGTTTGTTTTTGGCAGAAATTCAGCACTTTTGGTAAAAATTTCACTACTCCCCGTCTCATGCAAAGAAGCTAATTGATGTGATGAGGCCCTTCGAAAGCGGTGATGGGCAACTTGTCCAATACTCCCATACGTCTTAGACCTGCTTGCGGGTTCGGGACCCTCTTCACTTCGGACATCTGAGAAAACGTCAGTTTGGGCTTTCAAATACATTTGCGCTTTGAATCCTTCCTTATTCTTAATAATGGTTTCCAAATCAATTTTATTCTATTTTTAGACAGGGCAAAGAAGAGTCAAAACTCGTAGAAGGCTCTTAAAAACTACTGAAACCATGATCGACAGGTTGGCATTAACACCACAAACAAATGGAAGACCTCAAAGACGCAGCGCACAGAAATTCAAATTTCTTCTCACTGTACAGATGTCGGGTGTAGGTATATTCGAAAATCAAAATGGTCTGATTCATGCTACTTCTCGTGGTAACTAATGAAAACCTGAATGAGCCTTGTTGGAGGCTAAAGTTTTTCACCGCCCAAATGCTTTGCCACAGACAGGGACTGTCGATAAGTGCGAGCCCTTGTGTTGGTTATACGGGTCTCATTTTGGTAATGGAACACAATTTGTTTGGGCATTGTTTCCTAAAGACGGCTTAACTGTGTATACAAAAAGGAATGAAACGTTTCTCTTTGACACCTAGACCCACCCAATGCAGTTCCTACCTACTTGAATGATCCCCTTTCCTTTTTATGGCTTTAAAAATGCAATCTGTGCACCACGTCCTCACTAGAAAGAACCCCATTCATGGACCACCATTCCCCTCCTTTTTTGTCAAATAATTTTTTGGGAACACAGCTTGCAGAGCACACGTAGACCAATCAAATTCCTGCGGCAAACGTACCCACAAAGCTCAGGACAGAGCATTCGTGCGTCCATCCGCTGCACCAAAGAAAGACAGCCATAATCCATGAATATCCTCACGTCCTGCCTCAGAGAAAGTGCACCTTTTCGATGCAATTGATTTCAGCATTGAATAACACTCGTCTCTATGATAGGCAAACCACCACCAATACTCGGAGGCTGTCAATCCTCCTCAATGAGCTCTAAGAGTGCACATCAAAGGAAAGCTTAGAAGACGTCGACCGGAGAGGCGAACCGGAAACCAATAAAAGCCGAGTAGATATGTGCCCAAGAAATACGTGATCGTAAGTGCTATAAAGTGCACGTTCGTTTGTCGTTAGCAATGTCCTTTCGGCCTCCGTCCGTCCTTCCTTCCAATTTATGCTTCTCGTTATCCTTCGCACTTTTAGTTTAAATTGCATACCAAGCTCGCCACCAGTGGTATCAATTTCCCACAGCCAGCGACCCTTTTCAGCCTGACCAAGAATAACGTTCAAGTGATTCAGTGGTGGCAGCAGAGGTCGGTGGGTGAGGGCTGACCAATAAATCCCGAAGAATCTCTCTTTCAATTCCGATTGTGGTTTCGAGTGCGCCAGCCTTGAGGATTGAGAGAAAGGAAAAAAACGGCAGACTCCACACAGTGGGACATGCTCTTAAGCGCGAGCACTTTAAAGCGACCGCCTGCGAGTATCCGGCAAGAGGCAGAACACCTGACACCGCCACACCCAACCAAAAGTAAAGAGCCGAGGATAAATTGTTAGTGGCTGTCGTAAATCTGGGGCAGGAGAAAGGAAGACAACGCCTTGGTGCTGATAAAGGAACTTCAGCGGTCCCCTTAGCCGGCACAGCCCGCCACCTTCTCGTGACACCCGATGAAAGCCGCAGAAAGTTTTGCCAGCACCCTGGAGAGGGGGACGTGCAGCGTCTGAATGAATGTTCTTTGTTTCGCCAACGATGAACCCAAAGATTGGTGGTTTAACCGCAGGCAGGCGAAAGGAAGCCCTCCAAAGGAGCGGAAAACTTGTTCCAACTTATCCTTCGTGCGCACTCTTTTCAAGGATCTCTGCACACCAGCACAGGGGAAGAGCTGTGTCTTCCGCCGCCTTCCAGCAAGTGTGCAGTGTTTTAGAGGATGCGTCTAATTCATTCCCGCCGTAGATACGAGGGACTTATGCAAGAAGGATGTCGATAGCGGTAACTTTATCCGCTAACTGACAGTGATTAGTTGTTGTTTGCTTGATGTGTAGTGAGGTAACGCCCCGCTCTGCTATCCAGCGTTGTATACCACTTCATATCCCCTCCCACCAGCCAGTCGTTACCGTCAGAATCTGCCCCAGTGCCCCCCACCGCTTCGGCTTTCAGAGGCTTCAACTGAAGTTATTCCGCACAGTTGGGATCGACTTTGTTGAGGTTTGGCGCTGGCGGGTAGATGGTCGCTCCCAAAAATCACCCGTGGCGCCGAAAAGCTTCACTCCTAAGCCCCATTGATGGAGAGGATAAGTCCCTCCTTTGTTCTTTCTTCGCCCCAAGGCCTAGGCTCGGTTGGAGGGGGCGGTGATTGATTTTGAAACCCGAGCCCTAAAAGAGCGTGTTGTGGTGAATTTTCCAAAGATTAATTATATTGAAGAGGAACTTATTCACTGCTGGGTCGCGGTTAAGGATCTGCAAGGAGGCAGCCCCTGTTTGCTGTGAGAATTCAATTTGCAAGCGACCACACGCATAGACACTCATTAATGTTGTCATGCAACCGGCTCCCAGCAGGGTTCAAAGGGGACACGGAGGGAGATGGCGACACTGATTCTATTGCATGCAAAGGGTGCTCGCTACCTCTGTAGTTCTCGGTGTTGCTGCTGTTTGAGTTTCGGTGTTTGGATGAGTGATGATAGTTTTTAACTTTGTTGACGCTGGTGGTCACTGACTGGGTGGTGCCAGGGTGTGACAGTGGTGATTTCTCACTTTATCGCCGGGAAAGTGATAATCTGTCGGTGGCACGCAATGTCAGGTACAAATGTTGTCTTTATTTGATGAAGGGTTAGATGCGGTGGGGGTGGAGAGGGGTTTTTTTGGACTGTCTTCTGGGTTCTGCGTGTGATTGTGTGGACGTGGGTTTGTCCGATGGAATGATTGATGGTGTTTTGGTTCGAATTGGTCGGCAATTAGTCCTGAGAGGCTATGAATGTAAATGTAAACAGACGGATGGGTGTATATAAGGCACAGAGAGGGCGGTTTTCTTTATTGAAGGGTGTGTTTTTAATATTCAGTCGTATTGAGGATTTGCTGATTGACAGGTAGGGCTCCAGAGGCATTGCGAAAGCAAAATGTGAAATCGTCGTCGAGAAGTAGAAAAAATGGGGCAACAAACGGGAATCTAGAGACATAGTAATTAAACAGAGAAATGTTCATATAGTTGTAATATTTTTGGTGAGTGTGCTGGTGTTATTACTTTGTTAAAGGAGCTTCCGAAAATATGAACACAGGGCTTAAACTCAGATATAAGTACAAGCTGCAAGACTAAATCTTACAGACTGAGGAATTGGAAACATTAGATTAGGCTTCATATTGAGAGAACTAGAAAGGAATAAGATAACGCATCAAAAACTGAGAAACAAAGGATCAAGTAGTAGGTTTTCCTTTTTTTTTTGTTGGAGGTTGGGATAAACTACACTGGAGCGCTTAGACTCGAATACTGGTTCATTGGACTACCAGGTAGCAACCTTCATTGAATGAACTTTTTTCGTTTTCCGAAGAAAACCCAAGATGCGCTTCTGTGATATAGAACTTAGGTTTTCAGTTCCCACCACATCAGCGCCATATAGCCACCACCTGATACGAGCGAAATCAGGACACTGACAGAGAAAGTGCTCTGAAGTGTCTTCACCTTCTCCACAGGCGTCACTAAGCCCAAGCCGACTCAGGTGCATAGCGAAGGTAAAGTGTCCAGTTAGTACGCCGACAAGTCGTCTACACTCGCTTCTGTCTAGAGATAGCAGACAAGACGCGGATTTCTTGCTGACGTTTGGGAGCATACTCTTGGTCACCTTGCATCCCGGAGATTCACGCCATCTCTGGTTGTGCTGTAGAGAGACCTAACAATCGCCGGAGGCCCTGACCAGGGACGCGGGTAATCCCAATGTGGATTCAGGCCCTCCGAATGCCTCTGCAGAACGTAGCCTAGCTATTATGCAGGGGAAACTGTCTTTCCTTCGTCGGCTTTTTTGGTCACTGTTGATTTTTTAATGAAACTAGGTAATTTCATTGTTATTATCCCAACGTTTCGGCAGGGATTGCTGCCTTCATCAGGGGATCTTTTTTATTGAAGCAATTAAAAAGCCTAGCCTAGCTAGTTCATCGGCAGTTTCGTTTCCCAGTATAGGTTAGTGGAAGCAAAGAGGTAAGAGTTTAGAAAGGGAATAAAGTAAAGCGACAGAAGAAAAGGAAAGGAAGAGGCTTGCCATTTGGTGGTAAGTTGAAACGAAAATTACAATTCCACAATGATAGCAAGAACTGCTCCCTGCAAGTAATACATTTTTTTCTTTTTGCTTCTCAGACTGGTAAAAAAATTAATTGACATTTTTCCGGGAAAATTTAACATCCGCTTACATAAAAAGGTTTTCGTTACACTTTTCAGCTACACATGATACTTGCAAACACCGCATATTTCGGGTAACTGAGTTTTATTGAAAAGATAAATGAAGCTACGTGCTGTTTACGCTCACACATAAAGGGCTTCGTTCTCATAAACATATGACACCCGGAATTTAAATACAGAAAATTGGGGTTGCCGAATGCAGTTAAAAAGAAAATATTGCTAAAAATGTCTCGGAGTAATTTCATAAGGGTAGAATCTATCAGTCAGACACCATTCAATACATACAATTCACTTGTACATTCTAGGGGCATCAGCATCTAACCTGAAACGAGTCATATAATTACTTAACCTTTTAAATTTCTCTCTACTTTATCATTGAAAAACAGATTTTGTTGTACAAGTTTGTTGTTTGTTTTTAAAGCCAAATAGGCATTCGTTTGGGATTCCCTTATCAATATAGGCCCTAGCTTCCTCTACAATTACTCGTGTTGTGATATACAGTTCCTTAACAAGTTGAAGGAATCTACGACGTTTGAGAAGCTCTTTTATTGACAGCTTCTACACCTTGAGAGTTATCAGCGACTCGAATGAGGTTGCGGTGACTTTGAGAATGTTAGGTGTTCAGTACGAGAATCCAATCAGAGACTTTTGGCGTTTGACTGAGGCCTTGTATCCATTGCTTCAAGGCCGCCCCCTTGTTCAAATGAAAATTAAATACAAATAAGGCTTTTTTGTACATAGTTGTAATTAAGCACAAATTTCTTCTGAGCGTTAATAAAAAAATGTCATTCCGATCTAAGTTCTAGGTTTCTTTTCCCTCTTGATAGCAATCATATCCTTTTATTGCTTTAACTCGCTTGGTGACATTTATAATAATAATTGTTGGCACGACAGTCCAGGGCCTAGCTTGCTCATCAACTACTCGTGTTGTGAGCGCTACTGTTCTTTCACGAGTAGAAGGGACCCACAGTCTTCTGCCGACCCCGAAAGGCGAAGTTTGAGAAGCTTTTTTAGACAGTTATTAAACTTTGAGTGTTGTCAGCAGCTCGAAAGAGATGGTGCCGTGGAAAAATTCAGCCGGGAATTGAACCTAGACCCTTCGGCGTGTGAGCCTCGTACCCACTACGCCACGGTGGCCACTTGGCGACATTTGTATGCGTAAAATTAAGGATCATTCTTCGCTGCTTATAGTTGTACTTGAACGCATTTTTGTAAGAAATAAGAGGGAGAAAAATGCACAAATTTTTGAAACTCACGTTTTATTCAGGTGACGTTTTGGAAAAGGTTCTGCGCGTTACCCAATAATCAAAAATCAAAATCTGCGATCACTCAATAATCCCCGGTACGTATAGGGGCCTCAACTAAAAAGATTTATTAATTTATGAACCAAAAATCGCAATTCGGGCTAACAAATGACAGTAATTCGCCATGCTCCTCGTATCAACCAAATTCCCCTTCAAGCCAGACTTAGGAATAGCTACTACTGTAGGTTTTTTAGTCTTTCTTTTCTTGATTTTTCGATCTCCTCGTGGAAGCTGTTTCAGTGTGTTATCGCTCAAATGCCTCAATCACTCAATCACGCGCATTTGTTTTACCCTGTCCACATCGGATCCATCACCCAGGATTAACCTTACGCCACCGCGTGCAGCTCTTTAGTGTGAATTCAGAGTATAGAACCAATATAAAAGAATTCTAACCACATCCAACTTCATAAAGAAAATTGTATGTCTGCAAAAATGAAAACGAAACCATAAAAGCGAATGACTTACTGTTTAAAAAGGCAGACACCCAACGTTCGCTTTGTTTTTTGAAAATGAAAAACGGTGACATAACAAAATGGTTTGGTTAAATTCACAATAGCAAATGCATATTTTCCGCAGTTCTTGGGGTGTATTGAAAAACTTCGTACCATATCAAGATTCGATTTAAATCAAATTAAGCATTATCCACACCCCACCCCACCCCACCAAATTTCCTTGATGTTTTTTGAACCTTGGTAAGCGCAAAACTTGTCAATTTCAGAGGCCGCTATTTTTTCAGGAGCAACGGTTTTGGGAGACTAAAACAAATAGTGAACGGACAATACAAGATCAAGCGTATGCGGCGAATGTTTAAAAATTCGTAACAGCGCTCCATCAGTATGTTACTGGTGAAAATCTTTATAAGATAGAATTGTCAGTATGGGGAACAGCCTTGCTTCTACTCGCTCTACTGACGGTGACCCTGCGAAGTGTCCTATTGGCCGTTTTGTCACATTTTTTGAAGTTCGTAGTGGAAAACTCCATTCCAGTTCCAGTATCCAGTTATACTGGATTATAGAATAATTAGTTAACTTCAATTCAGGTTTCGAAGTCTGTTGCAGCCGGACATCGCTTACGTTAGATATTTTTGCATTCTATCAGTTTTTTGTCAGGCCACGCTTCGTTTGGTCGCTTTTAAGCAGCTAAATACTTACCCTTATGGGGACAACTTCATTTTCTTGCGCCTGATAGTTAAAGTTGATTCCAAACGGTCATAAGGTTGATGCTAGGTGTTTTCGCTTTCTCCTGACTACGAGCCTTGCACTGCCAGATGAAACGTTCCATCGACCTCTTTACTGAGAACGGAACGCAACCAATACAAGCCCAACTAAAGCATCGTATTTCCTAGAACGAGTTCAAACCAGGTACTGCCGGGCACGCTCACCACTGACCGCATTCTCTCCTTTTTCTAAATTTAGGTTATTTTGGAAGCGTGCTCTCCTTTCGATGGAAAAACCATCACATAGGATATTCCACTCATCCTCCTCGCACAGCTGTGGCATGTCCTTAACCGCAGTCATCTGAAACCAGTCTAAAGTTAGATGTGTCACAGTGTTACATAAATACTTTATCAGAACGGAAAGTGTATGCCCCCATTTTGTGCCGAATTGACACGTAATTGACATCTGTTCCACGCCATAATTATTTTGCTCTGTCACTTCGCATTCTTTCAAACATCCAACAAACAAAACGCACCCAGTTCGCCAGGAAAAATATCACTGGCTCAAAAATACTCGTTTCCTCCAAAGCAGAAAAGAAATGGTCCCTCATATTCGGTTACATTATTCAATACGTGTCCTTTCAGCAGCCAATTTATCCTCATAGCCCTTGGAGCGCACAGCACAGAGTTCGCCCTTCTCTGCTGTCAGTCGTTGTTACGGAAAAAGAAAACTTGCCCCGGGAACAAAGGAAATTTATTAGATTTCCACACGTGTGCTTAACACGGTTTAATGCGAGTTCACACATCCTTCCAGACCGGTCCCACGGGCGCTAGAAGTCTGAAGCCTGACTGTGCACACAAATCAACCCTCTGATTCACTACACACCGCAATCGTGATGGTACAGCTAAGTCGCCGCGCCGCTGCTTCCACCGCGCACCGCTACCGCCACAGCCAAAATCCATCCTGAATGTTTCATTCGCATTACGCTTTCATGATAAGAACGCCCAATGTGACTTAAGTGGATGTGTACTTCATTTCTATCATCATCTGTTTACCCTGGCAGGTGTAGTTTACCGGGATTCCCCCATGCATGTCGGGATCATAACACATTCGCTCTCCTTGAAGCACAGCGGCGGGGCATAACTTATGCATTAGCTTCGTGTTGCGAGGAACCCCATGTGCTTTGACGGTGGGCGGACGGGGCACTTCATCAACATCAGCCGTGATTTGGGCGGTGAATCTGCCGGTGCCGCTTTGAATTCTCGTCTGCTACAGTTCCGCTGTTGCACACGTCACCGTCTCGAGCACGACAAATGACAGGCGAACAAGAACAAGACGCGCCGCACAGAGCGACATGGGACAACTATGATAATTCCCAACGGATTTCAGGAGGACGGCACAGAGGCAGCGGCGGACAAAACACGACCCGCAGAGCAAGTTGAAAAATGGATGGGTCCCCTCTCGGCGAAGGGCAAGAGAAAAAACAGTAAAATGGCGTATTTGATATTTTTTGCGATCTCCTTTCAACCGGATGCCTTTATTTTAGCCTCCCACACAATGAGGGTCGCCGGCGAAGGAGTGGGGACGCCCCCATTCATCTGCATTGCGATTAAATATCCTAACTTCCAATCCGGATGGCATGAGCCCTGGCGCAGATAACAAAGAGATACGGGCGAAAATTGAGTGTGATGAAGGTGAACACAAAGCAATGACGACAACAGAAAAGGAGATTAAAATGGATGGCGGAAGCAGAGTTTGAATGAGAGCAGAGATGAGAGAAAAAAAAGAAAATCGAAAAACAACAGCAGCAGTGCGTCCTCTCTGCCGGGGCGGGGGAGGGAGTGAAGGAAGAAAAAACCCTAAGCCAAGGATTAGAATGAATTATTTTGCTTTTCCGGACTCCTCGTGACTTGTGTAGAGAAGTGAATTTGTTGCTCGTGAATTATGTGAAATACAGGAAAAATCTAATTAAAAACAGTTACGAAGGATCGAGCGGAATGAGGACAAACAGACGGAAGAAAACAACGAAGCAGAATGCCAACGCCACTCGTTACCCACTCACCCACCACCAGTCACCCAAAGGCGGTCCAAGATGAATGGGCGTGGTAGCGTGGTGGCGTGGTGGCGTGGCGGGCGGCTGTTCGACTTTCCAAACCCCTGCCAAGTAATTGGATCAAATCTTTCTTAAGTTTTTGTCCTTGCTTGAATCTGATATCCGCTTGTAGTGCGGAGCGCTGCTTGTGCTGGTGAAATTCAAATTAAGGAAATTTTAGACATTTTTTGCTTTTTTGCTGCGGGGTGTGGCGAGTGCGATTCTTTTCCTGACTACGCCTGAGCTTGTTGAATACAAGACGAGGAGAGTTGCGAAAATTGGTTAATTTAGTTTTCCTGCTGTTCACCTTAAATGGAAATCTGATGTGAAAAGGAGAGAAATTCAACAAGTTGGATTTGGGGCTGACTACAGATTTCAAATAATTTTGAACTAAGAACAGAGATGAGTACTTTTGAGGTCACAATGTTGTTAGGGTGAGTGTCTATGCAGGACTGGTGAAACAGTTGCCGAACTGTGCCGCTTAGATTCCCTATAATACACGCCGTTGCCGATGACAATTGATAATATTTGACATACGAGCGAAATAGAGAATTTACGTACACGAGGGCAACGAGCCTATTTATTAAAGTAACGGAATTGATAAGTGCAAAGAATCACTTGTGGCGTAGTGGGTAGAGTGCGACGCTCGCAAGCCGAAAGTCCTCTCCACTCGCACTGGAGCTTTGATGACCTCGCACACCGCATCTCCTATGATACTACCCTCATGGACATGATGGTCTGATGCGAGGTCGCCAATAATACAGTTGCGACGCTTCTACAAAGTCGACTTTCCACGTGTCCTGGACTGACTGTGGCCAGAAACTGAACCGGGAAAGGAATGTAGTCGGATTTTCACGGACGGCTCCAAGGACAACGAAGGGTTCTGGAGCTGGGGCCTTCGTGGAAAACGACAACATTAGACTCCACGCCTCCTTAGGAAACTTCGCGTCGGTCTTCCAGGCGGAAGACTTCGCGATCCTAATGGCCACCAACTACATTGTAAAGAATAGGTGGAAGGGAAGAAGTATCTGTGTCTGCAGCGACAGTCAAGCTGTGCTCAAGGCCTTACTTAACCCTTTAACCACTTCCACGACAATGCAAGAATGCTAGTCTTTCCTAAATTCGGTCGGCAGGCTGAATTCGAAGTCACTGGTCATCACGGGATCCTGGGAAACGAAACTGCCGATGAACTAGATAGACTAGGTTCATCAGAGGCATTCGTAGGACCCGAACCCACCTTGGGATTACCCGCGTCCCTGGTCAGAGCCTCCGTCGATGGTTGGGTCTTCCTACAGCACAACCAGAGATGGCGTGACTCTCCAGGATGCAAGGTGACCAAGAGTATGCTCCCAAACGTCAGCAAGAAATCCGCGTCTTGTCTGCTATCTCTAGACAGAAGCGAGTGTAGAAGACTTGTCGGCGTACTAACGGGACACTTTACCTTCGCTATGCACCTGAGTCGGCTTGGGCTTAGTGACGCCTGTGGAGAAGGTGAAGACACTTCAGAGCACTTTCTCTGTCAGTGTCCTGCTTTCGCTCGTATCAGGTGGCGGCTATTTGGAGCTGATGTGGTGGGAACTGAAAACCTAAGTTCTATATCACAGAAGCGCATCTTGGCTTTTCTTCGGAAAACCAAGAAATTACATTAAATGAAGGTTACTGCCTGGTAGTACAATGGACCAGTATTTGAGTCTCAGTGCTCCAGTGTAGTTGATCCCAATCTCCAACAAAAAAAAAAAAAGAAAAAGCCGAAAGTTCAGGTTCGATTGCCGGTGGAACACCTCGACCTTTTCTTGGTACCACCTCTTTCGAGGTGCTAAGAACAGAAAGAGTAATAACTGTCTTAGAAAAAGCTTCTCAAACTTCGCCGTTCCGAGTCGGCAAAAAACTGTAGGCCCCTTCTACTCGTGAGAGAACAATAACCTGCACAACACGAGTATTTCGGGATCAAGCTAGGCGCTGGTCCCAGTGTGGACAGTCTCACCATTCAATAATTATTATTGTTATTAATATTAAGGATCACTTACTTGGCTTGAAAATAAAAGCTTTAGGAAAAGAGTCCAGAATAAAGATTCCCTCGGAATAACTCGAGAAGTAAATGCTTTCGAGTAGGAAGAGGAAGGGAACCGAGACTGAAATGTTGTTTCCTGACGACTGATTGCCTCTAGAGAGTGAAAATAGTTCCAGATGGATCTATGAAAAACATCGGTTGTAACTTGACAACAGCATTTCGACATTTATCTACCTCTTCAGTATATTCCTCTCGTTGTTAGAATACATTGAACTTTACATCGATGAAATTTGTCTCGTGTTGTGGATGCTTTTGATTTCTCCACAGACAAGTGATTTTAGCCCCGAAAAGAGACATTCCTTTCTTTGCTGTTAAAATGCATTGCCTGTGAAGAGAGGCCAAAAGGATCTACAAAACAAGTAGTTGCTGAAAAAGGTTCATCCTGGTACCTTGTGCTCTAGTCTGTAGGGCTATTCAACATGTTGACTGTTGTTGTTGTCTGTTGTGGTAGGTAGGTAGGTTAAGGTGGCTGATGAATGCACTTAGTCCCATACAGGACCATTGTGCTGCCCCACCATGCGGAAAGAACCTAAAACCAGCTGGAGCCGATAATAAAGTTTAAAATGTCGACGGGAGGGGTTTTATTGAGGTCATGTAGGCCGTTGACGAAATAGCTTCCAAAGTGCTTGTGTCTGAGGCGCGAGACCGGCAGGCAAGTACATGTATAGGAGAGTTTTTGATTCTTCCTCATCCCTGCAGCTTCTGCAAAAACCGTTTGAGGGAGCTCCTAGCCTGCTAGCATGCTCACCAATTAGACAGTGCCCGGTTAAGGCTCCCATGACCAGGCTTATGTCTGATATTTTAAGCGATAGTAGCAGTCTAGAGCGTTTGGGTTCAAGAGAGGGCCACACCTCCTTGGAGACGCGACAAAGGTTATGGTTAGACCACCTTTGATTAGTCTGATGAATCGCATTGAAGTGCAGTTCTGATGTGCAAGTAGCGAGAGAGATACCGAGATGTTCGTGTTCCTCAAGTAGTGGTTGCGTGATAAGGATATCAGCTGAGGATATTCTATTACTCTTCAGCCAATTCAGTGCTGCGCGAACGGAAATTACTTTACCCTGGAACACGCTACAGGGATTGGGAAGTCTGAATTTTAGACTAAGTTTGAGATCCTCAGAGTAGACTCCGCAACCAACGCCTTCGTTTGTTTGTCTGTTGTGGTAAAATTAACCAAATCGTTTATGCCAATGAGGTGTGTGCATTCGCACGTTTTTTTGGGTGAATATGATCAGCAGCTTTTGTTCGTCGTTATCGTTAAACCGCAATTACAGATTTTAGCTATCCACCTTAAATCATATACTTCTCGTCATTCTACGAAAAGTAATTCTATTTCTAGCAAAGACATTTATAAAGTTAAAAGAAAAATTTATTTTTGAAAAAGAAGCATGGCTACTACAGTCCTGGCGGTTTCCTTGGCAGTGACATATTTTCTCTCTTCATCTTCATGACAGCAAATATCTTCAAATGGTCTAATAAAGGTATTTTTGGTAAATATGAATAAATTTTAAATTCCTGGTATATCAAACGTTAAACTTACTTTTGTATGCTTTAGAATGCCCAGCCGGCTTATTTGTTGGAGCGTTATTTGCTGTCTTGCTTTCACTGATTCCGACTTGTCGAGCGTTATGTGCGTTATGTGTCGAGCGTATAGTGCGAAAACATCTACTCTGGAGGAAGTTTTCAAACAACATTCCATGAACCATTCCTCTTTTCATACTCTAAGTTATAAAATCTATTTCAAAGCCAAAGTTAACACTTTCGTGAGCTTAAGCAAGTAATAAATTCGCCAAAAGCTCATTAAAAATGTAACATCAAGGAATTACTATCTAAAGTACAGTTTTATGTCTTATCTCCATTGAGCAACGCTTAATAGCTTCAATCCATCATGTTTGTTCCATTCCCCATAACTCAAAAACTGCAAGAGGAATTTTGTCGAATATCCTGTCATAGAGTCAGATCTCTCATTTTTTCATTCACTTCAGTTCGGGATTGTCATCAACTTCAGCTCCACGGTCTTAGCCTAGATGCTTCAATTTTCACGCCGAGTTGTTCCACGTCGTTGTGCACTTCTGAGCGCAATCGATTTCGTAGGCGACATCTGGTCCGGAGTTCAAGGCTCTCGTATGTGGGTTCGTTCCATTCTTTCTGCAAGGCCTTACTATCGTACGTATTATATTCGCACGAAGCCTGGCTAGGCTCACGTTGCCATACAGCCCGCTTAGTTCGTGACTGCCCACCATTTCTTTCCGAAAAAGATCAAGGAGTTTCTCACTTGCTTTTGACATTGTCCAGGCCTCGGTACCAGCAGGACAGGGATGACCAAGGTCTTCTTGAAGTAAGATTGGTTCTTCGAGAGAGAGCTTACACACAATTGCCTATTGAGCCCAGAGAAACAGCTGTTGGCAGAAGTAAACTCAGCTGGTGAATTTTGGACTGTTCACTTGGGCACCAAGAAAGAAGAATTCTTTCATTTCCTCGAAGTTTAAGATATATATGGTGATATTTTGGCCGAGTCATAAGTATTGTTTGTCCCCTCTTAATGACAGCACATTCGTAGTTTTTCAATATTTAACTGCTTTCTTTTTAATACCGAAAAACGGTTCACTAACTGCGTTCTGTGTTCAGCCGATCACATCAATTGCGATGTGAAACTGGAAGAATGAACGTCCAAAAAACCGCATACGCGGACTAGGTATGCGGTTTTTTGGACGTTCATTCCTCCAGTTTCGCATCATACTGCCAACAAAATTGATGCATGAGCTTGATTTTTGAGCTAAGTTTGACTTGGGGCAAAATTGTTATTTTGAATTCCAATCAATATTTGATGTTGATCAATATAGTGATCGACAAACCAATCGTTTTAACTTAGTTGGAGCCTACCATCTTCAAATATTCTATAAAGTTATACCATGTATACCGGTATAATGGTTCTTTTTTGAAAAAAAAACACTTATTACTAATGGGAAAGTAAAAATATTTTATTCAAAGTATTGGCCATTGTTTTCTACACATTCTGACCACCTTTCTGTCAATTTATGAATATCACGCCAATAAAATTGTTCGTCTTTTAAAGGAAACCAATCAGACACCCAATTTTCGACCTCCTCGTAGGAATCAAAGTGCTGCTCAGCCAATGCGTGTCCCATCGATGAACACAAATGGCAGTCGGAAGGAGCCATGTCTGGTGAATATGGCGGGTGGGATAGCTGCTCCCAGGCAAGTGTTTTGATTGTATCCTGAACCGGTTTTGCCTTGTGTGCAGGTGCATTGTCAAGGAGCAAAATTAGCTTCCCGTGTCTTCTGTCCCATTCTGGTCGTTTCTCGATCAATGCATGGTTCAAATTGATCATTTGTTGTCGGTAGCGATCAGTATTAACGGCTTCACCCTGTTTTAGGAGCTCGTGGTGCAGCACACCTTTCTAGTCCCACCAAACACACAGCATTGTCTTCTTACCGAATCGATCTGGTTTTGCAGTCGATGTTGATGCTTGTCCCAGATTAATCCATGATTTTTTCCATTTAGGATTCTTAAAATAAAACCATTTTTCTTCGCCAGTAACAATCCGATGCAAAACCGGTTTCTTTCGTGTCCTTGAAGCAAAATTTCACAAGTATTTTTTCGGTTTTCCATCTGTCCTTCATTCAATTCATGTGGCACCCATTTTCCACACATTTGGATCTTTCCCATAGCTTTTACACGGTCAGAAATTGTTTGTTAACAGCATTTAAAAACAGCATTTAACAGCAACATTTAACATTAGTGTCATTTGCTTTTGACTTAAAGTGTCATGTCCATCCAATCCATCCAATCGTTTGCAATTCGGCGTCTTCTAACTTTTTTGGGAGTCTTCCAGGTTCTTCATTTCTCACTTCAAAATCATTATTTCTGAACCGTTGAAACCATTTTTGCATGTTGCTTCTGAAAGAGCATGATCACCATGTGCCTCGACAAGCATTGGATGTGACTCTGCAGCACTTTTCTTCAAATGAAAACAAAACATTAATGCTTTCCGCAAATCATCACTTTCTGGTACAAAATTCGACATTTTTAACACGATGAAAAAATATGAAGTTGTCCGTTCAATGACTTGATGTATACTAAATATTTTTCACAGATGTCATAGCAAACAAACAAACAAAAATAAGAGCTCGTTCACAACAAATGCTCCCTATCGAGATATTTGTATATTGACGCTCACTTCATACCGGTATATCTGGTATTTTGGAACTGCGTGGTTGATTGGTTTTTGGGTATATTTTTCAAATGTATTCATACACTCCTCGTCAATTGAATAAGCACAAACATATTTTAAGACTTATTGTCATTTTTTTTGCAACTTTAAGCGTTTCTGGTTCAATGGTGCTCTGTCTTTCCCTGGTTGAAAGTTTTCTGAATTGTCTGTATTATATAAGCGCATATGTCACAAATGCCTATGCGATACTACCAACCTTAAGGTAATAGAAAGAAAATGACAAAAATTTACTTAACCAGTGGATAGAGTGGCTGCCGTTGCGTAGTGGGTAGAGTGCGACGCTCACACGCCGAAGGGTCTAGGTTCGATTCCCGGCTGAACACCTCGAATTTTTCACGGTACCACATCTTTCGAGCCGTTGACAACACTCAAGGAGCTTCTCAAAGCTTCATCACCGTTCGGAGTCGGCAATAAAAAAATCTGTAGGCTCGTTCTACTCGTGAGAGAACAGTAGCGCGCACGCGTAGTTGATGAGCAAGCCAGGCCTGGTCCCCTGTGGACTATCGCGCCATCAATTATTATTATTATTATTATTATATGTCACAAGTACGTATGCAGTACTACCAACCTTAAGGTAATAGAAAGAAAATGACAAAATTTTACTGAACCTGTATATAAAGTGAAGCAAATAGGCCGTCGTCTCCTTCTGGATTGTTACCCTTATGAACTACCGCGCTATCCAATGAAAAGATATAACACATCACTTAATATTTTCTGGGACATATAGAGGGCGGCACTTACAAAAATGAAAAGTCGACTATGGATTTCTTGTTAGTGGCGCCCACTATATGTCCCGGGACGTATTGAGCGATTTGTTATATTCAAATAAACAGGCTTTAAGGGAAGAGCACGAGTTCTAGCTTGAGGCAACGAGGAGTCAAATATGCAATACATGAGACATGCAGAAAATCCACAATTTGTAGTATTTCTCGAACAGACATTGTATTCATTCCAAATATCATTCACAGGACATTTTATCTGAGTCAGCTTTCTCTTCGTAAGTGTCCCCGGCTTTCATTCAAGAAATAAGTTCAAATCATGTTTCCAGTCATGCTTCCAAGATGAGTCAAAGCCCGTTAATGTCTGAACGAATCTATCATTTCGAGCGCCACCTTAAAACAATCTGCATTTTGCGGCAGATACTTGGATTCGGATGATATAGTACACCGCTATGTTGTAATCCTCAGTTTTTCACTTAGGTCACTTCACTGCCTAAGACCTCTATATTGTGCATTAAATTCACACTGTTGGAGGTTGGTTTGGTGTGGAGCTTCTGAAGCTTCTTACGCTATCAGGCCATATCTTCAAGGAGAATGTGACTTGATTAATAATAATAATTGTTGCGCTACAGTCCAAAGGGGGACCAGGGCCTAGCTTGCTCATCAGCTACTCGTGTTGTGCGCGCTACTGTTCTCTCACGAGTAGAAGGGACCTACAGTTTTTTGCCGACTCCGAACGGCGAGATTTGAAAAGCTTTCTTAGACAGTCATTACTCTTTGAGTGTTGTCAGCAGCTCGAAAGAGGTGGTGCCGTGAAAAATTTGAAAAATTGGTGTTGATCTGGGAGTCGAACCTAGATCCTTCGGCGTGTGAGCGTCGCACTCTACCCACTACGCCACGGCGACCACCGTGACTTGATTAGCTGAATCGATTTCTCCTCCTTGACGCGTCCGAAAAAGGCTTTTTAAGGAATTTTGCACCATCGATGACAAGTTGTGCTTCGACTTCAAGCATTTTCTTCTTTCGAGCCTGAAGGTTGGTGTCCAGTTACTTATCCACAATTATTCTTCATAATTCCCTTTCCACTTTAAGGCTTTTAACAAACAAAAACAACCAATTTTCAAGAAATCGGTTTAATTCCGGAATTTCTCGAGTTAAACAAAAGAAACAAAAAACGCCTCACTCTTGTTCATCTCATTTGCAAAATCCCATTAATTCATTTTTACAATGTTCTTTCAAGCTGCATACAGTTCCTTCTCGGGAACGCTTTCCAGGGGACACAGTCAGTGCCTTGCCATGCCGTTGCTAATCTTCATTAACTATTCTCCACTGAATAAGTTCCAACTAAATGTCCTTCAGAAGTGGCTGACTGATTGCCTCGCAGCTTCCGCAGCTTAGTTGGAGCAACTAAGTTAAGAGTTCTCCAACTCAATACCAATTAAATCCGAGTTAAATTAAATTCTACAGTTAACAACTGCAGCCCCGCCCTGCCCAACAGGAAGGCACAGCAATCCCAACCTCCTCATGCGCTAAGTACGCATTAATTGTGCTCGAGTTAGAGGAACGACACTCACAATGGTATTCCGTTGCAAAAAGACAGTCCGCTCGCTCGATGTGTATACAAATCCCCCGGTTGATAATCCGCTATCTGACAAATGTGCGTATCTGAGAAACTCCCTAAGGGGGAGCAACCTTACCCCACTTCACAACGGTTAAGATGATTTTGCGAAGGAAACAAAAAATTCCATTTCCATCCTTAAGTTTGTTGTTTTCCATTCGCCTCAGGCTTAACTGTAAAATAATTAACTAGCATTATCGAACGGATGTGCGGACGGGACGAGGGGACGAGTCGTTCCGGAAGACAGCGTTTTAGAAGGAAAACGAAAGAAAAATATAAACTCCCAGCCCCCAACCAGTATCTGAAGTTAAGTGGAAGCGCTCCTGCCCCCTCGTCTTTTGCGAAGAGAAGCGAAGTCATCTCTTAACTGTCACTCGCTTGCGGTGACAATCCAGGATAATCTTCTCCAAAGAAAGGACAATCATGTTGGAATGTTCTCTCTAGTCTCGGCTTCTTTCCCATTATCCGCAAGTTCGCTGTGAGTGTGGCTGTGTGCGTGGGTAATCACTGAACTGATAAACAGAGGACAATAAATAGATAATCCTTTGAAGGAATTTTAAAGATGTAAGATAATCGTTTTCCTCGCTGGCGTCCTTTGATGTTCCGGGTCTGTTGCCGGCGTGCCCCGTGTAAAGCAATATCCTTGGAGAAAAAATTTATGAAGTCCCAGTGCTATTGATTTGTTTTAGACGCTCGTCAGAAAGCCCCTTTAAGACCGGGACACGGCACGAAAGATAGGATATTGGTGGGAAGCGCAAAGGCGCCTGATTCTGTTTGCTACACGGATACGCTCTGGCGTGGAAATTGAAAACATTTTTTTCCCCTGTTTACTTTCCATCGATTCTGATGCGAAATTGAAATGCTGGCGCTGAAGCCGGCGTTGCAGGGGAAAAATTTCGAATGCATACTGGTCGACGATGATCAAGGAATTCATATTTTGATTTTGATTGCACCTGGTGTGTGTGTTGGAATGCGAGAGTCAGGATGCGACTAGGGGCAGACAATGGAGCTGGCGTTGATTGCACAGCAGACAGGGGGAATAGGGGGTGAATTTTAAATAGTTACTCGTGTAGGAGTATCGAAGGAGATCGGTGTGATTCCAAAGCATATTTATTTAGGGTGGAGAATGGTCTGGAGCGAAGTGTAGGAGGGCGTTTTGCACAAAAGCGAGACGTGAAAAGATTCTTCGGCAGACATGTAGGATAAACATATCTTCCGGCTTGGCATATCCTGGGGCAAGGAATTCCGATGGGAATTACTTTTTCAAGATGGTAATCCATCGATGGAGGGTGCAAGGAATTGCGAATAAAGAGGGCCAAAAAGAGCCGGGCGGTGGTTGTTTTTACGTCCACGCGTTTGTGACAAACTTGCCACTCACACAGCGACTTTTTTGAAGTTCTTAGATTTGGAACATCATACCTAAAGTGGAGGGTAGGGTTGCTTTTAAATTTACCTCAGCCATACTTATGCAAGTTCAAAGGGGATTTCGAAACTATTCAGAAACGCTTTGAAAGATGCTCAAATAGACAATCTGTTTCAATAGGGAATTTGATTCAATCGAAGTTCAACACATGCATAAGTCAGACATCCTCTTCAGAGCCTCTTGCGTTTATTTTGAAAAACAAACAAAAAGTTGCTTGGTTAATTTGCTTTAGCCCATTCTGTAGTGAGGTAACCCCTTGACATCGAAACTTAAATTCAATGAATTGGTTGGATCCACAGTCAACATTGGCTTAACGCCTGGGTTCATCAGCAACTCCTAGAGTTGCGAACGTCAGTTGTCACCTGCGAGTGGACGAAACACACAGTTCATTGCTAACTAGGAAGGGCGAGCTTTAAATTGCGTCTTCCTACCAATTAAATTTTCTTAAAAGTTTTCAACAACGTGAAAGCCAAAGTGAAGAAAATTAAGAGTACAGTTCTGAAGTCAGTTCTGAGTCCTTCGACTTCCCAGGCAATACTTATGACCCCCACATCACGGTGGCGACATTTTAAAATCTGAATTCTATTATGCTTAGGTCATTGAGCCTTACTAGGTCGGACATTAGCACTCGAGTCTAGGTCTAAAACTTCGAAATTTTGGTCGAATGTATAAATTCTAAAAAAAATTAAATTTTTCTATGTTCTTTTCAACTGCCAATATTTGAAAGAATTATCATCTGATCCTGTTTTTTCTTGCAGCAAAAGAAATGCAGATACATGGGCTCTTGATCAACCAAGCAAAGTTTAAGATGTGGTCAAAAAACTGGCTTTAGCAAAAATGTTAAAAAGAATGCAGTTAGATCTACTCTGCTTGGATTGATGTTGTCACTTGGATTGATTTTGCATGAAGGTTAACAGCGCAGCAATTCTTAAACGGGACCGACGAGATCTTCACGCGGGTCATTATCAATAAAGTAAAGCAAAATACGCTCCACTTCCTGAGACATAGAATGCTACGCACATAGCAACTAATTGCATTTGAAATGTAAGTATGGTCATAAATCCACTCCCATCCGCGTGGGAAATTGTTTATTACAACCACAAAATCAAAAGTCTGTCTTAATTCGCACAAAACTTCTAATTTTCGCGTTCGAGAACAAATCAAAATTCAAACGCATTCGACCAGAAGTCCAGTGGAAATCCCTATCGTCACCATGGCACGAAGGTGTAATCTCAAGCTTCCGAAATCATCAAACGCCGCACACACACACACACCTACATTCATTCACCGGCCGTCCATAAAGTCCACACATCCATATGGAATGTTCCTCTGTTGCGGTGCTATCATTATGTCGGACATTATAAATCACCAGGATAACAATGGCCACCTCGTGCAGATTACCCCAGGCAGATATAAACTTAATCCCCATGTAGTCTGTCCCGCAATCAAATCCATGCAATTTAATTTCAATGCGACGCATCACACTCTGGCGACAGTAAAAGGCAGTAACCATGGCAGTGCCGGCAACCACACACGCTCGCTCATTCACCGCAGGACAAAAAGCTCTGAAGGACACGTCCCTCCTCAACAGATGGACTTTCGGTTAATCCTCAAACAAGGCTCCGCATTTATTGCAGTCCCACCCGGGAGGGGGTGGAATCTTTAGTCGTCGCTCACTCGTACCTATACACGAGCACATGCTGGGCGAGCGTGCTCAGGACAACGGCAGGATTGTGCAGCAACAGCAGAGCATATGCTTATCTCCCGTAACCCAGGACTCTTGATTCCAAAGCGAACCGAGTCGCTTCACTTCAAATTGAATTTCAAAAGTTAAGCACAATACAACACAGAAGGACGTTACCAATGACTGTAACGACGACGGCAACAAAAAAGAACGCCCAAACGACGATAACACGAAAACAACAAGCCATGCAACTGCCGCTCCCCGTCTTCTGCTGCTGCCGTTGTCAACGTGAGCCATCTTGGCCCGTGTACATTTGGTGGTGATTCAACTGTCAAATTGGGATTCTTTCCGGGCACAACAATATATCCAGCACCCCCTTCCCGCGCACGAGAGAGTGTATTGTTAGTTTTTTTATTTTCCGAAAGTAATTTGAGGTCCATGGCCTGCCTGCACACTCGAACTCCCGCAGGCACATCGGTGAGCAATTACCTTAAGGACCGTCTGTGCATCGGAGGGGGAGAGCCGCGGACAAAAGGAAAAACTCACATGAAATTCAGGGAAGCCACCCTGCAGAATGGAACTTTGCCGGGGAACTTTCCTGGACTTTTCGTCTTCGCTTCGCTTCTTCAAGGATGTGGGCCGTGAGTCGTGGGCGACGGACGGCGGCCAGTGGAACCTTTGTCCCCACAACTGGTATGTATACGCGTGTGTACGTGCGGAGTGTTGAAAAGTTTGAAATGTACTCTCGGTCGGGTAACTTTATGTGTGCAAAAGTTTATGAACAACCGGAGAATAACTGAACCAGAAATCCAGGACCCTCCGCAGCACCCCGGCAAATGTCTCTTGTAACAACGCTGTATGTAGCTGGTTGACAGGTTGGTCAGATCTTGTTTCCTTTGTAGCATTTGGTCCCCTTCAACCAGCTGTAGCAGTGATTGGTAACAACATGCTGCTCGTCGTCCAGATGACAGAAATGACACAATAAATCGGGTTACAGAGGAGTGACGTTCGGATACTTGACGAAGAAGTGCATGTGTTTGTGTTGTTGTTCTTGAGATTTTCTTTCTTTGCCGCTTTGTGTAAGTGCGTGGCTTTGTGTGGAGTTATGTGGTTGGTTTATGGTCTCTGCGGTGGAAAGTGATGTGTAACGTTGAATTAAGATATATGGTCGACGGGTACGGGGGTGCGGCGAAGGATGAAAAGTATCGTTGAGCAATTTCATTGACAGGGATGTCTGTGGCTAACCGTAATTAGGAAATCAATCTGCAGGAGGTAATGGTAATTGGCCGGTTTTCTGAGGCAGGGGGTGCTTCAGAGATTAAAGAGGTTTGGTCTTGAAAGGGCAAAATATTGAACTTCTAGTGAAATTAAAGGTGTGCCACAAAAGATGATCAATTACCGACACGGTTCATAGCTTTAATCATTAATTTGCAGGTGGAAGTAGGTATGTATTGCAAAGACACAGGAAGTGCATTCATTGGGGACACTTGTTTGCATCTCCGATAACCACATCTGTTGCGAAAACTTTTCAGGGACCAGTATGAATATTTGGAGGAAAAACGATGCTTCCAAGGTACTCGAGATTGTTGAATGAAAACGAAGGATACACGTCTAGTAGTACTCAAATGATGTCAATCGGATCGCGTCGAACGCCGCTCGGAATCTGGTTGTGATAGTAAAATATGAAATTAAACTTAAATTGCAATTAGCCGCTTGAGCTGTGAACTTTTAGTAAAATGCAGTTCTGGCAATGCTATGGACCGGATATTTGTCTTTCTTTTCTCCTTCATTCTCAATTCTCTTTCTTCTTCATTGGATGGTACTTTAATCAGTAGTGACCCTGAGCTTCAAATCTCAATCTTCTCGATCTAGCATCACTTTTAGTCGGATGTCTACAAGTTGATTAGGAATTTTTTTCCACTCACATGCAGCATTCTCCGTTGCGTCCTCAGTTCCACCATTCGCTAAGGCCTAACGTCTTTTCACTATAGTCCCCATACTCAACGTAGCGTATGTGCTTCTTCTTCTTCTTCTTTTTGTGGCGCTACAGTCCGGGGTGGACCTGGGCCTCAACCAACATGCCTCTCCAGCCAGCACGATCTTTCGCCAGCTGTCTCCAGTTGCGCACTCCAAGTTGGTTGAGGTCCTTCTCCACTTGTGTGCGCCACTTCAGTCTAGGTCGTCCTCTGTTGCGTTGTCCCAATGGCTCGTATGTGCTTAGGGCATTATATTCGTGGACAAGAAACTGTACACTTGAAGCGGTAGAAGAAGATTCGTCATCAGGAGAAGCATACTGACCTCGTGGGATCCTAGATTTCACTACCCTCTCTATTTGTCTCCTCAGCCAAAAGCGGTTTGTGTAAGTGACTTGACTTTTGATGTCAGTACTGATGATGTTATCCTTCTTTACTACGGGCACGTGCTAGATGAAGCTCTTCAAATATTTTGCCAGCACTGTGGTGCCCTGTTTTACAGATCGATAAAGCACCTTCTTCCTTGAGACCACCATTTACTTCGCTCTGCCCTCCTTACCTGGTAGACCGCTTCGAGAAACTTGCCTACGAATGGTCACAAACACCCTATTGACGATGCACATTTTGCGTTCAAACAGAGTGAAGAGAAATAATTCCTCTACCGTTTTCTTATGGGCTTCTCACATACCAGTGAAGAAAAAGGCTGAAGTGAGACGAATCATAGGCGCGACTCTCAGGTTACGATTCCGACCTTCACCAACCAGTGGGCTTCCCACATTCCTGTGAAGAAAAAGGCTTAAGTGAGACGAATCATCGGCGCGACCATCAGGTTACGGTTCCGACCTTAACCAACAAATACCTTCAGTTGTCTCGATCCTTCGTCCAATTTATCCAGCAGCGCATTCCAAGAATTCGGCTTTCCTAGTCTACATATCTCCAGTACAATCATGACTTTCTACGAAGTCCTCTATTACAATAGTGGCAAAAAACGTCTTTCGGGATGGAGTTGCACTCTTTCCGCTCTTCGATCATGCGTCTCCTGTCAACTGGAGTCTTCTGAGCTTAATATTTTCACCTCAGTTTGCACGTAGATCGGGTAAAACTTGTAAAAAAAGCTACTCCGCAATCGCCTCTGTTTTCTTTTGGATTACCAAGTTCCTGAGAAACGTTTTCTTCCACACTCTTCAAAGAGAGCGAAGTGCCTTTTGTATAGCATCCAAGTTTCGAACCCATACTTAAGTTTCGGCAACACCATCACCTTCAAGAGCAACTGCTCCAATGGTATGGAGAGTTTTCTTGGCTTGAAGAGTTCCCAAAGACTAAAGAGGTTTTTGTTGCATACGAGCAGCCGCATGCGCATTTGTCCTTCCATGCTATCATTGGCAGCTTTTGCCAATTTTTTGCCAAACTGAGTTATAACCTGCGATACTGTAAATTCGTGTCACATCGCCATGCACTTAAATAAAAGAGACCACAGGGTTGCGCATAACAGAGAAAAACAAATTTATTTATATTTACAATCATCTGGCCCTCGCCCATATCCCGAACTCAGTCCCTAAAGCTGTCTGAGTGCAAGTTAACACTTCGATCCAATCGTAAAAAACACCAAAAACAATCTGGAATTCATAAACATTATGGTCTATGACCCAAGCGATGCCAAAATCCAAGAAACCACTTGAATATCGAAATGATTTTCAAACATGTGCATCGGTTCACATTTCAACCCCCATCCACAACACATCAGATTATGAATACAAACAAGGTAACTTACTCCGAGTAGCATCCTACAAAATGCAATCGGAACTAAGAAGTCGAACGATCCAGTCATCGAGATCCAGTCGTCGGGCGGTCCAGTCATCGGACGGCCTAGTAGTGTTCATCATTTTATACTTGTAATATATAACCGTACGGTCTTTTTTTAAGCAAAGTCCTTTTTATTATTACTATGAATTAAATACATCAATTTGCATTAACCGATGGACGTGTACATCAAATTCAAAAAGCTGACGGAGCTGGTATCATTTTGCAGAAAGAGTATTAATGGATTTTATTAACCTGCCGGATACGTTACAAGCATTGCCAGCGATATGAACGAGTAGAACTGAAAGCGAAATAATGCATGACAGGGCTCCTTAACGGCGATGACGGCACAAATCCCGCTGTTAGGCAGAATGTCCCACTTAATTTGGACGACGATAGACAAGCATTCCGTCCCCCCAACTTAGACGAGGTGAAGATAGCAATGTCCAAGCTGAAATCGATCACAGCTGCTGGAGCGGACGGACTGTCCGCTGAACTATTTACAGAAGCTGCAGATGACCTGGTTGGGAGTATGCCCCAGCTCCTCTGTAAGATATGGTCGGAGGAAAGCATGCCCGATGAGTGGAATCTCAGCTTCGTTTGCCTGGTCCACAAAAAAGGAGACCCCTTTGACTGCGCCAACTACAGAGGGATTAGTCTCCTGAACATCGCATACAAGATCCTCTCTGCCGTATTGTGTGAGCGTCTGAAACCATTTGTCCATGACCTGATAGGTCCCTATCAGTGTGGTTTCAGACCAGGGAAGTCCACAATAGACCAGATCTTTACATTACGGCAGATCCTGGAAAAGACCCAAGAAATGCAAATTGACACTCACCACCTATTCATCGATTTCAAGGCCGCATATGACAGTCTGCATAGAGACGAGCTATACAGTGTCATGTCTAGTTTTGGCATTCCTATTAAAGTCGAATGATTGCAAAAGATGACAAGGGAGAACTTTCGCTGCTCCGTCAAGGACGGTAACGAACTCACCAAGACCTTCAATGTCAAAAAAGGTTTTAGACAAGGCGACGCACTGTCATGTGACTTCTTTAACATCATCCTCGAGAAGATCGTGCGAAACTCACAAGTCAACACCAGAGGCAAGGTCTTCCAGAAGTCAGTCCGATTGCTAGCTTACGCTGATGACATTGTTTTGATTGGACGAACACAGCGAGCCGTCAATGAGGCGTTTGATGGCATTGAAGAGGAAGCGGCTACAATGGGTCTGGCCGTAAATGAGGGCAAAACTAAGTAAATGCTGTCATCAAGGAAGGACACACAACATCGACGTCTCGGACGGAGCGTCACACTAGGCAGCAGACACTTCGAGGTTGTCAAGGACTTCGTTTGCCTCGGCTCCACGGTAAACAGGGACAACAACATCAGAATCGAAATCAAACGCAGAATCACTCTTACCAATTGCTGTTTCTTTGGGCTCAAGAGGCAATTGAGTAATGAAGCCCTCTCTCGAAGGACTAAATAATAATTGTTGGCGCTACAGTCCAGGGGGACCAGGGCCTAGCTTGCTCATCAACTACTCGTGTTGTGCGCGCTACTGTTCTTTCACGAGAAGAAGGGACCTACAGTTTTTTGCCGACTCCGAACGGCGAGATATGAGAAGCTTTCTTAGACAGTTATTACTCTTTGAGTGTTGTCAGCAGCTCGAAGGAGGTGGTGCCGTTAAATTCGAAAAATTGGTGTTGGGCTGGGAGTCGAACCTAGATGCTTTGGCGTGAGCGTCGCACTCTACCCACTACGCCACGGCGACCACGAAGAACTAAACTCGCTTTATATAACAGCTTGATCATCCCAGTCCTATTTTATGGCGCGGAATCTTGGACGTTAACAAAGGCGGGTGATTAAGCCCTTAGTCTTTTCGAGAGAAAAGTTTTGCGTGCGATTTTTGGTCCTGTTTGCGTTGATGGCATCTGGAGGAGAAGATTTAACGACGAACTCTATGGACTGTACAAGCGTCTGCGGATACAACGCTTAGGATGGCTAGGCCACGTTTTTGATCCTTTGATGATATCTGAGTTAGAAGATGAGACATTGAAATATCTATCGTCTAGACGAGCTCCAATAGCTTGGACATGCAGATCGTATAAGTGTACGCAACAGCACTCCATCGCCTCTAAGAGACGGCAATTTTGTGTGCAACTGATGCAAGAGTATGCCAACAGAGAAGGCGTGTTTGTTGAAAGTCGGGCCTGTCCTGTCCTGGAAAGTATCACTGCAAAGAAACAATTTCCAGAGATTTACAAAGCTTCAACTTCCATGTAACTTCCACATTCCAAGAATAATTAGAGACTACAGGGAGGGGCCCATTTGCTTAATTCATTTTCACGTGTTACGCATCGCCTTGTGTTTTATTCACCCCTTTTTGACAATCAAAGACTCTTACTCAGTCTGCGAAAAGAATTGCGACAGCCGATAGTCGCCATATTTGCAATTGGCTTTCCTCAATGATTACATAGTTCGGAACAGACTGCCCCGTAATTTGATTTGAGCTTCTCACTGCACAGAACTTATGACAGTATTGCCGCGAAGACCAACCTTGGCCCTCATAGACCTATAAATTTTCCAAAGATTCTGCCTTGCAGCTGCATGTCAAGCAATCGTGTAATGAAAGCAAATACTCTTGCTTATCTCCTTGCCTATCTCGTGCACAATCAAACCGATGACAACTGAGTTCTTTGAATTTGCATTTCGCAAATGAGATGGAACAGCAGCCCTTATCCTTTTGCATCGTTCACCCTTCATTTCCTTTAGAAATGCTGAGATAGTAATCTCTCACGAGTGGAACGCCTCCTCCGCCCACTCAGTGTGCAAGGGCAGTGAGGACATTTTAATCTCCATGCAAGAGGATAACGACTTTTGTCATTATTTCGTCCTTTTTGAAATATTTACCATCATTTGTTTCAATCTACATGCACAAGTCACTTCGTTGCGCGAGCACTCAACGCATTACCTGCTACGAGTCGTGAGTTGTCTAATTGAAACGACACTGCAAGGAAAACAAATCCCTCGTCTCGCCGAGAACCCGCCACCATCTCATTGCATTTCTTACGTTCTCGAGTGTTGGCGTTTTCCATTTTGCAGAGCACAGTTTCACCACTTCCGTTCTGCACAAAGAGCTTACACCACTCACGGTACGGGGCCGATTTGCAACGATGGCGTAAGCGGATTTGTGCTGGCATTTCCACTTGCTTGCGGAAAGAATGAGGCATAATTAAATTGAAGTGAATTTTCGGCGAAAATATCGCATACGCAGTGGGGGGTCGTGCAGAGCGCCCTCGGCGGGGCACCTACGGTATGATGAGTGTGTGCAGACAAGAGAAACATGATTTTCCCTTCACCTGCAAGCTCATGTTGCCGGTTTTGGTTGATCTGAGAAGTTCTTCTCGTCGGAAAAACTTCGGCGGAAGGATGTAGAAGAATTGGAGATGAGGACGTGCGTGAAATACAATAACTTTCATTTGGTTAGAATGTTACGAACGCTGGGTGAAGGAGTTATCTCCAATTATTATCCGCCTCCCTCTTGAGAGCGAGGACTGGGAAGGTTTTCATGCTTGCCAGAACTCGAGACCTAGCTTTTCACAGCCAGAATTCGGTTGCTTTCAGCCTCGTGTCAATGTCGAAAGGGTGTAGGGCAGCTCCCAAAAATTCCATCGAGCGTCACGATCCGGTTTCGAATTCAAACGAAAAACATAGCAAAAGTTCATCACGCACTAAAGTGCACATTTCAAAGTTACTCAAAATCAATGAAACTTTCATAGCACAATCGATGGTTGGTTTCCAGGAAAAAGGGAAAAAAATCCCAGTTAACTATCCTTCAATGCGTTCAACTTTCATTAAAAGTGAACATTTGCAGTGCACTTTAGAGCACAATGGCTGCATTTGCGACCTAACCCACGTATGCGCTTCGCAATTTCAGATGTCAGCAGAAACAGAAAACTGTTGGCCGTTCCCATGCGGGAGCAGCAAAACAGACCGTGTCCCTCACACAACCACAAAGTTTTAATCCATCAGATGAGTTGAACTCATTCAGAACGTAAAAGTTGCACAGGTCATAGAAATTGAGATACAAAACATCATCCACTGATGCAGCAGCACACGTAATATGACTTCAGGTGCTGGCTACATTTGTGTTTTGTATCAGAATTCTGCTGAATTCGTACTTTTTAACTTGTTCTCTGGCATTGCATTCCGCATGATGAGGCACAAATGTGAGACAAAAAACAGGACCACATGTGTATGTGACGGGGTTGTCAAATGAACTCTTCATTTGTCACAGTGTTTTGAGATTTAAAGTTGTGATGTTTGAAGAGTGTGAAGGGAAATGCCTGGAAGTAATTTTTGGGTTGGTAGCATGTGGATGCGATTAAATGTAAGTGCTGCTTTTTAACAAAATAGAAAGAATCAACGTGGTATACAT
Source organism: Eristalinus aeneus (assembly GCA_955652365.1). Classification (NCBI taxonomy): domain Eukaryota; kingdom Metazoa; phylum Arthropoda; class Insecta; order Diptera; family Syrphidae; genus Eristalinus; species Eristalinus aeneus. The sequence continues at coordinate 34,607,833 of OY019131.1, read as the reverse complement.
TATTAAGGATTTGTGAATACCAAACGGTATGTGAAGTGACTTCTAATGAGAGCAATCACAATTTGGTGTAGAAGAAAAAACATAGAATTATATTCTATGTTTTTATTTCGAATTATAATGATAAGGATATGTTTTCTTAAGTCCACAACACATTTACTGTAATTTTCAATTAAAGTTCTTCCCTCAAAAAACATGTAAGTATGAAGCGTTATTAGGTACCAACTATTGAGTCTATGCATGGAGTACGCCATACTGTTAAGGTGACATTAATGATGTGTTCACAGTTTAAAGCATTCGACAATACATTGTGAAGATGAATCTGTTTCGTCCAAAAGGAAATCACAATCTGTTAGAACTGAGCATGAAACGGAGGACACTTAAGAAACTCGCTGCAAAAGCAATAGGTCAGGTTGTGTTGAAATCAATGGAAGCCGATAGGTCAACCTAAAGGTTATTCAAAAAAATACTAGGTATGCCGGTATTAAATGAGCGTTTTTTCTTTTGAAAATAAAATACAAATTATTAATGAGAAAGTAAAAATATTTTATTCAAAGTATTGGCCATTGTTTCCTAAACATTTTGACCACCTTTCTGCCAATTTGTGAATACCACGCCAATAACGTCTTTTAAAGCAAACCAATCAGACACCCAATTTTCGACCTCCACGTAGGAATCAAAGTGCTGCTCAGCCGATGCGTGTCCTATCGATGAAAACAAATGGTAGTCGGAAGCAGCCAAGTCTGGTGAATACGGCGGGTGGTGTAGCTGCTCCCAGCCAAGTGTTTTGATTGTATCCTGAACCGGTTCTGCTTTGTGTGCAGGTGCATTGTCATGGAGCAAAATTACCGTGCCGTGTCTTCTGGCCCATTCTGGTCGTTTCTCGATCAATGCATGGTTCAAATTGATCATTTGTTGTCCGTAGCGATCAGTATTAAAGGTTTCACCAGGGTTTATGTGCTCGTGGTACAGCACACCTTTCTGGTCCCACCAAACACACAGCATTGACTTCTTGCCGAATCGATCTGGTTTTGCAGTTTGGTTGTCTCAAATTAACAGATGATTTCCATTTAAGATTCTTAAAATAAATCCGTTTTTCATCGCCAGTAACCATGGAAAACCGATGCAAAACCGATTTTCTTTCGTGAAGCAAAAAAAAAAGTGTTTTTTCGGTTTTCCATCTGTCGTTCATTCAATTCATGTGGCACCCATTTTTCACACTTTTGGATCCTTCCCATAACTTTTAAACGGTCAGAAATTGTTTGTTGTGCAACATTTAACATTGCTGCCATTTGCTTTTGACTCAAAGTGTCATCTCCATCCAATATCGTTTGCAATCCGGCGTCTTCAAACTTTTTTGGCTCACATCAAAATCATTATTTCTGAACCGTTGAAACCATCTTTTGCATGTTGCTTCTGACAGAGCATGATTACCATATGCCACGACAAGCATTCGATGCGACTCTGCAGCACTTTTCTTTAGAAGAAAACAAAAAAATGAATGCTTGCCGCAAATCATCACTTTCTGGTACAAAATTCGACATTTTTAACACGACGAAAAAATATGATGTTGTCTGTTCAATGACTTCATGTACCATATTCTAAATATTTTTTACAGATGTCATAGCAAACAAACAAAAAAAATAAGGACTTGTTCACAAAAAATGTTCCCTATCGAGATATTTGTATCTTGATGCTCACTTCATACCGGAATATCGTAAGAAGCAATTTTTTAAAAATTTCCCATTTTTCTATAGCACCTCCTCGTTCAAGCTACTGACTGCATTCAAAAAGTATAAATTGTCTATGAAAACGCTATTCTTATTTCGTCATCCGAGATCGGCAAAACCAGTAGGTCTCTTCGGTCGACCACCACGGTGAGTATCTTAGGAAACTAGGCTCTGGTCATCTAGAACCAGTCATCTACAGCCAGTCAACTAGCGCAAGATCAATTGTTGAAGACAATCCATGCTTTCTTTAAAAGGAGCACTTAAAGAATGTGGCCGCCGTTTTGTAGTGGGCAGAGTGCAACACTCATACGCCTAAGGTCCAGGTCCCTCGGCACCACCTCTTTCGAGCTGCTGTCAACACTCAAAGAGTTATAACTGTCTAAGAAAGCTTTTCAAATTTCCCTGTTCGGCGTCGGCAAAAGACTGCGCTCACACCACGTGTAGTTGATGAGCAGGCAAAGCGCTGGTCTTCCTATGGATTGTAGTGCTACCCAATTATTATAAGATGCTTCAGTGGAAAACTCCAGATGAGAAAACTCAAAGTTAGCTACAAAAGTCTTGAAAATACGATGATTTAATGAAGATAACACCAATGGAATCAATTCACAGGCTTGAAGTTTATTCAAATTAAGTTGAGCGTTCGGACATCGCTGTAAGGCTTCAACGTACGATTCAGCAATGACGGACACTGTAAGAACTCGAATCATCGTGAGTATTTAGGGGAGAACACTTTTTTAAGAATCTAGGCAAAAAAATCTGACAAATATTCTGGCATAATTTAACTGCAAAGAAAGGCAGATCGTTGTTTGAACATCGATCAACGAGAGCAGCTGGCCTTTTGTTCACACAACATGCAATTGTTTAACTGCAGCTTTTTCTACAAGACGAAGTCTGTTTAAAAAAAAAGGAGAGATAAAAATTTCGCGGACTACGTACATTCTATTCTCGATTTTTTATTTTGCAATGTTGGTACACTTGATGAACATAATAATATTAATAATAATTGTTGGCGCTACAGTCCACAGGCGGACCAGGGCCTAGCTTGCTCATCAACTACTCGTGTTGTGCGCGCTACTGTTCTCTCACCAGTAGAAGGGACCTACAGTTTTTTGCCGACTCCGAACGGCGAAATTTGAGAAGCTTTCTTAGACAGTTATTACTCTTTGAGTGTTGTCAGCAGCTCGAAAGAGGTGGTGCCGTGAAATATTAGAAAAATTGGTGTTGAACTGGGAGTCGAATCTAGACCCTTCGGCGTGTGAGCGTCGCACTCTACCCACTACGCCACGGCGGCCACGCTTAGTCAACATACTTTTAGAATTTCAGCTTTATAGAATATAGCCTGGCCTTCTTTGATGGTACCATCTCTTTCTAGCTGCTGAAAACACTCAAATAGAGCCGGCAAGAAACTGTAGATCGCTTCTACTCGTGAGAGCGCACACAACAAGAGTAGCTCATCAGCAAGCTACGTAGGCCCTGGTCCTCCTTTGAACCGTAGCGCTACCCAATTGTTATTATTATTTTATAGGATTGGCCTTATCTAGATAGTTCGATTGAAAAACAAGTCTTATCGATCGCTCGACTAAATAACAATGCATCCTATCAAAAACCAAAGCTCCTTTTTCATGGTATAATTTCATAATGCAACAGTCTTATTCAGAGGCTTAGAGAATAGGACAAAATCGATTTCCGACGTTCCTCGATCGCTTCAAGAGAAAGCTCCATCATCTGCCTTTCCTCATTGTGAAAATTCAACCGACGAGTGCTACAATCATCATTCAAGACAAATTTTTGTAAATGCAAAAAAAGGAGGGACAAAAAATTTGGGGATAATATACAGCTAAACAGCGCTTTCCTTCTTCGAGTTTTGAGATCCAAATAATTTCACAACTGCGCGACTGGAAGTCAGTCCGGCGATTGGTGAGGTTGGTTGAATTACCTGGGCGTTATAAAAGGAAGCTATTTCGTCAGGGAAATTTTCACCACTTTGAACGTACAACTTACATCCTAATCGTACCCCAACATCCTCACCCCATTTTTCAAAGCGTTCTCTTTTCTCAGCCTACTGAACTCCTTGTCCTGTTGTTCTCATGTTTTCCTAGTATTACGGGTACCTTATCCGTTACTAATTTAGAAACTCAAAAGTTTTTGTCTTTTCACATTTCGTAAGCTATTCCTTAAAATTCGTATTTGTGCAGTAATCTGCGTACAGTCATGGCGCTAATATCTTTCTCCTCTTCGCCTAAGCTGGGAATTTTGTTACATTCGGTCAATATTCACTCTTCGTCTAACTCACTACTGCATGTTATCTACTGCGTTATCATTAGCACCCTACATAACTCAAGACATGAATTTAGAAGCAAGAGCTTAAAATAAGACCTGGCTTTTTGAAATAACTATACACAGCTTTCGAAGGTTATTACCTCTTGCATCAAATATGTTTTTTTGCATGAAAACTGGATGTCGCAGTTCAATCCTGCCACGGCAACGGGTTTTAAACGTTTTATTTAGGTATAAATACATATCCTGGCTGCCACGCCGTAGTGGATAGTGTGGAACACTCTCACAGAGAATGTCTACGTTTGAACCTCGGCTGAACAATCCGAATTTTTTCAAGGCAGCACCTCTTTCGAGCTGCTGACCACATTAAAGGAGTAATAAAAGTCCAAGAAAAAGCTTCTTAAATTACGCCGTTCGGAGTCGGCAAGAAACTGCAGGTGTATTCTACTCATGACATAGCTGTAGCGCGCACAACACGAGTAGTTGATGAGCAAGCTAGGCCCTGGTCCTCCTGTGGAATGTAAGAATGAAAGACTTAATCACTTTGAGTTGTCCATCACTCCGTGGTTTGTTGACTCCTAATAATTTGGCTTTATGGTACTTTACAAATCTTCTGGTGTGCAAAATAAAAATATGTGTGGTTTGTAGTCTTTATAAATTTACTTTCAAATCGTAACAGATGCTAATATTTAGCAGAGGCAGTAGAAGCCGGTCTAGTCCACAAAGCGGGAGGGGTTGGGTCACCCAATTAAGTGCTTTCATTTATTTTTTGACCCCTGCAGCCAAGTGGGCCGAATCATATCATGTTGCAGAAACACTTTGACATAGCTTTCGGTCGTTCATGGCAAATTTATGATACGATGTACGGCTCAGACTTCTGCGCTTGGGCCATACATCGCTCAGCTCCCGTCAGTGTCCGTTGCAATAATCCCTTTCTTTAATGTTTCGAAATGAAAAATCAACTTTCGATATCTTCCAGTGTTAACTTTTACGCCACTCAAATTCCTTGCTTTTATCAATAAATCAAAATTTCTTTAACCAAACGGAAATTTTTCGATTATCCACTCCCATTGATTCTGCGGGTCCACATAACATTTGTTAAGGATTCAGATTCAGAAAAGCCCACAGTGTAATGATAATAATTGTTGGCGCTACAGTCCACAGGGGGTCCAGGGCCTAGCTTGCTCATCAACTACTAGTGTCGTGCGTGCTACTGTTCTCTCACGAGTAGAAGGGACCTATAGTTTATTGACGACTCCGAACGGAAAAAATTGGGAAGCGTTTTCTTAGACAGTTATTACTCTTTTTGTGTTGTCAGCAGCTCAAAAAATAAGAAAACAATTTTTGAACAATTCGAAAAATTCATGTTGAGCTGGGAATCGAGACCAGACCTGCTGCGTGTGGGCATCGCACTCTACCTACTACCTCACGGCGGCCATTATCATTCTTTTATTCACAACACCAATGATTCTTCTATCCCCTGTTCTCTAGTGCGGAAGACTTGCTTTCAAAAGTCGCATTGTTGAAAGGAATGTTATTACTGTCAATAAAACAAATACGGAATTGCTAATGAAGCAGCGCATTTTGTTCTTGACGAAATATCTCTCGAATAGTACTCAATGCACTGGGTTATGATGCATTTGCAAATATTGGAACAACTCCAGAAAAATGGCACTACACCCAATTGCTGCTCAAATAGTCTGCTTACATGCAGAGATCGCTAACCTAGCTGTATCTATGTTCATGGCATGCAAAGTTAGACAGACTTCACAGACGGTGAACGAAACCTTAAAAATTAAACAAAAATGTGTCTTACTCTTAAGCAAACATTTTAGAAAGTTAGAAAGTACGAGGTACTTATATTTCCAATGATGTCTGTATTCGTGAATATCACCGATGGATCTTGCACTATTTTCTCCAATCCTCGAAGCACTTCAAAACTCGTTTTGGATGGCCAAATTCAACTCCTTCAATGCAGAGTTCACCTCCAAAGCGCAGTGTTGTCTTTTAAAGGTTCCTTTCAGTTTTGGAAACAAACAAGAAGTCACCGGGCCTAGATCTGGTAAGTGTTTGCCACCAACTACATAAGCGGCAATCGTGTTACCACAGACGAAAAGGCAATTTGAGTTCTTTCACAACTCTCCGCGTAAATTGCACACAATTCAGAAGCAATGCTCCCAATTGACAGCTATTACATGGTGTGATATGTTTCAGTAATCCAAACATATTTATTGTTAATTTTTTAATTTTAGCAACTAAAGGTTTAAATCAAAAATAGTGCAAATAATTATTTTTTGTGTCTTGTCCTTTTGCGTTTATAAATTCCTGCAATCTGTTCATCGATCCGACTAGGATTCTTGTTAATTTTTTGCCATTCTTCATACAATGCTGTCTTCAACTCTTCTCTGGCACAAGTGGTTCTTTTTCGAACTTATTTTTCTAAAACAGCCCAAAGATGCTCTATGGGCTTAGGATTCGGACTTTTGGAGGAATGCGGCAACACATTTTTTATGTTCCAAATACAAAAATCTTTTTTTATACCGGCTGTGTGCTTTGGATCATTATCATGTAACAGCATTACACCCGGCGGTAGTCCCAATTTGTCTTTGGTTTCGGGAATACAACGTTTTAGGATATCGACGTATCCAGACTTTGTTAAATTTCCTTCAATTACATGAAGAGAACCAACTCCGTCTGTTGCCATTGAACCCCAAACCATTATGTTCCCGACACCTTGCTTATCTGAAGAAGAGACATTTTTGGGATCCAAAGCAGTTCCGTCCCTTCTCCACACAAAGCGTCGACCATCACTACCGAAAGTGTTAAATTTTGATTCGTCACAAAAAATTACTTAATTCCAGAACTCATCCGTCTTCTGAATGTACTTCTTGGCATATTCCACTCGTTTTTTTAGGTTTCTTTCTGATAAGGCTGGCTTTTATCGAGGTGTGCGGGCTTTTAGATCATTTTTATGTAAAAAAATTGCGCACTTTTTGCGGATGAACTTGTGTAATTTTTCCTTTCTGCAAAGTTTTGTCAATTTCCACAGCTGATTCCTTCCTTGTTTCTATTTAATAATAGTTGTTGGTGCGACTGTCCACAGGGGGACCAGGGCCTAGCTTGCTCATTAACTACTCGTGTAGTGCGCGCTACTATTCTCTCACGAGTAGAAGGGACCTACACTTTTGCCGACTCCGAACGGCGAAGTTTGAGAAGCTTCCTTAGACAGTCATTACACTTTGATAATTTCAGTAGTTCGAAAGTGGTGATGCCGTGTAAAATTCGAGGTTTCCAGCCGGGAATTGAACCTCGACCCTTCGGCGTGTGAGGGTCGCACTCTACACACTACGTCACGGCGGCCACATTCAGTGGTTAACAAACCTTAATCAACAGCCTTCAATATTATAAAGTCTTTTAAAGATAACGGTTTTCATCAACGCGTTTCGGGAAGTGGAAGGCCTCCAAATATTTCTACGGATCAAAGTAAACGAGGAATTTCAAGGGTGTTAAATAAGTAAAAAATAAAATGGTGGAGTGGGACGCTCACAGACCAAAGGGTCTAGGTTCGATTCCCAGCTGAACACCTCGAATTTTTCACGGCACCACCTCTACTGAAATTATCAAAGTGTAATGACTGTCTAAGGAAGCTTCTCAAACTTCGCCGTTCGGAGTCGGCAAAAAACTGTAGGTCCCTTCTACTCGTGAGAGAACAGTAGCGCGCACTCCACGAGAAGTTGATGAGCACACTAGGCCCTGGCCCCCCTGTGGACTGTTGCGCCAATAATAATTATTATTATTATATTATTATTATTATAACCACAGAGTAAATTTCGCGAACACTATAATTTTGTTCATAATACTCAATTATTAAAGCGTAAATATCACGGGACGTCCGTTTATTTTTCATTTTTTCAACAAAAAAAACTTAATTAAATAAATATGCAATTTTAAACAACTTGACAGAAAAGCGGAGATAATGTTTGATCAAAGATATAAATAAAAAAGCAACGGTACAATATTTATGGCCTTGGAAACCAAGTGTCCCAGTTTCTTTTTGGTCCCATGACTGCACTATTTTAGATATTAAACTTTAGTTGCTAAAATTAAAAAATTAACAATTAATTTGTTTTTGGACCACTGCAACGGTATTAAACTGCAGTTTCATATATAATTTATTTCATTTTAATATATTGAAAAATGGCTGAGATATTTCAAGCTGAATTTGAAGGTAATAAGTGTCCCAGTTTTTTTTGTTTTTTGGTTCACTGTATGTCGGTTACAAATTATTTCGTCCGTGTTCAAAAGATGGCGCTATATGCGTGTTATGGCTGATCTTCGAAGCAATTAACTAATAAATGACTTCGAGGCGTGACAATTGTCAGAATTACTGTGTATCAGGATCTGTTTTAGACAACATCATTGTTGTATGTACCGCTGCAAATGCACAGACTTGTCTCAAATTAAACGAAATTGCGGGAAGTTTTGATTTTAGTTTTTAATTGAAGAGGATGAAAGGGGAAACCTATCGAATTTTTGTAGAGGCTTATGTTAAATTTTCTTCAGCGATTGAAGTTAGAAGAGAAGGAATTAGAAGCTTTACTGGATCAAGATCCGAATGCAACGTGAACTCGTAGAATGGTTTTAAGTAACTCACCACACAATTTCCGTTTGGTAAAAGAAATGATGGATTTATTTAAAGCAAACAAATTGGGAACCGAGCGAGTTTTAACCTAGAGATATCGAGAGTCAATTTTCATCTCGGAACTGCTCACCGAGGTAAGCACCACACATACAGCCGCTCAGCCACCCACCGCGATGTTTCATGTTTCGCTAATTAAAGGGGTTGAACCAGAGGCAGCATAGCTTGACTAGGACGCTAGTAGTACGCCGCGAGAAGCTCGGCACCGCAAGGAAATTGGGTGCCGAACGAGTTTAAACCGAGAAATGTTGAAGGGCGACCACCATGCATGTACCAAACTATTGCAAGACCCTAATCTTGAAATTAGAAGTCCTCAGACTGCTTTTTGGATTGTGTAAGCCCCCCAAACCACTCTTCGTCGCTTAAGCGTTTCACCATTTTGGTAGGCATTGCCCATTGAACTTACGCTAAGGGTTATTACCTTCTTCAAAAGCCACAGCTCTGAGCCTCCCTCAAAACTGTATTGTTATTCCGATGTTAAACCTCTGACGGGTCGGCGCTTTGCAAACCAAAGAAATGGTGGGCACCAAAAAAGTCTCAAATACTGATTACATGTAAACTTTAAAACAGATAGCATTCGAAAGATGTTTTCCAAGTTCAGCTCACCTAAGCACTCTGTAGGGCCATACCCATCTCACACCAGAGCAGGCACATCTGGTGCTGCTGCTTCATCAAGGAATCCCTCACAACCGAAGTCAAACGTAAAAACCAAACCCACAACGAGTCAGCCATGTTCCACTGCCACCACCGCACACCATCGAGTGGAAAGCCAAACCAAATGGTCTCTGAAGCTGCAAAAGTTCAAAACAACTCGAATAAATACTGTTTTCCCGTTTATAGGGGGCCTATGGCCGCCTCAATCCCACTGGGCGAAGTGATTTCCTTTGGCTCACAACATGCAGTTAATTGTTCGTTTCGTGTAATTTGAAATCGTTCCGCACTTAAACCGAACAGAACAAGTAAACCAAATAATAAATTTACAAGCCACCCCGCCGCGATAGAAAACATTCAAATTATTCAATTTCAGAGGCAACCCACACGCCAGCCCGACCACCTCGGGAAACATATTTGCCGTGCCGTGCCTCTCGCGGCGAACTGCGAGCGTCCTAGCCAAGCCGGGTGTAGCTCTGCCGCCTCCGGTTCAACCCCTTTAATTAGCCAAAACATGAAACAGCGCCGGGCGGGCGGCTGAGCGGCTGTATGTGTGGCGCACAACGGATTGCAAAACGCTAATACAACAGATGTTAAGACATCTCCCACGTCGTACTCCTGGTTTCGGTTCGATGGGGACCCCGACTGCTAAACCTCCACAGTCGCTGCTGGAGTTGTTAACACCCACGAAACATTGCTCCGCTAATTACAATCGCTGAGTCGCACAGCCCAACACACACGCAGCCCGATTCCGGGTCATTCTCTACGTGCTCAGCTGTGCATGCATTTTAAAAGATAAACGAAATTGTGAGTGGGGCGTTGGCGGGGCCGGGTATCCTTCGCACTGAACGGAAAATAATTGAATAAGGACATTGCAGTTAATTCGAGTTAAATGGACCGCCACACACCGCAGAAGCCACAAGATCTCAAAGACGGGTGGACCCCCCATTGTGAGTCGTATCCTCGCAATCATTTGGACGCGTTCAGGATATCCTGCTCTCTGTTGCTGTTAAAAGTCATTCGGATCCTCCCTGCCGCAGGAAATTATCTGTCTCAGCCGGCAACAGGAAGACACACATCGTTTGCCAGCGATGTAGGACTTTTCTTGGCTTTTTCTCACACACATACAAGGACTAAAGGAACTGCTTATCGTTAAAATAACACATGGAACGTGTAATTAATGGAGTGCCATGCAAATGAAGAGGATCGCCTTAAATCACTCACACGTATCATGGTTACAAGGCACTACAAGGCAGCATTACGAAGCGGTGTCATCGTCATCGTCGGCGCGATGCCGTAACGATGTGTTGGTGCGGCACGGATAGTGTGATCCGAATGGTGGCACAGCAGACAATAATTTCTGAAGGTGTAACACGATGAGGAACTGCAGTAGCGGCAGGTGTGAGCTGCATAGTGTGTGCGGTAATTTGAAGTTTCCAGCTCCTGCATGGAGCCGCACGTCCTTTCTGTGCAAAGTACGCTATCTGCTGTCAGGTCACATGCGGGTACTGACGAACATGTACGTAGCACATGGATGGATAATTTGCATTATTTGAGTTTGAAGCGCTGCGGACAACGAATCGAGCTGTTTATGCGCCAAAGTCTGAAATTACAGAAGCGGCCAACGGGTAAGACAGCAGTAGTGAAGTGGGTGTCTTATGGCGGACCCACCTTGCGTCTCACAGTGAATAGGATATTAAATTCTATCCCGTTGTTTGGGAAAGGATGAACGCAAGCGCATTCTCTCTCGTCAGGGACTCACCGAGTCACTGCTTCTTAGCTCAACCCCCCGGACAGCCCACATTCACTGCCCGTTTACAAGTAGGACGACCGCATAAATGTCAGAATAACAGATACTATGCGGATGCAGTGCCAAATAATTAATACAGCGCGTGTCGATGAAATTAAATTTATCTCGTGACATTACAAAAGCAATGATCTATGAAAATGGCTGCCCGCTGCACAAAACAAATAATAATTTGTTTCGCAATCAGTTATTAATTACGGCGGATGTCATTTGGATTCGAGCGCGTCGCGGGCACCCGCGGTTTGCCGATGATTTGCTGCAGTACTGCAGTCGTGTGTGTCCCAAAGGGGGGGCATTGTGCATTAAACGGTTTATTTCCACAATGTGTCGAAGGTCTTACGCAAGTCGAAATTGACGGGTCTTTGCTGCACTCGATTGCCTTAGCATGGTTGCATCGGTTTAATTTGACAGGTGGCATAAAATGAAACGACATGTGTGTCACCTTTTGTTTGAGGGTGCGTGCGCTTTTGACATGCTGATGCAACGGATGTCGGTTCATGCGAAATGTTACAACATGTCATCTGTAGACGACGCAGACAGTAACTGACATGTTGACAGAGGCATTGAACTTGTTGAATATTGCGCTCGACTGAGTTTTACGGTTAAATGTGCTGCTCATGGTTTTGACCGGCTTGCGTGGAAAATTGTTTCTCATATATGCCTAGAAGGCAACAGCGCGAATTGGCAATCTTTGAGAGTCGGTAGCTGAATGTCGGTAAACATGGATGCATTGGAAGCAGTGGCATTTACGCGAGGAACATGTGACCTTTGAAAGCAAATGTAAATTCAGAGGATCATAAGCGCAGTCCACTCTCCCATCGTGAATAGAAATGATAAAAAAGCGACGGACGCATCGGACAACAACCATTCGCAGGAAGCTTCAATGCTGAGGACTGAAGAAGAATGGATGTGCACTGTGGAGTGGAGTTTTTTTTTTGAAAGAAATAAATGCTTCTCCTCCAGGTTTTAGTTTGTAAATGGAAAACTCATACTTTGGATGTGGCAGTGAATTTAGCCATGACAGTTTTTCTACAACAGAAGAAGTGCGGCGTATATTTTGAACTCTTCTTGGAAAGGCGTACGTTGAATGGGTGTCTAAGATTAATTCTTGCCAATACCTGTTTCCCTATGCTTGAATGGCAATTGAGTATCAAGCCACGGCAATCTTAAGGGAAGATAAGGAAGTCTTTTATCAGGGAAAGTTCTGCGTTCAAATGCGTTTCTCTATTTGCGTGGTGTTTTAATGAAAAATATTAAACCATATACTGTACGGTGGCTGCCGTGGTATAGTGGGTAGAGTGCGACACTCAAACGCCGAAAGTCCAGGTTCGATTCCCAGATGAACACCTTGAAATTTTCGCGGCATTACCTCCTCCGAGCTACTGACAGCACGCAAAGAGTAATAACTGTCTAAGAAAAAGCTTCTCAAAATTGGTCGTTTGGAGTTGGCAAAAAAAAACTGTAGGCCCCTTCTACTCGTGAGAGTACAGTAGCGCACACTACATGAGTAGTGGATGAGCAAGCTAGGCTCTGGTTCCCTGCGGACTGTCGCGCCATATAATCATTATTAATGTACGGCCTGTACAGAGGCTTGAACATTGTCAGACGTCTACAAATTTCATGGCGAAGATGATTTGGGCACGAAGAACACAGTGGACATCAATCCAGAAGCAAAATAGAAAGGTTTGTTGGTTGAGGCCCAAGTTCATTCCAGAAAGTTGCACAGAGAAATGGCAATACGCAAGCGCAAAAGGTTTTCAAGCCTGCTCCTGCGGCGTGACTTCAAAGAAATCCAGCGATTTTGCGACGACTGGAAGTTGAAAATCAACTTCCAGAAGTGTGAAACTATCCTCTTCCGGACTCCATTATACAGGGCCTCAAGGGATACGAAGAAGAATTGGCGCAAGTTCGGCATATTGGACCCACAGGGTCAGCCACTAGCCGTAAAGAGTGTAGTGCGATATCGTGGCATTATGTTGGCCCAGTATCTGTATGGTGGTATCCATGTAGATACAGCTTTGACGACAGCTAACAAATGCTTCGCTATGGCAAGTGGGTTGTTTTTTAACAGCCAACTTGACTCTAAAGTAAAGAGAATCTGCTACACGGCCCTCATCCGGCCAATTATGGGGTATGGCTGCCCGGTGTGGTTCAATGTGAGTCCTTCCCAAATGGAAAAGATGAGGGTCTTCGAGAGACAATGTCTTCGTGAATGTTCAAGAAGTACAGAACCCCGGAATCTGACCACAAGAAGTTCTATCCTAATGAGGTCTTGTATAACGAAGCAAACGTGAACAGGGTTGATAATTTCATTATTAAGCTGATTCGGAGGCATTTTTAACGAGCCATAACTTCTGAAAACGATCTCGTATTTGGAGCCTACTACCCAAATGAAGAGTACCACGAGAACGCTCGCCGAAGGGGTTTCATTTCACCGGAAGCGTTCTTGTATCTTGACCGCATTGGACTGATCCAGGATGTGGAGGCATGTCCACTTATCTTCCACGTGGTGAGAAGGACGGTGGAGAGGCCACTGATGTACGACGACAAGGTCGCAAGTGTCGCAGGTCCAGATGCTCACCGGTTCAGCACATCCGTCTCCATCCGTGATAGGATGGACACGAATAAAGCCCGGGGGCTCTATTGGTGGTTAGAGCCACACCAGGATCCCCAGCTCTTGTCAACCTAGATAGGTTTTAAGTTGGTCCCCCATGGCCAACTTTCATTTAGGATAAGTTAGGATAGGTTAGGTATTAAGATACAATTTAAAAAAAAAAATAAGCCGTAAGTGTATCCAAGTTAGAATAGGTTATATTAAGTTAGATTAAGTTTTTATTAAAAAAATAGATAACTAAGTTTTTTAAAACTTTATATATTAGTCGTGCCTAGGTTAAGCATTTTCTTCCTAGTTTTAAGACAACATTAGTAATATACAAAATAAAATGCATTTTTAAACTAAACTAAACTAAGGTTTTCAAGCCAGAGTGGATTGCCATAAAGATGTTGCCTTTCTTTTATTGGGATTGGCAAGAATCTCTGCTTCGAGATGATCCTCAATGTAAAAACAACAGATGCTTCTATGTACTATCAACAATTTAACCGTCTGTAGGAAGTTATCATTGTCAACTGTCGATTGTGTTCTATCAACAATTTGAACGCCTGAAAAAAGTTATCGCTTAGAAGTCATCGTCGGCGCGATGGCGTAACGATGTGTTGGTGCGGCAGGGATGGTGTAATGCGAATGTGGGCAAAGCAGACAATAATTTCTAAAGGTGTAACACGATGAGGAACTACACAGGGTGTTCAAGCCAGAATGGACTGCCAGGAAAATGTTGACTTTCTTTTAGTGGGATTGGCAGGAATCTCTGCTTCAAGATGAGCCTCAACGTGAAAACAATACATTCCTCTGTCTACTATCAAAAATTTAACCGTCTGTAGGAAGTTATCACGTTGATGAGGCTAACTTGAACATTGTTTTCTATCAACAATTTGAACGTCTGAAAGAAGTTATCGCTTAGAAGCCGCTGGCTTCGGTGCAAAGAAGAGGAGTTGTGTCTCTTTTTTTTTCGTATTTATTACTTACTATCAAAATAGCTTACGAACTAGACAAAAATCGCTTAAAACTAACAAACAATTAAATTTTAAATAACTGGCTCTTCTCGGGCACTCTAAGCTAACCTTAACTTAACGCTATGTCTTTTGACGTCCCAACAAACTTCTTTTCTCTTGCTGGAGAGTTTAACGTAAGTTCAGAAAAAAGTTAATTCAAAAACTTAGTGCCTAAACAAATTGTAACTTAATCTAACTTAAAGAACCTAATTCCTATAACTTTAAACTAGCCTTATGTATTATAAAAAATTAACACTGTATAAAGGTTGTCCTTTATATTTCGGGATTGGACAACCCTTGTGTCGCAATCTGGCGACTGCCAGCTCTATTGACATTTTTGAGGTTATACGTACTCAGAACGTTTTGACATACGAGCGCTATTTGTGTTGTTTACAGTAACTCAAAGGATTCATCTCGCCCAAAAAATGGAATTATGTCGTGAACATTTTCTTGCGATTATGTTTTACAAATTTCGACGTGAATTAACTCAACAACAGTGCATCGATGATCTTAATTCAATTCTTGGCGATGAAACTCCATCAAGGACCCGTGTTTATCGATAGTACAGTGAATTCAACCGAGGCCGTAGTTCACTCCAGGTGCAGGTCGTACAAAATCAGTTGTTGTTCCGGAAACCATTGATGCTGTGAGCCAACTGATATTGCAAGATCGTCATGTGACCCATCGTGAGATTTTGACAACCTTAGCCATTAGTGGGATCAGCATACATTCTATATTGCGTGAACATTTGATCGTCAAATAATTTGTTCGTGTTGGATCTCGCACAATTTGTCAATCGCTCAAAAAAAGGCTCCTGTTGATTGGTCGAAAGAAATTTTCCAAAAATACGATCGCGGTGCTTCGAAAAACGTCTATGACATCGTGACAGATGATGAATCATAGATTAACGCATGTGAATCCGAAAGTAAATAGCAGTCAACTCTATGGGTGTTTCAAATTGAGTCAAATCCAACAGAATTTGGTCGCGCACGAAGCACTTAAAGGCAAATGGCCGCCTGTTTTTTTTGGAAAACTAGACATGTCGCACCCGTACCACTCGAACAACGCAGAACAGTCAACTCTGAGTGGTATACAACCGTTTGTTTTCCAGTTGTCTTCCAAGAAATCAGGAAGACCAACCGCCCAAAACGGATCACTCTTCACCACGAAAATGCGAGCTCTCACACATCGGCTCATAAAACTGCATTTTCGAGCACTCAAAACATCGATTTGATGAGTCATCCGCAGTATAGTCCTAACTTGGCACCGAACGACTTCATTTTATTCCGGTAGGTAAAAAATAAAATGAGAGGTCAACGTTTTTCGACACTTGAAGAAGTGTTTTGGAGATACCTCAATCAGAGTGTCAAAAGTGCTTCAACAATTGCTTCAAACGCATGCAAAAGTATATAGATCTTAATGGGGGATATTTTGAAAAACAATAAAGCTATTTTCGATGATTAATATTTGTTTTTGTTTTCTTATCCGGAAATATAAAAGACAACCCTTGTATATTGTGTTTATATGTATATATACATAAACCTTTTTTTGCCGCATATGGTTGAATTAAATATCTATATATGAACAATTTATTACTTATAATTAAATGCGTTTTTTTTCACCTTAAACTACCTTAAAAACTACCAAAAAAACTATGTGTGACGTGGCCAGACGGGGATAGACGCCTAATCTGAAGCGTGCGACCGGCTAGGTCAACCAACCCCAATCTACCCCTGTTCTAAAGGGGTCGAAGACGGAGTTCCCACATTCGTGCCCAACCACCAATATTTTTTGTGTTGACGTCTACAGTCAACGATGTCTCGGAGGGAGGCGGACGTACTGAACCGGAGATGATCTTCAGTTCTCAGCTCAACGACAAAACGGTCTTAGTTGAGTCGCCCATCCACTACGTTACGAGCGATGTGAAAGATTATCGGACCGGCATCTTTGTCCTGTATCAGACCGTTCTGATGCAAGTATTCGAATGCTTCTGGGGGGACGAAGCCAGCATGTCGTACACTCCCGTGGTACATAGGATTAGGGTAGTAAGTCCCAAATATGAGATTATTGATCGAGTTCATCGCTCTCGCAATATGATTCCGAATCTTCTTCACCATAAAATTGTGCACTCTTATCAAGTTTGCCTTGTTGTATAGGACCTCATTAGAGTTTTGTGTACTCGGACTCAGGAGTTCGATTAAGACGAAGGCAGGCCCTCTTAAACAACCGCATCTTTTCCATTACGGTAGCCTTCTCGTTAAACCACATCGGACAATCATGATCAAGCACTGGCCGGATAAGGGCCACTTAGCAAATCACCTTGACCTTCTCATCGAGTGTGAAACAGTCTCTTTGTACGGGCAAAAGCGCCTGTGGCTCTCTTCAGGCATTTTCTTTATTTTTCTTAAAATATAGGAAATGGTCCAAGAAAGTCCCCAGGTATTTGACTACAGTTCGACATGCCAGTGGCTGTCGGTGCTGTCCAACGATTGTACATTGTCCCTGCAGACTTCACACTTTCTTTGGCTTATAGATTACAAATTCTCAGAAGAGGTTTTCTTCTACGAAATACGTGACACGGCCAATTTTACATCTCTTAAAAACTTAAAGACTATGCGATTCACTTTTAGTTTGGCTTGAAAATCCTAAGCAAGTTCACAGCTTATTCATGCAAGCTATGTAGAAAAGTCATTTGTTGCTGGGACGTTTCAAAATATTCCAATGCAGTGTTCCACAGCGATGCCTCAATGTTATGAGAATTTATCAGACTCCTCGCGTGTCAAACTGACGGATAAAACTTTCACACAATCCACCACATCGCTGTCGCTCAATTTATGTCCTCTACTGTAGAATTCATACGCACGGTTCGTTTCAGTTTTCTCCCCCCTCCCTGCCCGTCTTGGATTAATTCGCCACCAACCCCGAAGAAACACCACCTCATCGTCCTTCACTCAGACTCCAACGGACCGCCAAGTTTACGGCGAATGAGCTCACTTGTGTACAGGTGTCTCGAGTTAAGTCGCATTATGCGAAAAACTTTCCCACCAAAAACTGCGCCCGACTCAATTTTATGGCAGCGACGAATGAAAATTTCGCAAAAACGGAGCAAAGGAAAGCAAACGAAACAGTACGAACCTGCTGCGCCCCGGTGCATACCGAATGCATGAGTGATACCGTTCAGTGTGGTGTACACACGTGCGGTTAGCCAGTGCACACGAGAACGCCGTGCCGCCCTGCCGCCTCGGTTCGGTTTCACACTCAGCCCCCCACAGCTGAAATGATGTTTTATCGAGACCGCAAACTTTATAAACGAAGAGCGTATTCATATAAATTTTCAAGTGGAGCGCAGGATGTTTTGACGTGCTTCCCCCTCGGCGCCAACAAAAACAAAAAAAGGCTGCCTGAATGCGAGCGTGTACGTGAATCCGCATCGCAGGCGATTCCTTCGAACGAAAAGGGACCTGAAAACCGCAAAGTATTGATTCAATAAGTGGAGCACGAGTGCTGCACCAGTAAATCTGTTGGTGGGAGTTTAAAGTAATTGTGTTTGTTGTTCGCTGAACGGGGGAATCCCTTTCAGGAGAAAAGCGTTCGTCCCCGATGCACTCCACGGAGCAGCGGAGTCAGTCAATGCAAACGGGGAACTAAAATTACGGGTTTCAATGGGAAAATTTGGAACGATTTCGCTGTAATTGGCGATGGATCAGGGCACCTTCGAGCACCGGCTGGAGGGTCCATGCAAACCAATCATCAGGCGATGTGAACGAACCTGCCAACCTGATGGTTACGCTTAAGAAATTGCCAGGAGGAGAGGAGCCACTTTCTAAACTTTCGAATTCGTCAGAATCGATTGAAGTAAATTGATGTTCGATGTGGGTGGAGACGTTGAGCATTGGCCAATAACTGCAATATTCCATCGAAGGGCATGAGTGCTGCAAACGAGCAGCGTAATGTTCATTTGCTAAGTGCTCTGCGAAAATTGTCTGTTTGAGTTTGTTGAGCCTGTCTTGAGTTTAGGTTACTTACCGTTCTCGATGGGATCTGGATCACTTGTGAATTTCCACAAAGCAAACTTTGGCAGAGGGATGCTAACATTTGCTGGTTCTGATTTAGAACAGCGGTGGGTAAGGGAAGACTTTCAAAGTTTTTATGAGGAACTCAGTTTCTTGTGAGGTTGTATTTTAACTCATCTTTCTCCACCCTTAAAGGACTGTTCTAGCGACTGGTTAAAAAAATGAATTTTCAGAAACAAAAAGCAAAGGTCTTTTAATGGGGCGCCCAATTTTTTTAGTGACGTGGCCCTGGTCCACCTTTGGACTGTAGCGCCAACAATTGTTATTATTATGTCACTATTTAAGTGTGCCGTTAGTAAGAGACATTCCTGGTTTCAGTACTGTGGACGGTTGGCTTTCTTGACGAAGAAGACTTTTTGTATTCTTAAGGACATGTGTCCTGTATGTTCTGCGTCTCTGTCTGCAGATCTTATCCGAACTGCATCTTACATCAGAAGCAAATAATTCCGCTACAACAAATCTGTCTATGGAAATCTAAACGAATTGCAACACATCACTTTTTCAATTAAAAAGGATCCCCACCAAAGCAATGTCAACGCCTAATACATCGTGAAACATTCTCCGGCCATCTACGGCCATAAATTTAAGCCAAATCACAAACTTCAATCGAATGATGGATGAACTGTCAAGCATTCAAAGCCAATGGAGATTAATGAATGGGTGTCCCGTTAGCAACTAAATGCGGTCCATTACCGCAGCAATTATTTAACAGTATTTCATGAAATATTTAGACAATTAGATGACAAAGTAACGAGGAGAGCGGATTAATTAATTATACATTGCACAAGGTCTAATGTACATGAAGCCCGAGACCATTTGCGATTTATTTTTGAGGGTGACATCTTAAATATGAATTACAGGGGATTTGGGGTGCTGGGGTTTTGCTAAACTAATTTTCTCCGGTAGGTTTGTATCTGTCCGTCCCCGATGGGTGATGAGATCGCTTGAAGACTTTAAGCAACGCAGTCGTGGTTTCGTGAGTTGCAGCTGAGATGATAGTTTAATGTCTGGTACAGAATTTGATGATAAGCAGAGATTTCTCTTGAGTGAAAGTGAGTTCAGCATTTTATTTGGAAAATTCCGAAAACAAAAAAAAAAACAGAATTGTGGATTAATAAAAAGTTCCGTCGCAGGTATACGCACTTTATGTTTAATTTTTTTTTTCTTGCAACGAATTTGAGTTTAGCTTGCCAGGATTACAATTGAAAAACATGATTTTTGAAACGTATTTGAATTAATATTATTTATTAAAGTGATCTGTAAGACGATAAGAGTCGGTAGATGATCCTTAGTCTCTCAGCAAACATTTGCTGTGTAAAGCGATACTGAGACTTAACACTTAGAGAACGTAGTGTTTTGTGTTACTCTGTAATGAATATATAGAAAAAAATAAAATTCAAAAGAACCAAGGCTGTCGAAACAGGATAAGTATTTTCAAATAGGTCATTTCAAATCAAATTTTGAGTGCTTTTTATGGTTGGACAAGGACTTCTTGAGTCTGTAAGCTGTTTGATAAACCAATTCATTGAAACTCACGCGGTTCAGGGTCTTCATCTCCAATGCTGTGTCATTTTCTTGTTTCTTCGTTTCTTTAAGTCAATTTTGAAAAATGGCACTGAGAGCCAGGAACGCGAATTGACAATAAAACTTGATCTTCAAATTTTTAAGAAGCTATAATTTTTCAATTCTTTAATTTGCATTGTGATCAGTCTAAGAATGTTGGAAAATACAAAACCTTTCAAACCGTATCTCATGTTTTTAATATGTGAACTTTTCCTCAGAATAATGACCTTGAAATAGAAAAAGGAAGCGTTTCAGGCTGCACGCTATTGGATTTGTTGCACTCGTACAGAACTGTGCAAAATAATAACACCATGTTCGACTTTGCCACTATTTTGTTAATAAATTTTTCCTACCGTCATGCAAACTCATCATATATGCTACAAAACATCCTTCTTCCATCAGTAATTAAACCCATAAACAAGATATGAAAAAAGTGAACTTTGAAATGGGTCCGTTAATGGGAATAACACCGAATTTCGGTGTGTGCAAAATAACAGCACCAAGACCAAAAATTCATAAATATAAAGCAAAAGCAAATGGAATAGTAAAGTTTTTTGTTCTATTTTTTTTTTTTTTTTTGTGACTGTATTAGTACTTCTTCGTATAACCTAACGTTGTGGCATGGAGTCGACTAAGCCCTGACATCGCTGAACAGGGATATTCATCCACGCAGCCTGCAGAACACACCATAGCTGTTTTGTTTTTTTGGGTTTCTTGCTTCATATACAGCTTTCTTTACATCTGTCCAATGATTTGGAATGCGATTTGGGTTCGGAGACTGAGGCGGCCACTCCATAACTTGAACTCCATTGCTTTGGAAAAATTCTTAGGCCAGTTTGCTTGTATGTTTGGAGTCATTGTCTTACAGTAGAACGAATTTCACTAGCATATTTCACTCTGCGTAGAGTACGACGGTTGCATTTTATATTTCGGTATAAGAAAACGAAAACAAATATATACATCTTCATCGGGAATATTTTGAAAATGGAAATTAGCTTTATTTTTTTTTCAAAATATTCCCCATGAAGATCTATACATTTTTGCATGCGTTTGAACCAATTGTCGAAGCACTTTTGCCACTCTGAATGATGTATCTCCAAAACATGCATTCTGAAAGGAAAAAGGAGGACGTTTTCGATTTCAAAGACTTTTAGGACGCAATTCATGGCCATCCAGTGTTCCGAGCAACAATGTCCAAAAATCGGTTTGCTAAAATTTCGGAGCACTTGCGTTTCGATGACAAAGATAGAAGAAAGGTTAGATAGAAGACAAAAAGACTTCTTCAGGTGTCGAAAAACGTTGACCTCTCATTTAATTTTTTACGTACGGGAATAAAAAGAAGTCATTCGGCGCCAAGTCAGGACTATACAGTGGATGACTCATCAAATCGGTGTTTTGAGTGCTCGAAAATGCAGTTTTATGAGCCGATGTGTGACAGCTGGCATTGTCGTGGTGAAGAGTGATCCGTCTTGAGCGGTTGGTCTTCCTTATTTCTTGGAAGACAACTGGCTGGTTGTGTACCACTCAGAATTGACTGTTCTGCGTTGTTCCAGTGGTACGGGTGCGATATGTCCAGTTTTCCAAAAAAACAGGCAGCCATTTGCCTTTAAGTGCTTCGTGCGCGAGCAACTTCTGTTGCATTTGGCTCGATTTGAAACTCCCATACAGAAGACTGCTGTTTACTTTCGGGCTCACACGCATAAATCCTGGATGCATCACCTGCAAAAAAGTTGCCAAACTGAAATTTCGATTTGATCCAGGGTAAGACTCAGATATCATTAGCACCTTGCATTCTCTTTTATTCCCCTCTTTTCCAAGGTAAGGAATTCTAAACAAGGGATAAGATGTAGAGCTATTACATATCCACCAGATCTTCATGCCACATATATCCGGCTTTGTAGGGATGTATTGTTTAAACTGGACTCTACCTCAGGAATGTAGGCAAACAAACAAAAAAAAAAATTGAAAGCGTTCGAAAAATATCTGACTACACTGTCGTATTGTACTCGGGTGACATGATCTTACATTTTTTGCGGTATCTTTTTAATTAACGTTCCAGGCCCGATCGAATGATCTGCACGAAAAGCTCATCAATTTGCTAATGCACATTCAACTTTTACGCACTCACACAATTATTCGTGCTTGTTACCAATTCCGCTAGGATCATAAATGTAAAGCTATTTGTCATGATCAAGGGCAGTCACTCAGTTGGAGTTCGCCGAGCAATAAACACGCTTATCTCAACCAAACAAAAGTGTTTTCTTCAACCCAACCCCTTCCCCTACAGAAGGGTAATAGTTGCTCATCAATTGTCGAGTTCACACCAGGCAAATACATTTTATACAAATTTGTCATAATGGAGTCCCAGAGTTCTCTTATTTGTGCAAATTTGTCTTTTTTTCTTCTATCTAACCTAGTATCTTTGTCATCGAATCGCAAGTGCTCCGAAATTTTAGCAAACCGATTTTTGGACATTGTTGCTCGGAACACTGGATGGCCATGAATTTTGTCCCAAAATTCTGTGAAATCGAAAATTTCCTCCTTTTAAGTGCCCGCGTAAACAAGCAGTCCTATGAAACTTCTTATATCAATAACGTCAATCTGGTTCCATTTCTGTCTCGCCTTTTCGACAGCATGGGCATTCGTATATTTTACAATAAAGCCAATAATTGTACTACCAAAAAAGAGGCTGAATTCACCACTTACGTCGTAAATACGCTTCCCGGGTGGTGAAAGAACCTTAACTAACTTTTATAATGTTATGAGTGGGGCATCTTCCATGACTGAACGTTTCAGAGTTCTACTCAGTCCCATCCTTAGTAATAATAATTGTTGGCGCTACAGTCCAGAGGGGGACCAGGGCCTAGCTTGCTCATCAACTACTCGTATTGTGCGCGCTACTGTTCTCTCACGAGTAGAAGGGACCTACAGTTTTTTCCGACTCTGAACGGCGAAAGTTGAGAAACTTTTTTAGACCGTTATTACTCTTTGAGTGTTGTCAGCAGCTCGAAAGGGGTGGTGCCGTGAAATATTCGAAAAATTGGTGTTGAGCTGGGAATCGAACCTGGACCCTTCGGCGTGTGAGCGTCGCACTCTAACCAACTACGCCTACTACAGGTCCATCTTTACCAAAATATTTTTAAGCTTGAATATACACATTTTCCCCAGTTCAACACCAATTTTTCTAATATTTCACGGCACCACCTCTTTCGAGCTGCTGACAACACTCAAAGAGTAATAACTGTCTTAGAAAGCTTCTCAAATTTCGCCGTTCGGAGTCGGCAAAAAACTGTAGGTCCCTTCTACTCGTGAGAGAACAGTAGCGCGCACAACACGAGTAGTTGATGAGCAAGCTAGGCCCTGGTCCCAATCTGGACTGTAGCACCAACAATTATTATTATACACATTTTCATCCCCTTTTTAATACAATTTCATCAGCCAATTCTTTTTTTTTTTTTTTTGTTTTGGTATCCATCACAGAGCAAAACAAAACACTACGTTCTCTATGTGTTAGCTCTCAGTATATCTTAATACAGTAGATGTTTGCTGGGCGACGAAGGCTCATCTACCGACTTTTCATCTCTCAGTTTACATAAAGTTAATAATATTAACCAAGAAACAACGTATACACTATCTTCTTAAACTCTGATCGTGGCAATGTAAAATCAATTTCGTTGCAAAAATCATTAAATGTTTTAATGCACCTTGTAATGGGTAAATTGCAACCGTAATTGGTTCTATACCTTTTATAAAGCAGTAACTTTCTCACCCGAAGAGATCTTTGGGAGCATATATATTCATAAGAAAAAGTAGTTCGTCGAATTAATATGGTAATTTATAAAATTGCGAATAAACATGGCCGACGTTGCCTTACGCCTAAAACTTAAGGCTTGTAAGCCAATTGTTTTACATCTTTAGTCATAGCTAGGTAGTTCTTCGTAGAAATATAATTGTAATGTAATAAAAGTAAATTATAATAAAAGTAATGCATATCTCGTGAAAATATTTTGAATTCTTTCTGAGTCTGAGTTCTTGAGTTTCATATGGTGAATCCCAAATGATGGATGAATATTCCAAGTAAGGTCTAATTAACGAGCAATAAATAGACTTTAAACTAGATCTGTCCCGGAAATCCTTGCTATTTCTTTTAAGAAATCCTAACATAGCCATAGACTTCGCGATAGTGTAATTATAATGAAGTGTAAAATTCAACTTAGTATCAAATAATACTCCGATGTCTTTAATTTCTTCAAGTCGATTCGGTATATGGTTATCTATGAAATAATCAAATACTGTTGGAAATGTTGTTCTTAATGCAGTAGACATGTTACACTTGGAAATATTAAGATCTAGCGCATTTTGTTTACACAACTTCGCTAAATTATGTATATCCGACTGAAATTTAATGCAAATGCACGTCGGCGAATTTTAGAATTTCGCAGAATTTAAATATTTCATGAACATCGTTTTTGAATAAAAGAAACAGTAACGGACCCAAATGACTACCTTGTGGTATATATTTAATTTGGGTCGATCCCAGCGGTACTGCAATACCGGGCCAACCCGCGACAAAGGTGGAGCAAGCCCCTAGCATCCCGTCTATTTCCAAAAATCAGATTAACATTTGTTGTCCCCCGATGGGGGGTCTATCAGATGTTAAGCTGATGAGAACAGATACTACACTTTGATCTTAGCCATAAGGCGGAGAGAGAGTTCTCAGAAACTTCGGTAGCATTTTCCTTACTATCATCACTAACCACATACTCACTTTCATAATTGATCGGAAGCATTGTCCGAGTCAGCTTCTATCGCTGTTCTTATATCCTCCTGCGTATGTTTTTTATCTTGAACCCATTACCGCTAGAATGTCAATTTATATGCTACAAAATAACTGTCTTATACCATTTCTCAATTCTATGTAAAAAAAAAAACATCCATTAAAACTAACACAAAAAGATGACAGCAGTAAAGAGGACTTCTATCACCTCCTAGAAAGGACATATGATCGATGCCCCAGCTACGACACCAAGATAGTTCTATGAGATTTCAACGCTCAGCTGGGAAGAGAAGAAGTCGTTGCTAAAGTCATCGGAAGACACAGTCTGCACGCCAACATATCCGGAAACGAACTCAGGCTAGGTGACTTCGCCTCGGGGCGAAATCTCTCTGTGGCCACCACGCGGTTCCCACACCTCAACATTCATAAGGGTACCTGGCGATCACCTGATCAATCAACCGTCAACCAGATTGATCACGTTGCGATCGACGTCAGACACTCCTCCAATATTCTCGATGTCTAAACCTTCCGAGGTGCAAACATCGACTCGAATCATCACCTTGTTGTAGCCAAGGTAAGAACCCGGATATCGAAGGAGCAACGGAGTCGAGACAAGCCAAGACGGTTTGCTGTCGGAAAGCTACAATCGCAGCCGATCGCTAGAGCTTTTGCCGATCGATTCTCCCTGACACTATCTCAAAGTTCGACGCTGCCTGCACAAACAATAGAAGACAAGTGGAAACGTTGTCAAGAAGCCATCAAAGAGGCCGCCGCTAATATGCTGGGTTTTACGCCACCACCTAAGAGGAACCCATGGTTTGACGCCGAGTGTAGGCAGGCGCATGCAGCCAAACAAGAAGCATACAAGGCAACGCTGCATCGAACGACGAGAGCTGTTTGTGAGCTCTACAAACAGAAAAGAAGGGAAGACAACCGGCTTCTCAGAAGAAAAAAGAAAGAGCACGAGAAGCGCGCGGTCAAGGAAATGGAGAGGTGCAATGGCAGGAATGACGTCCGAAATTTTTACCACAAGATAAAACAGTTATCCGGTGGTTATAAGCCTCGGACAGAAGCCTGCCGGGTTCAAAATGGACAACTGGTGGTAGAGTCGCAGTCGGTGCTGAGAATCTGGAAGGATCATTTCTGCAGACCCAAATTCCGCTGTTAGGCAGAATGTCCCACTCAATTTGGGCGACGATGGACAAGAATTCCGTCCCCCCGACTTCGACGAGGTCAAGATAGCAATATCGAGACTGAAATCGAACAAAGCTGCTGGCGCGGACGGACTATCCGCTGAGCTGTTCAAAGCGGCTGGGGATGAGCTGGTTGGGTGCATGCACCAGCTCATCTGTGAGATATGGTCGGAGGAAAGCATGCCCGACGAGTGGAATCTCAAGATGATTTAGACAAGGCGACGCACTGTCATGCGACTTCTTTAACATCATCCTTGAGGGGATCGTGCGGATCTCACACATCAACACCAGAGGCACGATCTTCCACAAGTCCGTTCAATTGCTAGCTTATGCGGATGACATTGACGTGATTGGCCGAACTCAGCGAGCCGTCAATGAGGCGTTTGCTAGCATTGAAGCGGAAGCGGCTAAAGTGGGACTGGTGGTAAACGAGGGCAAAACGAAGTATATACCGTCACCGAAGAAGGTCGCAGAACATCGACGTCTCGGACAGAGCGTCACTATGGGCAGCAGACACTTCGAGGTATTGAAGGACTTCGTCTATCTCGGCTCCGCGGTGAATAGCGACAACAACATCAGTACTGAAATCAAGCACAGAATCACTCTTGCCAATCGCTGTTTCTTTGGGCTCAAGAGGCAATTGAGTAATAAAGCCCTCTCCCGAACGACCAAAGTGACTTTGTACAACACCTTGATC
Source organism: Eristalinus aeneus (assembly GCA_955652365.1). NCBI lineage: Eukaryota > Metazoa > Arthropoda > Insecta > Diptera > Syrphidae > Eristalinus > Eristalinus aeneus. The sequence continues at coordinate 34,580,760 of OY019131.1, read as the reverse complement.
ATCCCAGTCCTGCTTTACGGCGCAGAAACTTGGACGCTACTAAAAGCGGATGAGGAAGTCTCTTCGAGAGATGGTCCTGTTTGCGTTGATGGCATCTGGAGGAGAAGATTCAACCACGAACTGTATGAGCTGTACGGCGGCATAAGCCTAGTCAAGCGTCTACGAATACAATGCTTAAGGTGGCTAGGCTATGTAGAGTGCATGGACAGCACTGCTCCGGCCCGAAGAGTTTTCGAATCCGAACCACAGGGACAACGCAAAAGAGGACGTCCTAGACTGAGATGGCGCACACAAGTGGAAAAGGACCTCAACCAACTTGGAGTGCGCAATTGGAGACAGCTGGCAAGAGATCGTGCTAGCTGGAGAGGAAGCATGTTGTTTGAGGCCCAGGTTCACCTCCGGACTGTATCGTCATCCGAAGAAGAAGAAGAAAACTAAAACGCACCGTAATTCGAAACTTTCTTTCTGCAGCTCAGAAAGTCTAAGCTGAATTCAACAACAATAATTACTTGTCAAAAAGGAGAAAACATCGAACGGTTTCCGCTTGTAACCATGGGCGTTCAAAGCAACGTGAGTATATCTCACAAGGCATGCCTTTTGATATAAAATATTACTGCTGCAATACAGGTGACTGTAAGACACAACCTGGGCGGATTATGTTGGTTAATAATGATATTGGTATATCGCTGTTATAGTTATACATTTTTAAGTTCTTTTTTCCTTTGTACGTAGTGTTTCCTCTAAAATACAAAGTCAGCAACTACATAAAAGTTGGCTTTTTTAACATTTAAAAAAATTGCTACAATAACTGAAATGGTGACTCATTGTCACCGGGTGGGCTGATTTGGGTTAAGATGTTTTGATTTTGACATTCTAAGGTTTTGAGAAAATAAACATTTTCAGTGACATGAATGTCCCAATCTTCTTTACTTAAATATACATCTTCCATAAAAACGTAAAGTCTGAACTAAGTTCAGTATGTGCTTTAAGTTCTAAATAAATCGGAAGGCTAGATTGGGGACTTGGATTGGATCCTCAGTTCATGTAATTTTTTCTTCAGAGCTCAACCTCTCTTAAGCTGCTGACAACACTTTGGTGCTTTCAGTCTTCGAGATAACCTTATAAAAGGTTTTCCAATAAGGACTTGACAGTTTTTTTCCTGCTTCCATAAGCTAATCGTTGGATTGATTTGATTCACTATGCCAAAGTTTTAACGACTGAGCCACACATTTCGTCCGAATAGGCCAACTAAGCTTACTCTTCAATAAATCGATTGTAACTTGTGCTTTGCTCCGTCAAGGTCGGTAAGGAACTCACCGAGACCTTCAATGTCAAAAAAGGTTTTAGAAAAGGCGACGCACTATCATGTGACTTCTTTAACATAATCCTCGAGAAGATCGTGCGTAACTCACAAGTCAACACCAGAGGCACGATTTTCCAAAAGTCAGTCCAATTGGTAGCTTACGCTGATAACATTGTTGTCGTGTGCACGGTTGTGGCGGACACAGCGAGCCGTCAAAGAGGAGTTTGCTGGCATTGAAGCGGAAGCGGATAAGCTTTGTCTGGCAGTGAATGAGGACAAAACTAAGTATATGCTGTCACCAAGGAAGGACACACAACATCGACGTCTCGGAGGGAGCGTCACACTAGGCAGCAGAAACTTCGAGGTAGTCAAGGACTTCGTCTACTTCGGCTCTGCGGTAAGTAGGGACAACAACACCAGCACCGAAATCAAACGTAGAATCACTCTTGCTAATCGCTGTTTCTTTGGGCTCAAGAGGCAATTGAATAATAAAACCCTCTCTCGAAAGACGAAGCTCGCTTTATATAACAGCTTCATCATCGCAGTCCTACTCTATGGCGCGGAATCTTGGACGTTAGCAAAGGCGGTTGAGGAAGCCCTTAGTCTTTTCGAGAGAAAAGTTCTGCGTGCGGTTTTTGGTCCTGTTTGCGTGGATGGCATCTGGAGGAGAAGATTTAATGACGAACTCTATGGGCTGTACAGCGACATGCGCCTGGTCAATCGTCTATGGATACAACGCTTAAGATGGCTAGGCCATATAGATCGTACGGACACCACTGCTCCGGCCCGAAAAGTCTTTGAATCCGTGCCATTGGGAAAACGCAACAGAGGACGACCTAGACTGAAGTGGCGCACACAAGTAGAGTAGAACCTCAACCAACTTGGAGTGCCCAACTGGAGAGGCGAAAGATCGTGCTGGCTGGAGAGGCATGTTGGTTGAGGTCCAGGTCCACATCGGACTACAGCGCCACAAGAAGAAGATGAAGAACTTGTGCTATGTGGCTTTCGGCGTCGTCCCGTCGAGTTCAGTATATTTCATTGTCATATACAGTAACGTGACGGTGGGCGTCGTCGACAGAAATATGGTTAAATAACGTCGACGGCTTGAAAACTGCACTTATTCGGCTTCAGATTTTTTGACTCTTCAAAAAACTCGGTATTCCACTCACACACCAACAACATACAATGCAAATTTTTTGGTTTTTACCGACCTACTAGTGAAAGATTTATGTCCCCAAATTCGAGTTAAGGTTCTAAAGGTTGAGTTCACCAGTCAAAATGCGGAACGGGCGTTCAAAGCACACGAACGCCCGTTCCGCATTGAATATGATAACAATGTTCACAGTTTAATGATTAGTGAAAGAGTGCGCTTATGATTGATATTAATGCCGTCAAAAAATCCTTTTCAATGTCGCACCTCGAGGTAGACATTAAACTGTGGTTTCTCTCCACGCGTAAGAGAGGGAAAGCACCTACTCACAATAACCACAGACAAACACCATGCACAAAACTAGAGCACTAGCACTTTCTTAAAATTTAGCACCGCTACGTCGTCGCCCTGATTTGAAAATTTTAATTCATTCTATTGATTGTAAAAAAAATCCCAAACATAAACACCCATTTTTCCCATTGCCAAAAGTACCCTTAAAGCAATTTATATCACCACTGATCGATTCGCGCACCAACGCTGAACCCAAAGCTAACGATTCCAATCAAACTGCCTCGTCATTTCCGCACTGTGACGTAGTTAAGGACTGCGCCATGAAATTCACATCACATCGACACTAAAAGCAGGTACACTAATCAAATGTGAACGACTGCCAGCGCAGACCACTTGAAAGGATTACACAGACCACACAAGACACCACGGACGATTTGTAAACAAATGAACTAGGAAATTTGCCACTACACTCATGGGTGCGTTCGTGGCGTGACAATGGGCGCATTCAGTGCGCGCTTAAATTTGATGGTGTCGTAAAAGTGGCACATCAAAAGCCGGTTGGATGTCATTTTGAGATTTAAGCAGACCCGAGCACCCATAAAAAAGACACCGCATGAAGTGTCCCCACACTTGTGTCTAGTGCTAGATGTGGCAGTCGTTTAGCCTTAAGTTTCTTTTGCAGGAATACAAAGCGGTTGTCTGATGTAGTGAGATACGGGTGTTTGTTTTGGAGATGCGAGTGACGCTGAAATGCTGATTTGTATTCCAACCTCAAGTCACTTGTCCAACAAAGTGACAGTTTCCAGATTTATAACATCAAGAGTCAAACGAACGCTGTCTCCAAAGGTCACCTCGTTAAAAGGTCACACCACGCAGTCAATCACACCTTGCCCACAGCCGCACTTTCAGTGAACAGTGTTCAGTAACGTCATTAAAGACCGCAATCAATTCATTCGCTCCCATGCTTAATTGGTTTCCTACCCTCTGGTCGGATTAATTTTATCGAATGCTCCACCGGATAACACGAAGCAAGGCACACGGACGGAGCAAAAAGACCGCACAAACGGAATCTTATTCATTACACATTCTAAGTGTCTAATGATGCATAACCAATTTCCTACCATCACCGATGGAAATCCTTTTTCCTTTCGACTTAACCGGACAGTGCAAGCCGAACATGCTAATTTGAGATGAAACAACGGTCCGCAATCGGCGAGCGCCATTGTCTCCTCTGCCGATGGGGCGGTGAGGTGGTGTCTATTTCATTCACTTTATGCTGCATCATCAGTCGGAATTTGGTCCTTCAGCCAATTTTTCAGGCGATATTACTCCATCCTCCACTCCACGACCGCTTCACGATTATTTTCCGCCCCCCCTTTTGTGGAGTCCTCGTTTCCATTGTCTGCCGCATCGTGTCCCCGGATGGCAACCCGAGCCGCACAAGGGGAATCCTTTCATTTGTCTCCTCGTTTTTAATTGGAAATAACGGCTATATTGCATTGAAATTTAGTGGACAATTAAAAAGTTTTTTGCCTCCTTCGGTGTGTGCGCGCGGCGGCATTTAACGTTTTTGTTTGGCTCATCTTTCATGGAAAAATCCATCCCGCGTGTCCTTGTTCGCGGAGACAATGCCGCGTCAATGGAATGGAATTTAATCTCCTGGTCAAATCGCTTGCATGGCGATGCGCATCACTGGGATTGGTTTTTCATCAAAGGGGACTGTGGCAAAATTAAGCGGCCTTTAAAGACGAATTCCGTTATTTTTTTTTTCGATGAATTGTCGAACACTTACATAAGCGCGGGGAGGCGTTTTACATCGGCATACAACAATCAAAATATTATTTTTCAATCTGTCGATGTTGCAAGACGGGGGGCATCCTTTTGGTCCTTTGTGGACGGGGCACTGCTGCTTCCTGTGTATGGTCAATTCGATTTTGTCCTTTCTGGAGTACGGAGGCCTTCGCTCTGTAGAACTTATGCAAGCAGGAAATAATCCAAATAATTCGGGTATTGTCATGTGCTTCTTTGTGGTGACCACTTCAGACGGAGTCGGCCACGTTCACGACAGATTATGGAACTCATTTGTCCTGGCGGAAATCCTCTTTCGTGTGCGGGTGTGTGTGTGGGTGGAGGGTTGTTTTTTAAACTTCTAAACGGGAACGCCGTCTTTGAAGTGTGGAAAGTGCAGGATCGGCGAATGGGGCATTTGTCAACTGCTTCACAAATTGCTTGGTCAGGTTCTCTGCGGCTCTTGGACAACAAAAGGAATTGGCAGTCCTCCAAGCATTGTCCGACAGTCATTCGAAAATGGATGACAACTCTGGATAAGTGGGACTCTGCACATACATCTTCGTGTCGTGAGGTTGGCTGAGTTCGATAAATAGTTCTCAAGGGGATAGTGCACGCATTGATTTCAATTTGAAAACTCCCCCAAAGAGACACGACCAATTTAGTCATATGCTCTTCCAATAATATTATTACCGCAAGTTTAAGAGTTTCACCTAAACTTCTGAGATTTCTTATACTGTCAAAAATTTAAGTGTTTCTTTCAGAATTGATGAAACATTTTGAAAAATAAAAGAGCCCTGGGCTTTCATCGCGTAAGACGACAATCGTTAGACGGCGCCGTTTCGACGAACGTATTGCTTCGTTTAACACTATAATATTTGAATTGTTTGTCTTTTGAATTTTCCGGCTATGTACAAAGAGCTACAGAACTCATATCTGGCAATACTATACATCATTTGAAACGTCTTGACATACTTTACAAAACGACGCTGTGCATGATTAGTTTGGATATTGCGTTCAACAGTTATAGACGTGTAAACATGGAGTTCACTAACGCCGAAATTCGAGCTATTTTAAAGTTTTCCTTCGTTAAAGGCAAATCCGCTAGAGAAACGTTCCGTGAGATCAATGGTGTTTCGGAGGATAGTACTTTAACACCCCGAACTGCGGAGGAATGGTTTCGACGATTCAGAGCCGGTGAAAACGACACCATGGATAAGCCAGCCGGCGGAAGACCTACGACGACGAATACCGATCGAATCATGGAAATCATAGAGTTAGACCGGCATGTGGCATCTCGTGACATCGCTCAAAAGATGGGAGTTAGTCACCAAACCATTTTAAACCATCTGCAGAAGGCTGGATACAAAAACAAGCTTGATGTTTAGGTACCGCATGATTTGACGCAAAAAAACCTTCTGGACTGAATCAACGCCTGCGATATACTGCTGAAACGAAACGAACTCGACCTGTTTTTGAAGCAGATGGTGACTGGCGACGAAAAATGGATCACATACGATAAAATCAAGCGAAAAGTGTCGTGGTATGGGCCCCCTACTTTCAATATGGCGAGCTGCCAAGGCATTCCTCGTTAGTGCACGATCAAGTTGACATACAGCCTCCACGAGGCGTCCCCTGGATAGCTATCACAACACCCGTTGTACGGTGAACTAATGTATGCAGCGAGTACCTCTGCCCGAGAATTTAAATAATTTGCCTGGCCTACTACAGGCAGGCAGAGAGTTACGCCCGAGGATTTAAATAATGGGCCTGGCCTACCAGTCTGTGGGTTGTGCGTGAGGGTAACTTCCTCACCACGTAAAAAATCATAAGTTCAGAGACAAAAACATGCCTCGGATAATGAAGGATAACCCGTTGTCGACCCCAGCAAACGTTTAAAGGACAATGATTTTCGGTTTTGCACGTGGAACTTGAGGTTCCTTAACAGGCCACGTGCAGCCTAACAACTTGCGGAGGCCCTTGACAGCTACACAGCAGACATTGCCGCCATCTAGGAAGTGCCATGGGTTGAGCTCGGTAAGAAAATTATGAAAAACTGCGACATATACTACAGAAATTGCTACAGAGAGAGAAGGCAGCGCTTATTCGGATGCGGATTTGTTGTTCGAGGCAGACTTAAGCAAAAAGTCTTGAGCTACGACACCGTCAGCAAAGGCCTCATGACAATCCGCATCAAGGCTTAATTTGGGAACATCAGCCTAATATGCGCTCCCGCCCCGACAGAGAAGAAGGATGACAACATCAAGGATGACTTCTATGATCTTCTAGAAAGAACATACGATCGATGCCCCAGCTACGACACCAAGATCATTCTAGGAGATTTCAACGCTCAGTTGGGAAAGGAGGACATCTTCGCTGGAGTCATCGGTAAACACAGCCTGCATGACAACACATCCGGAAACGGACTTAGGTTGTTGGACTTCGCCTAGGGATGAAACCTCTCTGTGGCTAGCACGCGGTTCCTACACCTGAACATTCACAAAGGAAACTGGCGATCTCCTGATCAATCAACCGTCAACCAGATTGATCACATTGCGATCGACGTCAGACACTCCTCCAGTATTCTCGATGTCCGAACCTTCCGAGGTGCAAACATCGACTCGGATCATCACCTTGTTGTAGCCAAGGTAAGAACCCGGATATCGAGAGAGCAACGGAGTCGAGAAAGGCCAAAACGGTTTGACGTCGAAAAGCTACAATCGCAGCTGATTGCTGAGAACTTTGCCGACCGAGTCTCCCTGAAACTCGCTCAGAGTTCGACGCTTCCTGGACTAAGCATAGAAGAAGAATGGAAACGTTGTCAAGAAGCCATCAAAGATGCTGCCACTGATGTGCTGGGTTTCACGTCACCACCCAGAAGGAACCCATGGTTTGACGACGAGTGCAGGCAAGCGCACGCAGCTAAACAAGACGCCTATAAAGCGACGACGAGAAGAAGGGAAGAGCACCGGCTTCTCAGAAGGAAGACGAAGGAGCATGAGAAGCTCGCGGTCGAGGAAATGGAAAGGTGCTATGGCAGGAATGACATCCGAACGTTTTACCGAAAGGTAAAACAGCTATCCGGAGGATACAAGGTTCGGACCAAGGCCTACCGAGACCAACACGGACAACTCGTAGTAGAGTCGCAGTCTGGAAGGATCATTTCTGTAGACTCCTTAACGGCGATGACGACCCAAATCCCGCTGTTAGGCAGAATGTTCCACTCAATTTGGACGATGATAGACAAGCATTCCGTCCCTCCGGCTTAGACGAGGTGAAGATAGCACTATCCAAGCTGATGTCGAACAAAGCTGCTGGAGCGGACGGACTGTCGCAGAACTATCTAAAGCAGCTGGAGGTGACCTGGTTGGGTGCATGCACCAGCTCATCTGTAAGATATGGTCGGAGGAAAGCATGCCCGATGAGTGGAATCTCAGCGTCGTTTGCCCGATTCACAAGAAAGGGGACCTCTTGGACTGCGCCAACTACCGAGGGATTAGTCTCCTGAACATCACATACAAGATCCTCTCTGCCGTATTGTGTGAGCGTCTGAAGCCGTTTGTCCATGACCTGATAGGTCCCTATCAATGTGGTTTCAGGCCAGGGAAGTCCACAATAGACCAGATCTTCACATTACGGCAGATCCTGGAAAAGACCCAACAAATGCGAATTGACACTCAGCGTCACACTAGGCAGCAGAAACTTCGAGGTAGTCACGGACTTCGTCTACCTCGGCTCCGCGGTAAACAGGGACAACAACATCAGTACCGAAATCAAACGCAAATTCACTCTTGCCAATCGCTGTTTCTTTGGGCTCAAGAGGCAATTGAGTAATAAAGCCCTCTCTCGAAGGACTAAGCTCGCTTTATATAACAGCTTGATCATCCCCGTCCTACTTAGTCTCTTCGAGAGAAAAGTTTTGCGTGCAATTTTTGGTCCTGCTTTCGTTGATGGACTCTGGAGGAGAAGATCTAGCGGCGAACTCTATGGGCTGTACAGCAACATGCGCCTGGTCAAGCGTCTACGGATACAACGCTTAAGATGGCTAGGCCATGTAGAGCGTATGGACACCACTGCTCCTGCCCGAAAAGTCTTTGAGTCCGAGCCATTGGGAGAACGCAACAGAGGACGACCTAGACTAAAGTGGCGCACACAAGTGGAGAAGGACCTCAACCAACTTGGAGAGCGCAACTGGAACCAGTTGGCGAAAGATCGTGCTGGCTGGAGAAGCATGTTGGTTGAGGCCCAGGTCAATCCCGGACTGTAGCGGCACAGGAAGAAGAAGAAGAAGTATCGAAAGTTTCAAGAAATCACTCGATAAAAGCCTGAATTGATGTTCTTTCGAACCACAAACACGGCGTAAAGTCGAATCCCCTTGAATTGCATTCCCGCGCGTAGGCTTGGTAATTTATTTCTCCCATATCGGTCGATCTCTGATTGCCGCCTGTTAAGTAATTTTCATTTTCCGATGAGCTTTCCAAAAAATTAACCAAAAAATTACGATACAATAAAATGGAAATAAATAATTTACAACCCCAGCACACGGCCCACTCCCGCGCACATCGCACCGGGCTCCGAACCGATTAAGAAAACATTTTTCAATAACCGACCAAACACCCGCACCTGCACATGGGAAACACGGTTGTCGACGTCTGCGACGCTTCGTCGTCCCTTAAATGACAAAACCCGAGAAAAAAGAATCAGCGAAAAAAAAAATTTAAAATACAATTGCGAATATTTGTTAACCATGGTGATTTATTAAAGTTTTAATCGTCCGACATACGTGTGCAGGAGGGAATTGGTCACGGCTGCACCCACCTCGTCGCGAACGTCCAACTTTATCGAGTCAATAATTCAGCGAATGTTTTACAAACGTCAGGGATACTTTTTTATCGCTTTTATTTATTTCCGTGTCGAGTCCCCTGCAACGAGTGCTGCAACGCCTGTTGTAAGGATAGGTCCGAGCCGGTGGGTGTGCGAACTTTTTCGCTCTGTTTTATAGAGTACAAATATTTCCAGTTATTTGCACGTCGCAGATGCTTTTGTTTATCTTTGTGACTGATTGAGCGTAACCGTAGTCATTGGAGGAGTAAATATTTTAAAGTTTATTGTTGGCTTAAATAAACCGTTTCAGAGCGGTTGGCCGGCAGGTACGAGTAGGTCGCCGCTGCCGCTGACTAGGATTCTCTTGACGCTAGCTGTCGGCGTGACTGCGCAGCAGGAAGGAGCAAAACAAAGAGCGCACGCGAAACAATAGCAGAAGAAGGAGGAACAAAAAATAAAGGATTGCGTTGATTGGATACAGGAAATTCCTTTATTATTGCCCAATCAACTGTGCGCTCAATTGGTAGCTGGAACACGCCGCGCGGCGGCGGTGGGTTCTAAATTCGCTCGCGGGCACCTCACTTGGAAAATTTTCGAGCTAACAATTTTTATTGTTCTTATTCGGGTTTTACGAGCAAACGTAGTCGTTTGGCTGGGCCATCTATATCTGTTTCCTAATAAATTGCCAATTGTACACGGATGGCAAACTTCACCCTTTTCCACGTGACAATGTCCTGGTGTTTGTTTTATTTCGATTGAACGTGAAAAAATTGTCAAATGGAATTGGGTTAGATGGAGGCTTGTAATTTACGTCCGGTACACCAATTCAGCCGCGACTGGTTTCGATTGAGTGTTTGGCTGAATTCCCTGACTGGCTTTTTGCGCGTCGAACCCATAAACAATTCTGTGATAATTTCTAAGGACGCCATTTATTTGGAATTAGCAAACTTTAGAGCGGCGTTGATTTATACTCAGTTTTTATGGAGCTGTTTCGACATCAGTGTAGGGCTGGGCTATACTTGATTTTGAGGTTTTGTTTGCGTCCTTTGTGATGTTTCTCATCAGGAGAGATTCATTTACTTGTTTTGAGTACTTGGACAACGGTGCTCCTTCTTGAAGAATCAAGTTACATCCCTCGAAAGAAGAAGATGCACGAAATGTAAACAAAGAATATTTAGCCCAAAAGTTAACACAATTACATCTTGACAAAAACGAATAGGCCAACTAGAAACGACAGAAACAATACCACTGGGTTCGAAGACAGGGCAGAACATGGTCGTGCAAAGGAAACTGAACATCATACATCTATATATATATATAAATCAATGTTTGTTTGTTTGTTTGTCCTTTATAGAATCTTAACTGGTAAGAGATAGAGCATTGATGTCTTTGGCAACTTTGTTCAGAATTCTGTCAAAAGGGTTTTGGTACCAACTTTTGTTTGGGGGGATATGTCCCCATAGAGATGAAGTTGGGGCCTATGTTCAAAGTTCGGCTGATCCTTTCGAGTGATATATCAATCAAAAGCTCTTTGAAAATAAGATTGAGCTCTCTTTTGCAGTTTTTCGGTGAAGAGTACCCTTAGAAATTTCCACACAGTTGTGCCTACAAATCTGGAAAAATCATGGAAAATCTGTCTCAATGAATACTTTCAACTAAAATTAGTTCTAGCATTCAGGCTTAGACACTTTAAGAGTTATTGGTCAAAATCTATATAAAACATCAATATGCAAATTTCGGAAAATTAAAAACGCAGTATTGACGATCTAGGTCAACGCGCTAAGGGAACATAATTATCCAACCATCGTTTCGAATAATGAATTGGAGATATCCCAGGATAAATGCTTTTTGTTTCCCATAAAGTTTTCTCGCTGTAACCAGTGAATCGACACGAGCCTCAGTGGAGTCAAGAACATTGTAAAATCCAACCCCTAAATACACACACAACGCACACTAGAAGAAGTGATCGTGTGTTGTTTTGGGAATTATATATCAGAAACTAATAAAGAAGGAAATGGTCAACTGAACAGCTGATCAAACAGCTGATTTCCCCTTTGTCAATCGACCGTTTGACTGTTATTTACGTGTTCTAGTAGCCATAAGCCTGACATAACCTCATATTCTGAAAGATATTTACGTATCATCGAACATTGCCTTACATTACTCACACATGTTTACATTTCCCCTCCAATAGTGTCAAAAACTCGTAAACTGTCAACTGTTCGTGAATTCATCAGCCATTTTGTGTACAGACAATTAAACGTGTTCAGAAAATCGACTGCAAATTGTTTAAGCAAGTAAGTGTAACCGAAACTTTAAAAGAATTTATTTTTAATAAATTGATAATCCGATAGCATTTATATTTATAACAACGTATGACATATGTAGAAAAACAGGAGAGTAACTCGTGCTGAAAAGTCGCACATTTGGGAAAGATTTGTTGTACGAGTTACGCGTATTAAAATTAAAATAAATATTGTGTGTTACATATTATTCTTACAAAATGTTATTTTTATTGTCCAACTGACATCCATTCAATATGAAAGGTGTTGAAATCAATAAAAACAATGAAACCTAACACAAAAACAAATATTAAATATATTTCGTGCAATGAAAATAACAACAATAAAAATAAAACGAATATATTTTGCGAGGCGTCTTTGTCTAATTTAACACAGAGCGAAGATATATGACAATTGTAACACATTAAATATACTTAAAACAATTAAGTTGCTTCAAAATGAGAACGTTTTTACAAATTCAAGATACCTTTTGAGTATTATTTCAAGCGATAAGAACAAAAATGATTTCAGACATAATATTACAATAGTTATAACATTGCTACATATGAATACAAAACGGGTTTTAGTGTTTAAAATCAATAGCAGTTATTCAGTGTTTTGTAATTTTCAATAGCCCATAAGAACTATTAAGAAAATTTTTGCGCTTAAACTAAGTTAATATAATTATAAATTTTTTCAGTATATTCAGTATATTGATGCAACTTCTGCATTACAAACATCATTTCTGGACGCAGCTATCGGCAACCATTACTTTGCGTTGGAAAACACTATACCTTCTCTCTTCTAATTTTTTGATTTATGTGCCCCCTCCTTCTAACAGTTTGAAGAGTGAGGAGATTCACCATATAGGCAGCTCACACGTATTCTCATTTAAAAAGAAAAAAAAAATCATGTCTGTGAATCAGCTGTTCAGGAGGGGAAATTCTATAATATGCGCTGTCAAAATGAATTCAAGGGCGGGAGACGAGGGAGTTGACTGTCTCCCTATTGGTCTCTGGTATATATGCTTACGCGTGCGTGGATGTCTGTATGCCCGTGCATAGATTTACCGCTGGTCCAAATCTGAATATTAATTTGTACATTCAAATATATATGCATACGGTATTTGAATGTACATTACAGTGTAATTATTTCCTATCACGTTTGAATGTTAATACCGAATTTTAAACTACTCCAACAATAGCAAATCAATGTCAGTATACAATGGCGTACAAAATATCATTGGAAGCGCTCATTGCACACTAAAGGACTTAAGAGGAAACGAATGTGTTTTCGGAGGTGGGCTAATTTTATAGTTTCGGATTTTCGAACAAACATTTCCCGTTATTCCGCGTTCGACGCTGATTGACGAACTGAATGCATATTTGAAATTATCCGTTTTATGGCGACATGTGCAGAAACTTTACTTATAAACCCAAATTGCAACTTGATGGATCCGCTAAACGTTTTGCAAAACAATAATTGGATGATGGAAATGGTAAATTGACTGTCAATGAGGTCACACAATGTATCTTATTGCCACCAAACTTCTGCATATTCGCATCAAATGCAGACGAGCCAATGCATAATACATGGCTCAGTGAACGTGCTTTATTAGCAGCTAAAAACAGCGATGTCGACTCAATTAATTTCACCATTCAAGGTGAAATACCTGGAGAAGCGAAAACATATAAATCCATTGATACTGTGATGAACCAAGACGAAGTTGTCAACTATCCAACTGAGTTCTTGAATTCACTTGACTTACCTAGCATGCCTCCGCATGTTTTAACATTGAAAATTGGCGTGCCTTTGATTTTGCTTCGAAACATTAATCCACCACGACTTTGCAAGGGCACTAGGCTTTCAGTAAAAAAAAAATTTTGGCAAATTCCATCGAAGCTACTATATTGAATGGAAAGTTCAAAGGAGAAGATGTCCAATTGCCTCGCATTCCAATGATCTCAACTGATTTACCATTCCAATTTAAACGTTTGCAGTTTCCAGTGCGACTCGCGTATGCCATTACCATCAACAAGGCACAAGGACAATCCTTACAAGTGTGTGCCCAGAATTTATAAAATCCGTGTTTCTCTCATGGACAACTGTATATGGCCTGTTCACGCGTCGGAAAGCCTTCTAATTTATTCGTTTATGCCCCAGATAGGAAAACAAAAAATATTGCATATCCAACAGCACTTCAATAAACAAAATAAAAAATAAAAATCTTTTTTTAGTATATGTATAAACATGATTTTTTTTAAATTTAATTTATTTTATGCGCAGCAAAGCGCGCCGGATATAGCTAATAATAATAATAATAATAATAATAATTGTTGGCGCAACAGTCCACAGGGGGACCAGGGCCAAGCTGCTCGTGTTGTGCGCGCTAGTGTTCTATTATGATTAGAAGGGACCTACAGTATTTTGCCGACTCCGACTCTCTTGAAAGAGGTGGTGCCGTTAAAAATTCGAGGGAATCGAACATAGACCCTTCGGCGGGTGAGCGTCGCATTCTACCCACTACATCGTACACAATTGCCACTAACAGTGCCCGAACACAAAATTTTAGAACAGCTTAATCTGGTTGAAAGAGAGGCTGAAACGCTCTTTATGAACGAAAACTCTCGAATGTGGTCTTACTTCGGCCATCAATGCGTAAAAATTGTGTGAAGCTAATTTCTAAACGTTAATGAATTGAAAATAATTTTCAATATGTGAATAGTGTGTTATCATTAAATAAAATGTGCGAAAGAGAAAATCTTAATAACTCGAGACAAATTCTGCAAAGACTTCCTTCTACGCTAGTTAGCACTTTTCTTACAAAGTAAATCGGCAATCGCCCTTTACGATCGTGGGGGCCATGGATTTGAACTCACCCTTATTTTCTCGCAATTCATTTACGCCATAAACATCTACTGCTGATTTAAATAAGAAATCCTCAAAGCCAAAGAAGAAAATGCAATAAACGGTTCTGACGTTTCATGCTCTTTGTATGTTCTACCAAAATAAAAGTGGATGCATCTGTTAAATTGTATTGAGGAAACTACACCCGAAGATATGGTACATATAATAAATCGTATTTTTGTGGCCACCGTGACGTAGTGGGCAAAGTGCGACATTCACACGCCGAAAGTCCAGGTTCGATAACGTCCAGATTTCCACTGCTGTCTACTCCGCTGACTGCCGATATGACTCTGAGGTGTAGTGGTGGATTCATGATCCATCCATTGTGACATATCGATGCAAAAAGTCCTGTTTATTCTAGCGAAATATTTCCAAACAGCTGTCAGGACCATCGATTTATTGTTGTTTTTGGTCCATTGTGAGCCAACACGGCATCCATTTCGAAAAAAAACTTTCTCATGGGCAAATATTTATGCAAAGTAGTGCACACATTGTCTTCTGATATCTTTAAGCTGTCAGCTATCTCACGCAATTTCACATTACGATTTTCCAAAACGATTTTGTGTTATTTTTTAACATTTTCAGGTTTAACCACCTCAATTGGCCTTCCAGAGCGTTCAGCATCGTTGTTGTCTGTACAGCCATCTTTAAACTCAGTATACCACTGAAAGTCAGTTGATTTTTAAGCACCAGAGTTTTTGTAACAATTTGCGCGGCAGTTATTCCCATCAAAAGCATGAAATTCTTTTTTCCGTTTTTTCAAAAATCGCAAAAGTAGCGTCATTTGAAGCCTCGTAACTCGTGATCTAATAATCAGATTGTCATGAAAATTTAACAGTTATCATTTAAATGTTTTTACTTCCTGAAAATAATTTGAATTTTTGTTAGTGGCGCCCTCTATATGTTAGTACCGGGACTTATTGAGTGAGTCGTATAGGACGGTATGACAGGTATACCGAAATGAAATGAGCGTTAAGATGCAAATGTTTCGATAGGGAACATTTGTTGTGAACGAGCCCATACCTACCATACATCTGTGAAAAATATTCAGTATACATCAGGTCATTGAACAGACAACATCATATTTTTTCATCGTGTTAGAAATGTTGAATTTTGTACCAGAAAGTGATGATTTACGGAAAGCGATAAAACGTGCTGCAGAGTCGAGGCATATGGTGATCATGCTCTATCAGAAGCAACATGCAAAAAATGGTTTCAACAGTTCAGAAATAATGATTTTGATGTGAGGAATGAAGAACGTGGAAGACCACCAAAAAAGTTTGAAGACGCCGAATTGCAAACGACATTGGATGGAGATGACACTTTGAGTCAAAAACAAATGGCAGCAATGTTAAATGTTGCACAACAAAAGATTTCTGACCGTTTAAAAGCTCTGGGAAAGATCCAAAAGTGTGTAAAACGGGTGCCACATGAATCAAATGAAAGAAGATGGAAAACCGAAAAAAAACACTTGTGAAATTTTACTTCAAAGACACAAAAGAAAATCGGTTTTGCATCGGATTGTTACATCGGCTGCAAAACCAGATCGATTCGGCAAGAAGACAATGCTGTGTATTTGGTGGGACCAGAAAGGTGTGCTGCACTACGAGCTCCTAAAACAGGGTGAAGCCATTAATACTGATCGCTACCGACAACAAATGATCAATTTGAACCATGCATTGATTGAGAAACAACCAGAATGGGCCAGAAGACACGGCAAGGTAATTTTGCTCTATGACAGTGAAATGACAATGACACACAAAGCAAAACCGGTTCAGGATACAATCAAAACACTTGGCTGGGAGCAGCTACCCCACCCTCCGTATTCACCAGACTTGGCTTCTTCTGACTACCATTAGTTTTCATCGATGGGACACGCATTGGCTGAGCAGCACTTTGATTCCGAGGAGGTCGAAAATTGGGTGTCTGATAGGTTAAAGCAAACCTATCAGACACCCAATTTTTGACCGAAACGAACAATTTGATTGGAGTGGTATTCACAAACTGCCAAAAAGATGGTCAAAATGTGTAGAAAATAATTGCCAATACTTTGAATAAAATGTTTTTACTTTCACATTAATAATTAGTGTTTTATTTTCAAAAAAAAACTTTCATTTTGGTATTCCTGGTAAGTGAGTATAAGTTCAACCCGAAATGTCATAACACCATTTCGGGGAGAAGTTATATAATTCCCGGGCCAGAGCTAAGCTCCCCAACACCTAAAAGTGCATGAACACCGCCAACCTAAAGGCCAATGCAGCAGAAAAAGTCTTACATGGAAATGACGCACAAAGGTTCAGAAAAGTCAGAAACAATTTGAAGTGGTTAGAGGGGTTTTAAAGTTTGAATTCCATGTTCGTGCATGCGTGCATGACTACTCCGCAATCGGGTTCTTCGCAAATGTTGCTTGATACCTGGGCTTCACAGTAAGCTTAAAACACAAAATTATTCATGCGTACTAAACTCGCTGAGAACAAATTCACTTTGTGGCAGCATAGCCTAACCGTCAGTCTGGTCCTTTCGGTCCACTTAATCGCTTAACCCCTCCGCGACATAAGAAGGACAAGCTTAAACAATTTAAAAAGACCGTCAAATGTCAAAAAAATCAAGAAGGCCACATTCCAGGAAATGCTTTAGAAACACGAAACTCTCATCGGACCTGCCCCCATTCACTTCACTTGTACACTCCTGTTTCAGATAAAAACCGCTCTGTTTTCTCCCATAAAATGACTTCCGATTAAAGCGGTGAGACATATGAAATGAACAAGAAACGCACTCCTTCTGAAATGCAAAACAAGTGCCAAACTTTATTATCACCTCAGCCAAAGCACCGCAACAGAAGCCAGCACAGTTGCAAATCTCATTTTGCCCCAATGACTCGGACTCGAAAGACGTTGAAGACAAAAGTGTCTCCTCACCTCAGTCAGAGCTCGATACCCCCGTGCATGTGTAAACAGGTGACTCTGCCCCGGAGGAACTATGATCAAGGATGCACTTCATTCGGGATGACAATTACTTTTCGGGAGAAAAGTTTCCGGTGAAACTTTCACACTCATGCCCGGCGGACAGTTTCTATTTTTTGTTTTTCTCACACTCTCTACTTACCTAGGTGCACACACAATTGCATCCGAAAGATAATCTTTTCCTTGTGATTTGTGGAAATAGTTTTCCCCTTTCGGCATTTCAACAATAATAATGCAAATTATCCTCTTAGCCTGCTCGCAGGAGCCGAAGGAGCGGAATGTTCCTTTGGCTCTGCTGCCCGGTTAGTTGTTATGCGGTAACGTGGACGTGGTAACACTCTTCCGGCGTACAATGGGCAAACTTTAGAAGGACTTTTTTGAGTTACTACTGCTCCTGTGCTTTTTTTGCCGGCTCTGCTGCTGCTGCCATGTCCTGCACGGAGTGTCTTAGTGTGCCTTCGAGTTGCTTAAGTGCCGGACATAAATTTAAGTCACAATTTCATTTCGGTCCCAGGAGAGTTATTGCCTTCATTACTCTTGGATGCGTTGTCCTATCAGGAAGTTTCCAAGTCTCTCTCACCGAGTTCCGGATGCGTACGGTGATGGCTCCCCGAGGGAGGACCCGCTGCCGCCGCCGCTCTCATGCAGTGAACCTAACGACGACAATCAAGCGACAATGAACAAAAACGCTCTCCACTGATAGAATCAATTAAGAGCAGTGGTTTAGAAGGGAGTTGCACAGTTGACAGGAGCGGCTTATGGATGATAATTTGAAAACATTTATAAGGGATATGCCCTCGGAAGGGTTTTCCTGCGGTTCTCTCGGGTTGTCACACACTTGGCGGTGGGAGGTGCCCGGCCCTGTGCACTACCGCAGGAAATGGCTTTTGAACTGAACTAATGGACGAGGCGAGCAGCTAATGCCAGCCACCAGAAGTCATTTGTTAACTTCATCGGTTCTAGTTCGACGTGCAAGTAAGTTGCTTGATGACTTCTGAGTGCTTTTGATGGAGACGTATTCTGTTCACAAGCTGTGGGTGGAGTCTGGAGTATGGAAATACGTTGTAGTGGATAAATTAAGACTATAAAGTTTGAAGGAGGTCAGAATTCACATGTACAAGTACCAAGTTACAAGGATCGCAGATTCTCAGAGTAAAGGAAATACGTCTAGTAAGGCTTCCATTTATTTCTTTTGCCACAAGGGCTTAGACTTGGGGGTACTTGTTTGTAAGCTATTTCAAGGGAACTCTCGACTGTAGCCTAAAATCTTATATAAGAACATGACCTTAAAAGTACTCAACAGCGAAACGGGACAAGATGTTGGACGAGAATATGTTGGCCAGGACTTATACAAGGTTTGGCACAAGGTCATGATCAAAGTATTGGACAAGGACTTGAACAAGAACATGAACAAAGTCTAGAAAATGGACTTGCACAAGGTCTTGGACAAAGTCTTGGACAAGGTCTTGGACAAGGTCTTGCACAAGGTCTTGCACAAGGTCTTGGACAAGGTCTTGCACAAGGTTTTGCACAAGGTCTTGCACAAGGTCTTGCACAAGGTCTTGCACAAGGTCTTGGACAAGGTCTTGGACAAGCTCTTGGACAAGGTCTTGGATAAGGTCTTGGACAAGGTCTTGGATAAGGTCTTGGACAAGGTCTTGGACAAGGTCTTGGATAAGGTCTTGGACAAGGTCTTGGACAAGATCGTGGAAAGAGTCTTGCACAAGATCTTGGACAAGGTCTTAGACAAGGTCTTGGACAAGGTCTTCCACAAGGTCTTGGACAAGGTCTTGGACACGGTCTTGGACAAGGTCTTGGACAAGGTCTTGGACAAGGTCTTGGACAAGGTCTTGGACAAGGTCTTGCACAAGGTCTTGGACAAGGTCTTGGACAAGATCTTGGACAAGGTCTTGCACAAGGTCTTGGACAAGGTCTTGGACAAGGTTTTGGACAAGGTCTTGGACACGCTCTTGGACATGCTCTTGGACAAGCTCTTGGACAAGCTCTTGGACAAGCTCTTGGACAAGCTCTTGGACAAGCCCTTGAACAAGCTCTTGGACAAGCTCTTGGACAAGCTCTTGGACAGGCTCTTGGACAAGGTCTTGGACAAGCTCTTGGACAAGGTCTTGAACAAGGTCTTGGACAAGATCTTGGACAAGGTCTTGCACAAGGTCTTGGATAAGGTCTTGCACAAGGTCTTGGACAAGGTCTTGGACAAGGTCTTGGACAAGCCAATTGTTTCCGTGCGAAAGGGTGCCAAGCAATACAGTTGAGTATGGCCGTGGTAAGGATGGAAATATAAAGTCTCACTAAGAGAAAGAGCAGCATTCTCCTTCTTGTATCAGGCATTTCGCGTCCAAATAGAGGAATGCTTCAGGCGGAATGAAGCCGTTAAGGCGTACTCTCTCATGGTACATTACGTTAGAGTAGTATGTCCCAAATATCAGAGTTTTGGTTGAAGACACGGCTCGAGCAATGTGAGTCCGTATCAACTTAATAATCAAATTAACTCTACTTGCCTCGCTGTGCAGAACCTCGTGGCAAAGAACCTCGTTGGAATAGAAATCTTGTACAGGAATTCCTTTGTTCGATATAAACGAAGATAGGCCCAAAGTCACCGCTTGTCGAACAACCTAATCTTTTTTACTTGGGAGGGATAGCAAACTCGTATATATAAATGGATGGCGCGACTGTGCACAAGGGAACAAGGATCAAATACTCGTGTTGTGCACGATCCTATTCTCTGTCGAGTAGAACGGACCTACATTTTCGTTGATAAGCCTTTTCATAGAGAATTATAACTCCTTAATTATTGTTAAGGGCTCGAATTTGAATGTGCAAAATAGCAGCTTCACGTCATTCTGAACAGCGTTTTCGAAGTGTACAAAAATATTTTTTTTTTTGGCTTTGGAGTTAATCCACACTTACGGGTCATTTTGTGTATTGTACTCCCGCTTTGCACGGGGTTAAAACTTACAAATTTATAATTGAAATTGTTGGGTGTTCAAATAAAATGATAGCAAATGCCAAAAAACGTTCAAAAGTTAGAAAAGAACGCAAGAAAACCGAAACATACCCCCGTCGATGAACGACAAACAGTAAGATTGATCAAACGTAACCCGTTTATGAACCCTAGGCAAATAAAAGAGTAGTTAAATTTACCCGTGGTGACACATCAATAAGAAGAAGGCTGGTAAGGAAGAATTCACCTGCCAGAAATTCCAGGAAAGTAGCACTACTGTCAGAAATCAATTTACTGAATCGAACCAAATTTGAAAAAGAACACCTAATTTGGAAACCGCAATATATTATGGACGGACGGTAGTACTCCTGAGACCATTACATTTGTCGCATCCGAAAACAAAATGAATTTCAACATGTAAAGGCTTTTAAGCACGGTGGAGCAAAATTTAACGTATGGCGATGCTTTTTCTATTATGGTAATGATCCCATTTTTTGGAAAAATCCGATGATGACTGCCGGAGTTTATGTCAGCATAATGGGTAAAACCATGCTGCTTTATGCAGAGTGGAATATGCTGCTTACATGGATTCTACAGCAAGGCAATGACTCCAAACATACGAACAAACTGGCCAAAGAATTTTTCCTAAGCAATGGAGTTCACGCAGCTAAACAAGACGCCTATAAAGCGACGCTGCATCGAACAACGCGAGCTGTTCGTGAACTCTACGAACAGAGAAGAAGGGAAGAGCACCGGCTTCTCAGAAGGAAGAAGAAGGAGCATGAGAAGCGCGCGGTCGAGGAAATGGAAAGGTGTTTTGGCAGGAATGAAGTCCGAAAGTTTTACCGAAAGGTAAAACAGCTATCCGGAGGATACAAGGTTCGGACCAAGGCCTGCCGGGACCAAAATGGACAACTAGTAGTAGAGTCGCAGTCGGTGCTGAGAATCTGGAAGGATCATTTCTGCAGACTCCAAAACGGCGATGACGACCCAAATCCCGCTGTTAGGCAGAATGTTTCAGTCAATTTGGACGAAGAGAGACAAGCATTCCGTCCCCCCGACTTAGACGAGGTGAGGATAGCAATATCCAAGCTAAAGTCGAACAAAGCTGCTGGAGCGGACGGACTGTCCGGAGAACTATTTAAAGCAGCTGGAGATGACCTGGTTGGGCGCATGCAACAGCTCATCTGTAAGATATGGTCGAAGGAAAGCATTCCCGATGAGTGAAATCTCAGCGTCGTTTGCCCGGTCCACAAGAAAGGAGATCCCTTTGACTGCGCCAACTACAGAGGGATTAGTCTCCTGAACATCGCATACAAGATCCTCTCTGCCGTATTGTGTGAGCGTCTGAAACCATTTGTCCATGACCTGATAGGTCCCTATCAGTGTGGTTTCAGACCAGGGAAGTCCACAATAGACCAGATCTTTACATTACGGCAGATCCTGGAAAAGACCCAAGAAATGCAAATTGACACTCACCACCTATTCGTCGATTTCAAGGCTGCATATGACAGTGTGCATAGAGACGAGCTATACAGTGCCATGTCTAGTTTTGGCATTCCTACCAAACTCGTAAGATTGTGTAGGATGACGATGGAGAACTCTCGCTGCTCCGTCAAGGTCGGTACCGAACTCACCGAGACCTTCAATGTCAAAAAAGGTTTTAGACAAGGCGACGCACTGTCATGTGACTTCTTTAACATCATCCTCGAGAAGATCGTGCGTAACTCACAAGTCAACACCAGAGGCACGATCTTCCAGAAGTCAGTTCAATTGTTAGCTTACGCTGATGACATTGACGTGATTGGACGAAGACAGCGAGCCGTCAATGAGGCGTTTACTGGCATTGAAGCGGAAGCGGCTAAAATGGGTCTAGTGGTAAATGAGGGCAAAACGAAGTACATGCTGTCATCAAGGAAGGACACACAACATCGACGTCTCGGACGGAGCGTCACACTAGGCAGCAGAAACTTCGAGGTAGTTAAGGACTTCGTCTACCTCGGCTCCGCGGTAAATAGGGACAACAACATAAGTACCGAAATCAAACGCAGAATCACTCTTGCCAATCGCTGTTTCTTTGGGCTCAAGAGGCAATTAAGTAATAAAGCCCTCTCTCGAAGGACTAAACTAGCTTTATATAACAGCTTGATCATCCCCGTCCTACTATATGGCGCACAATCTTGGACGTTAGCAAAGGCGGATGAGGAAGCCCTTAGTCTTTTCGAGAGA
Organism: Eristalinus aeneus; assembly: GCA_955652365.1. Classification (NCBI taxonomy): domain Eukaryota; kingdom Metazoa; phylum Arthropoda; class Insecta; order Diptera; family Syrphidae; genus Eristalinus; species Eristalinus aeneus. Next base: position 34,558,061 of record OY019131.1, on the reverse strand, counting down.
AAAGTTTTGCGTGCGATTTTTGGTCCTGTTTGCGTTGATGGCATCTGGAGGAGAAGATTTAATGACGAACTCTATAGGCTGTACAGCGACATGCGCCTGGTTAAGCGTCTACGGATACAACGCTTAAGATGGCTAGGCCATGTAGAGCGTATGGACACCACTGCTCCGGCCCGAAAAGTCTTTGAATCCGAGCCATTGGGACAACGCAACAGAGGACGACCTAGACTGAAGTGGCGCACACAAGTGGAGAAGGACCTCAACCAACTTGGAGTGCGCAACTGGAGACAGCTGGCGAAAGATCGTGCTGGCTGGAGAGGCATTTTGGTTGAGGCCCAGGTCCACCCCGGACTGTAGCGCCACAAGAAGAAGAAGAATGGAGTTCAAGTTATTGAGTTGCCGCCTCAGTCTCTGGACCTGAATCCCATTGAAAACCTTTGGACAGATGTAAAGTTGTATATTAAGCAAAACCCGAAACAAAAAAAGGTAAGGAGTGTTCTGCAAGTTGCTTAGTCGACTCAATGCCACGACGTTGTGACGCTCTGCTTAAAAATAAAGGGTACACGACCGAGTACACGACCAAGTGCTAACCCAACAACAAAAATAAAAACAAAAAACTTCGCCATTCCATTGGTTTTTGCTTCATATGAATGAATTTTTGATTTTGGTACTATTATTTTGCACACACCGAAATTCGGTGTTATTCCGATTAACGGGCCTTTTCTAAGTTCAGAATGTTTTTTTTTCTTATCGTGTTTATGGGTTTTACTAATGATGGAAGAAGGATGTTGTGCAGTAAATATGATGTGTTTGCATGACAGCAGTAAAAAGTTATTACCAAAATTGTGACAATTTCGAACATGTTCCGTATATTTTACTTGTACCCTAAGAATGAGAGACGTCAAATTTGAAAAAAAAAAAAAAAATAGGAAATCTAAACAAATAAAAGAAAATAGTTTTTTTTCTGTTTTTTTTTTCCTACAAGTGGCCCCTTAAATCTGTTTTCTTGATTTCTTATCCCTTTTTTCAGGTATTTTTTTACACTAAACTTTACGGTTCCTGCCCAGTTTGCATTCCTGATCAACAGCGAGACCCATGCCATCATCGATCGGTACATCGGTTTAATTCGTCCATTTTACGGCTAAGTCGCCTTTTGATCTACCCAGGACTACTGCAATTCTTTGTCATGCCATACCCAAAACATTGTCAATCAGACAAACCTGAAACACAGGAAAAGAACAACCGAGGGGCAAAATAATAATAATAATAATATTAATTGTATGGTGCGACAGTCCCCCTGTGATCTAACTACCAAGACCAAGCTCGCTCATCAGCTACATGTGTTGTGCGATATTGTTCTCCTACGAATAGAAGGACCTACAGTTTTTTGCTGATTCCGAACTGCGGAGTTTTAAGAAGCTTTGTCTTAGACTCTTTCAATGTTATCCGAAGCTCCAAATTGGTATTGAAAAATTCGAGGGGTTCAGCCGAAAATCGAACCTTGGGCATGTGAGCCAAAGAAAAAATTTCGAAACCTTCGAAAACGGTATTGGAACCAGATACCGAAACTCAGCAACTCTTCCGGGAACTTCGACAACGTCATCAATGCCCCATTACGAACGGAAGCCTGCGTCTAGGCAAAATCTTTTCTACAGTAGTTACCCATAATGCTTATTAGTTTCAGTGTCCGTCTTACTCCGCCGTGGCCTAGTGGGTTGAGTGCGACGCTCACACGCCGAAGTTCTATGTTTGATTCTCGGCTACGCACCCCGGCACCTCCTCTTTCGAACTGCTCACGGCACTCCAAGAGTAATAACCGTTTAAGAAAAAGCTTCTCAAACTTCGCCGTTCGGAATCGGAATTCTTCCACCTGTGAGAGAAGAAAAGCGAGCACAACACGAGTAGTTCATGGACAAGCTAGACCCTGGTCCCTTTGTGAATTGTCGCGCCATACAATTTTTATTATTGCCTGTCTTACTCCACTTTTAGTGATAATTGGTTGATCAGAACGGAATCAAAACAACAAATGTTATCAAGTGTCGTTTTCATTCATTTCTTTGGCACGTGTCTACAGCATTTTCTATCCATTAAATTTATAAAATGGGTTCATTACCAGCTCTAGCAATCCATCTTCTAAAAGCCCGTCGAACAAATTCCATTTGAAATCCTTGAAAAACCAACAGCGTGGGACTGATTGATTGGCCTTTTCGTTGTCTTTTTTTACCAAATGCACACATCTGTGTCCCAGGCTCATAGGCGCAACCACTACCAGTTTTACAAATCCCGCCTAACCCGTTAAAAGCCTTTTTGCTGAGCCATAAGCGCCACAACTACTGCGCTCGATGCTGTTTCAGTGTTTCGGTTTTCTTTTTGTTTCTAATTTCGAGCCCATGTACCCGCCGGCAGTTTCAGTTAACACCCAGATGTAGCTCTTGAAATGCCGTAGCTGTTCATCTATTCTGCAAATTGAACAGGGTCCTTCTGCAGTAGAATTTAAAAATGCCACCATCAACCCACCACCCCCTGCCCACAACAGCAGCGTTACCGGAAAAGTAATTTCGTCGCGAAAAAAAGACGTGGGTTGTGTACAGTCGTTGCCGCCATCACCAGCAGCCTGAATCGTTGAGGAATTTTTTCACCGAACGCCGGGGAAGGGATTTGTCACGCTCTCAGTTCGATAATGACGAAATCATTTCGGAATGCAAATTTTATTAGGCAAAAACATTTAAGGAGCCCGTCCATTTGCATTGTTTAGCATTCAATTGCCGGCATGCCTCGGTGTATGGAAGGAGTCCAATGTCTGATGGGGAGCGACAGGGGAATACTCTTGGACCGCAATTGCTTTAATTTTGAAATATTTAAGGTCGAGATTGGATTGTAGGGAAAATGATCACGCGGCGTGACTGAATTTTCAGTCCTTTCGAAAGTGTCCTCGCACATTAACTTGCGCCCTTTCAAAATCACACCCTTAAAGAGTGGCCCAGATCAAAGAAAATAATCGAAAAGTGATACGTTGCGCAAGAATGCGAAACTCGTCGTCACTCCCCAGAGTAACCTTCTTCTTCGCGTTGACGAATGTCCCCTAGAAGATGGCACAGACTGAACGATGAGTCACAGGCGCCTTTGTAGAAATTAACTCTGCGATGAAAGGAATCCTCTCTGCGAAGCCAATACCAGTCGCATTACTCATCAGCCATTAGTCAGAAATGAAATTTGTTCCCGACACAGATTGACTGGCAATTTGAAAGGTCCGCCTAATTCCTGCTTCGTCGCAATTTGTTGAGCCCTTGAGAAGAAGTGGCTAATCCAAATTTATCTGCCATTTCAAATTCATTTCGCTCATTCAATTTCAGTCAGATGTGAGTACATGCACTTGAAAAATGTGAATTCATCACTTGACCAAAGTATCTGATGTCGTGAAGCGCAGCTCCCCACTCTTGTCAACGCTAACACCGCTCCGCCGAGCTGTTGCCGTTCTTTACATTTTCAATTGCCCTTCAACAGATTCAACCTTAAAACCGAGACGAGAGTGCATTTGGTATCTACGAAAGATAAAGCGAAAGAGTGAATTAAAAATGACTGTTGTTTGGTGTGCGAGTGGTGCTTGTATCTCGTGGTGTGGCGGGAGGGGATACTCAAACTTTGCGCTTTGCTTAAGTGAAAAATGGAGAAGCATCCACTAAAACAGCGACAGATAGTCCTGGGTGATGAGGGAGGAGGCGCTGTGCTTCTGCTGCTCTGCTGTTGATGATAAATTACACTTAGTGGATTGTAGTGATGTTTAACGAGCATTAAATTGCAAGTGGGTTGGCTGATTTATATGGAAGTGTAGCTTTGTGAACTTTTCTTCAACTGAGCTGAAGTTTGATTGCGGGCGGATCCGTTGGTTGCCGTGGTTGTTTGTGTATTTTGTTCTTTCTTTCTTACTGTTCTCTGGTTGTGGTGGTTGGAGAATATGAGGCGTCTGACCGTAAACAGATTGAGTAACAGACTCGGCGGCGATTTGTGCATCATCAGGTGGCAAAGGTTTGCGTGTAGCAGTGGGGAAAACCAGCAGGTCCTACTACTGTGGAAAAGTTTGCAACATTTTACAATATTTTTCGGTGATCCAAAGGCATACAAGTATTGGAGTGTTTGAGTCTGCATAGTTTTGGTGGCCTAAATTGCACTTAGACTGGTGCATGTCCATTCAAGCGTCTGTATGGAAGTGTTATTTGACTTACTGTCTGTCTTCCCATATATACGCATAGTAACCAGTGAGTGAGTCCATCCTTTTACATAGTCGCAAAGAAGCCGCCTAGAAACGTCTTCTTTTTCGCGGCAATGCCAACAAAGGTGTTGACGATGCTCTTTCTCCACCGCATCTAGACACTAGCAGACTCAATTCGAGCAGACTCAAAGAGCTGTCTATTTCTTCTTGAACTTAGGACCATGAAGCAAGGTGCAGGAGTTAGATTTTCCATCATGCATGCATGCATGCAGCTGGAAAGGAGTGATGCCGTGAAAAATTCGAAAAATTAGTGTTGAGCTGGGAATCCAACCTAAACCTTCGGCGTGTGAGTGTCACACTCTACCTACCTCCAGAATGATTTGGAAAACTGGAGAGAGTGGAGGAGAGGCTTAGCCTGATACGTCTCCTGGCTCAGCATCGAGAAGCCTGCCGTAGCGTCGCTTCTGGTGGTAATACAAATTATAATAATAATTGTTGGCACGCCATTCCACGGGGAGACCAGAGTCTAGCTTGGCCACCGTGGCGTAGTGGGTAGAGTGCGACGCTTACACGCCGAAGGGTCACGGTTCGATTCCTGGCTGAACACCTCGCATTTTTCACGTCACCACCTCTTTCAAGCTTCTGACAACAATCAAAGAGTAATAACTGTCTAAGAATGGATCGCTTCTGCTGGCGCGTTCTCGAAAAACCTACAAGGAGGAACAAGTCACAAATAATGCGGCACCGGGGGGCGTGCTCCTGACAAAGAGCCAAAAGAAAAGGATTAGGAGGGTGGCTGTCACCAAGTGGCGCAAAGAGATCAAGAAATTGGTCGAAGGCGCAAGCTTTGATAGCCGCGTCTCTTGAGCGATGAAGACAATGAGGATCAGGTCAGCAGAAGTATTACCAACCGAAGACGACCAATCCTCCGAAACCTACGTCGCCTCCTTTTCTACTGGCTCCAAGAAGAAAAGGAAAATGTCTGCGGATGTTACCACTGGCATCTCCTCCTACGTGCAAAATCCGCTGGCGTGGTGGAAATTGAAAACCTGAGTTCCTTATCACAGAAGCGTCTTCTCGTCTTTCTTCGGAGAACGAAGAAAACACATTACATGAAGCTTACTGCCTGATAGTACACCAGTCTTTGAGTCTGAGCGCTCCAGTGCAGTCTATCCCAACGTCCAACCAAAAAAAAAAATAAATTCAAGTTTCAACTTCAGAAATGGACGGGTCTAATCAGGATCCATCGAAAGAAGATTCTTGCACCCAAGGTTATGACAGTTGTTGTTGTTTCTATTTACAGAGCCAGCCACAGCCCATGGCTGCTGCAACGCGTAGTTACGTGCGCGTTTAAAACACAATCGGGTACACAAGACTGCATCGTGCGCGGCATATTTCAAAATTATTTAAAGGCCCGCCCTGGTGTGAGTTCAGAGCACTGACAGTGAGGTTGTCTTTATCATTGCTCAACGGCAATGGCCAGCAAAACGCAGAATGGACCCACAAAAGATCCGAGTACACTCCCGCTGCGATGAATGATGTCGCTTATACTCTAGCTGGTTGGATTCTGATTAATTTATGCACCAGTTGTGGTCACTTTCTTTGAACTATTGCCAATATTGGGCACCCCTGGTGGCATCCTGGTGGATATTAAATTTTCAATCAAAACCGTCTTCCGCTACCGTTAATTGTGCGTGATGGCGACCTAAATGGCGCCGATACTTGTGGAGTAAAACCAAAATTGAAATTGCGGTCCCTTCGTAATGTGAAATGTAAATGTCGACCGCGCAGCCCTCACTCAGCCGAAACACGGAAAATTTACGTCAACCTAGAATGGAACTTGCATGCGGTTGTCCGAAGCCCCTACACATGGAGTGTGCCGCAGATAACTGCGGGAGTCCCCTGCACATCTAACCCACCACGCAACGTTCGAATATTTTCGATGATATTTATGCCTCTGCGGGGACGATAATAAACGACGGCGGCAAAGGGCATGCGACATTCTGAAGTTTCGGAAATTTCCACGGTTCTGCATTTGTGGAGCGTCTGTTGAATGCATGAAATCAGTTGCGATGTGGACTTTAGGAGAAGGTCAGTCGGATCGTTGTGTGTGAGTGAGCACTAATTACTTTCGGATACTTGCACATGAGCAGTCGTTTATCGTGAGATGGTCGGTGGGGTGGCATGTGTATGGTGAAAGAACTCGTTAACATCGGAGCTGTTCGACAGCGGAGGGGATTACGCCGGTAATCACCGGAGCGAGAAAGCTGCTGCTGCTGCTGCTGCAACTATTTCATAATTTGATGAATGGCACAAGGGGATTAAGAGTCTGAGCCGTTGAAGCCATTTCGTCTCATGGGACTTAATTGCCATTCAGTGCAGTCATGGAAGTGTTCTGCTGAAAACTAGACCGCGAACATTGCTTGTTTATGCATGAAGTTGGAAAAATCAATAAATGTAAGCAATTTTTAAAGGCAAAGGGGTGCGGGCAAAAGCGATTCAGAGTCGATGCCTGCTAACTCATATGCATTGGGTGGGGGCTGACACAGTTGATGAAGAACTCTGCATTTCGAATGGAATTCTTTCAGGCAGGTTTTCGATGTCGACACTTTTTCACAGAAAAGTTCGAAACAGTCGGATATTTGTCATATGCACAGAAAGGATCAAAAGTGAGATTTTTAAATTGTTGACTTGTTGACTCTGTGCGCAAAGAAAATATGTTTAGGAGCAGATGATGCGTACCACTTCCTTATAGAAACTCGAAAAATTAGATGCCTTAGAGGTGGCCCTTCTTTTAATTGCCTCATGTAAGGCAAAGAAGTTCTCCGTGGGGTTCTTCCAATGGCTAGAAAGGCTAAATGACTCTTAGTACCGAAGCAGGGATTTTCAAATGGCCTACATAACTTACACATCTTTAGCGTTATGTTCATCGTACAGCCCTGAAAATCTGCCATAAGTTCACCTTCTCCAGATGTCGTCAACTTAAATAAGACCAAAATTCGCACGTAGGACTAAATTCCAATTGAATCTTAAAATATTTGAGGCAATTGTGAAAGAGAAGTTTTACAGCTCAGTGCACAACTATATCTATGAAGATCAGCACTGGGCTATAAGTGGTAGGTCTTCTAATGCAGACCTAGCAGTGCCAACTAACACATCAGTCAATAAGTCCCGGGACTGACATATACGGGGCGCCACTAATCGAAAAATCAAATTATTTTTAGGAAGTGCGAACATTTAAATGAGACCTCTCAAATTTTCGTGACAATATAACATATTGATACCTTTTTATAGAACGATTAATCTTTGGCCTCAAAATAGGCTTCAGTTTCGGCGATCCCCTCCTCATTCGAGCCATTTTTTTTTATGGCGAGGATCTTTTTGAGGTTTGAAAAGAATTAAAAGCAGCTGGGGACCAGATCGTGCACTTTGGCCACGATAGCCAACCACTTGTGACACGGTGGATTGTCTTGGTGGAAGAAAATTGCTCTCTTCTTCGTATGGGACCGTTTTTTTCACAATTTCTTCCTTCGAATGTACAAATGGTGCCATGTAGTATTCGCTGTTGATCCCTTTGCCTTTCTCAAGATATATGATGAATAAAAATAAATATTATGGCATTCCAAAATAGAGATGCCATAACCTTACCGGCCAACTTTGAGTTTTTGAACGCCTTGGACGTGGTTCACCGGTTGCTGTCCACTCCACTGATTGCCGATTTGACACTGGAGTGTAGTGGTGGATCTAAGTTTCACTCATTGTGACATACCGACGCAAAAAGTCCTGTTTATTCGAGGGAAGCAGCTTGAAACAGCTCTCAGAGTCATCGACACTTTGTTGTTTCTCGCCCATTCGGATCAAACGTGGCACTCATTCCGAAAACAGATTTCTCATGCACAAGCGTTCACGTAAAATAGTGTACACATTAATAATAATAATTGTTCGCGCTACAGTCCGAAGGGGGACCAGGGCCTAGCTTGCTCATCAACTACTCGTGTTGCGGGCGCTACTGTTCTCTCACGAGTAGAAGGGACCTACAGTTTTTTGCCGACTCCGAATGGCGAGATTTGAGAAGCTTTCCTAGACAGTTATTACTCTTTGAGTGTTGTCAGCAGCTCGAAAGAGGTGGTGCCGTGAAAAATTCGAAAGATTAGTGTTCAGCTTGGAGAAAGAGAAAGGGACCTACAGTTTTTTGCCGACACCGAACGTTGAAATTTGACAAGCTTGCCGTGAAAAATTCGAAAAATTGGTGTTGAGCTGGAAGTCGATCCTAGACCCTTCGGCGTGTGAGCATCGCACTCTACCCACTACGCCACGGCGACCACTATTATACACATTGTCTTCTGATATCTTTAAGGCGTCAGCTATCTCACACAATTTCACTTTTCCAAAAGGATTTTGAGTACTTTTTGACGTTTTCAGGTGTAACCACCTCAATTGGACTTCCAGATCGTCCAGCATCATTGGTGTCTGAACGATCACGTTTAAAGTCAGCATACCACCGAGAAATAGTTGATGGATGGTTTGATGGAGCTTTCATTGAAATTCAATGGACTAGATAGTACGTTTAGAACCGCCAAGTACAAGCTGTATTGGATGGGTTCAAGTCTCATATTCACAATACTATCGCTGGTGTTCCCCAGAGCTCCGTTTTGTCTCCGACACTCTTCTTCATTTGTTTAAATGATCTCCTGTCTGTCAGTTCTAATCCAATTCACTCCTTCACTGATGACAGTACCCTCAGCTTCTCATATTCGTTCTTCGGTGCTCAACCCTCCTCTTCGGCCATAGACTTGGAACGGCAGCGTATGTTAAGCTCATTAAATTCAGACCATGACAGCATAATTGATTGGGGTAAAAAGAATAGAGTGGAGCTTAATGCTTCCAATACTCAGTGCTGTCCACTGTCACTCAAGCGATCTCACAATAACCAGTCATAATCCCTGAATTGTTACGTCGTTGTTGAAACCGAACGACTTTCCATCCTTGGTATGCTTATCAACTCAACACTAAGTTGGACCGTTCACATATTCGAAATCGCCAAAAATACAATGAAATGTTTATGTTTCTCAAAGCGATCATTCATTTCATTTCATTTCTGTATTGATACTAAAATTCATAAGTTGAGTTTTGATCACAGTGTTTTGATGATGCCGACTTTATTAGGTATGTCTAGCTTATAAATGATTGTTACTAAAAACTTTTTATAGTTTTTGTTATTTAAGCTTACATAATTTAAAATTTTTTTTTTTTCCAATTAAATTAGTCGTACGCTTGCCCCAGGCATACGTTCACATTGTGACTCTTAAAGGCCAAACTTAAGACTAATAAAACTTAAATAACAAATGATCCGTTAAATGCATGAACTTAAAAGTTTTAAGATTTTTTTTTTAAATTTTTGAACAGTTCCGTTTGTTTCTAATGTTTTATTGAAGTTGGTATAGGTTCAGGAAAGCAGTTACTTCATTCCTGATATACAAAAATATATTGGAAAAAGAAACTTATGACTTATACTAACCAATATGTGATATTATTTTATTTTTTGTTCGCTTATTTGTTAAAGAAATGTTAAAGTTCTAAATTTATTCAAAATGCTTTTTTTCTTAGTTGTACTTTTTCAAAAAATTATTGATTATGTGAAGAAAAATATTTACCTCTTAGAACATTTTATGAGGCTTGCTCATAAAAACGCAAAGTAAGTGGATTATTTAATTCAGATTCTATTAAGAATCGGTTTCTATCATGCAAAAGGTTAAATGGCGATTGATAATAGTGGTGATTTGTACTTTCATTAACAACGTTTGCACCTTTAACAAGTGGATTCGAATAGCTATCACTAGAACGAAGTCTGATTAATGTTTAATGAGGTTTTCATATAAATCATTAGAGGTCTAACCTCTGTCAAGTTGTACAAGGTATAATTTGAAAACCATTTTTTGTTTGGCTTACGATATTTACCAGTGCAATAACGCAAGATTGTTCTTTCAAATTCAATTTTCTAACTCTTTTGCTGCGGTTGGAGAAAAAGAAAACCAGATACTAAAACCATAAGAAATATTAGGCCTTATAAGTGTTTTGTAAATTAAAATTTTGTGTTTTGGGATTAAAGCGATGTAACAATTATTATTTCAGCCCTTTTTATCTGGGTACAATATATAAGGCGTACATCCACTCAAAACTTGAGTAAAACGCCCCAATCTGGGTTGGGGCTTCTGAAACCTCTCCGCACCTACTAGATAGAATCAACAGCGAGTCAATCGACTCGCCAGAACATCGACGAAATGTCCGTGGGGTTCTTCCAATGGCTTGAAACACTAAAAGACTCTTCAGACTGAAGCAGAGTTTTCCAAATCGACTGCAGAACTTACACATCTTAGACCAGTTTGGAACGAGCGTTGTTTTTTTTTTTGAAAATAAGACACTAATTATTAATGGGAAAGTAAAAGCATTTTATTCAAAGTATTGGCCGTTGTTTTTGAAACATTTTGTACACCTTTCTGGCACTTTATGAATACCACGCCAATAAAATTGTTCGTCTTTTAAAGCAAACCAATCAGATACCCAATTTTCGACCTCCTCGTGGGAATCAAAGTGCTGCTCAGCCAATGCGTGTCCCATAAATGAAAACAAATGGTAGTCGGAAGCAGTCTGGTGAATACGGCGGGTGGGGTAGCTGCCCAAGGCAAGTGTTTTGATTGTATCCTGAACCGGTTTTGCTTTGTGTGCAGGTGCATTGTCATGGAGCAAAATTACCTTGACGTGTCTTCTGCCCCATTCTGGTCATTTCTCAATCACTGCTGGTTCAAACTGATCATTTGTTGTCGGTTACTATCAGTATTAACGGTTTTACCAGGTTTTAGGAGCTCATGATACAGCACACCTTTTTGGTCCCATCAAACACACAGCGTGGTCGCCGTGCGACGGGTAGAGTGCGACGCTCACACGCCGAAGGGTCTAGGTTCGACTCCCAGTTCAACACCAATTTTTCTAATATTTCACGGCACCACCTCTTTCGAGCTGCTGACAACACTCAAAGAGTAATAACTGTCTAAGAAAGCTTCTCAAATTTCGCCGTTCGGAGTCGGCAAAAAACTGAAGGTCCCTTCTACTCGTGAGAGAATAGTAGCGCGCACAACACGAGTAGTTGATGAGCAAGCTAGGCCCTGGTCCCCCTTTGGACTGTAGCGCCAACAATTATTATTATTATTACTAAACACACAGCATTGTCTTTTTGCCGAATCGATCTGGTTTTGCAGTCGATGTTGGTGGTTGTCCCAGATTAACCCATGATTTTTTCCGTTTAGGATTCTTAAAATAAATCCATTTTTCATCGCCAGTAACAATCCGATGCAAAACCGATTTTCTTTCGTGTCTTTGAAGCAAAATTTCAAAAGTGTTTTTTCGGTTTTCCATCTGTCTTTCATTCAATTCATGTGACACCCATTTTTCACACATTTGGATCTTTCCCATGGCTTTTAAACCGTCAGGAATTGTCTGTTTGCAACATTTTACATTGCTGTCATTTGCTTTTGACTCAATGTGTCATCTATATCCAATATCGTTTGTAATTCGACGTCTTCAAACTTTTTTGGTGGCCTTCCACGTTCCTCATTTCTCACATCAAAATCATTATTTCTGAACTGTTGAAACCATCTTTTGCATGTTGCTTCTGATAGAGCATGATCACCATATGCCTCGACAAGCCTTCGGTGTGACTCTGCAGCACTTTTCTTCAAATGAAAACAAAAAATTAACGCTTTCCGCAAATCATCACTTTCTGGTACAAAATTCGACATTTCTAACATGATGAAAAAATATGATGTTGTCTGTTAAATGACTTGATGTATACTTAATATTTTGTACAGATGTCATAGCAAACAAACACAAAAAAATAAGGGCTCGTTCACAACAAATCTTTCCTATCGATACATTTGTATATTGACGCTCGTAAGCGTTATGTTCATCGTACAGCCTTCGAAATTTACCTCCTCCAGATGTCATCAACTTAAATAAAACCAAACATTGCACGAAGGACTTCTTCTTCCTTGTGGCGCTACAGTCCGGGGTGGGCCTAGGCCTCAAACATCATGCCTCTCCAGCCAGCACGATATTTCGCCAGCTGTCTCCAGTTGCGCACTCTAATTGGTTCAGAACCTTCTTCACTTGTGTGCGCCATCTTACACTTTATACTTTCAGAGTGTTGCAAATTCATCATTCATTTCATTTTTGGCATATTTTATTAAATATCTAATCTAATCTTATTTTAATTCTAGAAAAATACTTAAAACTAGCTTACATTCATCTCAACTCTCTGCTCTGCTCTAAGCTTTTCTTGATGTAATTTAAAAATTGCCTTTTGGCATAGTTTGTTACTAAAATTTTGTTTATAATAATTTTTATTATTATTTTTTTTTTGTCTTCCAAGAAAAGTTAAAAAACTTGGGTCTGAGTCTAAGCCTAAGCCTAACCTATCGTAAATTTAAACTTAATAAAAAAACCTAATTAAACTATGTCCATATCGAAATACGGACGCGTGTACCATGGCGTAGGTAGAATTCATATGCTTGACATATACAGCTATTTTTTTTTTGTTGCAATTTCATCTATACGAGTAGATGGCCACCAACCTAATATCCTGATTCGATCTCCTATCTGAGCACTTAGCAGGTTCTAACGACACCATTCTGCAAGATGTAGTATGGAGGAACTTATATTTTAATTTTTCAAGTTGCGATCAACACCTAATTGAGAGATGTGCCTATTGTTACTGCAAGAGGTACGAAGCTTCTTTAGTTGTTAAAATATGTCGAAATGGTGGAAATGGTATTCCAGTCAAAGGGCAGGGTGTTTTCTTTCCACAAATGTCTGCAAATTTTCCTCTTTCAGAACATATCACGACCTTTAAAAGCTCAGATTATGTGGCGTTATAGCTCTTCATCCTTTTGAAGCCTGTACTTATGTATTCAAAGGGAGAGAGGAGGAACAATTCCACAACACGAGTTTGGATGGTTCCATAGCACCTTTCTTCAGTCTACTAACCAACTAGCCCTCGCTCTTCAGTAACAAGGTTACTCTGTTTATTTCACAGAGTCTGGTCGCCTAAAAACAGCTTTAAAACTTTTCGCTATTTTCCATAAAAAGTCCCAATTTTTGATTTAACACCTACTATTTTGAAACACTTCGTTTTTGGTTTCACTTTAGAGTTACCGCCATTTGGGGATTTTGAAAATTTGGATATAAAGAGTATCCCAACAAGAACGCAAGATTCATATTTTATATAAAACACAGATATTTAAAAAAATTCGTGAACTCTTTATTATATCGTAAAGTATACAGGATGAGGTTATGTGTGGAGTAACACATCGACCAAATGGCCGCCGCGGCTTTGCTGGCACTTACGCGATCTTCTAATGAAATTTTCAATGACCGTTTGGCATAAATGCTGCGGTATTTCATTAATGCAGCGTCCAATTTCATCTTTTAAGGCTTGAGTCGTCGTTGGCATATTCACATAAACCATCGTTAAAAAAAAACCCAAAGAAAAAAGTCAAATGGTGTTAAATCGCACCCTCTAGGCGGCCAATTCTGGTCTGCAAAACGCGAAATAACACTACCGGGAAATGACTGATGCAGCAATCGAATTGTTTCTCTGGCTGTATGAGATATGGCGCCGTCTTGTTGAAACCACATCCCCTCCACATTCATTTAGTCAATTCTAGGTACGAAAAAATTGGTTATCATTTCACGATACACCGATACCGAACACCATTGACTGTTTGCGCTTGACCTGACTCATTTTCATAAAAAAAAAAGGTCCAATGATTCCTCCAGCCCAAAATCCACACCACACAGTGACACGTTGAGGATGCATTTGCTTCTCGTGAATAACTCGAGGATTTCCCTAGCCCCAAATGCGACAATTGTGCCTTTTCAAGAAGCCATCAAGATGGAAATAGGTTTCGTCGCACTTTTCGAACTGTAGCCGCAAAACTTTCACCATTTTGGTAAGACAATTTCACACTGAGAATGCGTTGTTCATTCGTGAAGCGCTCCATTTTATTAACCTTATACCTTCTGCTAACAAACAATAATAATTGTTTAAATGTCAAACAATAACAATTCGAATGGCGCGAAATTTAAATCTTACGTTCTTGTTGGGACACGCTTTGGGATGCATATGAGACGGAATGTTCTTGAGCTAAAAATCGGTTTATCCCGAATTGTAGAAAACTCCTCTATCATGTAGTTATCAACATCTGAATGTTACTAAAGAATAATGATACAAGAAGAAGTAGGAGGTATTCAGTCCTTGAATTGAACTCTACACCTTCGTCGTTTGAATGGGCCTACTTACCCTCAACGCCTAATGTGCAGCAAGGATACATAACTGATTGCAAAAACTAACAAAATTTCGCCATAAGGCATCAACATTAAACTGTGTGTCCTCTGCAATGGCAAGAAACCAATGACAACCCTGCACTCACGAGTGTTACCCTAAGAAGCCAGGCCGTGCTACCTTTCAAGTCAGCAAGATTTCCAAGAATCAAACTGAAAAAAATTTGAAACCAGAATAGAATCATCCACGTCACCCATGCCTCCACACAAGATTGAACTCTGACGTCCTTTGCCAGCTATTCCTTTCAGCTAATCAAGCATGTTCCTACCCTTCAGGGCGTTCAAATGAACAAGAAGTAATCGGATCAACAGCTCCAGTCTTGTTGCGGCATTTCATTTCCTTCCACTTCATCCGTTCCCAGCCCGCGATAACTCTCCAGAAAACAGCGTTTACGACTTTCTCCTGCTCGATTGAAACGCTCGCCGAATGAGAACATCAAACCGCGTTATATCTTCCCAATTCCATTAAATGCGCGTTGCATTAGGGGGAGAAAACTGATTAAGCCGAGTGCATGCGTGGCATGATTCACATTTTTGTGGTTAATTAAAAATTTTATGGGGATCCATCACCGCCGCATCTCAGTATCCTCCCAAGTCATTATACCTCTCCGCTGTAGGCTACAATGGTGATGGGATGGGATCGGGGATGAAAGAAAGCCTAAAAATCCATTATAATCAACGCCATCAGTCGTTCCGCCCTCGACACAGGCGCCATTGTCAAGCGTAAAAATTACCCGTAAACCCTTTCTCTGCACCGGCGATTATTCATCCCTTTCACCGGCAGGGGGAAAACCATTACAAAGCATCTCTGGGCGGCCCTATCATTCAAGGCATCTTCTTTCTAATTTTCCCATGGAGGCAAGGATTTAAAAAGCCAGTCAGCCGCCACCACCACTCGCACACGGCAACACTCTGCAGATGACAGCGGCTCGATGAATGCCATCGCATTGTTCTGTGGTCATAATTCACCTGAGTGTTATGACAGGCAAACTCTCGTGTGCGTTTTATCATCGCCACCCATACGCCAGGCCATCGGCCCACCGGGCTGGGACTAAGCTTGGGTGTAATTAAGATTTTAGTTAATAATAAATTCAGAGCGCCTCCCTCCGACTGACCTGGCTTAACCCGGTGCAGCTTACTCCGGGAGTCACCTCCACCGTCTGTCACTTGGCCGGCTTTTCGGGCAGAGCGCCTATTATCCCGACCGAAGCCACTTTCCGCACGAGAGCATCAAACCATTAAGCCAGGTGGCAGGAATGCATTTATACAGGAGCCCATATGCCGTCGCTGTCTGCTGCTAGTTCGCCCGGAACAGCAAGTGCAACCTCGCCGCCAAAGTCATTTACATGGAAGGTGGATAGGAGCGAGTACATGCACGTCCAGATAGCCGACGACCTCGTTCGTTCATTCGTTCGTTCGTTCGTCGGTCTCTCACATTAGATGCACCTTGTTGGCAAATTATGCATCTGGGTCGATGGTATCACCACCGCCCGTGCGGTAGAAACCGGCGATAGGTTTCGTTAGCGTCTGTGGCTTGGGCCGCTTCGGCTCGGTTCCCTTACATAGGTCTCATTTTGTAATCAGCTCGAGATGATTACCATTAAGAACATCCTTGACGTTGGTCTGTCGGTTGGGCTCGTATCTCGTGTGTGACTCGTACGGACTGCCTTCTGCTTGGTGTGCACGACACCGAACCGTGCAGCAACAGCTCAGCAGCGGTGGCAGTGATGGCGGGCGCTGGTCTCAGAAAACCCGGGGAACAGCCTGTTTCATGCCATTGAATTAGATTTGAATAACTATGAGTGGAGATGTAGTTTGTTGATGTGGGGAGGGTGGGGATGCATTACAGGCATCAAGTTATTTCATTATTTGCACATGCCGTGTCCTCGCATACGTGCCGGGGTTGATGTGGCGGCCCCCTTTCTCCATTTCCCACTCATCCCCTCTGCTGGCGAATGAATACTGTCATCATCATTACCATCAACGGCCTTATTAGTGATTGTGCAGCATATGCTTTGGGTAATAGAAACAATGGCTGCCAGAGATACACGCTCTGTGCGAGCACACACGCATGCACTGTGATACGCGTTTCTCTTCATGTCATGTTTTCGCCCACTTTAAGCTCATCAGCACAACAAAGGCGCTGAGTCTTGATACGCCCTCCACATTGTCGCTGAGGAAGAGCGTATAAACTTCATGCGACATCCTTTCGAAATAACTCTGCTGGCTCCTAGAATGGGGGTCTTGAGCGCACTTGGAGCCGCTCTTGAAGGGATATTGGAACGGGATGTTACATAAATTGTGGTTATGGCGTTCAGGGTTACGGGATCTCGAGCTTGTAATGATGCTGGAGATATTCGAGAGTCGGAAGTAAATAAGGATTTTGTTCAAGTACCCGGTGGCTGTTGGTGTGTAATCCTCTATAAGGTTTCGGCTTTTCCGCTGTTGCGACTTTGGGCGACTGTGTTTGCGGAGTTTAATTGAAGCGCCATTAGGCGACTCACATAATTGCTTCAGTTGAATGTGGGCCTTCGATACTCTGGGAGGGAAGTGGAGAAAATGATGAATTTCCCGCGAGTGTGTAATTACAATCCAATTTCCATGCGTGCTCGTTAAATGCGATCATTACAATGGCATCAATTAGTGAGCGGTATGTGGGAAATTCGTGAGGTCCTGGATCACACCATTTAGTATCGTGGACAGGATGAAGTGTGGAGTGGATGAACACACCTTTGTGCCATACGACGGGGCATGGCAAATGGTGTGTTGATTACAAAATTCTGCTGGAAGTCTACACGGTAGTCTCAATACAAGAAGGAGAAGAGAGGGCGGCGGGCTATTTCCTTAATCGAGTAAAGACTCTGCAGCATTTGCAAAGTAACTTCCAAACTAACCTTCAAACACTGTTGTAACCACGAACCAAGTCAAGTGGCGCCAGGGCAGTGAGTGAGTCAGAGAAACTCAATCATTCATTTCAATCTCCCTTAAATCATTGCCCTCCGTTCGGAAGTCAGCCCACTCTCCGACCAGTCCACAATGGCAGAGGCAAACAAACAAATGAGAGACGGGCTTAACAATTGAATCGTTTGCCTTTTAACTGAGAGCACAATGGGTTTCAATCTCCGACCAAATGGCAATTTACTTACAACGACCATCGGCAGGGGAATCCATGAGCGAAGACAGGATACACACATCCTGCAAAATATAATGGCGAAAAATGTAATCCCCATCTATGAATGGCTCGTACCTATTATGATGGGCGGCGTTGGGTAGTGACTCCACAAAAACACACATCCATACACACGGACCGAGAGAGACGGAGAGAGAGAGAAACGACCGAAGAACTGAGCGAGCAACCCATTGAATGCATCACCGAGAAGCATGAACATTTTTTGGGGTATGGCCAGTTTGCATCGCACAAAGAATGAATGGAAATGGGATAAAATGGCAAACAATTTAAAAAGGACACACAGAGGACCCAGCCTGATTCGTCCCTGCACCATCCATATTCATTCACATTGCATGTTGGACGAGTTAAAAGTTAAGAGACAACGCCGCCCGTAAAGAAGAAAGGCCAAACGAACCAAACCCAACACTGAACCATCAAAATCAAAAAAAAAAAAAACACAAAAAACAAAAAAAAAGGACACCAAAAGAGGCAGGACAAAAAAAAAAACAACGGACCTTGGCAGGATGTCGAGGGAACAAGCATGTGCACTTTGTGGAATTGAAAATTTGCAAAAGGGTTATGCAAGTGCCCCACGCCACTGCTCTGCTTGCTGAAACACATCAAATAACCCACACGCCCTCCCCACATACCCACACATTCCCTGGGCACTACAGCTCGCTTTATCCTATTGTGGAAATTGTCTCTTTTACAGGAAATATGGAAATTAATTTTGTACACAACGAAGCCGCCTGCGTTGATTTGGATGCTCTTCAAAGAAAACCGTGACGGAGATGCGAATGGCAGCCGGCGAGCTTCCATTTCCTGCCCCATTCAGAATCCACTTAGGGACAGTAACGAGTAGTGTCGGCAGCTCAAACGTGAACTTAATTTCATTAAACCACCGGCTACTTAATAACATTGTTATTGTCAATTAAATTATAATTTTGCCACTCTATGCATGATCAAAATTAAGAGGATTCGGCCACACGTGCTGATGGATCGAGGGTGGGGTGGCTTTCGCGGAAGCCGAGAGTTGGGAACCCGAAGTTAAGTCTCGGTGGAGTGGAATTTCGAATCTAGAAAAACTGTCCTTTTACGAAAATGTCTTCGAAAATTCCGACAGGTGCGACCATAAAGAGGAAATTAAAGCTTATTGACAAGAGATAGCCCGGATACTTCTTTTGAATTTGAGCCAAAAGGGAAATGAACACGCCTTCTATTGAGACCCATATGCAGGCTAAGAAGGGCCTGAAATAATTTGTTGAGGCGCACCTTGATATAATTTCTTCTGTGAGTGGGATGACAGTAAGACTGGGTTTCAACACTTATGCCACTCCCGTCAAGGAACGCATGAAGTACCTAGGAGCCATGTTGAACCGCAGGCTTTTCTTCAGAGAGTACGTAAGGTGTGAAAGTAAGAAGGCATCAATTGTACAAGGACCAGTCCCTCGACTGCTTTCTAAAATTAAGGGATCGAATTTTGCACGCAGAATCCCACACTCACGAGTAGTCAGCTTAGTTCTTTTGTATGCAGGTCCGGTTTGGGCTAAAGCACTCACTTCGACTCAAAAGAATGATGACGTCAGTTTACAGACTCTGCACAAAATGGACTATCAGTGGTTTCTCGACCATTTCTGATGAGGCGGCCTTCGTCATAGCAGGAACAGTTTTGCAGACAAGCTTATGAGAGTGTTTCACCGAAAAACCCCGGACCGGCACAATGACAAACTTATTTAAGGCAAAAAAATGAGCAGTATCCAAAGCAAGGTGGCCGACTCAAATGAGTCGCTTCCAGTTATCAAGATCTGGATATCAGGATTCGCAGGGGATTGTAACTATCAACTCGCACAGTTGCTTTCCAGACACGGCGGATTCTGTACAGGTTTGGACACGGTGATTCGACGCTGTGCCCACAATGTATTCGGCCGCGGTGGCGTTCTGGGTAGCGTGCGACACTCACACGCCGAAGGTCCAAGTTCGACTCCCAGCTGAGCACCTCGACTGTATCAAGGCATTGCCCCTTTCGAGCTGCTAACAAAGAGTAACAACTGTCTAAGAAAACGCTTCTCAAACTCCGTCCTTCGGAGTCGGCAAAAAACTGTAGGTCCCTTCTACTCCTGAGAGAACAATATCGCGCACTACACGAGTAGTTGATGAGCAAGCCAGGCCCTGGTCCCCTGTGAACTGTTGAACCATCCAATCATTAGACGCCTAAGAAAAGAACTATAATATCCGTAAAGTGTTCACGGAGCTATGCTACGCTTAGGACGTTCAGGGGCGGAGGTAAGCAAGCTACCCGTCTCCATTTGGGACTAGGTTTGTACTAAACTTCAGTCAGCATTCATCAGCTAGCCGCGAGCCTCTGCGATCTTAATGGCCAGAACATGAGGAAGGACCGAGGTATTTGCAATTTTAGCTAAAATTAAGGTATGTTCAGAGCCTTACTTAACCCGCTTTCCACTTTCATGTTAGTTCAGGAACTCAAGTCTCCCGTTTATCTGGTCGGGACTGGGACCTACCACACCACGAGATCATGGGGAACGAGATTGCCGATAAACTTGCAAGGCAAAGCTCGCAAGACGAACTTAAAGAACCCGCATCAACCGTGGGATCAGAGACTCAACTATACAACTAAGAAATCGGCTTAGTTGGATAGTTGGGTCTTTTCCCAACACTGTCGTTAATAGCATAACTCTCTAGGATGCAGGCTGACCAAGAGCATGCTCTCAGGCATTAGTAAGAACTCCACCGAATTTCTGCTGTGTCTAGACGAAAATGATTACAGACAGATCATTGACGTACTTCGAAGCTTGCTTTTATGTTTCGGGATTAGAGAACAAACACAAATATTAATCATCGAAAATAGCCTTACTGTTTTTCAAAATATTCCTCCTTAAGATCTATACACTTTTGCATGCGTTTGAACCATTTGGCGAAGCACTTTTGCCGTTCTGATTGATGTATCTCCAAAACATGCATTTCGAACGCATCAACCGCTTCTTCAGGCGTCCAAAAACGTTGACCTCTCATATTATGTTTTACGTACGGGAATAAAAAGCAGTCATTCGGCGCCAAGTCAGGACTATATGGCGGATGGCTCATCAAATCCATGTTTTGAGTGCATTTTTTTGAGCCGATGTGTGAGAATTTGCATTGTCGTGGTGAAGAGTGATCTGTCTTCGGCGGTTGGTTTTCCTGATTTCTTGGAAGACAACTGGCAAACAAATGGTTGTGTACCACTCAGAATTGACTGATCTGCGTTGTTCTAGTGGTACGGGGCGACATGTGCAGTTTTTCTGAAAAAAAAACAGGCGACCATTTGCTTGAAAGTGCTTCGTGCGCGAGCAATAAAATACTGTCTTCTTTAACTCATATCGTGGCAATGTAAAATCAATTTCGTTTCAAAGGTCATTAAATGTTTTAATTCACCTAGTAATGATTCTATGCCTTTTATCAAGCAGTAACTTTCTCATCCGAAGAGATCTTTGGGAGCATATATATTCATAAGAGAAAGTAGTTCTGGCGAATTAATATGGTAATTTATAACATCGCGAATAAACATGGCTGACGTTGCCTTGCGCCTGAAACTTAAGGTTTGCAAGCCAATTGTTTTACATCTTTCGTCATAGCTAAATAGTTCTTCGTAGAAATATAATTTACGAATGCATATCTCGTGAAATTTTTTTGAACTCTTTCTGAGTCTGAGTCTGAGTTCTTGATTCTCATATGGTGAATCCCAAATGATGGATGAATATTCCAAGTAAGGTCTAACTAACGAGCAATAGATAGACTTTAAACTAGATCTGTCCCGGAAATCCTTGCTATTTCTTTTAAGAAATCCTAACACAGCCATAGACTTCGCGATAGTGTAATTATAATGAAGTGTAAAATTCAACTAAGTATCAAATAATACTCCGATGTCTTTAATTTCTTCAAGTCGATTCGGTATATGGTTCTCTATGAAATAATCATATACTGTTGGAGATGTTGTTCTAAGTGCAGTGAACATTTTACACTTCGAAATATTAAGATCTAGAGCATTATGTTTACACAACTTCGCTAAATTATGTATATCCGACTGAAATTTAATGCAGTCGGTTATACGATTAATCGATAAAAATAATTTGAAGTCGTCGGCGAATGTTAGAATTTCGCAGAATTTAAATATTTCATGAACATTGTTTATGAATAAAAGTATCAGAAAGGAAAAAAATCCTAAAAACACTTAGCCGATGAGTGAGAGCTCGCATTGTCGTAGTAAAGAGTGTTCCGTCATCGGCGGTCGGTTTTCCTGATTTCTGGGAAGACAACTGGCAAACAAATAGTTGTGTACCACTCGGAAGTGACTGATCTGCGTTGTTCTAGTGGTACAGTTGCGATATGTGCAGTTTTTCTGAAAAAAACAGGCGTCCATTTGCTTGGAAGTGCTTCGTGCGAATGTAACTTTTGTTTGATTTGGCTCAATTTGAAACGCCCATACAGTCAATTGCTGTTTACTTTCGGGCTCATTCGCGTAAATCCACTATTCATCACCTGTCACGATGTCATAGACGTGTTTCGAAGCATCGCGATCGTATTTTTTTGCGCATTGCTTTCGACCAATCGACACGAGCCTGTTTTGAACGATTAACAAAGTGGTTGGGATCCAACACGAAAAAAAGTGTTTGACGGTGAAATGTTTATGCAATATTGAATGTATGCTGCTCCCAATAATACCTAAGGTTGTCTCAATCCCACGATAGGTCACATGACGATCTTGCAATATCAGTTGGCGCACAGCATCGATGGTTTCCGAAACAACAACTGATCTCGGACGACCTTCACGAAATTCGTTTCGGAGTGAACTACGACCTCGGTTGAAGTCACCATACCATCGATAAACTGGTCCTTGATGGAGCTTCATCGCCAAAAATTGAATTAAGTTCATCGATGCACTGTTCTTGAGTTAATCGTCGTCGAAAGTTGTTAAAAATAATCGGACGAAAATTTACAAGGTTTAATTCTTTATTTTGGACGAGATGAATATTTGAAGTTGCTGTAAACAACACAAATAGCGCTCGTATGTCAAAACGTTCTGAGTACGTGTAACCTCAAAAACGTCAAACTTTACGATAGAGCTGGCAGTTGCCAGATTGCAACACTAGGCTTGCCTAATCCCGATGTATAAAAGGCAACCTTCGCATTGACACACCTTACCTTCGCTAAACAGTGTTAAGCCCAAATGTGCTTGGGTTGAATTATGAAATCATCTGCGACGCCTGTTGAGATGATGAAGACACTTCGGAGCGCTCTCTTTGTCATTGTTCCGCCTTCGATTTGATCTGATACAGCTTGAAGTGTCTGGTGTTGGTATTCCTCTAGAAAGCAGAGAAAATACATGAAATGTATGCCTGCTATATACTACAATGGACCAGCTTTTGAGTCTAAGTGCACCAGTATAGTGTTTCCCAACCTCCACCTTCAATCCTTTATTTAAATCAAATAAAAAACAAAAAACCTCAAAGAGCACAAGTTTCTTGTTCGTGTCTGCAATCCTGCCAAAAATGAAGGTCTGCGTTAAAAATGATTCAAAACGCTCGTAACGTACTAAACTTCACGACTCTCATTCATTTCATAAAAAAAAAAACATTCGCTGCCCACACACCGTCCGGGACAAAGGACCACATCCACCATCGACCACAGGACTAAGGTTGCCACAGTGATATAATACATTTTTAGATATTGGCAAATTTCACGCTCTACATGGGTGACCTCGTATGCCAAAAACCATCATCAGGACGGGAGCGAGAGGCACAGCGCCGGTTCAACAGTGGTCAACGGTGGCAGTGTTGGCCAGCACAGCATTGACTGGCTGCTACAAGAATGATTACGAATGTGACATAGTGCTCGGCGAGAAGAATGCAATTTTCGATTTTTCGAGCCTAGAGAGCCGCAACCACTGCCGCCACAATATCCGATCGGAACCCACGCCCAAACCAATCCGACAACGACGAACCATTTTCATCGTAATCCACTCCTGAAACCAGTTCCGAGTCGACACAAAAACTTCCCTCCGCGGGTGGTGCACACACACGCAGGACAACTGAAAATGAAAGCAAACACCCATGCATCGCTAATAGCTGGACCAACACGATGCAGAACAACAGCGCCATCGGCAGCGGCCTAACCCGCCGCTGCCACCAGATCCGCGTTTCATGCTCAGTGCTCTGCTTGCCCCCCGCCGCACGTAAATCAGCGGGTCGAATAAAATTTGTCTTTTGCGTCCCACCCCGTCGATTTGTTTTCGAACTAACGCAGACGCAGGGGCCCTCCGCCCCCCACAAGCCAACGAAGGATTTATATGTTATTGAATAGAGTCCTGGCACACTGCTGTAGTGGCGCTACAAAGGAGCGCACCCGCAAAAAGTGTATCTTCCTTCGGAGTTTTACAATGATGAACCCCGGGTATCGGGAAGCTCGCTCCCAGATCGCCTTATGGCCGTACCCAGACCATTTGTGGAGCGATTTTGCAGCCATTACCGCTGCTTTAGCGTTCGGCTCTGGTGCGATGTTGTGTTTCAGGTTACGCTCACCGCCGGCCCGGCTCTTGGCCAGTGTTCAAATCCAGCCGGATTGGGCCCCAGGCCACCCCTCCGCTCCTACTGCTGCTGCTGCTGCTTGAATTGTGAATTGCGAGTCGGAGGTAAAGTTTTTCGGACGACACTTTAAAAATGGTTGTCGCTGAAGTTCCGCACTGACACAGCCACTGCGAGTGCCAGCGAAGCCAGCGGCTCGAGGGACTCGGGTGCGCCCGTGAGGACGGACGAGTGAAAAAGTTTATTTTTCGTTCGATTTAGTGTTACGCTTCAGCTCGGGTGATGATGCGAATGCAAAGTCAATTTATTCTCGAGTTGACTTATCCACGAGAAGGAAAGAAGAACAAATATTTTGTTCGAAATTTCACGTTCTCTTTTTGCGCGCCTTTTGTTTTGTTGTTGTTTTTGACGGTGGAGTCGGTTTTTGTTTCTGCTGGCAACGATGTTGACACTGGCAGAGTGATATCACAATTTGTCTTCGAGTTTTTAATGGAAGTTGCCGATTCAGTGGACACTTGGGCCCTGGGACGGGGTGGATTGTCGCATGACTTGGCTGTGCAGGAAGTCGCTCGTGAGTTCAATGATTGGTGCGGCGTTTTGTACTCGAGTATTTTCCTTGGCTTAGAACGAATTCGATTTTCAATCGAGGCCATGAGCACCGGATCCCATCTGGTTGCAGTGCGCGGCTAAGAGGTTAAAGACATTTGGAAGGAAGTCAATGGAGAGGGGAATGTGTAATTTTTGTGAACGTGACGTGGCTGGCACGTAACAAACAGTTCCTTGAAAGAACTTTTCAAAATGGAGAAAATGGATTCAATTGGTGTCTGTCGAAGGTTTGGATCAAATTAGAGTTTATCTTTATTTTTTTTTTTTGAAGAGGTAAACCTGCACTTGTGCCCTCTTCAGCTCCTCTTCAGAAAGAGGTTTCAATAAGTGTCAAGATTTCTAAGTTTTACACTCGAGTCATGACAATTAGGTCGGTTCATTTCGGAAAGTTTCTCTTCGCCTCATAAAGTAACGACGCTCAGGAATTTATGATTGCTAAAAAGAAGCTGCAACTTCGTTGTTGAAAATCCCTTTTGTGGGAAAGGAACTGGGATTTTGGCAGGCCGTTGATGGTTTTATGAGAATCGGTCGGCGTTAGCGATCTGGTAGTCTGGATTGATTCTTAACGCATCAGTGTCAGTGGATTTTCGACCTTTATTTTGAAACAATCATTTGCGTTGCAATTGATGAAATCAGCGAATTGGAAATTATTTTTTAAATAAGGATTTTATTTAGATTTTTTGTATGTGTCAATGGACAGGGACAGGGACATACAGTGCTCCACATTTTGTCTCCGCCACACCCTCAATCGGCCATCTGACCCAAAAATATTATATTTTGATTCGCCCGAGAATATAACCTTACGCCAAAAATCTGAAAACTTGTTGACGTGTTCTTTTGCGAACGCGAGCCTTTTTTGTCGATTTCGTTTGCAAATGAATGGTAGGTATACGAGACTGGAAACCCATTTCAACAGTCGCTCTTCTTACCGTTTCTGCATGCACACCGATATTGCTAAATTGTTTAAGATTATTACTTTTCGACTTTGCTGTTACAAAGGGATCTTGGTCTATTATTCGCTTTACTGCACGTTTATCTCTTGCAGAGAGCAGAGAGCTTGGATGGTCGGCCAGATCTTACCTTTGACGTAAATGGCCCGTCATTTCTATAGCGATCTATGGTTCGCTGTATCGTTGAGCGGCTTCTTGATGTCTGTTTCGCAATCTCACCATATGACATCTTTTCTTCAAGGAACAGATTAATAATTGTCTGCCTTTCACTCACACTCATTGATTCGGAAGTTGTATTAACATTTGCACAGTCCAATGTACTTTAAGGTCTACTAAACCAATTCTCTGCTCTACCTTAAAATAACATGACTTTGGAGAGTTATGGCATTTACTTACCAAATTTTGCGGCAACGAAGAATGTTCTACTTAATCTGAACTACGACGGTCAAGAATTCCGTAGCCTTAACAGGTAGGAGAAAAACTGCGCAGCAAGGCTGCTGAACCCGACGGATAATTTACAGGGTACTTTAAGGATACCTAGGAGAACACAAGCAACAGCTCTGCCTTTCACTCACACTCAACTCCTTTTTTGCCATTTTTACGTTTTTGTAAATATAAAAATCAAAATAATACACTAACTTTCTCACACTTCAAACTCGAATAAATAAACAAAACATGACTACCGTTACTTAAACAGTGTTTAATGAAAGAATGTTACTAGATGTACGCAAGCTTTTGTGGACCGAATTTGGCAACTTCTTCTAAGTTTTTGATATGGGTTTTGAAAATGGGTACAAATTTTTAATTTATTTTGTTGAAAACTGAAGCTTGGGACGCTGTTTTACTGAAATGTATTTTTTTAAATTCTTTGTAACTTAAATTGAGCGAATGCCGAAAATTTCTCCAAAAATTTCTTCATTGTACGCAAACTTTAGTGGAGCACTGTATATTAATTCTCTCATTCATCCATGTTTTTAAGGGTTAAGATTGACAGGTAATTCATAGTAATAAGGTGGCGCTACAGTCCACATGGGGACCAAGGCCTAGCTTGTTCATCAACTACTCATATTTTGCGCGCTACTGTTTTCTTACAAGGAGAAGGGACCTACAGTTTTTTGCCGACTCCGAACGGCGAAATTTGAGAAGTTATTAATCGGAAATGTTACTAAGGTGCCATCCCAATTTAAAAGTGTAGGAACAAAGAAAGGCGCGATCCTCATAATTCGTTTACGCTACAATCGTTGAAAACATATGTAGTATAAGTGGAAGATGTTTCGCAAATAAGAGCACTTATTAAGATCTTTTTGTGTGTCTCAAGGCACAAAGGAAATTTCAATTCTCTTTCATCCATGTTTCATCCTCGTGTTTTTACGGTGAGAGCAACAAGTGCTTCATGAAATGATATCAACCATGACAGACGTCCTTCTTAAGAACAGTGGAATAATGGTTTATGTCTAACAAATAACAAGAGGAAGCCTTTGCCTAAAATACTTAGGATTGCAGGCAATTAAGCAAAATTTTGGGAAATCATACCAGGTACCCAATACCTCTTAGAAAAGTTCAGTTGGACTTGCGCATTTCTTGTTTTCACATCATACTTTATCTAATGTAAAGAATTTCCGTAGCCGGCTTTAGACCTGAACGGACTTAACAATGATGATTGAGTGGCGCTAGAGTCCATAGGGGAACCAAGGCCTAGCTTGCTCATCAACTACTCATGTTGTGCGCTCTACTGTTCTCCCACGAGTAGAAGCGACCTACAGTTTTTTGGCGCGTCCGAGCGGCAAAGTTTGAGAAGCTTTTTCTTAGACAAGACTCTTTGAGTGTTGTCGGCAACTGAAAAGATTGTTGTGGCGCTGTGAAAAATTCGAGGTATTTAGCAGCAAATCGAATCTGGACTTTAGGCGTATGAATGTCGCACTTTACGGCCTACACCGCGGCGACCCTCAACGAAATTATGAACACTTTTCTTAACGAAAAAGTGGCTGGATGTTTTTTCATCTTTTTCCCTTTGCTCTCAAAGTTTCACTTCGTTGTATCAAAATGCATGCTTTTCTTTAGAGCACGTTGTCTTTCTTTCTACTGTTGAATGTTTGCTTCTGTACAAACATTCACTGTGTACAGTTAACGTCAAATTGTATAGTCTATTGGACCTGACCTTAAAATGTGTTCAGAAATGTAATACCTGATAATAATAATAATTGTTGGCGCCACAGTCCAAAGGGGGACCAGGGCCTAGCTTGCTCATCAGCTACTCGTGTTGTGCGCGCTTCTGTTCTCTCACGAGTAGAAGGGACCTACAATTTTTTTTTTTGCCGATTCCGAACGGCGAAATTTGAGAAGCTTTCTTAGACAGTTATTACTCTTTGAGTGTTGTCAGCAGCTCGAAAGAGGTGGTGCCGTGAAATATTAGAAAAATTGGTGTTGAACTGGGAGTCGAACCTAGACCCTTCGGCGTGTGAGCGTCGCACTCTACCCACTACGCCACGGCGACCACAATTACTGATAAAAGACCTTAAAATGTGCTCCCAAATTAATTACTCATAAAAGTGGATATGCATCTGGTCACTCTGGTGATCAGAAAGGATGGTGTGGGTTGGTATTGGATGTGTCAGATATTGTGGAATGAGTTGGGATAGAGTCGGATTGATTCGGAAGTTGTATTACCATTTGCACTGTCCAATGTACTTTAGGGTCTACTAAACCAATTCTCTGCTCTACCTTAAAATAACATGACTTTGGAGAGTTATGGCATTTACTTGCCAAATGTAGCTGCAAAGAAGAATGTTCCACTTAATCTGAACTACGACATTCAAGAATTCCGTGCCCTTACCAGGTAATAGATAAATTGAGCAGCAAGGCTGAACCTGGCCGAACCCGGCGGATAATTTACAGGGCACCTTGCGAATACCTATCAGAGCACAAGCAACAGCTCATCTGCAAGACATGGTCAGAAAAAGTTGTACCCTGTGAGTAAAGCATCAATGTCGTCTATTCAGTCCATGCGCCGTCGATGCAGCCGTATCTGAAAATCGGGTAAAAAATAGTATTTGCCCGGTTTTGTGTGCGTCCAATACCATTCGTCAGCAACCTTAATGGTTCTTATCATGTTCCTGTCCAGAAACTCTAACATTTGACCAACCTTCACATTGCAGCAAATTGAACAAATCTTATGGAAAAAAACAATGGCGCTCAACATTAACTTGTCAATTTCTAGGCCACATGATATGAAAGTGGATGAGCTATACTCCGCCGTACTTATTACTGGCATTCCTGATATTCTCCTTATACGGTGACGATGGAACACTCTTTCCGTTCTATCATTGTAGTTACAGAGCGAACTGAAACGTTTAATATGAATAAGGGTAGCTGTAACTTTTTTATAACATCAACTTTGAGCAGAACAATCAAACTCAGTCAAGTCAAGACCAGAGGCGTTGTCCTGTTTGAAGAATGATTTGATTGATGTAATTAGACAAATACAGCGAGCTGCCAGTGAATAGATTCAATAATTAATAATTTTTGGCGAGACAGTCCATAGGGGGAGCAGGGCCTAGCTTGCTCATCAACCACTCGTGTTGTGCGCGCTACTGTTCACGAGTAGAAGGGACCTACAGTTTTTTGCCGACTCCGAACGACCAAATTTGAGAAGCTTTCTTAGACAGTTTTTACTCTTTGAGTGTTGTCAGCAGGTCGAAAGAAGTGGCTTCGTGAAAAATTCGAAGTGTTCAGCCGTGAATCGAACCTACCCTCTTCGGCGTGTAAGCGTCGCACTCTACCCACCACTTTTACTATTATTTTATCGGAGGCAACCATAAAGAGTCTGGTGATATACGAAGGAAAAACAAAGTCATTGATGTCTCTAACAAAACCTTTTAACGGGTAGCAAAAGCTTTGCATTAATCTTGTGCTTTGTTAATCTAGGCTTTGCATATGCAGGCAATGGAATCAGTCTTGAGAAGAAGTGTAGGACAACTTTTGCCAACCACTGATTGAGTTACACAGACTTCTCTTGCTTTATATAACACTTTGATCATCGCTGCTCCCTTTAATGCTGCAGAAACACGGACACAACTAAAAACTGATGAGAAAGCCCTTTGTCTTATTTAATACTTACGATGACCAGTTCTGGAAGGACGGATGGATAACACTGATTGGGCTCAAGGAATTTTTCAGAAAGAGCCATTGTGTGAGCGTCTGAAACCTTTTGTCCACAGCCTGATAGGCCCCCATCGGTGTGCTTTCAGGTCAGGGAAGTCCATGATAGACCAGATTTTAACTTTACGGCGGATCCTGCAAAAGACCCAAGAAGTACGAATCAACACTTACCAACTATTCGTCGATTTTAAGGCCCGATATTACAGCGTCCATTGAGACGAGCTATACGATCCGTGCGTAGGTAAGGATGACGATGGTGAACTCACCAAGACTTCAATGTCCAAAATGGTTTTAGACAAGGACACGCACTGTTATGTGACCTATAAGGTTGTCAAATATCTTTCTTCTGCCGTTTTGTCTTTTGAATTTTCCGGCTATGAACAAAGGGCTATAGACCTCGTATCTGGCAATACTACACATCATAAGGAGAGGGGCTTAAACGGGGCGGTATTATGAAGAAATAGCCTTGATGGAAACAGATTATCAAACAAAACGGCCAATATTTGAACTAAATCCAATCAGTGAAACACTTTTTATGAAGCACTGAATGAAGAGCAAAAAAGCGGAAGGGAAACATTTGACAACCTTATATTTATAGAAGATAGTGCGTAACTCACAAGTCAACATCAGAGGCACGATCTTCCACAAGTGACGCTTATGACATTGACGTGATTGGACGAACACAGCAAGCTGTCAATGAGACGTTTGCTGGCATTGAAGCCGAAGCGGCTAAAATGGGTCTGGCGGTAAATGAGGGTAAAACTACGTACATGTCGTCATCTAGGAAGGACAAACAACATCGACGTCTTGGACAGAGCGTCACATTAGGCAACATAAACTTATCTAGGGACAACAACACCAGTACCGAAATCAAACACAGATCGCTTGCCAATCGCTGTTCCTTTGGGCTCAAGAGGCAATTGAGTTATAAAGCCCTCTTTCGAAGGACTAAGCTCACTTTATATAACAGCTTGACCATCTCAATCATATGGAGCGGAAGCCTGGACGTTAGCAAAGGTGGCTGGGGAAGCCCTTAGTCTTTTTGAGAGAAAAGTATTCCATGCGAATTTGGTCCTGTTTGCGTTGATGGTGATTTTATGGGCTGTACAGTAACAAGCATCTGGTCAAGCGTCTACGGCTACAACGCTTAAGATGTCTAGGCCATGTAGAGCGTATGGACATCACTAATCTTAGCAATTAGAACAAGCCTGGGCTAAAATGACGCACAAATGTGGAGAAGGACCCCAACCAACTTGGAGTGCGTAATTGGAGGCAGCTTTTGAAAGATCGTGCTGGTTGGAGAGGCATGCTGCTTGAGACCCAGGTCCACCCCGAACTTTAGCGCCACAAGAAGAAGAAGAAAAAGAAGTCAGTTAAATAAAAGAAGAGAACACGTCAGTCCAATGGATTTGGAGCTTAATGCACATTTCGTACTAAGCCTGAGACAGGTTGCGCGGCTCCGCACCAGCTGAAAATGCATTTTATTAGATGCCCCGACGCCCCGCGGACTGTAATGATTATAAGAAAAAAGCTATATCCGTATGCCTCTTCTTATTTCTGCCTAATATATTCTCCGCTCTTTGCTGCTTTCAAAGAACAGATGATTTTTAATTCGTGGTGCATTTCATCGAGGCTGTGGCTGGATTGTCGTTTTCTGAAATTACCATAACGACAAGTGCCAGGAGACCTAGAAGCTCAACAAAGGCATCTTAACATAGCCGCCGTCGATCCAAATTGAGGTACGAAGATTAAATTTCTTTTCACCGCCATAAGGGGCTACACTTCTTAAGCAGATTATTTCTTTAAAGTTCGGTTGAAGCACTTTGCTGTACAAAGAAAACTTTTTAGTGAAAAATGTCATTTTATATTTTGAATATTTATAAGCAAACATATCTAAGATTTTAAGTGTTAGCTTCCTCTTATAGTAAGGTACTGGTAAGTTCCGAGTTGAGCAAACTTTTCCTTAACACCCTAGTCTCCATCGCCCCCCACTCACACATCCCCACGTCCACCAAATAAGCTGCAGAATAAATAATCCACTTTTAGCACCTATCCAGAGCCGGAGACAATCCAATCACCGCCATCGCCATCGTCTTCGTGGCACTCCGTGCATCATTCGTGCAACAGTGTCGTCCCACATCGCTTGCAGGCAATCTAAAGCATCCCAACACGTCCCGAGGACACCCACACACCATATTCGTGTTTTTATCATTTTCAATTGCATACTTTTCCGCGCCGTCGAGCACGCTACAGCTCGGAGTCGGGAACCTCGCGCCCTGCGCGCCGCGCTGCCTTGTTTGCAATTTCATCCGAAGGACGTAAACTTTTACAACGTCCCGCTCCGCCGTAAATATCGTCCCTCTTTTCACTTTACGTGTGCATGGTGTTGTATATTTCCCGATTGCTAGCCTGCAGCCACCGGGCTGGCAAAAATATTTTTACAACGCATTCTGTGGAAGTTTTCAAACGATCCCCGGGCCAATAATTTTTGCTTTCTCATCCTGTGTACTTGTTACATGCTTCCTTGCTACCCGGTTCACGTTGCCGCCCACCCGGCCACCGGCTCCGCACACATTCGTAGGCTAGACGGGTGCTTCTGTGCTCGGAATAGTTTGTTGTAGTTGCGAATAATAAAAACCCCACATTCCAAGAATGGAATGTTTCTGGAGTGTCGGGTTGCTGGGCCAATGTTCCGCAAAGGGCTTAAGAGACCCCATCCCCTCACTCGCACTTCGGTGGGATTCTAATTCATGGACTCGGAAGAGAAAATTTAAACAAAATTACAGATGCGGTTCATAGTTCATAGTTGGAGCTGAATTCGACTCCAAGCGGATACGGTTGTCCGGGAGCCCTCCACCCGTGCCGGAGGGCAGACAGAACATTAATTTCATTAATTAAACGAAATCAACATAACTTTGTGCACACCTATTGGGTTTGTGGCCTGGGAGCCCGGAGACGTACCGAACGCAATCATTTGGCACCCTGTGCGGGGCACTCATCCCCTGGCTGCCTGCCAAGGGTGAGGATACAAGCGCAGACAACTCCGAAATTCGCCAATGAAAATGTAAATTTTCTTAGAAATGTTGCGCTCGTGTCGTATCGTGAACATCTAGGGTCGGTCGGTCGTTGTTGTCTGGCAGATGTGGTTTCCGGCAACCACATGCGGGCTGAGGTAACATGGCGTTGTTAGAAAATGATCGTTTCGGACGAAATGCCAGACATTGCAGTACGTAACAAATACTAGGAGACAGTGGCGTTATTGCTTCAAAATATTGCTGCGACCCTTGTCGAAGAATGAATGTCAGGCAAGGACCTTTATGACACAATCCCCGGGCATGCCGCCTACGTTTACATTCAGCCGATGAAAGTAAATTCGACATGAATGACATAATTAGTGTGCAAGGATTTGCGAGAAAATTGAAGAAAATGTGGACACTGCGGGCGCGTCGAAAATAATTGCTGACAAGGCCATATGGGAGAAACTCATAGTGGATGATTCCCTTCCCATCCCACCAAATGAACAGCAAAACCTTCCTGGCCGTCAATCCCGGCCTGACCACTGCTTGAGATGAGTCACCGGCCTTCAATCACGACCGTTTTCGCTTGATATTGTCGTATTTGATCCATTTTTCGTCGCCAGTCATCATCCGCTTTAAGAATGGGTCGAGTTCGTTCCGTTTCAGCAGCATATCGCAGGCGTTGATTCGGTCCAGAAGGTTTTTTTGCTTCAAATTATGCGTCACCCAAACATCAAGCTTGTTTTTGTATCCAGTTTTCGGCAGATGGCTTGAATTGGTTTGGTGACTAACTCCCATTTCCTGGGCGATGTCACGAGATGCCCCATGCCGGTCTAACTCGATGATTTCCATGATTCGATCGGTAGTCATCGTCACAGGTCTTCCGCCGGCTTGTTTATCCATGGTGTCGTTTTCACCGGCTCTGAATCTTCGAAACCATTCCTCCGCGGTTCGAAGTGATAAAGTACCATCCCCCAAAACACCATTAATCTCACGGAACATTTTTCTTCCGGATTTGCCTTTAACGAAGGAAAATTTTAAAACAGCACTAATTTCTGCGTTAGTGAACTCTATGTTTACACGTCCATAACAGTTGAACGCAATATCAAAACTAATCATACATTTCGTTGTAGGCTATGTCAAGACCTTTAAAATGACGTATTGTATTGCAGAATGCGAGCTCTGTAGCGCTTTGTACATAGCCGAAAAAACAAAAAGGCGGAGACATTTGACAGCCTTATATTTAGACTGCAGACTCCTTATCGGCTATGATGCCCAAATCCCGCTGTTAGGCAAAATGTTCCACTCGATTTGGATGATGATAGACAAGCATTCCGTCCCCCAGTCTTAGACGAGGTGAAGACAGCAATATCCAAGCTGAAGTCGAACAAAGCTGCTGGAATGGACGGACTGTCCGCAGAACTATTTAAAGCAGCTGGAGATGAGTTGGTTGGACGCATGCATCAGCTCATCTGTAAGACATGGTCGGAGGAAAGCATGGAATGTCAGTGTCGTTTGCCCGGTCCACAAGAAAGGAGACCCCTTTGACTGCGCCAATAATCGAGGGATTAGTCTTCTTAACATAGCCTTCAAGATCCTCTCTGCCGTAATTTGTGAGCTTTTGTCCATAACCTGATAGGTCCCTATCAGTGTGGTTTCAGGCCAGGGAAGTCCACTATAGAACAAATCCTTACATTACGGCAGATCCTGGAAAAGACCCAAGAAATGCAAATTGACACTCACCACCTATTCGTCGATTTCAAGGCCGCATATGACAGTGTGCATAGAGACGAGCTATACAGTGCCATGTCTAGTTTTGGCATTCCTACTAAACTTGTGGGATTGTATAATATAACGATGGAGAACTCTCGCTGCTGGTAACGAACTCACCAAGACCTTCAATGTCAAAAAAGGCTTTAGACAAGACGACGCACTGTCATGTGACTTCTTTAACAACATCCTCCAGAAGATCGTCAGAAACTCACAAGTCAACACCAGAGGCACGATCTTCCAAAATTCAGTTCAATTGCTACCGCTGATGACATTGACGTGATTGGTCGAACACAGCGAGCCGTCAATGAGGCTTTTGTTGGCATTGAGTCAGGAGCGGCTAAAATGGGACTGGCGATTAATAAGGGCGAAACAAAGTACTTGCTGTAATCAAGAAAGGACACACAACATCGACGTCTCGAACAGAGCGTCAAACTAAGCAGCAGAACTTCGAGGAAGTCAAGGTCTTCGTCTACCCCGGCTCCGCGGTAAATGAGGACAACAACATCAGTACCGAAATCAAACGCAGAATCACTCTTGCCAATCGCTGTTTTGGCGTCAAGACGCAATTGAGTAATAAAACCCTCTCTCGAAAGACTAAGCTCGCTTTGTATAAGATCTTGATCATCCCAGTCCTTCTCTATGGCGCGGAATCTTGGACGTTAACAAAGGCGGGTGAGGAAGACCTTAGTCTGTTTGAGAGAAAAGTTTTGCGTGCAATATTTGATCCTGTTTGCGTTGATGTCATCTGGAGGAAAAGATTTAACGACTAAATCTATGGGCTGTACAGCGACATGCGCCTGGTCAAGTGTCTACGGATACAACGCTGAAGATGGCTAGACCATGTAGAGCGTATGGACACCACTGCACCGGCCCGCACAGTCTTTGAATCCGAGCCATTGGGACAACGCAACTGAGGACGGTGGAGACAAGTGGAGAAGGACCTCAACAAATTTGGGGTGCGCAAGTGGAGACAGCTGGTGAAAAATCGTGCTGGCTGAAGAGGCATGTTGGTTGAGGCCCAGGGTTACCCAGGATGTTGTTGTCTTAACCAGACGTTGAAGCACCCTCAGTATTACCGACGAATTTCCAAGATTAGCCACAACTTTCAGGTGGCGCCATTTTTTGAAAGCCGAATTAATTTATATGCCAATAGTTTCGAATCCGAGCCATTGGGACAACGCAACTGAGTTCGGCCTAGGCCAAGGTGGTGCAAACAAGTGGAGAAGAACCTCAACCAACTTGGAGTGCGCAACTAGAGACAGCTGACGAAAGATTATGCTGGCTGGAGAGGCATGTTGGTTGAGGTACACGTTTACCCTGAACTGTAGCGTCAAACGAAGGAGAAGAAGAAGACTTGTTCCTTACACGTACTTCACGATTTTTGAATGTTCCTCCCACCTCAACTTTATTTCCCACACAAGCATCCACAGATAATTACAAGCAATATATATATACTATATTTTAACAAACATGTAGATGCAGCTCTGGCCAGAGCCAGAGGCGCTTTTGCTCTTATAAAGAGACTGTTTTACAACAGCCAGCTCGATGAGAGGGTGAAGGTAATCTGCTACATGGCCCTCATCCGGCCAATGCTCACCTATGGCTGTCCCGTGTGGTTCAACGTGAGTGCAAGCTTGATGGAAAAGAATCGCGTGTTTGAGAGGGCTTGTCTTAGGGCTTGCCTTCGCCTCTACAGATCACCAGAGTCCCAGTACATTAAATTCTACTCCAATGAGGTCTTATACAACAGGGCGAACCTGATACGAGTGGACAATTTCCTGGTGAAGTTGATTCGTGGTTACACTGCGAGAGCGATGAACTCGTTAATAACTTGATCTCTGGGGCGTACTACCCCAATCCACAGTACCACGAAAGGGTACGTCAATCTAGCTTCGTCCCCCCAGAAGCATTTCTCCATTTTGATAAGCATGGTCTTATACAAGACATAAATGGGGTACCGCTCCTCTTTCACATCGCCCGTTCAACTGTGGATGGGCGACTGAACTACGACCGTTCCGTCGCACAACGAGCTGAGGAAGATCGCCTCCGCTTTAGTATGGCGGTGTCGAATCGGGATAAGAGAGATGTTGCGTCACAACATCGAAAGTTTTGGTGGCTGACAGAGGTAACTTCCTCGTCGAACCCTTTAGACCCGGGGTAATGGGTAGAACGGATCTCCTTCAAGGGAGTAGTCGGTCTTGCAGCGGATGTGATCCAGCTGCCTGTGGCCGACTTACCGATTTAGTGTAAGATAGTTGTAAGTTTTGTATATAAATGTATAAAAAAAAATAAAATAAAATAAAAAAAAAATCTAGCTATACACATTTGTACATTGAGTGGACACATGTGTATACAAATGTACATAGCTTAGGTGCACGCATGTATATATGGGCGTATAGTATTATACACGCATGTATATGTGTGTGTATATTTAGTTAAGCTAGTTTTAAGTTATTTTAAGGTAGTATGTAAGTTAGCCCATAAGTTTTAACACAAACAAAAAAAGGTGCAATTATTAAGTTTTTTCGTTAAAATTTTTCTTAATAATAAGTAGTAATGAATTCCATAAATATATAAAATGTAAGGTTAGGTAGAAAGACAATAGATTAAGGATAAGTTTAGCTTAGAGTGCCCTTAGAGGGCCAGTAAGTTAGAGTGTAGGAATAAGAAAACAAGGAACGTCCAACTAGTTTTAAGCATTTTTTGGCTAGTACGTAAGTCTGCAATGAATTTGAAATAAAAATGTATTAAAAACAAAAACAAACAGACACAAGCAATGTGAACCGGTAGCTCTTCTCCCTCTATATGCTTTTCCTTTCGAACCTTGCTACTTTATGTTGAATAATTAACCCCTTTCGTGCACTTCAATATTAAAAAAGCAAAGAGTCAATTAATAGAGGAAACACGATGCAATCCTGAGTACATCTTCTATTGAACGTTGTATCCTAGTCCGCTTTAACAGTTCTATTCATTCAAGGATCTGCAAAAGTCATGACTTCTCTACGCTACGTGCTGGGAGCGAGTTATGCATAAACAGTTGCATTGTCAAAAAGTGATAAAAACTGTGAATGCCTGATTTCAATCTTATTCCCAAGCATGAATCGCAAGCGAATTAAATTTTTGCAAATGCGTTTGTATGCCTTAGAAGACATCCTAGCCAATCCTTAATTTAAGTCGCCACAAACTAGTTCCCCACATTAAAGAATTGCTTGTGCTCTAAATCAAGTCCAGAAACCTCCAACTCATGTTTTCTCATTAAGGCAGCCCACCAGCGCGGTCAGATGCTGCCCCGTCATCAACCTCTTGGTAATTAAAAATTGTTCATCCCTCTACAGAATGTAGAAGAATTGACTCGGTCCTCCACTTTGCCATCACGCCAGAGGACTGCAAAAAAACAACAACCAGCAGCAGAATTCCTCCGCAACTGCAGCTGACAAAAGACCCAAAACGAAAATCTTCAACCAATTGAAAGTCAGTGGACTTACGGCGGGAGAAAGTTTCGAACCCCTCTCCGCCGATTCACTACTTAAAGGCAAAAGTTTTAACTTTTAATTAAATATACGTATCGCCAATAACAAGCATTAGTTGGCATTCCAGTCACTCAGCAGTCAGCAGGAGCGCTACGAAGACACCAGAAGCGGACGCACAAAGTCGCCGTCAATTCTTGGTGAAGGGGCCAAAGTCAGCCCGGAAACATGTTAGTCGACACAGCCCGAAAGCGTGGACACTGACACACACTCAGCGGACAGAGCGTGTGCTTGTGAGCAACACACACAATTCAGGGACACAAAAACTGCAGACAGATGGAGGACGCATTCACAGGACTGAAGACAACACATCCACGACAAGGTGAGGACTGTCGCCTGTCCCCGCCATGTGAGTCTGTTGAATACGTTTTTTGGCCCGAAATCAAGGGCTTTGTGCAGATCCCCGCCGCTCGACTTACACCTCGTGCAGTGGCAGGGAGCTGCCAAAATCCTGCTGGGAGTTTTGTACATCACCGCGGACTACGGACACGCCGGCGGCAGAAGTGCCAGGAGCATGTGATGTCGTAATCAGGTTTCTGCACAGCGCGCGGATAACAAATCGCACTTGCTTACAGACCGTTTGGCATCCCTTCACCACAGGGCAGAGGTTGGAGTCGATGACGTGTAGGGCTAGACTAATTTGCATAAGTGCAGCAAGGACAAGACTCCAGGTGACCACTAAGATATTTCATCGATCCCGTCCGCAATCAGCGCCCCAAAAGGAGAACGAGCCGTCACTCGAACGCGCTCACACATCCCCTGCGCAGCCATTGTGGCAATAATTAAGGACCCGAGCTCGTCTTTCGCTTTCCCACGATAATGACAATCGTAATGAGTTTGTGTATTGCATTTTAATGTCATTATCCTTGAGCGGGCGATCCCGGACGGTCCGGTTCGCCAGCACGGACTGCGGCTTGTGGCATGTGGCGTCTGACTTGGATCATTTCGCATTTCATATGCGACTGCGGCGCATGTCCACCCCACGAGGCGAAGGTGCCAGCTTAATGCACTCAGCGCTGATGACAGTCAGATTATTTAATTACGTTTGTTTCAATTGCCAGCGCAATCAAGGACATTGAATTGTGTGCACGTGGTGCGCCGGGGGCGAGGCGAGTCATGACCGCGTGATTGGCCTGCCGTGGGAGATGCAATTTAAATGCTTGTAATCTCACCGGAAAATGCATGTGCATGTGTTTTGTAGTTCTCTGATTAAATAATTAAACAAAATTGCAGTCAAGTTGACAGTGGAACAGAGGGAGACAGCACGGCGGACACTCTGGTGTAATTGCAATCGTTGGTGGTCCTTCGTGTGATTGCTTTTTAACTTTAATCGTGGCGGACAGCGATAATGAAGAGCGCTGAATGTTTGATTGACTTGCATTCACAGGTGCTGAGGGATGTGTTCGGCTTTAATTGCCATTGTGGTGTGTTGGGTTTTTTCGTTTCGGACGGATTTAAAGTGTCATCTGGAGTGGAAGGGCAGTTTGAGTTGCCTGTGAAGCGGATGACATCAGATGACGGCTTTTTTTCAGAAACCAATGCCTCAGGAAGGAGTATGTAATATGGGAAGCGATGAGGTTTCGGAGTCTTTCAGTCATTTGGGGAGGAAAATGTTCTCTCGAATTAAGGTCATAAGTTTGACAGCGGAAAGGTATGTAGGCCGATCATTTTTGTTCTTCACTTCAGCTTTTTTGGCAGAATTTGGCCTATACGTGGTATAATTTTCGACAAAATTCAAAGTGGACACTTCCCCAAAGACAAAATAAACTTCCCTCTCTCGGAAAAGATTGTGACATATCCCTCCTTAAATTGGGTTGTTTGTTCCATTCCTCATCTCATTGAACTAGTCCTTCTCCTTCCACAATCCTATCCTGTACCGTGTACATAAGTCTCCGGAGGAGCAATAGAACATTAAGCCTTCCAAATTATCTTTGACATCAGCGGAGTCTAAATTGGAAAAAAACTTTATTTCTGAAAAAAAAGAAAAATTCATCGTGAAGTGTGACAGATGGCACGTAAACCGGTTCAAAGCGTAACATGGAAAGACTCACTACAACAGCGTCTTTATAAAGAAGTCTGTCTTCTGTAAGAAATGTTAACACACCACTCAATAAGTCCCGAGACTGACATATTTTTCATATTATGCGACCTTTTCGGAGAGGCCATCTCGGCTAATGGCTACTCGTTGCTTTCGGGAATTCTTGAAAAAACCCATAAAAAACCAATATGATGCTGAAGGAACCAAACGGCAGCGAGACCTCCAGTGAGTGAGTTCGATGTAGGTCTTGTTTCCTTTTAAAATTTTGATACTCCTTCATATTTTGGTAAGAATATCTAAATCTGTACAAGCTATCACATCACTCAATAAGTCCCAGGACTAACATATAGAGGGCGTCACTAAACAAAAATCCGTAGTATTTTTATGAAGGGCAGACATTCAAATGATAGCTGTCAAACTTTCATGACAATTTAACATTTCGATACCTTTTTTATTGAAAGATTCCACTTTGGCCTCAAAATACCAGGTATACCCGTATGAAGTGAGCGTCAGGATACAAATGTCTCGATAGGGAACATTTGTTGTGAACGAGCCCTTATTTTTTCTTGAATGCTTGCTATGACATCTGTGAAAAATATTATATATATTATTATACATCAAGTCATTGAACAAACAACATCATATTTTTTCATCGTGTTAAAAATGTCAAATTTTGTACCAGAAAGTGATGATTTGCGGAAAGCATTAATTATTTGATTTCATTTGAAGAAAAGTGCTGCAGAGTCACATCGAAGGCTTGTCGAGGCATATGGTGATCATGCTTTATCAGAAGCAACATCTAAAAGATGGATTCAACAGTTCAGAAACAATGTTTTTGATGTGAGAAATGAAGAACGTGGAAGACCACCAAAAAAAGTTTGAAGACGCCGAATTGCAAACGATATTGGATGGAGATGACACTTTGAGTCAAAAACAACTGGCAGCAATGTTAAATGTTGCACAACAAACAATTTCTGACCGTTTAAAAGCTATGGGAAGGATTCAAAAGTGTGGAACATGGGTGCCACATGAATTGAATGAAAGACAGATGGTAAACCGAAAAAAACACTCTTTTTTTTTGCTTCACGAAAGAAAATCGGTTTTGCATCGGTTTTGCATTGTTACTGGCGATGAAAAACGGAATTATTTTAAGAATCCTAAACGGAAATCATCTGTTAATCTGAGACAACGCAACTGCTAAACCAGATCGGTTCGGCAAGAAGACAATGCTGTTTGTTTGGTGGGACCAGCAGAGTTGTCAGCAGCTCGAGAGATGGTGCCGTGAAAAATGCGAGGTGTTCAGCCGGGAATCGGACCTAGACCCATCGGCGTGTGAGCGTCACACTCTATCCCCTACGTCACGATGGGCACCTTTCTTATGATAGTTGATGAACAAAATTCCGCGCGCGTCCCAAAATACGGATGTTATCATTTTGCCAGCCGATCTTTGTGTTATTGGAAGCTTTGGGCGTTATTCACCGGCTGATATCCACTTCGCTGACTGCCGATTCGACTCTGGAATGTAGCAATGGACACATGTTTCGTCCATTGTGACATATCGATGCAAAAAGTTCTGTTAGTCCAAATTAACATTCCAGGAACGCATCTCACAGGCTGTTTATACGGTTAATATTGCAACGTGAGTTATTTACCTTAAAGGTAAAAAGGTCCTTTAATGATCAGTTTGCAACTACTAGTCAAAATTTATGATTTAATTATATATTTATTAACTTGTTTGCCAGCTTATTTATTTATTTTTGTATTTTCCATTTAATTAATAGTTTAATTTAATTATTGATTTATAAATTTATGTGCTTATGAATTTAATAATCTATTTATTTGATTGTTTTGGACTTATTTATTTATTTATTTATCTATTTTTTTTATTTTTTCTAACTTATATTGAAGGTTCTGACGTGTTTCCTTCAAAATTGCCCAGTTTCCTTTTTAGAATGTTTGTAATAACTTCTCATAAGAAACATATATTACATAATAAAAATATCAATTCTCTGTAAATATTATTAACTGGGTTAATGCACAGTTAATAAAGCCATTATAAATTTATATCGAAATAAAAAATTTGTCTACCTATTCTGGTCCATTGTGAGCAAAAGCGGCGATCATTTCGAAAACAGC
This sequence comes from Eristalinus aeneus, assembly GCA_955652365.1. Lineage (NCBI taxonomy): Eukaryota > Metazoa > Arthropoda > Insecta > Diptera > Syrphidae > Eristalinus > Eristalinus aeneus. The sequence continues at coordinate 34,515,510 of OY019131.1, read as the reverse complement.
TTCCATGTACAAATGTGTATAAACTGCCTTCTGATATCTGTAAGGTATCAACCATCTTATGCATTTTCACATTGCGATTTTCCAAAACGATTTGCTGTATTTCCTTCTTTAATGTTTTGAAGTGCAAAAACCTCGATTGGCCTTCCAATGCCTTCAGAATCGATAATGTCAGTATGGCCACGTTTTAAGTCAGCATACCTCCGACAAATAATTGTTTTCCTTGTAATACTTTTCAAGCCATTGCTTGTATGGTATTTTTTCCCATCAAAAAGCAATGTTTAATCAACACACGAAATTCTGTTTTATCCATTGTTTTAAAAATCGCAAAAGCATCATCAGTGGCCGCCGTGGCGTGGTGGGTAGAATGCGACGCTCACACGCCGAAGGGTCTAGGTTCGATTTCTGGCTGAACTCCTCGAATTTTTCACGGCACCACCTTTTTCGAGCTGCTGACAACACTCAATGAGTGAAAACTGTCTAAGAAAGCTTCTCAAATTTCGCCGTTCGGAGTCAGCAAAAAACTGTTGGTCCCTACTCGTGGGAGAACAACAGCGCGGACACCACGAGCACTTGATGAGCAAGCTAGGCCCTGGTCCCCCTATGGACTGTAGCTCCATCTAATTATTACTAAATTAATGAAAAACATCGTCCCTTGAACTACTATAGCATGTAACCTGATAATCAGATTGCCATGAATTTGACAGGCATTTGAATGTTTGTACCAGAAACCATTAAGGAAGGAGAGGGTCAACTGAAAAGCTGATCAAATAACTGATTTCCCCTTTGTCTATCGATCGTTTGACTGTTATTTACGTGTTCTTGTAGAAAAAACCCCAATTTCTGAAAGTTATTTACGTAACATCGAATATTGTCTCATTTTACTCACACATCTATACGTTTCCACTCCAAAAGTGGGAAGATGGCGGCTAGTACGTCAATTTGTGCCTTCAATAGTGTCAAACAGAGACCAATAGGGAGACAGTCAACTCCCTCGTCTACCGCCCTTGAATTCATTTTGACAGAGTTTTTAAAACATTTCCCCTCCTGAACAGCTGATTCACAGACAGGATTTTTTTGTTTTTAAATGAGAATACGTGTGAACTTCCTATATTGTGGATCTCCTCACTCTTCAAACTGTTAGAAGGAGGGGGCATATAAATCAAAAAATTGGTAGAGAGAAGGTATAGTGTTTTCCAACGCAAAGTAATGGTTGACGATAAATGCGTTCAGAAATGATGTTTGTAAGGCAGAAGTTGCATCACAAAAGCAATATACTTCAATAATTTATGATTATATCGAAAACAAATTATCGGATTATCAATTTATTAAAAATAAATGCTTTTAAAATTTTGGTTACACTTACTTGCGTAAACAATTTGCAGTCGATTTTCTGAACACGTTTTGTTGACTGTACACAAAATGGCTGATGAATTCACTAACAGTTGACAATTTACCTGCTTAGTCGTTTCAGAGAACACTTTAGCGCTTTGCTTGAGTAACGTGCCCGTCTAGTTCGTGCAATATCACACCTTACTACACCATACTCTCTGGGGATATGTAAAGTCTCAGGTCTTCAGGATTTAGCCAAAGCCTTAGAAGCCATTTCTCGCTATCGGTGAAGCACCAGAACCTATGCTAAGTAAAGCGTCGACGGATCGAACGCACACCTTTGTCGAGTATATGGACATCAGAGTTCAAGCCCGAAGACATCACGTGAAAGGGTGCCCGTTTATGATGAGTTAACAATTGGTGAATGAACCCGATAAGCTTTGCGCAAAACTCGAAAAAAATTTGTGTGTGTGACTCAAATTGGTTGAAGTCACGCTCCAAACCAGGCTGTAGCACCGAAAAAAGAAGACTTCTCATGAGAAGTGGACTGCTCCACATAATTGTGTGTACGTAAAAATTAATTTTGTAACGCTACAATCCAGAAAGTCTGTCATCCTATAACGTTCCGTGGCTTCTTATGTTATGTTTTCGATTGTTTATTGGCTTTGCACATCCACTTGGTTTTCTTCGAATCTTGTTAGCAACTTGGAAAACGCTGTGCTGTGAAGGGGTGCTAAACGTGTGTTAAATTCAAGAATAACAATTGTGGGTGGACGCAATCATCCGCTACACCAAGCAGAAGAATCGGAATCAGATTGTGTTACAAAGGATACACTTAAAGACGACCCACATCTTGATATTGTACACACACAGGACACCGTCGTTAATTTAAATATTTCGACATATTAAAGCTTCATTGGAGAAGGAAGCGGGTCTAAGACCAAGCCGCACAAGAGGTTTCCGCAAAAACACTAACTCACCACAAAGCGGCAGGCCCCTTTCGATAGCAAGACACCCAGAGTGTCATCTAGTTGCCAACTCTATCCGTTCTGTGTCGACATAAAGCCCACCCTTTGCGTATTGAATTTTTTATGAGACTCCCCTCCCACAGCCGCAACGCAATATCAGCTCAAAAGGAATTCAAAATTTGTGTGGTAAGCCCTCTATTAGATGTGGTCAAGGGCATAAACCTCCCGCAGTGCATTACTTGAAAGCCAACTTTCAATGTCCTCCCATTCAGTGGAACACACAAGCAAACAAACACAGTGTATAATGCCCCATAACGACAGTGTGTCACCCATTTTAAGTCCTTTCACTTTAATTTACTGTATCAATAAGGACGTTTGGTCCTCTCGTACCTCTTTGAAGTAATTGGAAGTGGAGAAAGAAAATGAAAATAATTCTCAGTAACATTTCACAGAAAGGTCCTTTCATCGTCCTTACTCTCAGGTTGCCAGGGGAACCTGAATGTAATAATTTTCAAAGTTTGAATGTTTGAATCGAGCTATCTCCTGAACTGTTGCATAGTCTTAAGAGAAAATATCGTGGAGAAAGGACGCACATCCTTACATGAGAATTTGATATAAACACCAGTGCACACACAGTCTTCAGACAAAAACAAAGTAATCCTTCACTGAATGCCGACTGAAGCTGCGAACAAAATTTAAATCGACTATGGGTGAGTTTTAGTCCTTTCGTGTATTTTTCTGTACAGAAATGTATGATTTGGGCCTACATTGTAAAACTCCTTCGGAAAGTTTTGGGTTCATATGAAGGATGGCCATACACAGAGTCCCTTCACCCATCAACCATTTGACCATGAAACGAAGAGACGGAATCAGTTGCTAAGTGCCGAGTTTCTTCGAGGAGAATTTATTTATGCAGGGGACGGAGGAGCAAAGCCGAAGCACAGGAACTCCTTCATAACGGCAAAGTAATTTTCAATACCAATTACACGGAGAGGAGAAGATTATTTGTTACTGGAAACACGATGAGAGCCCATTCCGGGAACAGATGGAGATCCGTGCTTGCAATCCCATTCAATCAGCTTTATTTCGTCCTTTTTCGGATGAAAATTAATGCCGGCGTTGGTTTTCATTCGAGCTAACAGTGCCGCAGGGACTCGGGAGAATTTAAACGACCACTTAATAAATGTGCATAAGTAGCATTTATTGATTCGCAAGTTTCAAACGGAACGGGCACTCGGGAAGAGTCGCCTTTAAACACACACACACACAAACACACCGTACCTGAGGAAATGTTGAAGTTGGTCATTAGTTCGACAACTTATTCATTGGGGTGGGTCCGCTCGAGCGTTCAGCCAGAATTAATCGTCCATTGTACTCCAAGTCACCTTCATTTCTGTCTAAATTATGCTAAGACCGAAGGATGAGGGGAGTGGGGTGGAGGGCTTGATTATGAAAGCAGAACTTACCACACAACTGATGACAGGACAACGAGACGGTAGTGTGCTGCATCATTAATTTCTGCATGGTTGGATAAGCGATGGTCACAAGTCGTCCGGGTGGTTGTCGAACGCATATGAGTTGGCTCAAAGGACCGGGGGGCATTAAGCATGATTCTCGACTAATGACAGATCTGCTCCAGAACCTTATCTTGCTCACGGGCATCGAAAGGACTCGTAATGAACATCCTGATCGATGCACTTATGATTTAATTTTCACAGTGAACGAAGGCTGCGCAAGATTAATCGACTGGAGAAAGGCGAGTTAATATTCTGCTGATTAAAGGTGAGTGCTGTGTATCACATTGGAAAGGAGGGGGAATATTTAGAAGGCTGATAGGATGGAGATGTTTCGGAAACGAGAAGATGTCGATATATTTTTATAGGGGACGACAGAAGCTATCTAGTTCCTGACTGGGGATCTGCGCCCCTTTTGCTACAATTGGGTTGCAAACCTGCGGGGGATATCTAAAGGGACAAGCTAGAGAGCCAAATATTCACTTCTAGCATCCCCCCCAACCTTGTTGGTGTCAGTAGGATGACCAATGAGAATACAAACAAACCCACCCAGGTCGATTAAAAACTTGACCGTTGAGCAAAAGTAGTTGTCGTACGACTTTTTTGCCTAAATAATTGGATGGCGCGACAGTCCACCGGCTGACCAGGGCCTAGCTTGCTTATCATCTACTCGAGTTGTGCGCGTTTCTGTTGCAGTTGCGACATGTCCAGTTTTTCCGAATAAGCAAGCGACCATTTGCTTGGAAGTGCTTCGTGCGCGAGCATTTTTTGTTGGATTTGACTCAATTTGAAACACCCACACAGTTGACTCCTGTTCATTTTTGGACTCATAAGCGTAAGTCCACGATTCATCAACTGTCACGATGTCATAGACGTGTTTCGAAGCACCGCGATCGTATTTTTGGAGCATTTCTTTCGGCCAATCGACACGAGCCTTTTTTTGAGCGATAGACAAATTGTGTTGGGATTGTTTTGACAGTCAAATGTTCACGCAATGTTTAATGTATGCTGGTCCCACTAATGCCTAAGGTTGTCTTAATCTCACGATAGGTCACATGACGATCTTGCAATATCAGTTGGCGCACAGCATCGATGGTTTCCGGAACAACAACTGATTTTGGACGACCTTCACGAAATTCGTTTTGGAGTGAACTACGACCTCCGCTGAATTCACCATACCATCGATAAACACTGCTGCTTGATGGAGCTTCATTGCCAAAAGTTTAAATAAGTTCATCGATGCACTGTTCTTGAGTTAATTCTCGTCGAAAGTTGTAAAAAATAATCGTACGAAAATTTTCACGATTTAATTCCATTTTTTGGGCTAGATAAATCTTTTAAGTTACTGTAAACAACACAAATAGCGGTCGCATGTCAAAACGTTCTGAGTATGTATAACCTCGAAAATATCAAACTTCTCGATGGAGCTGACAGTTGCCAGATTGCAACAGTAGGGTTGTCTAATCCCGAAATATAAAAGAAAATCTTCCTACAACAATAATAATAATAATTGTTGGCGCTACAGTCCAGAGAGGACCAGGGCCTAGCTTGCTCATCAACTACTCGTGTTGTGCACGCTACTGTTCTCTACAGTTTTTTGCAGACTCCGAACGGCGAAATTTGAGAAGCTTTCTTAGACAGTTATTACTCTTTGAGTGTTGTCAGCAGCTCGAAAGAGGTGGTACCGTGAAATATTCAAAAAATTGGTTTTGAGCTGGGGATCGAACCTAGACCCTTCGGCGTGTCAGCGTCGCACTCTACCCACTACGCCACGGCGGCCACCTTCCTACAACATTGCCCGTTATAAAAGACTTTAATCGCTTGGGCAACAGAAATTGGATCCCTTTCGGAGTACAGGACAGTCTTCGTCTAACATACGGTCAGCGACTAAACTGCAATGTTTCCATTTTTCCTTGATTTCTGGTGTGTTTCGTATTTCTCCGTCGACGGTCACGAAAAGACACTAAACTGTTTCTACAACCCAAAGGTATTTTCTTAAGCCGGCGTGCGAAAACTTTTATTGCGACGCTTCACAAACAAATTCCTCATTCCGCAAAATGTTCGCGAATGACAGAGCCGTCGTGTTCTTATGATGTGCTTTCTGTCTGGGATATCTTCATTCAAATAATGATTTAATAAGTGACTGTGATTTTTGATTTGATTTAGTGGCCGCCGTAGTGCAGTCGGTAGAGTTCGAAGCTCACACCCCAAAGGGTCTAGGTTGGATTTCTGGCTGAATACCTAGAATTTTTTACGGCACCATGTCTTTTGAGCTGCTTACAGCACTCAAAGAGTAATAATTGTCTAAAAATTGCTTTTTAAAAAATTGTAGGTCCCTTCTACTCATTAGACAACTGTAGCGTACACAACACGAGCAGTTGATGAGCAAGCTAGGCCCTGGTCCCCCTGTAGGCTGTCGCGCCAAGAATTATTATTATTTCTGATTTTTGTCGCGTTATCCTCCGCATGGCTCACCAAATGTAAGCGTGCCACCACGTTGCAACTCATAAAGCTCCTTTTTTTTTAAAAATAGTCATCGGGCTCTGCGCGTAGTTTCCAATTAAGATAACATTTTAAATTAACATAATATATTAAAAACATATTGCTTTGGAACCATTTTCTACGATCTTCGAACGAGCTCTCATCCAAAACTTGCCTGACTGCGTCTATTTTTCATAGAGACTTACTTTTAGTCCGAACTATACTTTCGTTGGGATAGTGGCGCCATCGGTGTCGTACATTGAACTGTAGATCATTGCGGTAGTGGCGCCCTCGAACGGTTTGGGTATGTATACCTATCTGAAAGTGGGAAATACTCAATGAATCAATGAACTTTTGAGATTCTTTCTTAAAGACTAAAGGCTCTTGAAATCCATTTCCAAAAACCACCTCTCATCCACCTCCGTGTTTTCAAAATGGTTCTTGTTTTTGGGAATGAAATGGGACCTATTGGAAGAAAGCCAAGTTCCCTTCATATCACGGCAGAAGACTGCTTAAAAATGTGAGCACTTCAGGTTTCGAATTGGCGCTTAAAACATTCCCATCTCATCTAAAATCAAAACAGATCACAATCTCCGACCCTGTCAAGTTCCCAATCAAAGCCGAACGAGGACCGAAAAAAAATGTAAAACTTTGAATTCCCTCTCCACCTCGTCATGTGGCCAACCATCTGTCACCATTGGATTGACTTGCTTTTTTTCCAAAGTAAATACTGAACTTCATCAAGCCAAATTCTTTGGCAGCGCTCCCATTCCCCGTCCGCAGTGCAGCCCCATGACACAACTAATTACTATGGATTCGTGCTTTCAATAAAAATTCATCAACATGCAGTGACGCTGAGGAGGATATTGGCTCTGTATCCAGTATTTCAATTCCAATCAATTTTCATCGGAATAGAGTCGGTCGCGGCGGCGAAGGCTTTGCAATTTCAAATTCTCATCCATTTCATTGCCGTTGAATGGAATACCAATTTTTAGTTCATCGTCATGCCCAGTGCACATTGTAACCTCGTCCGCGTAGCTGATGAACGGGTGCACGGTCGGCACGGTCCACAGAGGTTGCTGCTGTTCGGCACTGCAGTGGCGACGGCGCTCGGTTTTCCGCCGAAGGACAATCGCCCAGACAATGCCTCCTCGTGGAACAAGTCTGCACTGCACACGCCTTCATAATGGAATAACGACCACAATGGCAGTGAGTGGCTTTAAATTGATCACAAGCCAGCAGTGCCGACTCACCCCATGCGCCAGACTGCCCGGTGCTGTGTCATAAAATCAATTTGTAAATTTCATTAATTCAGTTAAATTACGACGGTGTAGAGGGCGCCATGTTTCGGTGTCCCATCGGCCGTCTGAGGACGCGGCGGAAAATAAATGATGTACACGGGGTCGGACAGGCCGGGATCGAGCGGGGGTATTTAGCAAATTGATGCCAAGTTCGCGTTCGTTTCACAGACAGTTCTTGGCCGCCCCCGGCCAATGGTTCACCACCATCTGCCATTAGGGTAATTAGCGTCAGTTGATTTGGGTGAGAAATAGAAAGGAAATGGCTCTTCGCGTTCCTTCGTTTCCTGTTTTGTTCTCGGACCTCAATGCCATGGTGCTGCTGTGAATGATGAGTTTCCTTGGAGCCCGTTGGGTGGATGTTGCTCTTAATTTGGCCGCGAAGCGGCCGACGGTCGCTGCCGACTTTTTCCTTTTTAATTTCGACGAAAACTTTTAGGCGTTTCGTGACGTCTTCGGGGCGGAAAGGAGAAAACTGCGCCGGAATTTGTAAGAAATTAGCAAAACGAGGGGCGGAATCCGAGAACTCATTGTCGAGATGGATCGTGCGTCGTCTTGGAGCGTGGAGTGTCAAGTTAAGCGAAGTTGAGAGATGAATGGTTGGTATTTGATTTAAGGGTTAGTCACGCTTAAATTATTTTTAGAGTGTCCAATGGTGGGGTGTGAGGGAGAGAAGGGTTGCTTTGGAGATGTGCCGTGGGAGGTTGTTTTTTTGGGTTTAATTGGGTTCTTGTTATTGTTTTTATTTTCATTGTTTTTGAACGGAAGGGGTTTGTTCGTGTCGGCGTACATGAGTCGCGGAGCGCGGACGGAATGCCAATTTTTACCGAAAGTGACGAACGTTTTCTTGGATTAAGACATTTATCAAACTGCGGGAACAAATCTTCGGTTTAAACGAAAAAGAATAAAATATATGGCCAGCTCACTAATAGGAATTACTTGATGTAAGATGACTAGTGCTCGTGGCCTGGTAGCAAATGGGAACAACATCAGTATCGCCGTGACAAGCGTGGCGTTGGCATAAGCACCTCGTGATGTAGGTAGTCTAGATCGACCCCGCAGCAGAGAGGGACAACGTTGAGAAGGACAACTGTTGACAAAAGCTCTAAGAGTTCACTCCGAGAACTGCTGCTTGGATTCAGAGAGTATTTTCCATTAAACTGTAAGTACCTTACGAGTTCTTGCATTAAAATGAGTCCCGAGATTCTAGTGGCACATCCAGTGAGGGAACAATGTAATGTCAAGGAACAAGGATAAGTTGGACTTGTTCCCTTCTTAATTCTTCCGTGTCGTCGTGTTCGAAAGCATTGTCAGGATTCCATGGGACTGTGCAAACCTTTTGTTATCTAGGAAAAACGGAGCTGCGAACATATTGTGTCCTGCTTGCATTCATGAATCCCCAGATGCATACCTCTGGTCCAGCCAGGCTTTCAGTTGGCAAGGTGAGAGGTTCTTTACCGATCATGGGCTTAAAATCCCATCTGGGGTACTCTAGAATCATCAATGCAGTTACTGTTGACAGAGAAGGTCATTTAGTGTAAACCAGTCTTCTACACCCAGGTGAAGGTGAAACCTCACCAACAGGAGAGCTTAGAAGGCTCCCTTGTATAGGAGTCGTTGTGGCTGACACCCGCAAAGTGTTCTAAGTTCTAGCTCAGGCCTGTCGGTTACCGACACTCTCCTTTGTTTGAGTATGAAGTCCAAACGGAGTTGGATCTGAGGAGGCAATACTGATAGTATTTGAAAAGTCTTTCTTATGGCAAACAATTATTCTTGAAATAAATAAGCTTAAGTAGACTCTTTTTATGTCACATTCGACCTTAAAAATTTACTCTATGTTTTAATGCCATGTAGAGAGACGATAAAGAGTCTCCTTTAAAAACAATAATTGTTGGCGTGAAAGTCCACAGGGGGACCAATGCCTAGCTTGCTCATCAACTGCTCGTGCTGTGCGCGCCACTGTTCTCTCACGACTAGAAGGGACCTACAGTTTTTTGCCGACTCCGAATGATGAATTTTAAGAAGCTTTCTAAGACAGTTATTACTCTTTAAGTGTTGTCAGCAGCTTGAAAGAGGTGCTGCCGTGACAAATTTTAGGTGTTCAGTCGGAAATCGAACCTAGACCCTTCGGCTTGTGAGCGTCGCGCTCTTCCCACTACGCCACGGTGGCCAGAGTCTCCTAGCCCGGTTTAATTCGACAACGTGAAAATAAGCAATTTAATTGGATTTAGGGTAAGTAAGTTGAGTGGGAACTCTACTTATGTGGTATGTGTTACTGTAGAAAATTCATGAGGTATGTTGTTGAATCCCAGTACAAACCTGACCTAAACTCCATCTTTGAAATGAAGAAGACAAGCAAGAGTTTCCCTTTCATTCTATCAACCAGTATAATGGCAACGACTTACTAAAGACATTACCGACGGTGGCAGACAAGCATTTGCTCACTATTCATTTATATGTTATCATCGTCATTGTTGAGAACATAAGCGACTATCCATGTTAATTCCCAGGTTTCGAAGTTGCGAAGTCAGAAGTCGTAGAAGACACTAAGCTCCTAACTATTGCGAGTATGGTTTTTATTAAAAAAGCTTCAAAATACATCACCTAAAGTATGGATAATTTTTGGAATACCATTTCTGAATCCTTTGGGACATTGCTCCAATTATTGAGCCATTATCCGATTTGCTCAAAATACCCGTGCCGGTCACCACCAAAATCAGTCTAAAGCCATCTAAGAAGCCAATAGCCGTGGCCGCCATGGCGTAGTTGCTAGGGTGCACCACTCACACGACAAAGGTTCAGGTTCGATTCCCGACTGAACACCTCGAATTTTTCACGGCACCGCCACTTTCGAGTTGCTGAAAACACTCGAAGAGCAATAACTGTCTAAGGAAGCTTCTCAAACTTCGCCGTTCGGAGTCGGCAAAGAACTCCCACTCGTACTCGAAGTACACTCGAAGTACCCTCCCACTCGTGAGAGAACAGTAGCGCGCACAGCATAAGTTGTTGATGAGCAAGCTAGGCCCTGGTCCCCTGTAGACTGATGTGTCATACGAAGGTTGCCTTACATATTTCGGGGTTTGGGAGTGTCGCAATCTGGCAACTGCTAGCTCTATCGTAAAATTTGACACTTTTGAGGTTATACGTACTCAGAACGTTTTGACATACGAGCGCCTTTTGTGTTGCTTCAAGTAATTTAAAAGATTCATCTCGTCCAAAATATGGAATTAAACCTTGCAAATTTTCGTGCGATTATTTTTTACAACTTTCGACGAGGATTAACTCAACAACAGTGCATCGTTGAACTTAATTCGACTTTTGGCGATGAAGCTCCATCAAGGAGCAGTGTTTATCGATAATAATAATAATTGTTGGCGCTACAGTCCAAAGGGGGACCAGGGCCTAGCTTGCTCATCAACTACTCGTGTTGTGCACGCTACTGTTCTCTCACGAGTAGAAGGGACCTATAGTTTTTTGCCGAATCCGAACGGCGAGATTTGAGAAGCTTTCTTAGACAGTTATTACTCTTTGAGTGTTGTCAGCAGCTCGAAAGAGGTGGTACCGTGAAATATTAGAAAAATTGGTGTAGAACTGGGAGTCGAACCTAGACTCTTCGGCGTGTGAGCGTCGCACTCTACCCACTACGCCACGGCGACCACAGCGTTTATCGATAGTATGGTGAATTCAGCGGAGGTCATAGTTTACTCCAAACTGAATTTCGTGAAGGTCGTCCACAATCAGTTGTTGTTCCGGAAACCATTGACGCTGTAGGCCAACTTATATTGCAATGTCGTCATGTGACCTATCGTGGGATTGAGACAACCTTGGGTATTATTGGGACCAGCATACATTCAATATTGCATGAACATCTAACCGTCAAAAAAATTGGATCGCGTTGGGTCCAACACAATTTGTCAATCTCTCAAATAAAGATCGTGTCGATTGGTCGAAAGAAATGCTCCAAATATACGATCGCGGTGCTTCGAAACACGTCTATGACATCGTGACAGGTGATGAGTCGTGGACTTACGCTTATGAGTCCAAAAATGAACAGGAGTCAACTGTGTGGGTGTTTCAAATTGAGCCAAATCCAACAAAAGTTGCTCGCGCACGAAGCACTTTCAAGCAAATGGTCGTCTGCTTATTCGGAAAAACTGGACATGTCGCAACTACGCCATTAGAATAACGCAGAACAATCAATTCTCAGTGCTACACAACAGTTTGTTTGCCAGGAAATGAGGAAAACCAACCGCCGAAGACGGATCACTCTTCACCACGACAATGCGAGCTCTCACACATCGGCTAAAGCAACTTCATTTTTGAGCACTCAAACCATCGATTTGATGAGTCAACCGCCGTATAGTCCTGACTTGGCACAGAATGACTTCTTTTTATTGTCGTACGTAAAAAATAAAATGAGAGGTCAAACTTTTGCGACACCTGAAGAAGCGGTTGCTGTGTTCAGAATGCATGTTTTGGAGATTGAATTGGTTGAAACGTATGCAAAAGTGTAAAGATCTTAATGGGGAATAATTTGAAAAACATTAAAGCTATTTTCGATGATTAATATTTGTGTTTGTTCTCTAATCCCGAAATATAAAAGGCAACCCTCGTAAAAATATTTTAAGAAAGGCGAAGGCGATGGGCGTTCAATATGGCGGTTTCAATTAGTTTTAGACCGCAACAGCCTCGAGGGACCCTAAAGTTGCAAAATGAACTTGTCATGCCTTTCGGCTGTTTGTAGCCTTCCATGGCTCATGAACATTACTTGTTGTCGATAACGTTTCCTATCAATGGATTCGCCTCGGTTTTTGAGCTCATAGTACACCACACTCGCCTAATCCCATTGTTGTTGATGAAGATTTTTTTTTATAATTAGCGCGCGCTTAAGGGTTGTTATATCCTTAAGTGATCGGAATAAAGTCACAGCACGGGTGGCACGTATAGACGAACAGAGGGAAAGGAGTTACTGATGCAAGTTGGTTTTAAATGTCTGTGTATTGTTAAGGGTGGGGGTAGGGAGTTAGGCGGGACATAGCATTCCATATTCGTGTTGCGCATGGAAGAGTCTCTTGAGCCGAGACGTTAGGACAGTTCAATAAAGGACGAGCGCTCCTGAGACGTTGCACAAGAGGAACTAAATCAGTTTGGGATGCGAAATTGAAAGTAGCTCGCAGGAGACCATGCCTGTAGTTCCAGTATTGTTTCACTCAATGAACAAAAGACTTGAAAGTCTGTGAATTTGAATGATCTTTGGCTAAATATTCATTGAACGTTCACCACATAAGAACTTCCTTAATTCAAATTACAGGAATCTTGTTCAAGCTTCTGAGAAGATATCAGAATAAGACCTGAACTTGTTCGCTCTGAAAGGCTTCTGAATGAGAATCTTCTGCAAGCAGTGCTCTTTGGAAAATATGCGACATATACAACATTGTTCCGAATATCGACCCTATCCTCAAGTTACTTCCTTTGCTAACGGCTCTCCGCCACCTCTGATTTAATCGCCATTTTCAACAGCGAAAGGTCTGAAGAACCTTTGAAGGTTCAAAGTCTGGCGTCATTCCTTCAGCATGTTATAGAATTGATTTTTGTCTGTTTATCAAAGAATGTGGAGTTATCAAGGAATGTGGAGCTATCAAGAAATGTGGAGTTGCTCAGAAGTTACATTTTACGTGCTTTTAAGCATTTCAGACTCTGCGGGCGTCTGAGACTACTCAGGCATCTTACAAAATTGAATGAATTTATATTACAATTGTTAATTTTTTGAGCAGAAGCAAAATAATATCTTCTTGGAAAATAAAACTGCAACATTACTTGAAACATTGGATAAGCTATTCTCAGTCTCAATAAATGTTTCTACAGACATTCAATTTTTGTGCCATTCGACGACAGTTTGTTTGAAAATTGATGGCAGTTGCTATTCAATTTTAGAATACCCAGTTCGTCACTCGCTAAGGCAACGGTTAGCGAGCCGATGATTGCGATCAACTTCTGCACTCTATATTCGTTTTCAATTTCAACTTCTTTCGTCTTGCCGACCCCACTTATAGAGCCCTTCCTGATCTTTATAAGGTTCATTGTTAAGATTTAGCAATTAACTGTGAGTCTCTTTTACTCAATCGCGAACGCAACTTTTGCTGTTGTTAAGAAAGCTAGCTATTGGTCCCTTATGAGCAGCATAGTCACCCAAATCTATAAATATCTCATACTACCGAGTTTACCTCTGAGAAATCAAACTTCTCCGCTAACTTGGCCATGGATACTGATCCAAGAACCTCCCAAGTCACGTCAACCTACTTTCACATCCTCTTTCCCAAATGTTATTGATTAAACTCAGAATCATTACATTACGTACAAGGCTGCATTCAGGACATCAGCTTCCTCGATCAAATTATATGCTGCATAACCTCAAATTTAAATTCAGAAACCGTCAGGCTCCTTTTGATGCACGTTTGCATTCATCTCACTCATCAAAACTGATTCAAATGTTTTCCTGAATGCCTAAGGACATAATGTGTCAAATTTCATACTTCTCCCCCCGCTCCAGACTCTCGGACAAATTACCGCCCTGCCATTCCACGACCAACTGGATGAAGGATACGCCCCCAGACTCTTAATGATTCATGACTTGCTAATTGGGCGATGTTTACCATTGTGAATGAGTCAGCTCTGGCCCAGTAAACAAGGCACGGGTGTCTTATCCCAAAGAAAAAGGGACCTGACCCCAAAACATTTCCTTCCTGCAAACAAGTGTCCCCTAATCCCTGCAATCGTTCACCCGACATACGCATGGATTTGTGTCGAGCCCACTTAAAGGATCTTGAAGAGCATCCAATGTACATTAATCGGACTTGTATCTGAAGGCGAAATTATTTACACAGTCCTCCCGAGATCCCACATTTGAAACTCTGATTAATTCATAACACATCCGTATTCGTAGGCGATGTCGTTCGAGCTGCTGCTGCTGCTGCTCCTGCTGCTGTTGCCGCATGCATGCTGGGGAGATGCTAAGAAACAGATTAAACATGTGTCCATCTTAAGGAGCTCGTCCTTCCGTCGCACCCTGCTGTCGTTCATAATCCGATCTCAATCGCATCTGCAAATGCATACGTTTGCTATTCTCGAGCAGTAAACTTTTCCTCGACAAGCACAAATTATTTTCACCAGCAGATTTCCATTTTGGCAAGCCCCACAACCCACACTGTCACGCCCCCCATGCAAATGCAAACTATAAATTACAAGATGTTTTCCCACTCGATTTGCTCGCTGGATGATATGGTAAATATTTGCTTCGGAAAGAGTTGAAGACGTACAGTGCACATTCGCAGTCGTCCTCGTCGCAGTCACTGATGGGCGTGAGCAGCATTCCCCCATCCAGCATGCCGCGGGGTGGATGGCATTAAGGAGCTGTGTCCCCCGAAAACTTGTCTTTGATTCCATTAGAAATAAACCATGTACATTGGAGTGCCCTTGGTCCTCGCTCTAACTGCAGAGTTGCGGTAGACCAGCCTCGAGCGGGTTGCCTTTTGGCCGGGGTGTGGGGAATGGGAAGGAGGCGACAAACGAGTATGCAGCTGGAATGTTTGAGTTTTCGCACGGAACCCCTCAATCATCTGAACGCGTCGGGATGGTGTACACTCTCGCTCAGCTGAAACTTGTCCGCCGCTCCGCTCTGAGGACTTCTATTGTAAATGAACATTCAAAGGGATTTATGTAAGGATATCCTAGTGTGTGCGTTTCGCCGCCATAACTTGTACTGTTAGTGCTGCAAATATTCATTCCTTTCAGCAATCGTTTTCTGGGTGGCAGCTGGAGATATACAGATGCACAGTGTTCTGGTTACAGTGGGTTCAACAAGCGATACAATCAATTCATGACAATTTTCAGCTGAAGGCAACAGATGTGAAGTGCTTAGAAGATTGGTAACGAGGAAAAGACTCCCCATGAGGTGCAGTTTTAAAATCGGAAGTAGACAGGAACCTAAGAGCTCCTTCTCCCAACCTCATACAGTTCCATAATTGTGTAATATCAAATTTTGGCTTTTCAAAATGAGGCAACGATTCCGCTGTCAGATATTGAAAACATTTCGTTAACAGATTCAACTACGTAAACTGATTTATAATAACTATAATAACTTTTTGTTGGGCATTTCACTGGACGTACAGTGCTGTCTATTGAAATACGGCCCTCCATTACTTTTACATAACAAAATTCCAAACCTATTTATTTTTTATTGACTAGATATTGGGAAGTTTTTTATGCATCTCATGCAAAATTTCGTTGGACGCCAATACTCAATACAAGGGTCGCCTTTTATATTTTGGGATTATAGAACAAAAACAAATATTAACCATCGAAAATAGCTTAATTGTTTTTCAACGTATTCCTCATTAAGATCTATACACAACCAATTTTCGAAGCACTTTTGCCACTCTGAATGAGGTACATATCTCCAAAACATGCATTCTGAGAGCATCAAGCGCTTCTTTAGGTGTCGAAAAACGTTGACCTCTCATTTTATTATTTACGTACGGGAAAAAAAAGAAGTCATTCGGTGCCAAGTCAGGACTATACGGCGGATGGCTCATCAATTGATATTTTGAGTGCTCAAAAATGCATTTGTTTGAGCCGATGTGTGAGAGCTCACATTGTCGTGGTGAAGAATGATCCGTCATCGGCGGTTGGTTTTCCTGATTTCTTGGAAGACAACTGGCAAACAAATGGTTGTGTAGAACTAAGAATTAACTGTTCTGTGTTGTTCTAGTGATATGTTTGCGACATATTCAGTTTTTCCGAAGAAACAGGCGACCATTTGCTTGGAAGGGCTTCGTGCGCAAGCCCGAAGGATTTGGCTCAATTTGAAACACCCACACAGTCGACTGCTGTCGACACCCATCGGCTCAAAAAAAAAAATAAAATGAGAGGTCAACGGTTTTTTAAACCTGAAGAAGAGGTTGATGCGTTCAGAATGCATGTTTTGGAGATGCCTCAATCATTCTACATCCTAATGCCCTTGTCCTCATTTGCAGATCGTAAATGCGCCCTATCGTCGCATTTAAACTTAAGGGAAACGCGTTCTGCTAACCCTTCTTCTTCATGCGGCGCTGCAGTCCTGGTTGGACCTGGGCCTCTCTGCTTACCCATGGATGTTAAGATTTCTTTTAAAAATAAAATATTCGCGTTGCACTAAAACACTTAATTAAAAACAATTGTTTGGCGATAGTCCAGTGGACGCCGTATCCCTGTCGACTGTCGCGCCAACAATTATTACTATTATTATGGCGACAGTCCACAAGGGACCAGAGCCTATTTTCCTCATCAACTACTAGTGTTGTGCGCGCTACTGTTCTCTCATGAGTAGAAGGGACCGTTTTAAGCCGACTCCGAACGGCGAAGTTTGATAAACTTGTGACAGTAAGATACCTAGTTACGATTTAATACTACATGATACCAAATTATTTTTGGTACACTCTGTTTTCGACAAAAATCAAAAATCACTCCCTGCTTTAGTTTCTTAAACTTGCCCAATTGACACAAGTATCCACAAAGCTTGCAAATGCAATCAAGGTTAATTTTAAGGTTGCAAATGTCGCCAATGGACGGAATAACATCTTCATTGAGAACAAAATCCAAAAAATGAGATTTTTCCTAGTTTTCCCAAGTGTATCTATTTTATTGCTTAACAGTGTTAGGCACATGTCCCAGAAAAATGTGTGTTTGCCTCGATTGCACGGACCTGTCGACGTCTACCTTTTCGTACTGTTTCGGTGCAGAAGGCCTTGGCGGCGGTCCAGACTCATGCTGAGTCGTAGGAAGAGGTTGTTGTGTTGGCTCATTCGACAAATATTGCGGGAATTTCTTTGGTGGCAATATTGGCCTCTGATCGCTTCTGAATATCTGGTTCACGGGAACTTTTATTGCATTCGAGGTAGTCGAGGAGTGTATGGAATGGTTACGATAATTGAATTTCGAGGCATGCTGAATAAGCTTCAGGAAGCGTTTTGGGCTTCTGAATTGTAAGCATCCTCGACAGATCGCCGTTAAGGTCCCGGATGAATACGTCAAGGGCACGATTTTGGTAGATTTCCACCAACGCGTTTACCGTTTCCTCACGAAGGGACGCTGTTTTGATCTTATTGATCATCAGAGACAATTGATGATTTACGACGGCGTAAAATTTATCAAGCTTCGAGTTTCGTTGGGAGAGTTTATTAAGCTGGTGCTCTTAAGTTCTCATGACGCTTTTATGTGGATAATGCAGGGAGAGACATTGTTTAATCGAAGGCCAGTCGTTGTCAAAAAAAATATATGTTACCACAGCAGCATCGGCAGGACCACGAACTTTCTGCCGAATATGTTTAAGAATTGTCCGATAAATAGACTTCGACCTGACGATTTCGAAATCCTTCAATATAATATAATAATTGTTTGCGCTACTGTCCAAAGTTGAACCAGGGCCTAGCTTGCTCAACAACTACTCGTGTTGTGCGCGCTACTGTTCTCTCACGAGTAGAAGGAACCTACAGATTTTTGCCGACTCCGAACGGCGAAATTTGAGAAGCTTTCTTAGACAGTTATTACTCTTTTAGTGTTGTCAGCAGCTGAAAGAGGTGGTGTCGTGAAAAATTCGAAAAATTGGTGTTGAGCTGGGAATCGAACCCTCCACAATATGTACCCATGATACACACTGCGTAGGGTTACCGTCAAAGACCTGAAACTCTTTAACGCAATCGGGCAATCTCAAAACGTCTTTCAATTCTGACTCAGTTCGCGATGGACATAATTCTACAGTATGCTCAACGGCAGCGGCTACTGACATTTGTCTGCCCTCTAGCGATCTAGGCGGCCAATTTACAGTAGAAAAAGAAAAAAAATGTGCGGTCGGAATTGACTTATCAGAAAGTCCACAGTTTAACGCGCTGTCTGAGTCGCAGCGTCTTCATTGTGAAAGGACCATGGACCTGTGGCCAACAATTATTATTATTATGGACCTGTGCACGCGAGACAATGTCGTTGACCGCGCTCAACAAGGCCAACTGCGAAAATTAGCCTCTCTAGTGCACAGGTTAAGTTGACATACAGTTTCCTCGCGGGGCAGTCTGAATAGCCATAACAACACTCGTTGTATGGTGAACCAGTGTTTGCCACCACTCTGCCCGAGGGTTAGATAATGAACAGGACCTAAGAGTATGTGGCTTATGCGTGACGTTTACTTCTTCAGCACGTTAACTTCACCAAATCAAAACATTCCGATTTGCCCCATAACATAACACATCACTCAATAAGTCCCGGGACATATAGGGGGCGCCACTAATAAAAAATTAATATTAAATCAAATAATCTTGGTAGTGGCGCCTCCTATATGTCCCGGGACTTTTTGAATGACACGTTGAACGGACTAATACTAATACGTACACGTTAGCCACTCCATATCTTCGTATTTAATAAAACAAATGGCAGTTCTTGCAGCTTTTCAGGCTACTCCTGAAACCAAATGCGTCGATTTGAGTCACGAATTGTCTGCTGCACTCACCAAAATTTTACAAATGAATGAATGAGACAAAGACGTCTGCCTTCAAAAGTTGAGTGCTTACAGCACTTCAGGTGTTTTTTATGAGATCCGCACGTATGATACCTCAAGCCAAGCTGCTGAGGTCCACGACGAATCAGTTCTTCACGGTTTGCGTGCACACTCTGCAGCTGCTACTGTCCTTTCACTATGTGCTGGGTGTGGTCCAACAGGTCTAGTATCACTTGTTTATGCAAACTGGGACTAGTATTGGCAAAAGTGGCTTCAATAGCTGGATTACGTGCACCGCAAGTTCCCCGCATCGCACGAAAAAGATTTCTCACAGCACGCTGGTTTTCGTAACACACCTAAACAAGTACAAGGATTTTCGGTTTTTCGCGAAAACTAACCTAGCTCTTACGTGGCACAGGCAACCGAAAGCATGTTTTCCTACAATAAACCAAAATGTTCCCTCACTTCCCAGCCACACTGTTGACACTTCGTCCATTATGAGAAGATGTAAGCAAGCATGCGGACATTTGCCTGCATTCGAAAATTAAAGTTCGCCATTGTTTTCGCCTGCAAATGCTCTCATCGTTGCATTGTTTAGAAAATGAGCATAAATGAGACGCTGATTAATCGCGGGAATATTTTGGCTTCGTCCTCTGTCGACCGAGCCCGCCTGTGCTCGAGTTCTTATGCGGCGGCTGCTGCTGGATGCGGTTTTGCAGTTCAGTTTACTGCGAGATCACAAGATAGATAGTAACTTTCAGTGGCGGTGTTTGGCTAGCTGCTTGTTCGCAAAGCCATATCCTTGACAGCTACAGAACAACGAGACCATTGAATAAATGTTTTGCGGGAAATTCGAGATTATATTTCATTGTGAACGACAGTGCGGAGTGCAGAGCCATGCGTTTGGGAATGCAGAGCGCAGTCCTTTTGTTTTGGCCTCACGTTTGTCTGCTCTCACTCGCTTGACAATGACGCACACATCCAATGCACTTAGTGGAGGCGGGCATCAGGAGGCACCGCCATCAGGACGTCTGACATCTCAGAAGGTTTAAAGTCACAATGACAGTGCCGAGCTGTGAGCCATTGTTGTAAACTCTGCAATCTCATTTGTGCTGCATGAAGTTTTTATTCGTTTAGCTCGGGGAAGGGACAGCGCTCAGCGGGATCCCATTGTCCTGGGGCGGCGGTGGGGCGTGGGCGAGCTTACTGTCCGGCGTGCTCAATACTCACGAGCGAGCGCAGAGTGCTGTAAGTGAATTTCTATTCATTTGATTCGGGTGGAGATTATTTGGATGTAATTAACGTCGGGGACGCAAGGGCGCTGGTGGCGGTCGGGCTACAATGTTTCGATGCTACCGACTTAGCGAACCGTATAATGAGGTGTAGTTTGGAATTAATGCAAAGAGTTGGCTCCCCGCCGGGGATGCGTTTCCTTGAGTTTAATGGTGTTACTGGGATGCGCTGTAAAGTTAAAAGGGATTCCAGTTTGAGTTCGTTTATTGGCGGCCATCGGGGGGTTCGTGGGTCCTTGGGATGACTTCTTGGCAAACTCCTGAGCGCAGAAATGCTGATTGCAGATGAATCCGATAGGGGGAAACTTTTGTGACTCTCGACATTGTTGATGGAGCCCAATTAACATCCAACCGATGCTGAGAATCGCGCAATGTTGGCGGTTCCAATTATAGGGCACCACAATCCGTACGAAAGGAGCAAGGAGGTGGCGCATGTGGCGATCTGAATTCAAGTAAAAAGGTTTACAAGAAATAAAGGAGAACGTTTTTTTTTCAACAAGACAGGACGTTGGGGGTTTTCTTTGACATTTCTGCATCTCTGCAGACATTTTTCTCAAAGAATTGTATAACTGAAGCGAGTCCTTGGTGCTCCTAACCGAGGTGTTGTTGAAAAGATTTTTCATAATGTTG
Source organism: Eristalinus aeneus (assembly GCA_955652365.1). Lineage (NCBI taxonomy): Eukaryota > Metazoa > Arthropoda > Insecta > Diptera > Syrphidae > Eristalinus > Eristalinus aeneus. Next base: position 34,494,474 of record OY019131.1, on the reverse strand, counting down.
AAGGAGTCAGCAAGAGGCAGGTAACGAAGTGTGCAGTTGCAACTGCATGCAGATCTTGAATCAAACTTTCTGTGACGTAATGCTGATTAAAGTTCCCAATTGCATTTACAAATTGACTTTACATAGCAAATTTACAATAATGAAAAAAAAACATTATAAATTATTCGACTATAAATTCCCTGAATTCACACAACAAGATAATGACAACATAATTTACGAGTCTTCATTTATCTAAAGATGATAATGTATATTTAAAATATTCGATCTTCTTCATAAAACGTGATTACACAATCAAAGAAATACAATAAGGTATACAATGTCCAAATTCGAAATCTTGTAAGCATTCAAATTTGAAAAATATCCAGGTCAAGTGAGAAATATCATTGACAACATTGGTGAGTGTTGTAAACGATTAACTCGAGCTTAGCAATCATTATCTTCATAATCAGCCTCCACTTCTTCACCGTCTTTCAATCCAGTGTCAGGTACCGCATACAGTCGAATGTTGTTAGGAGAGCAAATACCTTCATATGGAAATTTGGTCCGCTGAAATCTGTCTATGTCTACGATATAGTATCTATCATTTGGACTCCGTACAGCCCTCTATACTGGTATGAAGTGTGCGGCAAATTACAAATGTCTCAAAAGTTGACATTTGTTGTGAATGAGCCCTTTTTTTTGTTTGCTATGACATCTGTGAAAAATATTTAGTATACATCAAGTCATTGAACAGGCAACATCATGTTTTTTCATCGTGTTAAAAATGTCGAATTTTGTACCAGAAAGTGAGGATTTGCCGAAAGCATTAATTTCTTGTTTTCATTTGAAGAAAAGTGCTGCAGAGTCGCATCGAATGCGTGTCGAGGCATATGGTGATCATGCTCTATCAGAAGCAACATGCAGAATATTCAATGGTTCAGAAATAATGATTTTGATGTGAGAAATGAGGAACGTTGAAGACCACCAAAAAAGTTTGAAGACGACGAATCGATATTGGATGGAGGTGACACTTTGAGTCGAAAACAAGTACCAGCAATGTCCAATGTTGCACAACAAACAATTTCTGGCCGTTTGAAAGCTATGGGAAAGATCCAAAAGTGTGGAAAATCGGTGCCACATGAATTGAATGAAAGACAAATGGGAAACCGAAAAAATGCTTGTGAAATTTTGCTTCAAAGGCACGAAAGAAAATCGGTTTTGCATCGGATTGTTACTGGGGATGAAAAATATAATTATTTTAAGAATCTTCTTCTTCTTCGGATGGCGCTACAGTCCGGGGAGGACCTGGGCCTCAACCAACATGCCTCTCCAGCTAGCACGATCTCTTGCCAGCTGTCTCCAATTGCGCACTCCAAGTTGGTTGAGGTCCTTTTCCACTTGTGTGCCCCATCTCAGTCTAGGACGTCCTCTGTTGCGTTGTCCATGTGGTTCGGATTCGAAAACTCTTCGGGCCCGAGCAGTGCTGTTCATGCGCTCTACATGGCCTAGCCACCTTAAGCGTTGTACCCGTAGACGCTTGACCCTTCGCATGTCGCTGTACAGCGCATAGAGTTCGTCATTAAATCTTATCCTCCAGATGCCATCAACGCAAGCAGGACCAAAAATCGTACGCAAAACTTTTCTCTCGAAGAGACTAAGGGCTTCCTCATCCGCCTTTGCTAGCGTCCAAGTTTCCGCGCCATAAAGTAGGACGGGGATGATCAATCTGTTATATAAAGCGAGCTTAGTTCTTCGAGAGACGGCTTTATTGCTCAATTGCCTCTTGAGCCCAAAGAAACAGCGATTGTCAAGAGTGATTCTGCGTTTGATTTCGGTACTGATGTTGTTGTCCCTATTCACCGCGGAGCCGAGATAGACGAAGTCCTTCACTACCTCGAAGTGTCGGCTGCCCATAGTGACGCTCTCTAGGAGTAAATTTTAAGAATCCTAAACGGAAAAAATCATGGGCTAATCTGGTACAACCAGCAACATCGACTGCAAAACCAGATCGATTCGGCAAGAAGACAATGCTGTGTGTTTGGTGGGACCAGAAAGGTGTGCTGTACCACGAGCTCCTAAAAGCTGGTGAAACCGTTAATATTGATCGCTACTGACAAAAAATGATCAATTTAAACCATGCATTGATCGAGAAACGACCAGAATGGGCCAGAAGACACGGCAATGTAATTTTGCTCCATGACAATGCACCTGCACACAAAGCAAAATCGGCTCAGGATACAATCAAAACACTTGGCTGGGAGCAGCTACCCCACCCGCCGTATTAACCAGACTTGGGTCCTTCCGAATACCATGTGTTTTCGTCGATTGAACACGCATTGGCTGAGCAGCGCTTTGATTCCCACGAGGAGGTCGAAAATTGGGTGTCTGATTGGTTTCCTTTGAAAGACGAACAATTTTATTGGCGTGGTATTCACAAATTGCCAGAAAGGTTGTCAAAATGTGTAGAAAACAATGGCCAATACTTTGAATAAAATGTTTTTACTTTCCCATTAATAATGGTATTTAGTTAATAGCTTTTTATTTATGCCTGGAAGAGTTACTACATTCCTTATCATGACATGATCACCGACTTTATACTTAGTGGGTTTTTTTATGGCGGTTGTCGAAGTAAGCTATACTTACAACTTGAGCTTTTTCTATGTTTTCTAAAGCCACCTTGTCCCTTACTTCTGCAATATTTAATCTTTCGGACTTTGTTTTATCAATCTCTTAATTAAACTCTTTAATTTTGTCACAGAATCTTCCTCTCTGGTCTCTTCCGAACAATAAGATACTAGAAGTAAAACCAGTTATTCTATTCACGCTACTATTAATAGCAAACTCAACTTTATCCAAATTTTTGTGCCAATTACTAGCAGTAGATGCTTCTCACTCTTTTACCAATATTGGTGCTATTATACGGTTGAGACGTTCAGCCTGACCATTCGATTTTGGGGACTGGGTTGCTACTTTGATATGCTGAATATTGTTTTCCGTTATAAAATCAGCAAATTCTTTGTAAAGTAAAGCGACTTCCACGGTGGGAAATTATTCTAATTGGCCTTGAAAATTTTGTGAAATAAGTACTCAAGCATGATATAGCTTCTTTACTTTGTTTGTTTTCACACCGTATAACTTTACAAATTTGGCAAACGCATCTACTACAACAAAACCATGTATTTTACCTAAACGACTTGTAGGGAGTGGACCTAGGTGATCTGTATGGACACACAGGATACATTCTGTTTTTGCAGATTCAGGGGAATAATAAATGCACTTCAAGCAGTTCTCAATAAATATCTTTATCTTGCTTTTCGTGGTCGCCGTGGCGTAGTGGGTTGAATGCAACGCTCACACGCTGTAGGGTCTAGGTTCGACTACCAGCTCAACACCAATTTTTCGAATTTTTCACGGCACCACCTCTTTCTAGCTGCTGACAACACTCAATTAGTAATAACTGTCTAAGAAAGCTTCTCAAATTTCGCCGTTCGGAGTCGGCAAAAAACTGTAGATCCCTTCTACTCGTAAGAGGACAGTAGCGCGCACAACACGAGTACCATAATTGATCAGCAAGCTAGGCCCTGGTCCCCCTATGGACTGTACGGCCAACAATCATTATTATATTTCTTTTCATATCAAGAATATATTGGATATTAGTGATAAGTGCTGAAAGCATTTTTCAACACCTAAATGAGAAAGTGCCTCATGGTGCATTCTAATTACTTGCTCCTCCATGTGTGGTAGAACGTAGAAAACAACTTTTCCTTGTTTTTTCCTGTAAATCAATCCATCTACCATTTCGTAGATAGGACTATCGGACTTAATAAGTTGTTTGGAAATTGAAACAATCGCTGGTTCTTGTCTCTGTGCAGCAGCTGAAATGAATTCAAATGAATCGTCATCTATATGCAAAATACTAAAAGATCGGCTGAGAGAATCCACATGGGACATCCGTTCGCTCTTCCTATGTTCGATGGAGTAATCGTATAATTGAAGCTCCAACGCTCATCTCAAAATACGAGAATTCAATAATTTTTTGTTCAGTGTCAAAACAAGGGCTTGACAATCTGTTACAATTTTGAAAGATTCCTAACAGATATATACGAAACCGTTTTAGTGCATAAGTTAAAGACAACGTTTCTAGCTCATATCGACTTTCAGCATTAGTCCCGGGCTTGGAAAAGTAAAAAACAGGATGGAATTTGCCATCCGATTGCTTTTGTATAAGAAAATGAGACGCGACACTAACTTTAGGACAGTTTATTTGCAAGAGAGCGTTTACATTGAACGTAAGGCATATTTATAGCAACAAACATTATGTTCACAATATGCTAGCAGGAAGAGCATCAACGACTACGCTATTTACTATTGTATCTATTTACTTTTATGAAGAGTGTGTTGGGCAAGAGCGACAACACAAATATTAGTGTAATTATTTAATTCACCTACACAGGTAAAATGAAAATAGCCCCCCAGAGCATTGCGGAGGGAGCGATAGATCATCTGGCCGTTGACTCATCTTCAACAACTCATCAACAAATCATTAACATATTCTGGGCCTATAGACGTTTTGACTGTTTTCAGATGACCAATGTAGACCACACTCCGTAAACACAAAGGCTTAAACTGATCTGACCTTTTCGTCTTTTTCGGAGCATGCTCGTCGTTTTGAACGGATGTTCCATTCTACACAAATTTCCTCCAGCCCATTCTTCTTCTTCTTCTTCTTCTTCTTCTTCTTCTTCTACGTCTTCTTCTTCTTCTTCTTCTTCTTCTTCTTCTTCTTCTTCTTCTTCTTCTTCTTCTTCTTCTTCTTATTCTTCTTCTTCTTCTTCTTCTTCTTCTTCTTCTTCTTCTTCTTCTTCTTCTTCTTCTTCTTCTTCTTCTTCTTCTTCTTCTTCTTCTTCTTCTTCTTGTGGCGCTACAATCCGGGGTGGACCTGGGCCTCAACTAACATGCCTCTCCAGCCAGCACGATCTTCCGCTAGCTGTCTCCAGTTGCGCACTCCAAGTTCGTTGAGGTCCTTCTTCATTTGTGTGCGCCACTTAAGTCTAGTTCGTCCTCTGTTGCGTTGTCCCAATGGCACGGATTCAAAGACTTTTCGGGCCGTAGCAGTGGTTTCCATACGCTCTACGTGGCCTAGCTATCTTAAGCGTTGTATCCGTAGACGCTTGACAAGGCGCATGTCGCTGTACAGCCCATAGAGTTCGTCATTAAATTTTCTCCTCCAGATGCCATCAACGCAAACAGGACCAAACATCGCACGTAGAACTTTTCTCTCGAAAAGGCTAAGGGCTTCCTCATCCGCCTTTGCTAACGTCCAAGATTCCGCGCCATACAGTAGGACGGGGATGATCAAGCTGTTATATAAAGCGAGCTTCGTTTCGAGAGAGGGCTTTATTACTCAATTGCCTCTTGAGCCCAAAGAAACAGCGATTGGCAAGAGTGATTCTGCGTTTGATTTCGGTACTGATGTTGTTGTCCCAATTTACCGCGGAGCCGAGATAGACGAAGTCCTTGACTACCTCGAAGTTTCTGCTGCCTAGTGTGACGCTCCGTCCGAGACGTCGATGTTGTGTGTCCTTCCTTGATGACAGCATGTACTTAGTTTTGCCCTCATTTACTACCAGACCCATTTTAGCCGCTTCGCTTCAATGCCAGCAAACTCCTCATTGACGGCTCGCTGTGTTCGTCCAATCACGTCAATGTCCACTCCAGACCATTGCGGAGTGTCAAATGATGGTGCGTCGCGTGTATACCGCAGGCGGTTGAAATGTAGTGAGAACTCAAAGCTGAGTCATAAGTGTGTTAAGTTTGGTGGTTGGGTAGGCTGTGGGCATCATACAATTCGTGCTGTTTTAAAGCTTTAGTACTTGAAGGCAGGCTAAGCATGTGACATGAGGAAAAACTCCTTGGAAAAAGAGCACGGGTATGGTGCCGCTTTTGAGGAGTTTCCAATTTTCTAGAAGCCTCTGAAATTAGAAAGTGACGGATATGAAAACGATTCGTTTTGAGCTAGAACAAAGGTGTCACTTTTAAGATGTATTTCCGCTGAAAGCTATAGCACCTTAGGATTTGATAGCTCTCTGACTATCACAGCAACTGAAGAGCACCCTTCAGATATCATGCATTTTCGATGAAATAGAGGATAGCCTCAATTATTGCTATCATTTCAGCCTGACACGCTACAATTGGTTTAATTGGTTTTTTCTTTCTGAGGTGTCTTGACGGGCTTCCAATTCTGACTGCCTTCATTCTTTTTGTCTGGCGCCACACTCTGAATGAAAACTAGCTGCACTTTTGCGCATTGATCTCTCTGGAGTTTCCCTATTCTGCAGCGGTAACCTGGGACCTTCCTTCATCGACGTTACTTTCAATGGCGATGATTACTTATTACTTTTGGACTGAATTGAGAGATGACTTGAATGACTTGTTGAACGATGTGTTGCGCGTGTTTGTACCTTTTTGTACTGTTTTGTGTTGTTTATTTTGGTTATTCTGATTTTATAATAATAACAATTGTTGGTGCGACAGTCCAACGGAGGACCAGGCCCTAGCTTGCTCATCAACTACTCGTGTTGTGCACGCTACTGTTCTCTCCCGAGTGGAAGGGACCTGCAGTTTTTTGCCGACTCCGAACGGCGATATTTGAGAAGCTTTTTAGACAGTTATTACTCTTTGAGTGTTGTCAGCAGCTCGAAAGAATTGGTGCCGTGAAAAATTCGAGGTGTTCAGCCGGGAATTGAACCAAGAGCCTTTGATGTGTGAGCGTCGCACTCTACCTACTTCGCCACGGCGGCCACCATGAACAGCAAATAGTCGCCGAGAAACGTGTGACTGAGTCATGAATCCAAGGAATCGACCGCTCCAAGCCCCGTGGTCATTTGAACGAAGTCGAATTTTACTTAAAAGTATTTAATAATTTTTAAAAGAATTGCAATTAGTTCCTGAAAAATCCTTTATTGGTTAATAACAATTGTTGGTGCGACAGTCCAAAGGAGGACCAGGGCCTAGCTTGCTCATCAACTACTCGTGTTGTGCGCGCTACTGTTCTCTCACGAGTAGAAGGGACCTACAGTTTTTTACCGATTCCGAACGACGAAATTTGAGAAGCTTTTTCTTAGACAGCTATTACTCTTTGACTGTTGTCAGTAGCTCGAAAGAGGTGGTGCCGTGAAAAATTCGAGGTGTTCAGCCGGTAATCGAAACTAGACCCTTCGGCGTGTGAGCGTCGCACTCTACCCACTACGCCACGGTGGCCACCTTTATTTGTTACAAATGAATATATAGCACCAATACAACAGCAATTTATTACGAAACAATCCTTTTAGGCGGACAATTTCCCTACCATATCCTTCCAGTAGCTCTGTAAGCTGCTCAACGATCAGCAAAACGTCTATGTTCCTAAGAAGACACCATTCTGCGTTGAATATAGCGATCAGTGTTCGTTGAAATTGCACGAATGAGGACATCAAAGAGGAAACTCCATCAACCTGGCTCGACCAAACCGAGCGATTACAAGGAATAATTCCAGCTAAGAGGGTCTTCAAAAGTCAGCATCCAAGCGCGAAAAAGAAAAACCTTCGGTGGATGCCAAGCAAATTGATTTTGATGAATAGAAGCTTCGTGTCTGAGACAATCAAGACTTGAAGATCCAACAGCTCAGACTGTCCGTGACCTGATAAAGTACGTTTTTTTTAAAACTTCTGTTCGTATATTTCAGTGCAAGCTTCACATTAGATTAACACAAAATAAGACGTCACTTATTTCTTCTTCCCTGTTGCTCACGTCACTTGTGCTTCAAGAAAAAAATTGTCTGCAGTTTGCTTCAGCATTATTTTTCGTAGTGAATACCGTAGACGCACACAAGTGAAGAAGGACCTCATCCAACTTGAAGTGCGCAATTGGAGGTAGCTATCAAAAGACTGTGCTGATTGTAGAGGCATGTTGATTGAGACCCAGGTCAGCCCCGGACTGTAGCGTCATAAGAAGAAGAAGAAGAATACTGTTGACACTTTCAGAGAGCTGGAAGACCTTGAAAGTATGAAAGAAAAGCACAAGTCCAGTTCAAGGACCACTTAAAATGTTACCTTAAAATTTAAGTCCATCCCACCCATCCATCTGATCGATCCTGATCAATTTGTAACGTTTTGAAAATACAGACAAGGAATTATAGACATTCACTTTGAAGCTCATGCACGAAGCCTTTCGTGAGGATTTTTGACACCAAGCAAGCCTCCCATGGCGCTGCAATAGGTCTTTCCGCTTCCCCAAAATATCCTCTGCCCCGACCGATGAAAATGACAGCAATCTATGACCAAGAATGGATTCATTTGCCACAATAGCCAACAGAAGTATTTTATGTGCGCTTCCGCTACATTACTTCAATACCGAAATCGTAAAATATGTTCCACTGAGTCTCAACAACCCGGCCCACCGGCGAGATCCTATCATCTGCTCAGGCAAGAGACACCTCCTCGGGACAGGGCGGAGGACTTTCTCTCTAAGCCTCCCATACACCACCAACAACCCCCCTCCACCCTGCCAGCGATCAAATATAAATATAAACGGCAATAATTTTCCGATTAATTCCACCCGAGTGATTTTAAAACTATTTCCCCCCGCACAACTGCAGCAGCCAGCAGCTCGACGACAATGTTGTCCCTGAACTACATTCCCGGGGAGCCTTCGCCGAATGTGGTATAACAGGGTGGGCAGGATGACTCGTTGCAAATGCACACACGTAGACGGTAACAAATACACGGAAATCTATTATGTTACATTAGATTGCTGTCGCTGTCGTCGTCCCACCCTTGATTGTGCTCGTCGCAGTCATTTTCGCCAGCCAGCACTGCCACACCACCGCCACCGTCGTCGCCATCGCCCGTGCGATGTTGCCATTGAGTTGCGGAGGATTTGCTGATTGAATTCTTGTCGCACGTTTGCAACTGCATTGTCGGCAGTCCTGAATGTACTCGCAGTCAGGGCGGCGCTGTTGTGTGTGCACGACGGCACAATGCATCGCATTCAAGTGCATCCGCAAGGGTCTGTGACAATCTCGGGAATATTGAAAATTACCAATCAACCCCGAGGCAATAAATGCTCCAGCAAACACCCGTCGCAGTTCAAACGTGGATTTGATAAGTTGGCCAGATGGAATTCTCCCTCCACCGTCCCGCAGATTTATACAAAGGATCAAATAATTTGGTCCTTGGAGCAATCATTTCGCCACAGAAGCGGACGTGGAATTGTAACTATGTCAATAAGCGCACGGAATGCTTGTGTATGCACTCTGCCGGACCGGCATCAGCGGCTCTTGTCGTCTCGCAAGATGCATTGTCTTCGGCGGACTGAAGACATCGCCCAGACGATGCCAACTGCTTCTGCGGTGGCAGCAGTGCAAACATGAGTTATGTCTATTTGCTGCGGGCCGCATTTGTGTGATGCTCGTACGTACTTGGCTGGCCAACAGTGGAGAGCAAATTGTTTTCGAATTGGCTGCGGAAGTCCTCATTATGCGCGGAGCATCCTAGAGACGGTCTTGCGAGCGACATGAGGAAGGAACTGTGTGTGATAAGCGCCAGCACTCATTCAGACGCAAATTCATCTCGCAGAACGTAAATTGAACAGTTGTCGGAATTTGCGAAAATGGAAATTGGCCGTTCCTTTCCTCCCGTAAACGGGCTGCCAGAGCGGAAGGAATGACGGCAGAAGAGAAGTAACTTGAGATTTGAAAGTCCCTAGGCGTGGTTGTCATTGTCCTCTGCGATGTCTGTGAACAAACATCTGTCGAGAAATTTTTACAGAAACTAGTGCAACCTTCTCGACTCCAAACGGAAAGCTACTTCACACCTATGTCGAGAGAAATTGTTTTTCCACTTTTCAGACTGCGCCCAAATGAGATGTGCTCTCAATTTAGTTTTCATAGTTTGGACGTTTCTCTCCTCGTTAAAATGAAATGAGAATTTGGTGCGACAGACAAAACTATTGCAGAGGACGTCAGCACAGGGCTTCGAATGCAGTTTACTTGGATTCACGAGTGGATGCATTTTGATTTTTTGAAACTGTTTGTCCTATTTAAAGTGAATGCAGTTCTTTTAAGTTGAAAAAGGGCAAAGAAGAGCCTTAACGGAAGACAAGTTCAAGTAGTTTTATGTTCCTAAGAGGAAACGTGAAAATTGGTGAAATCGCAAAATGTTTAGAGTTCCTGAGAGATCTTGAACATTATGATATAGGCCCTTGCATTGCACAACCGAAATACCCAGAAAACAGAACATTTTACCTGCTGCATCTTAGTCCGGCCTTACTGCAGAAGGAAGTAAACATCTCGAACAACCAGCAGGCGTTGATTCACAAGTTCACGGTGTTCTTAAAATTAAAAAAAAAGAAATAAAAAATCGAAGAAAGAGCGACTCAAGTTGAGCAGACAAAATATGGCACCAAGTCCTGCTTAAGATTAATAATAATTGGATGGCGCGACAGTCCACAGTGCAAATCGACACTCACCACCTATTTGTCGATTTTAAGGCCGCATATGACAGTGGTCGCCGTGGCGTAGTGGGTAGAGGGCGACGCTCACACGCCGAAGGGTCTAGGTTCGACTCCCAGCTCAACACTAATTTTTCGAATTTTTCAAGGCACCACCTTTTTCGATCTGCTGACAACACTCAAAGAGTAATAACTGTCTAAGAAACCTTCTAAAATCTCGCCGTTCGGAGTCGGCAAAAAACTGTAGGTCCCTTCTACTCCTGAGAGAACAGTAGCGCGCACAACACGAGTAGTTGATAAGCAAGCTAGGCCCTGGTCCCCCTTTGGACTGTAGCGCCAACAATTATTATTATTATTATATGACAGTGTGCATAGAGACGAGCTACACAGATCCATATCTAGTTTTGGCATTCCTACCACACTCGTCAGATTGTGTAGGATGATGAGGGGGAACTCTCGCTGCTCCGTCTAGATTGGTAGTGAACTCCCCGAGACCTTCAATGTCAAAAAAGGTTTTAGACAAGGCGATGCACTGTCATGTGACGTCTTTAACATCATCCTCGAGAAGATCGTTCGTAACTCAAAAGTCATCACCAGAGGCACGGTCTTCCAGAAGTCATTTCATTGGCTAGTTTACGCTGATGACATTAAGGTGATTGGACGAACACAGCGAGCCGTTAATGAGGCATTTGTTGGCATTGAAGGGGAAACGACTAAAATGGGTCTGGCGGTAAATGCGGGAAAAAAATACATGCTGTCATCAAGAAAGGACACACAATTCTACGCCTCGCATAGAGCGTCGCACTAGGCAGCAGAAACATCGAGGTAGTCAAGGACTTCATCTACCTCAGCTCCTCGGTAAACAGGGACAACAACATCGGTACCGAAGTCAAACACTGAATCACATTTGCCAATCACTGTGTCTTTGTGGTCAAGAGGCAACTGAGTAATAAAACCCTCTGTCGAAGGATTAAGCTTGCTTTACATAACAGCTTGATCATCCCAGTCCTACTTTATGGTGCGGAAACTTGGACGCTAGCAAAGGCGGATGAGGAAGCCCTTAGTCTCTTCGAGAGAAAAGTTTTGCGTACGATTTTTGGTCCTGCTTGCGTTGATGGCATCTGGAGGAGAAGATTTAATGACGAACTCTATGGGCTGTACAGCGACATGCGCCTGGTCAAGCGTCTGCGGATACAACGCTTAAGATGGCTAGGCCATGTAGAGCGTATGGACACCACTGCTCCGGCCCGAAAAGTCTTTGAATCCGTGCCATTGGGACAACGCAACAAAGGACGACCTAGACTAAATTGGCTCACACAAGGGGAGAAGGACCTCAACCAACTCAAGACAGCTGGCGAAAGATTGTACTGGCTGGAGAGGCGTGGTGGTTAAGGTCCAGGTTCATCCAGGACTGTAACACCATAAGTAGAAGAAGAAGAGGAAGAAGAAATAAAAACGACGCCACTTCAAACGTTTTAGCTGGAAAGGGCTAAACAAAGGATCACGTTAGCGTTAAAAAATCAATGAAATACATATAAATAAAAACGTAAGGAACCACACGTAAGAACACCACACCTCATCGCTGTTTCCTAACACACAAGATTCGAAGATCTAAGCAGTTGTCCTAAACCCTGAAAGGATAGCAGCTCGAAATATTTTTGACAAGAAATATTAGTTTGCACTGTTAGCTTCTGAAGGAGAAATTAGAGTAGTCTCAGACAAGACTTTGATGTCTATATAAAACGAAGCGCAAGAGCTCGAGTTGAATGACTTAATTGTTGACACCCTTTTGAAGTGAATTAGGACTTCTGGCATTGTCGTAGATGAAGGTTTTTAAGCGCTTCGTACGTTTTAATGTTTATCTTACCATCGATTTTGTGCTCAAGTCAGAGAGGTCCCCTCGTTATTATCACCAAAAAAACATTCTTCGGAGAGCTTACTCCAGGACTTAAGCTTTTCCGATGCCACTATGGTACTCTTCTTACGCTGGTTGTGTTGTGTGTGCGGGCTGGGCTCTGCCAGGTACCTATCGTTTGGCGTAACACATCACTCAATAACTTCCAGGACGGACATATATAGGGAGCCATACGGAATTACAAACATTCAAATGAAACCTGTTAATTTTCATGACAATCTGATTATTAGGCTACAAGCTTTAAGTAACGCTACTGTTGCGGTTTTTAAAACAATGTCAAGTACAGATTTCGTGTATTGATTAAACACTGTTTTTTTGATGGGATACCATCAAATGAAATACTGTGCAGACTCAGCAATGGCTTGAAAAATGCTCCCTGAAAAACAGCTATTTCTCGGTGATATACCCCACCAAGGCTGAACGCTCTAAAGGACCAACTGAGGTGGTTACACATGAAAACGTGAAAAAAGTACACAATGTCATTTTGAGAAACCGCAAAGTGAAATTGCGTGAGATACGAGAGTTGCATTTTATATTTCGGGGTTAGAGAACAAAAACAAATATTAATCATCGAAAATAGCTTTATTGTTTTTCAAAATATTCCCCCTTTGAGATCTATACATTTCTGCAAGCGTTTGAACCAATTGTCGAAGCACTTTTGCCACTCTGGTTGAGGTATCTCCAAAACATACATTTTGAACGCATCAACCGCTTCTTCAGGTGTCCAAAAATGTTGACCTCTCATTTCAATTTTTACGTACGGGAATAAAAAGAAGTCATTCTGTGCCAAGTCAGGGCTATAAAATAAAAAACTCAAAAATGCAGTTGTTTGAGCCGATGTGTGAGAGCTCGTATCGTCGTGGTGAAGAGTGATACGTCTTGGGCGGTTGGTTTTCCTGATTTCTTGGAAGACAACTGGCAAGCAAATGATTGTGTACCACTCGGAATTGAATGTTCTGCGTTGTGTCACGGTTGCGACATGTCAAGTTTTTCCGAAGAAACAGGCGAACATTTGCTTGGAAATTCTTCGTACGCGAGCTACTTTTGTTGAATTTGGCTTTGAAACACCCATACAGTCGACTGCTGTTTACTTTCAGGCTCATACGCGTATATCTACGATTCATTACCTACCAAGATGTCATAGAAGTGTTTCGAAGCACCGCGATCGTATTTTTGGAGCATTTCTTTCGACCAACCGGCACGAGCCTTTGTTTGAGCCATTGACAAATTGTGTGGGATCCAACGCTAACAAATTTTTTTGACGGTCAAATGTTCATGCAATATTGAATGTATGCTGGTCCCACTAATGCCTAAGGTTGTATCAATCCCACGATAGGTCACATGACGATCTTGCAATATCAGTTGGGGCACATCATCAATGGTTTCCAGACCAACAACTGATATTGGACGACCTTCACGAAATTTGTCTTGGAGTGAACTAATACCTCGGTTGAAATTACCATATCATCGATAAACACTGGTCCTTGATGAAGCTTCATCGGCAAAAATTCAATTAAAATCTTCGATGCACTGTTGTTGAGTAAATCCTCGTCGAAAGTTGTAAAAAATAATCGCACGAAAATTTTCTTTTAAGTCACTGTAAACAACACAAATAGCGCTCACATGTCAAAACGTTCTGAGTACGTGTGACCTCAAAAATGTCAAACTTTACGATAGAGTTGGCAGTGGCTACATTGCAACACTAGGGTTGCCCCATCCCGAAGTATAAGAAACGCAACCTTAGTAGCTGACGCCTTACAGGTATCAGAAGGTTGTTTTCGAAGTGGTTGCTGAACCAAAAACAACGATGTATCGATGATTACAAGTGCTGTTTGGAGCTGTTTCGAGGGAATAAACAGGACATTCTGCGTTGGTGTGTCACAATCGATGAAACATGGATCTATCTACACACCAGAGTCAAATCGGCAGTCAGCGGAGTAGACAGCAGCCGCTGAACCACACCCAAAGCGTCCAAAAACACAAAGTTCGGCTCTCAAAGCCTCCAAAAACACAAAGGTCGGCTGGCAATGTTATTGCATCCGTATTTTAGGATGCGCACGGAATATTATTCATCAACTATCTTGAAAAAGGCAAAAGGATCACCAGCGAATACGACATGGCATTATAGGTGCATTTGAAGGAAGAAATTAAAAAAAAAAACGTGCCCATATGAAGAAGGAAAAAATTCTCTTCCACCAAGACAGTGCTCTGTGTCACAAGAACACGACTTTGGATTTAGATTATTTCCGCACCCACTTTATTCTCAAGATCTCGGCCCAGCGATTTCTACCTGCTTTCAGACCTCAGACCTTCACAAAGATGGTCGTCGGAAAATATATGGGTCGAGTAAGGTGGTGATCGCCAAATGTGAAGCCTATTTTAAGGTCAAAGATAGATCACTCTATAAAAATGCATCGAAATGTTAGATTTGATTTGACAGAAATCATTTGTACTTCCTAAAAATAGTATTGATTTTTGTTTAGTGGCGCCCTCTATATGTCAGGCCCGGGACTTATTGAGTGATGTATGGGCCGTTGTGACTTCAGTATCCCCGACTCTTCTGTCTCTGCAAATTCGTTCTCTATGAATACGGAACCTCTACTGAGTATGACTTCCATTGTTGGCGCGTAGTGCCATACCTCGCTTGTGAAGCTGTCGGGTCTAGTCAAAGTTGATTAAGGCAGTATGCCGTCGATTTCCTAGATCATCTGCCTTGTCTTGGATCTGTCTCTCCAGCTCAAACAGCAGCTTATTCCCCAAGCTGGTGAATGAAAACCTTAAGATTTGTTGCAGCCGCTCCAGTGTAGTTTTCCTCGGCAACATGACCCAAGTCGTGACACAAGATGGGGTTTCTCCAGCGTAATCCCTTGGCTACTTCACATCTTTCTATACCTTTCGGAATAGGCGTGTACCACTCACTACGGAAGGAATACATCGACAGATGCATAGATAGAGAAGATTACTAATTCCACGTTTATTTTTCGCCATGCACTCAAGAGCATGTCTGCTCGTGTGTTTTCCTTATGCAGGTTCAAAGAGATGAATGGCAGAGCTCAAGACCCATGCAACCGTAAAGTGTCGAAAAGTGTCTGTTCACAGCATTGACCAACTTTGAAATGAAATGGCTGATGAATTTGTGAATTTGAAAAATTCGAAAAAGAAACAAAAACGTGGACAACGTTAACACTAGTGAGTGTTTAGGGCGACAAGATATCGACTGTCATTATTCGTATGCCTTTTAAATGTTTACACATGACATTAGGAGAACTTACAAGTCGAAGCCTCCTCGTTAGACTGAATGCGATGAAGAGACAAGCCGCAGCCTCCTCGTTAAACTGAAAGGGACGAAGAGGCAAGTCGAAGCCTCCTCGTTAAACTGAAAGGAACGAAGAGATGATGGATGTTTGGAGGTCAGTACAACTTAATAATTCTTGTGCAAAAATTGTATTATTCACTGGTCTTTTGAACTGAATGTTTATCGGGCATAAGTAAGGAGAAGCCGACTGATATGTGACCTAACCTGACTACACTTCAAGAGATGTTTATCGGGCATAAATAAGTGAGGAGAAGCCGACCGATATGTGACCTAACCTGACTACACTTCTTCATGAAACCCCGTCTCTTCAATCCCTAAGTACTTCATTATGGCACCATCCAGTGCTGTCCTTTTGTCTGAGATATTCGTAGTTTTCAAACCCTTAGCCAGTTTTAAGTATCGGCGAGAAAAGAGCGTCATCGGCATTAATTTCTGAGAGAAAAAAACTCCCCAAGAGGAAAAAGAAACAAAGAAAACACAAACAATCTTGAACGAAGCATAATTCGATTCCAAAGTGGCAGAACCATCCGCACGACGCTATCTTCTTCCGTGTGCTTTTGATAATCACAAATATCCTGGAGCTTCTTCTGCTCCAACCTGAATCACGCACCCACACCCTCTCCCACCGTGCGCACATTTAAGCTCCTTTTCCAAACAGGTCAGCCCTGGGCCATAAATTTCCATTACATATCGAAATTTAAATACCACCTCCGTCCAGCCTACAGGGAAGAAAGCGCTTTGGGGCTTACTTTCGCTTGGTCGCAGTTTAATCAAATGCCGTTGACTCTCGATAACACATTCCCCCCGTCGCTTTCAAAACAACGAATTTATCTCCCCAATTAACATATTCAACATATTTCGAATATTTCCTTAATCAAAAGACCACCCCTGCCTCACAGTAACAGCATCCTCACGGAGAGTACCCCAATAATTTACCCCGTGACATCCATTCCGCCCGGAAAAGGTAACAAAACGGAAGGACCAAAAACGTCCTTCCAGCTCTGGTCCCCCCACAAAAACTTAAACAAAACCGAAGGAAACACACGATGATGGGGAAAAAAATCGAGAATGCAGGAAAAAGGCCCGGCTAACACAACCCACAACCTCGCTCATAACTCGGGTATCCGAAATAGTTTTCCCTCAAAATGTCTCTCCGCAGATATAAATCAAAAGCTTCCCTCACGCGTCCACGCCACCCGCCCGCACCGTTCGCAAAAAAAAGTCATACTATTATGAATTCTATTTAAATGGTAATCAGTTACCCTTTTTGCCGGGGGTGAAGATTGATCTTTTTTTATTACGACTTTCAGAGATTTTTCTTTCATATTCCGCTCCCCGGCTCCGGAAAAGTTACAGGATACAAGAAATGGAAACGGCGACGGAGACGGAGACGACTCCGCAGCAGCGGCGTGCACGAGATTTTTCTTTCTTTTGCAAGAGAGCTTTCACATTATTCTTAAAATGTAAATTTTAAGATTTTTTCGCCGGCCTTTTTCTTCTCTTCGGAATCACATAATTTTCTAATATTCAAACGAGAGCGGACGGAGGAGCGAGTTATAGTGGTCCCTTCAATGAGCGTGAACTGCGGAGATGAGCAAAATTATGCTGACAGCGAGTGACATAAGGTGGGCAGTGAACAATGGCCTGCGGCCGGCTGTGTTGCTGGAAAGGGTTTGGGAATGGCGTCGTCTGCTTGCATGTGGGTGGGAGCCAGATGACGAACAGAACTATTTAGTGTCACAAACGCTCGATGGATTCCGTAGTCTTAACATTTTTCGGGGTTTTGGTAGACGGAGACGTTGTTCTTCATCTTCTTGACTTGGCTGTCGTGGACCGAACAAGCGTTTCCAGCTGAAACATAAAAACGAGCAGGAGAGCCCATCTGCGTTCAAATTTGTATATCAAGTAAGTTGAGGTGCCTTTGCAGCTTGTATGCATCATGTTAAGCGGTCCACTAAGTCTTTTGTGGTATCGGACAGGGGCTGCTATCAAAAGGCTCTTCTCTACGCCTTACAATCCTAATTGTTGCACTCGTGGGCCAGACGCATGCCGTAATTGAATATTTGTCTGCAGTTAGCAAAACAACTCAAAAACTTGCAAACATAGTCAGGCCTTCCTCACCATGTTATAGAACATGACGTTTTTTTTTAATAAGTACCAGGTATACCGGTAGAAAGTGAGCGTCAAGATACAAATGTCTCGATATAAAACATTTGTTGCGAACGAGCCCTAATTTTTTTGTTTTTGTTTGTTTGCTATGACATGTGAGAAAAATAGTATTGTATTATTATTAGTATATTGTGAGCGTCAAAAGTGAGTAAACAAATATCTGATTAATGTATAAAGATGAAAATTGGGTCAAAAGGGAGACCAAAAAAATTAACACAAAGAGAAACAATAACATTTCGTTTTAGAAAAACATTTTATTTAGTGATGACAGCAAATTCGAATTTTTTTTAAGAGCCATATGAATAAAAAAATTTGCAGCGCAAAAATTGAAGAATTTACTGACCAAAATATTAGGCCGGTCGTGAAACATGGG
The DNA here is from genome assembly GCA_955652365.1 of Eristalinus aeneus. NCBI lineage: Eukaryota > Metazoa > Arthropoda > Insecta > Diptera > Syrphidae > Eristalinus > Eristalinus aeneus. The sequence goes on along the minus strand of OY019131.1, from coordinate 34,476,234 downwards.
AGAGGTTCAGTGATGGTGTGGGCGTGTGTAGCAGCGACTGGGGTCGGTAATCTTGTCTTCATTGATAGTACAATGAGGAAGGAAGATTATCTAAATATTCTCAGGACCAACTTGCAACCGAGCGTAGACAAATTAGGTTTAGCTAGGAATTGGATCTTTCAGCAAAACAATGATTCTAAGCATACCTCACGTCTTGTTAAGGAATGGTTGCTTTAAAGGACCCCAAAACAGGTAGATCATCCCCCGCAATTACCGGACATTAACCCAATAGAACACTTATGGGAACATTTGGATAGAAGAATTCGACAGAGTACTATGAACAACAAGGAAGATCTGAAAAAAACTATAACAGGAGAATGGTCAAAAATTTCCCCCGATGTTATCAATAAACCGGTAATGTCTATGTCACGTAGACTCAAGGAAGCAATAAAGTCTTAAGGAGGACCAACAAAGTACGAAATTTAATTTTTGAAGCAATAAATAAGTACATTTGTTGATAGAAATGTATACTGTTTACTCACTTTTGACTCGTAATATATGAAGTAGTTATAATTTTCATTAAAAAAATGAAATTGTTTTTGTTTTTACCGTACTTTATTCTTTGAATAATTGATCACATTGAATAAAGCTGTTTTTGTGTATTAATGGAATTTGAGTTTTGTTGTTGTTTTGACACAATTTTCATCTTTATACATTAATCAGATATTTGTTTACTCACTTCTGACGCTCACAGTACATCAAGTCATTGAACAGACTACATCATAGTTTTACATCGTGTTAAAAATGTCGAATTTTGTACCAGAAAGTGATGATTTGCGGAAAGCATTAATGTTTTGTTTTCATTTGAAGAAAAGTGCATAAGAGTCGCATCGAATGCTTGTCGAGGCATACGGTGGTCATGCTCTATCAGAAGCAATATGCAAAAGATGGTTTCAACGGTTCAGAAATAATGATTTTGATGTGAAAAATGAAAAACGTGGAAGACCACCAAAAAAGTTTGAAGACGCCGAATTGCAAACGGTATTCGATGGAGATGACACTTTGAGTCAAAAGCGAATGGCAGCAATGTTACATGCTGCATACCAAACAATTTCTGACCGTTTAAAAGCTATGGGAAAGATCCAAGAATGTGGAAAATGGGTGCCACATGAATTGAATGAAAGATAGATGGAAAACCGAAAAAATGCTTGTGAAATTTTGCTTCAAAGACACGAAAGAAAAATCGGTTTTGCATCGGATTGTTACTGGCGATGAAAAATGGATTTATTTTAAGAATCCTAAACGGAATCTGGGACAACCATCAACATCGACTGCAAAACCAGATCGATTCGGCAAGAAGACAGTGCTGTGTGTTTGGTGGGACCAGCAAGGTGTGCTGTACCACGAGCTCCTAAAACCTAGTGAAACCGTTAATACTGATCGCTACCGACAACAAATGATCAATTTGAACCATGCATTGATCGAGAAACGACCGGAATGGGCCAGAAGACACGGCGAGGTAATTTTGGTCCATGATAATGCACCTGCACACAAAGCAAAACCGGTTCAGGACACAATCAAAACACTTGGCTGGGAGCAGCTACCCCACCCGCCGTATTCACCAGACTTGGCTCCTTCCGACTATCATTTGTTTTCAGCGATGGGACACGCATTGGCTGAGCAGCACTTTGATTCCCACGAGGAGGTCGAAAATTGGGTGTCTGATTGGTTTGCTTCAAAAGACGATCAATTTTATTGGCGTGGTATTCACAAATTGCCAGAAAGGTGGTCAAAATGTGTCGAAAACTATGGCCAGTACTTTGAATGAAATGTTTTTTACTTTCCCATTAACAATAAGTGTTTTTTCAGAAAGTAAATGGTCGCCTGTTTTTTCGAAAAAAACTGGACATGTCGCAAACGTACCACTAAAATGCTTTCAGAGTGCATGTTTTGGAGTTATTTCAATCAGAGAGACAAAAGTGCTACGACAATTGGTTCAAACGCATGCAAAAGTGTAGAGATCTTAATGGGGAATACTTTGAAAAACAATAAAGTTATTTTCGACGATTAATATTTGTTTTTGTTCTCTAGTCCCGAAATGTAAAACGCAACCCTCGTAGCGCCCTTCAGTAAGACTTTTCTCTCGAAAAGAATAAGGGCTTCCTCAACCGCTTTTGATTAAGTCCAGGTTAACGCGCCATGAAATAGGTATGGTATGTTCAAGCTGTTATATTTAAACAAGCTTAATCCTTCAAGGGAGGTCTTTAGTATTCAATACCTCTTGAACGTAAAGAAATAGCGATTGGTAAGAGGGATTCCACCGTTGATTTCGTTTGAACGTCGTTTTGAGTGAAAAGTCCTGCCTGCTATTTTTGGTCCTGATAGCATTGAAGGCATCAACGCCAGGTCAAGCGTCTTCTGATACAATCCTCTAGATAGCTACGCTATGTAGAGTAGGTGGACCCTACTTCTCAGTCTCAAAAGTTCTTCGAACCCACCTGAAGCTAGGTATCTCTGTTGCGGACAATACAATTAGGGACGGAATGGGTCGAAATGTAGCACAGAAGTAAAGAAGGACTACAAGTAAATTGGAGTGCGCAATTGTAGGCATCTTGCAATCAGGTTGGCTAAAGAGGATGTTGGTTAGGAGCAATGCTCATTCCGGATTGAAACGTTTGAAACACAACCCTTTTTACAAATGCCTGCAAAAGACTGTATGTGATCTTAACTCTCGATCGTCCTAAAAATGAGTCGATGCTACTGTTAAGCTTGCCTTTTCGCGAGCATTTAAGCTTTTGGTAACCTGCTTTGCTCCTGCTTTGTACCACTGCCGACGACATGAAGTGCCACATACGCCTTTTGAATGTTTTCCCTCCAAACTGTTTCTTATCCTTTCACAACAAACAAAATCATAACATAAGTCAAATGTAGAGGTTGTCAAAAAGGATTTCTGAAGAATACAAATCCTCAAGAAACAAAACTTCCACCAAAGCCTCACAATCAGCACAGCCTTAAATTTTCGAACACAGAAGACCACACCGCTTTATTCAATTCCCCCTTTAACTACATACAGTTGCCTCTGACTGGACCTCAATCTAAATCACTATTCCAAACTCAAAAGTGAACCCAGGAGCAGAGGCGAAGCGAAACTGCCAACTGAATACATGAATAATGATAATTTCACGAAATTTCCCTGAACGGACCATTTCTATGCCACTCCAGTGCATTTGTATGCAACGGAAGAACGCTCTACACTCTGTGGCACCGTCAACGGCAGTCACAGTGCAGTCGCACTCTCCAAAATGTATCCCTGTGTGGCTTGCAGAATTCATTGTGGCAACGCCTCCGCCCATGATGGCGAACTTCTTAACACCAAGCGAAAACAACTCATTTCTATGCGACTAAGCTGTTTAATGGGCTGACACGGGGAGCGGCGGCCAGCAGGCGGCTGTGGACACTTTGGCAGATGTGTAAACAAAAGGACTTGTATCCAAGAAGATGCATTTATTTATGAGATAAGACAGTGTTATCACTTCCGCAGAATTCAGGATCAGATTTGGAATTCGTTACGTTAATGGGGCGGATTAAATTTGCCCTCTTTGCGGGAATTTCATTGGAATCCTATTGAATGTTTAAGACTTTGACCTCTCAGCTTAGTTGAGCAAAGACTTATCCTGCCGCAAGGTGATTTCTTTTGAAGTGGTTCTTCGGTGAGGGTTAAACCCCCTGACAGAAATCGTGTATCAGCACTTCATTTCAAATGTGTCCTGTGTGATAAGAGTGATTTCTTGGGAAAAAAATCGGCTGACTGTGCACTTTTGTGTCTTTTGACTTCTAAAGCTGTTGCAGACCGTTTCTGTTGACCCTCTAATGAACAGTCTAGTTGCGAAGTTTCTTCGTAATCGGAAACGACATCAAATTTTAAGGAAGTTCTGGAAGGGAGCACTTCCTACCTGAAATGGGACTCCGATGATCCTTTACAGGAACTGGAAATGAACAAGCTCGAAGGCTTTTGAAAACAGCGATTGTAATTTATTCAGTGTCAAGTGAAGTTTGATCAAGTCCGTAAGCAGGAACGCATTACATTCAGTGTTAAGGCGCATATTTTGATTAACCACATTAAAAGCTGAGTGCGCTACTTTCATTTATCTATCTCGCATCGCATGATCCTTCAGCGAACAGCCCATCTGCAGAAAACACATGCTTTGGGGACCAACGAACAATCTACAATTTCTGTTTCTTTGCGGGTAAAACCTTAACACGTTCCCTGCCGCGTGTACCGAAAACAGTACACGCTTAGTTTCATTTCTACGCCAACGTGTTTTTTTTTTTCAAATTAAAATTTCTTTTCTAAATTTTAATTCTCGTTATGATTAGAGGAATTTTTGCATCGTGTACTGATAACGGTACACGCGGCGTGGTGATTAGTCATGATAGCAAAGCAAAGCAAAGCAATAAGAATTTATACAAAATTATTAAAGCGTTTACCGTGTACTGTTTTCGGTACACGCGGCGTAGAAATGACACCTAGTGAAAACCAACTTGGCAGGGAACGTATTAAAGGGGATTTGCTTGTGCAGCTGGTTGTAAGATCAGACAATCTTCAAATTCTGATTTTCTACAACCTGCTTTTGGCTGGTCTTTAATTTTTCTTTTAGATTCCTTTTAGATTTGTTAATTTTTTGTTTGCCGCATTTTGGTTATCACTGGCATCTGCAGATTTTCGACCTGGACTTATGAAGGACGAAATCACTACCGAATCACAATAATTTGTGTCAAAGGAAGCATTGTTGGAACTAGCATCCATTTGAAGCTAAGACGACTGGCAGAAGTCAGACAATTTGACAGAGTCTGCTAGACCAAAGCCCATCTAATTCTGTCAAGCTATAATAGGTAATAGATAATAGACCTAAAGTTATGTTCATAAAAATAGCAGTAGTTACACGACTTAGATAATTAGCAACATATTTCTAAGAAGATCCTTTTTCCAAATGTATATCGAATGTGTAGAAATCGGCCTTTACACGCGTTAACTGCTGTTTTATTAGTCGTTTGATCGAAGATTTACGAGTTTTTCCTTGAATATTTTTTTTTGACGTACATTCGACTAATTTGTCCGAATTAGAGCGGGGTGGACGGGGATGGGAGGAAAAATGTGTGTAAGTTGTTGAATTTGGGGGAAATTATGCCAATGAAAGTGAATACTGGCACTTTCAATGAACCGACTTCTGGTTAGGGTAAAATAACAGAAACCCATATTCTTGATCAAAAAGCCCAAAGCAACTAGAATAAACAGATGGGCACCATATTCGGTGATAGATGGAATGGAGAGGAGTTGTAACTCGGAATCGTGCAGCCTATAGAATTTTTTGCAGTAAATAAGAGTAACAAGATCAGTATAAAGCAGGTTTTATTTGGGCATTGGAATAACATACAGTTGTGTTCATAAATAATAAAAGCAGTAGTTATACGATATATATCCGGTTTTATTGTATTTTCGGGTAACTAAGTTACCATACCAGAAATAAAAAATAAAAAATAAAGGCTTACCTTCTCCTTTTTTCACTCATTCATTAAAATCTGTTGATTGAAGCCAGTTCATAAAAAGGGTTTTCTGGTTTTACCATAAAGTGTCCCAGAAATTGTTGTTTAGAGTTCAAAAAATATTTGTGTATTCTTGTTTGGTAAGTGAACGTTTTTGTATATGTTCTCTTTTATTGACATACTTTAAAGTTAGAAATATGGGTCGATCAAAACATTGTACCGAAGATATGCGGAATTTGATCAAAAAATTGCATTCGGAGAAAAAAACATGTGCTTTAATCCAGGAAATCAGAGGATGTCCAGCGAAAATGATCAGCAATACACTAAACTGGAAAGCTAGGCCCGAAACACGCGGTCCAAAAAGAATGACCGAATAATTATCAAAATGGCAAAGGAGAACTTTTCAATAAGCTCCAGACAGATAAGACATGAACTCCAACTTCTGGTGAATGCTGTGACGGTTAGAAGACGTCTTCTAGAACCTAAACTACTAGCTCGAAACCCGCGAAAAATACCGCTTTTGACAAAAAAACATGTGCAAAAAATATCGGCATTCGTAAAGTTTCACAAAGATTGGCCTAAGGAGAAATGGAGGAACATTCTGTGAAGCGATGAAAGCCAAATAGTCCCATTTGAGTCCAAGAGTCATCGGAAGTATGTAATAGGCCATTATGAATTGATTTTTTTTAAAATAAAACACTCATTATTATAGGTATATATTTTAATCAAAGTATTGACCATTGTTTTCTACACATTTGGACCGCATTTCTGGCAATTTGTGAATACAACGCCAATCAAATTGTTCGTCTCTTAAAGCAAACCAATTAGACGCCCAATTTTCGACCTCCTCGTGGGAATCAAAGTGCTGCTCAGCCAATGCGTGTCCCATCGCTGAAAACAAATGGTAGTCAGAAGGAGCCAAGTCTGGAGAATACAGCGGGTGGGGTTGCTGCTCCCAGCCAAGTGTTTTGATTGTATCCTGAACCAGTTTTGCTTTGTGTCCAGGTGCATTGTCATGGAGCAAAATTACCTTGCCGTGTCTTCTGGCAAATCCTGGTCGTTTCTCGATCAATGCATGGTTCAAATTGATAATTTGTTGGTAGCGATCAGTATTAGCGGTTTCACCAGGTTTTAGGAGCTCGTAGTACAGCACACCTTTCTGGTCGCACCAAACACATAGCATTGTCTTCTTGCCGAATCGATTTGGTTTTGCAGTCGATGTTGATGGTTGTCCCAGATTCCGTTTAGGATTCTTAAAATAAATCCATTTTTAATTGCCAGTAACAATCCGATGCAAAACCGATTTTCTTTCGTGTCTTTGAAGCAAAATTTCTCAAGGGTTTTTTCGATTTCCCATCTGTCTTTCGTTCAATTTATGTGGCACCCATTTTCCACACTCTTGGATCTTTTGCATAGCTTTTAAACGGTCAGAAATTGTTTGTTGTGCAACATTTAACATTGCTGTCATATGCTTTTGACCCAAAGTGTCATCCCCATACAATATCGTTTGCAATTCGGTGTCTTTAAAATTTGTTTGGTGGTCTTCCACGTTCTTCATTTCTCACATCAAAATCATTATTTCTGAACCGTTGAAACCATCTTTTGCATGTTGCTTCTGATAGAGCATGATCACCATATGCCTCGACAAGCATTCGATGCTACCCTGCAGCACTTTTCTTCAAATGAAAACAAACAATTGATGCTTTCCGCAAAATATTTATTTCTGGTACAAAATTCGACATTTTTAACACGAAGAAAAACTATGATGTTGTCTGTTCAATGACTTGATGTACTGTGAGCGTCAGAAGTGAGTAAACAAATATCTGATTAATGTATAAAGATGAAAATTGTGTCAAAACAACAACAAAACTCAAATTCCATTAATACACAAAAACAGCTTTATTCAATGTGATCAATTATTCAAAGAATAAAGTACGGTAAAAACAAAAACAATTTCATTTTTTTAATGAAAATTATAACTACTTCATATATTACGAGTCAAAAGTGAGTAAACAGTATACATTTCTATCAACAAATGTACTTATTTATTGCTTCAAAAATTAAATTTCGTACTTTGTTGGTCCTCCTTAAGACTTTATTGCTTCCATGAGTCTACGTGACATAGACATTACCAGTTTATTGATAATATCGGGGGAAATGTTTGACCATTCTTCTGTCATAACATTTTCAGATCTTCCTTGTTGTCAATAGTACTCTGTCGAATTCTTCTATCCAAATGCTCCCATAAGTGTTCTATTGGGTTAAGGTCCGGTAATTGCGGGGGATGATCTACCTGTTTTGGGGTCCTATAAAGTAACCATTCCTTAACAAGACGTGAGGTATGCTTAGAACCATTGTCTTGCTGAAAGATCCAATTCCTAGCTAAACCTAATTTGTCTACGCTCGGTTACAAGTTGGTCCTCAGAATATTTAGATAATCTTCCTTCCTCATTGTGCTATCAATGATGACAAGATTACCGACCCCAGTCGCTGGTACACACGCCCACACCATCACTGAACCTCTCCCGTGTTTCGCGACCGGCCTAATATTTTGGTCAGTAAATTCTTCAATTTTTGCGCTGCAAATTTTTTTATTCATATGGCTCTTAAAAAAAATTCGAATTTGCTGTCATCACTAAATAAAATGTTTTTCTAAAACGAAATGTTATTGTTTCTCTTTGTGTTAATTTTTTTTGGTCTCCCTTTTGACCCAATTTTCATCTTTATACATTAATCAGATATTTGTTTACTCACTTTTGACGCTCACAATATACTAATAATAATACTATACTATTTTTCTCACATGTCATAGCAAACAAACAAAAACAAAAAAAAAGGACTCGTTCACAACCAATGTTCCATATCGAGACATTTGTATCTTGAAGCTCACTTCATACGGGTATACCTGGTACAGTTAAAACTGCTAAACACGGAGGAGCAAATGTAATGATTTGGGCCTGTTTCTCATATAATAGGTTTGGGCCTAAATATCCTATCAAAAGAGGTAATGCTGCCATATGTCTAGGAGGAAATGCCACTAGTTTGGGTATATTAACAAGATAATGACTAAAAAAAACATCAAAATGGGCAAAATCTTGGGTTGGTTTAAAAAAGAATAACCGTTATGGAGTGGACAGCTCGATCCCCTGATCTAAAATCCATTAAGAACTTGTGGGGCGATGTTAAAAATTCTGTCCATGAGGCCAAACCAAAAAACTTCACGGAATTGTGGGAAGAAGTGCGAGACTCATGGGAAGCTATTCCAGTTTAGAAATTTTGGAGTCCTGTGGACTCAATGCCATGAAGATGCAGCGCATTGATAAAAAACAAAGGCTTTGCTACAAAGTACTAATGGTAAGATGTAATATATAATGTTTTCATATTGTTTCATTGATTTCTATTGTCTAGGCACAGCATGATTCCAACACTGCTATTTTTGTGAACAACTGTGAAATATTACTACGACCAAGGAAAATAATTGTGCGACGCTCACACGCCGAAGGGTCTAGGTTCGATTTCCAGCTCAACACCAATTTTTCGAATTTTTCACGGCACCACCTCTTTCTAGCTGCTGACAACACTCAAAGAGTAATAACTGTCTAAGGGAGCTTCTCAAAGTTCGCCGTTCGGAGTCGGCAAAAACTGTAGGTCCCTTCTACTCGTGAGAGAACAGTAGCGTGCACAACACGAGTAGTTGATGAGCAAGCAAGGCCCTGGCCCCCCTATGGACTGTGGTGCCAACAATTAATAATAATTAAAGAAAATAGTTTAAAGTTATGAACAAGGTTTATTTTATGATATACCTGTTAAGACTGAAATACTTTACTTTTGTATACATTTTTTGAAAAAATAATAAGACAAGAAAATGATTTGTCTTTTTTGAGGAGCACTGCTATTTTGGTGAACACAAGTGTATGTATTCCTATTCTAGTACTTGTTTAACTAACTAACAAGAAACTATGACTGTGTACTGGCGACGTAGATGTAGCACTGTACAAAATAATAGCACCATGTTCGACTCATATTTACTGCACATATATTTATTACACCAGTCATAAAACCCATAAACAAGATAATGGAAAAATACATCCTGTCATTTAAAATGGCCGTTACCGGAAATGCAACCTGTTGGAATTCTGTTAATATTTTTAAAACAAAACACAACATTTATTAATACTTATACTCATGATTCTTTTATTTTTGAACTTCAATTTTCACACAGCAAAACAGGCCCACACGCTTCGAATAACAAACCGAGAACGAATACAAAACACACAAAATACAAAAAACGTAAGTCGTTCAATTAACTTGGAAAAACAAAACTCTGTTTCCCGACTTAAGTCCAGAAAACTAATGAACCAATTCCAAGTACTTTATAAAGGGTATCCCAACAAGAACGTAAGATTTAAATGACTGATGCAGCAATTGAATTGTTTCGCTGGCTGTATGAGATGTGCTGCTGTTTTGTTGAAACCACACCACTTCAACATTCATTTCTTCAATTCTAGGCACGAACAAATTATTTATCATTCCACGATACCGAACACCATTGACTGCTTGCGCTTGACCTGACTTATTTTAAAAAAAAAAGTCCAATGATTCCTCCAGCCCAAAATCCACACCACAGAGTGACACGTTTGCTTCTCGTTAATCATTTGAGGATTTTCCTCGCCCCAAATGCAACAATTCTGGCTATTGACGAAGCCATCAAGATGGAAATGGGCCTCGTCACTAAAGATGATTCTATCGGCAAAATCAGCATTTTCATGTTGTCTCTCCAATACCCAATTAACGAACTCCCTTCGTTGTGCATGGTCAGCTGGTTCCTGAGTCAATTGAACTTTGTATGCATGAAGATGCAAATCTTTCATCAAAATTCGCTGCATAGTGGATTTGGAAAAACAAATTTACTGAGCTCGGTGTCGAATTGAGGTGGATGGAGTTTGAGCGACATCATCACGTACTGCTGCGATATTTTCGGTCGATCGACCTGGTCGAAGGCGCGTTGTTGTCTTTACATGAGTTACAGACCTAATTTCAGCAAATTTTTCCATTAATCGCTTTACAGTTGACACTTTTGGAGCATTATTTTAACCCCAAATTGATCGCAATTTACGCACTGTAGCGGCGAAACTTCCACCGTTTTGGTAAAACAATTTCACAATAAGAATGCGTTGTTCATTCGTGTAGCGCACCATTTTTATTAACCGCCGTGGCGTAGTGGGTAGAGTGCGACGCTCACACGCCGAAGGGTCTAGGCTTGATTCGGGGCTGAATACCTGGAATTTTTCACGGCACCAGCCCTTTCGAGCTGCTGACAATACTCAAAGAGTAATACTTGTCTAAGAGAGCTTAGCAAACTTCGCCGTTCAAAGTCGGCAAAAAACTGTAGGTCCCTTCTACTCGTGAGAGAACAGTAGCGCGCACAACACGGGTGAGTTAATGAGCAAGTAAGGCCCTGGTCCCCCTGTGGACTGTCGCACTAACAATTATTATTATCTACCCTGTGACAATCCAGCATGTGTTACTTGTAAGAGTTCTAACCATCGACCCCTTACACCACTTAGTGACGCCATTATATTACATATGTGCATAAAATGTTTCCAAATCGAAGCAACAAATCAACCCTCTGATGGCTTCACTCGTTGTCATAAAGCACAGCAACGAAATAAGTTATCCCTCCTTGGTCGGTACTACAATGTGCCAACATTTCGCGTCTAATTGCAAACCTTCAAATGTCGCACCCTCCTGCCAGCAGATTCCCCCGGCTGCTAATTGAAAATAAAAAGAAACGAAATCTTACTCCTGTGAGTAAACGCTTTCAATCAGAACCCGAAAAAATACCCTGCGTGGCGAACAACTTACCGCGCCTCCGATTCGAACAGCAAACCACTCTCGAAAGGGAAACCATTCTTCAAGCCTAGGGCCAGTCGATACAGCCACGAACACATTTGAAGCAGGTGGCTTGGGCATAAATTGTCATATCAACAAAACAACAACAAATAAATCCTCGGCACCCTCGAGGAGTTCCGGTTCAATATCCAAACTCCACACTACAGGCGGCGAGCTGCGAAATCGTGCGCGTGTGTGAGGAAAGCTTATGGTTCAGCAGAAAGACCAGCAGCCATCCAAACGCCAGAGTTGGCAATATCGAACACAATCAACGTCTTAGACGTGGGGGCGGAATGAACTTTGAATCATTGCGGGTCCCGGTACAGAGCTCTCGAATGGCTTCCAATGCATCGCACCGTCCCGCAGCGGCTGTGGTTGGTGGCGCATGGTGTAATTTGAACTCAGTGCGAGCAGCTTTGGTGACGATTACTGTGGCAGAAATGGTCGCCTCTGCACTTTGGCGATAATTTAGGCGACACACCAAAACCCACCGCATCTGGACCACCAAAGCAACTTAGTTATCAGTTGCCCGTACCTCCGCCTGGCATCTGTTCGCAGTGCCTCACGACCGTTGGGCGCCATTCGGTCGTTAGTTGGCCTGCGCTCCCACCTCGTCCTGATGTCGGTCGATTTCATTGTTGCTTACAGAACGCATAAAATTTCCATTTCGGTTGTCTGTTCATGTCCGTTTGTTTCCGCTTTTGCGGATTTTGTGTGTGTTGCTGCCAAAAGTGGTGGAAGTAATGCGAGCTGACTGACCCTTAACGCGTACATTCATTATTTTCCACAGAATTCGCCAATTATTCCCGTACCTAAAGCAGCAGTTGTGCGGGTTTCCGGGCCAGGGCGGATCTGGAGTGGCAACACAAAAATAGTCCGAATCCGAATTGTAGCTTGAATTAAATTGCTCGCCCTGGGGCTCGTTTCCACTGGGATATGAACGCATTTTGGCAGGATTCAATGTGATTCTCGACAATTTGAATGTTATTAATTCGCGCAGATAACAAAATCCTTTAAATCGTGTCGAATTGAGGTGCATGCGTTCGCCAGGGCCTGCGAGAATCCTTAATGTCTGTGCGACAAGTTTAAAGTTTTGCCCTAACTGAAAAATTTTCGTTGAGTGAAATGACGGAATTGATTGTATTGGGTTTAAAAATGTAAATGTGTTGCTCTGACTGGATGGGAAAAAAATAATCCTACGTCGCATGATAAATAATTAGGCTGTTCGGACACCTCCTTGACTGATTATACAAACTTTTCGAAAAACTTCATCCACTTCAGAACAACTGTAGTATGCATTGACTCACACGCCATTCATTAAATATAGCCAATAGCTGAGTAGAAAAAAACGATGAGCTTTGAAGGAAGTTCCCGATGACAAGTGTCGCAGTTCGTCATTGATAACAGGTATTAAGTGAAATACAACAGAGAGTAGAAGGTGTAGGTGAAATTTAATTAAGGGCTTATAACCAATCGGTATATTTGCGTGTTGAACGCGTTTGTCAAATTGTTTCAACAAGCAAAGGAAAGTTTAATATGAACCATATTTAGTCTCAGTTTTGCTTCATATACATTTTGTGTAGAATTTCGATTCGATGAAAAAATAAGTAATCCTGGTAACAAAGAGATATTTAATTACAAAGTGCAGACCAAGTGCAAGTTTTCACTCCCTCATTAAGGGTTCCGTTATTTAACAGCATTATAAGCAACGAAACCATGTAATTAAGTATACATACAGTACTGATTTTAAATGTGAGTGACATTAATTTAAAGTTACGCACAACTAAAAACGAGAATAAAACACCAATTATTAATTGGAAAGTAAAAACATTTTATTCAAAGTATTGGCAATTATTTTCTACACATTTTGACCACCTTTCCGGCAATTTGTGAATACCACGCCAATAAAATTGTTCGTCTTTTAAAGCAAACCAATCAGACAACCAATTTTCGACCGCCTGGTAGGTATCAAAGTGCTGCTCAGCCAATGCGTGTCCCATCGATGAAAACAAATGGTAGTCGGAAGGAGCCAGGTCTGGTGAATACGGAGGGTGGGGCTGCTGCTCCCAGCCAAGTGTTTTGATTGTATCCTGAACCGGTTTTGCTTTGTGTGCAGGTGTATTGTCATGGACCAAAATTACCTTGCCGTGTCTTCTGGTCCATTTTGGTCGTTTCTTGATCAATGCATGGTTCAAATTGATCATTTGTTATCGGTAGCGATCAGTATTAACGGTTTCACCAGCTTTTAGGAGCTCGTTGTACAGCACACCCTCTTGGTCCCACCAAACACACAGCATTGTCTTCTTGCCGAATCGACCTGGTTTTGTAGTCGATGTTGATGGCTGTTACAGATTAACCCATGGTTTTTTCCGTTTAGGGTTCTTAAAATAAATCCATTTTTCATCGCCAGTAGCAATCTGATGCAAAACCGATTTTCTTTCGTGTCTTTGAAGCAAAATTTCAAAAGTGTTTTTTCGGTTTTCCATCTGTCTTTCATTCAATTCATGTGGCACCCATTGTCCACACTTTTGGATCTTTCCCATAGCTTTTAAACGGTCAGAAATTGTTTGTTGTGCAACATTTAACATTGCTGCCATTTGCTTTTGACTCAAAGTGTCATCTCCATCCAATATCGTTTGCCATTCGGCGTCTTCAAATTTTTTTAGTGGTCTTCCACGTTCTTCATTTCTTACATCAAAATCATTTTTTCTGAACCGTTTCAAACTTTGTTTGCATGTTGCTTCTGATAGAGCCTGATCACCATATGTCTCGACAAGCATTCGATGCGACTCTGCAGCACTTGTCTTCAAATAAAAACAAAAAATTAATGCCTTCCGCAAATCATCACTTTCTGGTACAAAATTCGACATTTTTAACACGATGAAAAAATATGATGTTGTCTGCCTAATGACTTGATGTATACTAAATAGTTTTCACAGATGTCATAGCAATCATACAAAAAAAAAAAAAATAAGGGCTCGTTCACAACAAATGTTCCCAATGGAAACATTTGGATCTTGACGCTAACTTCCCACCAGTGTACCTGGTAAGGTGTCTTCGGTCTGGAATGTACTCTTCAAGGCTTAGTCAACCTAGGAGTTGTTATAGTTTCAGATGCCACTATGCAGCCTTTAAAGTAATTTATTTAAGGCCTCTTCCGGTCAATGAAAATTAAATCAAACTCACAAGCAAAACTTCTTCATCTGCTTATCATCAAGATCTTCTTCGACACTGGCAAAAACAATGATCATCCTTGTTTGCTATAACAAGATAAGTGGAAAACTTACGTCTTCAGCACAGATGTTGTTGCCACAGGTATGATGTATCTCCTGGTCACCTTAAAGATTTTACCGCTTACGTCTCCGTTCAAGTGCTCTGACATGTCCATAGCAAGCACGTTCAATGCAAGTAGATCCTTCTCTTGGGGATTTGTTCGTTTGCCTAGGCATGTTTATGTCAAACCTATCGTAGGTTGTTCCATTTATTAGAGCCATGCAATTTACTCAATACTGAACTTCAGCAAGTATGTCAAACTATTTATTTTAGTTCTTTGATCTTTAATGTTTTACTTAACTAATGATCTCGAAGGGCTTATAACAGACGTTGAATGAGCAGCAAGCGACTTGGAAATACTCGTGTGTGCCCTAAGCTGTAAACCGACTTTGAAGCCGAATGATGAATATCCGATTAGTTATGCAATATTATCAGCCCCCAGCTTGCACAACTTCTAACTCCAGGGAGTAGATAAGACTTTTCTTTGTTTCATGAAAGCCCAACCAAATCAGAGTTTATTCCACTAGTTTGGAATTTAAAATTTGAGCGGATATTTTTCAGTTGGTAATAAATTCAGTCAGAATCTTAAAATAATTGCATTGCGTCTTCATTTCAAATTAACCCTTTACTGCATAATTTTTTCTTAAGAAAAAGAAAAATACGTAATGTATTTTTACGCTCTGATAACGAAAATGATAATGATACTTAACAGCTTTGTAGGTATCTCCGCTTTTGTATGCATATGAACTTGAAAAATGTGTTTTTTTTTTTGTTTGTTTTTTGTGTTTTATTTGATTCTTTTATTTTACACACCATACACTCGTTTCTGCAATAAAAGAAACATGAAAATAATTTATAAAAAAAATTAACATTGCTATTGGGTGTGGAAATTTAGAAAATAATTTGTGCCCTTGGTGAAACAAGGCGCAGTTTCACATTTTGTACATTTGGCACCCGTGGCCGCCGTGGCGTAGTGGGTAGGGTGCGACGCTCACACGCCGAAGGGTCTTAGTTTGATTTCCGGCTAAACACCTCGAATTTTTCACGGCACCACCTCTCTCGAGCTGCTGATAACACTCAAAGAGTAATACTCAAGGAGTAATACTTCACCGTTCGGGGTCGGCAAAACACTGTAGGTCCCTTCTACTCGTGAGAGAACAGCAACGCGCACAACGCGAGTAGTTGATGAGCAAGCTAGGCCCTGGCCCCCCGTGGACTATCGCGCCAACTATTATTATTATTATTGTTAACGTCCAAATTGAGTGGAATATTCTGCCAAACAACAGAATTTGGGCCGTCATCGCCGTCTGCAGAAATGATCCTTCCAGATTCTCACCACAGACTTCGAGTTGTCCATTTTGATCCCGGCAGACTGCATGCATTTCCATTTCCTTGATCGCGCGCTTCTCACGCTCCTTCTTTTTTCTTCTGAGAAGACGATGCGCTTCCCTTCTTCACTTTTCGTAGAGCTCACGAGCAGCCCTTGTTGTTCGATGCAGCGTCGCCTTGTAAGGGTCTTGTTTGGCTGCATGCGCTTGCCTTCACTCATCTTCAAACCATGGGTTCCTTCTGGGTGGTGACATAAAACATAGCACAGCTTCTTCGCAGCTTCTTTGATGGCTTCTTGACAACGTTTCTAGTCTTTTTCGATGGTTAGAGCAGGCAGCGTCGAAGTCTAACCGAGTTTCAGTCAGACACGGTCGGCAAAGTTCCAAGCAACCTGTGGCGATTGTAGCTTTCCGACGTCAAACCATTTTGGCCTGCCTCGACTCCGTTGTTTTTTCGATATCCGGGTTATTACATTGGCTACAACAAGGTGATGATCCTAGTCAATATTTGCACCTCGGAAGTTTCGGACGCCGAGAATATTAGAGGAGTGTCTGACGTCGATGGCAACGTGGTCAATCTGGTTGACTGTGAATTAATTAGGGGATCGCCAGGCCCCTTTGTGGGTGTTCAGGTGTGGGTACCTCGTGCTACCCACAGAGAGGTTCCGCCCCAAGCCGGAGTCCAGCAGCCTGTGTCCGTTTCCGGATGTCTTGTCCTGCAGGCTGTATTTACCGATGACTCCAGCAAAGATGCCCTCCTTTCCCAGCTGAGCATCAAAATCAGCATCATTCATATTGTTCCCACCTTTACATTCATCTTCGCTCTCATCCCCATTTCCTATTATTTTATAAATTATTCATCAGAGATAACACTTGAGCCCTTTGTAATCTAAGAAAAATAAATGTACTGTAATACATAGACTATCATATATGAAATATATAACATATACGATAAAAGCATTTTGAACTTCGTTGTTGATTGAAATATCATATATGATATCACTTGTGTTTTCTTTTGTGTATTTATACAGCAACTCAAAATTTTATAGAAATCAATTGCATTGTAATGTAAAAATACCAACAAATGAGTACTTACCCCTTTTATTTAACAACTATCACCATATATAGCACAGTGCTGTGTATTAAACTATTCACGGGTATTTTAGAACACATACTTTCACTCTTTTTTACTTTGAATGCTGTGACCGAAAAATCTCAGCCTACTATGGAGTTGAAAGAAGTTCCATTACACTTGTGACAGTATTCAGTCATTTGAAATTTAACGTAAAGCAATAAGCGAAAACGTGACATGATAAAATGATATCATATAAATTTAACTATTTATAGTTTTTTTTTCATTAAAAAAAATATTTATTTTCAACTGGCAGCGACTCTGCCTCCAAAGATACTGAACAACATGAATAACTTCTTCTTCTCCTTCTTCTTGTGGCGCTACAGTCCGGGGTGGACCTGGGCCTCAACCAACATGCCTCTCCAGCCAGCACGA
This sequence comes from Eristalinus aeneus, assembly GCA_955652365.1. Lineage (NCBI taxonomy): Eukaryota > Metazoa > Arthropoda > Insecta > Diptera > Syrphidae > Eristalinus > Eristalinus aeneus. Next base: position 34,458,711 of record OY019131.1, on the reverse strand, counting down.
TCTTTCGCCAGCTGTCTCCAGTTGCGCACTCCAAGTTGGTTGAGGTCCTTCTCCACTTGTGTGCGCCACTTTAGTCCAGGTCGTCCTCTGTTGCGTTGTCCCAATGGCTCGGATTCAAAGACTTTTCGGGCCGGAGCAGTGGTGTCCATACGCTCTACATGGCCTAGCCATCTTAAGCGTTGTATCCGTAGACGCTTAACCAGGCGCATGTCGCTGTACAGCCTATAGAGTTCGTCATTAAATCTTCTCCTCCAGATGCCATCAACGCAAACAGGACCAAAAATCGCACGCAAAACTTTTCTCTCGAAAAGGCTAAGGGCTTCCTCATCCGCCTTTGCTAACGTCCAAGATTTTGCGCCATATAGTAGGACGGGGATGATCAAGCTGTTATATAAAGCTAGTTTAGTCCTTCGAGAGAGGGCTTTATTACTCAATTGCCTCTTGAGCCCAAAGAAACAGCGGTTGGCAAGAGTGATTCTGCGTTTGATTTCGGTACTGATGTTGTTGTCCCTATTTACCGCGGAGCCGAGGTAGACGAAGTCCTTAACTACCTCGAAGTTTCTGCTGCCTAGTGTGACGCTCCGTCCGAGACGTCGATGTTGTGTGTCCTTCCTTGATGACAGCATGTACTTCGTTTTGCCCTCATTTACCGCAAGACCCATTTTGGCCGCTTCCGCTTCAATGCCAGCAAATGCCTCATTGACGGCTCGCTGTGATCGTTCAATCACGTCAATGTCATCAGCGTAAGCTAACAATTGAACTGACTTCTGGAAGATCGTGCCTCTGGTGTTGACTTGTGAGTTACGCACGATCTTCTCGAGGATGATGTTAAAGAAGTCACATGACAGTGCGTCGCCTTGTCTAAAACCTTTTTTGACATTGAAGGTCTCGGTGAGTTCGGTACCGACCTTGACGGAGCAGCGAAAGTTCTCCATCGTCATCCTACACAATCTGACGAGTTTGGTAGGAATGCCAAAACTAGACATGGCACTGTATAGCTCGTCTCTATGCACACTGTCATATGCAGCCTTGAAATCAACGAATAGGTGGTGAGTGTCAATTTGCATTTCTTGGGTCTTTTCCAGGATCTGCCGTAATGTGAAGATCTGGTCTATTGTGGACTTCCCTGGTCTGAAACCACACTGATAGGGACCTATCAGGTCATGGACAAATGGTTTCAGACGCTCACACAATACGGCAGAGAGGATCTTGTATGCGATGTTCAGGAGACTAATCCCTCTGTAGTTGGCGCAGTCAAAGGGGTCCCCTTTCTTGTGGACCGGGCAAACGACGCTGAGATTCCACTCATCGGGCATGCTTTCCACCGACCATATAACATGAATAACTTAATTCTACCTTAAATACCCTAAATTTGCTGATACTGCAGTTTGGCACCTTGATGCGAGCAGCGCGTCGATCGTGGGAACGCTGCTGACGTTGGGGTTTGATGACCGGTGTTTGGTTCGGCAGACTGACTGACTCGATGATATGAATGCGGCGTGTGTTGGATTTTTCGGCGCGTGTTCATTTTGGAGACATACTTTGTTGCGTTAACTTATATGGTATGCTATGCAGTAAAGGATTAAGGTCCTAGTCCTTCATCGAGGAATTTACCACTTTACATCAAATACTCGCGTTTTCCAATAATTGTTGTAAGGGCTCCCTTCAACCCATGTCAACGCTTGCCGGCACCACTGTACACACGACCACTTCCAATGCTCGTCCAGCGGTTACTTCGCACAGCAATGATTAAGTACTTTTTCAACCTCATACAACCCGAAAATGTGGTTTCATAATACCATCGGAATCCTTTAGTGATTCACATGCCCTCCTCAATATTCATCTGCGCAGCACACACAGTGGCCGGAGCGTGCACCACCAGATCAACGCTTCGCAATCATTCGTCCCGCATGCTGTGACGCATTCGAATCCCACACACACACAAACAGGCAACCGCCCATGTGTCGCCTGCCAGGATAATGATTATAATAAAGGACTTTTAAAATTTAATCTCTGATAAATATTTCTCTACGCATTCCGTTGTTATTAAAAATATTTAACCAAAAACGAAAAATTCATAAAAACTCTCAACGAGCAACCGGGACAGAGGCAGCGGCATGACTGCAGTTTAATGGCTGAGCACTGAACGGAAACAATCCCGGCAACAACATGTCCTCGTGCACGCAACGACATTTAATTGTATTAATTTCGTTTATGTGCAATTACGTTTTATAATGTTTGCTTGCCAAGTGTGCGTGTGTGAGTTGAGTTGAGGCGGTTTTTGTGTGTGCTTAACGGGGAAATAAATTGTCTTAAATTGAATTTTGTCGAGGAGTTCAGATCAAGTGTGTTGTGCATTAAATGGGCTTCATTCGGAGAAGTGGATGGTCGTTATCGTGTCCTACTACAAATATGATAAGTACACAGATTGACTAAATGATAATGAATTGCGTGCTGAGATCGCTGTCGAATGCGAAATGTTGAAATAACAAGTTACACTTAAGTGAACAAATTCGTGCTTGACAGGTTGGTCGCAGAATGAGAAAAGTACTGCAGCATGTTGATGGCGATGTGCTAAAAATTCGAGTCAGACAGAGTATTCGGACAATGATTATGTACTGCAGCGTGTCTTAAATTCCTATGCCTCACCGGTGACTGCATCCAATATGGAAACAGAGAACTACTCAGATATTTTAAGGGTATAATCACACAACAGTCATATTCTTAAAGCTCCCTTTGAGCGTTTCCAAGTAGTTCTTGACGGCCTCAGTCACGTAGCCGAGCGTTATGATATTGCAAAGTCACTTCCCGCAGATCTACTTAAAGTAGCTGGAGATGAGCTGGTTGGGCGCATGCACCAGCTTACCTGTTAGAAATGATCGGAGTTCAAAACAATAAATAAGGAACGTCCAAGTTTTTTAATTTTCTTGGGCAACAAAAAACAAAAACATTAGACTTTACAATTAATAAAAATACAGAAGATGTCGAAAGGCAGAAAAAACGAACATAGATTAGCTTAGAGTACTTGTTTAGAGTCAGTAAGTTAGATATAAGATTATTATTTCGAAAATTAGATATTTAAGCTAGTTTTAAGCATTTTGGTCTAGCAACTAAGTTAACAAATTTTAAAGTCTTAATAAAAATGCGTTAAAAACTAAAAAAACTAAAAGAAGTGATCGGAGGAAAGCATGCCCGATAAGTGGAATCTTAGCATAGTTTGCCCGGTCCACAAGAAAGGAGCCCGGTCAAACTTTGACTGTGCCAATTATTGAGGGAACAGCCATCTTAACATCGCCTACAAGATCCTCTCTGCCGTATTGTGTGAGCGTTTGAAACCGTTTGTCCAAAAAATAAAAGGTCCTTATCAGAGTGGTTTCAGACCACGATGACTACGACAGACCAGATCTTCACTTTACCTGCTCCAGGAAAAGATTCAAGAAGTGCAAATCGACAATCACCACCTATTCGTTGAATTTAGGGCCGCATATTTCAAAATTGGCCATTCGGAGTGGGAAAAACCTGTAGGTCCCTTCTACTCGTGGGAGAACAGTAGCGCGAATTACATGTACGCACTGTATATGACATCCTGGATAACAACCTCTTACCGCACCACAGCTAAGCCGGGGTGTAAGCACTAAAAATACAAAATGCACATCTCAGCTGATCGATCGTGACAACAACAGATCATAGCAGATTGCGGCTTTATCCGAAGAGGTGTTCGAAGCCAAGCTTGGGATTTGTGATCCCGCCAAAAGCCGATCTTGGGATTTTGGAGAGCGACAAGAATAAGCAGACAAGAAGTCAGTTAAAACTCATGGCTTGAACAAGAAAGACGTGTTTTAAATAAATAAATAAGAAAATATCACAATTTTTTCAATTTGTTTAATAACTCGCGCACAACACGAGTAGTTGATGAGCAAGCTAGGCCCTGATCCATCTGTTTACTGACGCGCCAACAATTGTTATTATATGGCAGTTCCCATAGAGATGAGCTAATCAGTGCCATGTCTAGTTTTGGCATTTCTACCAAACTCATCAGATTATGTTGGATAACTCTCGCTGATCTCTCAAGGTCGGTAACGAACTCACCGAGGCCTTAAATGTCAAAAAAGGTTAAAGATAAGGCGACGCAATATCGTGTGGCTTCTTCAACGCCGTCCTCGAGCAGATCGTGCGTAACTCACAAGTCAACACCAGAGGCACGATCTTCCTAAATTCAGTTCAATTGCTACCGCTGATGACATTGACGTGATTGGTCGAACACAGCTAGCCGTCAATGAGGCTTTTGTTGGCATTGAGTCGGAAGCGGCTAAAGTGGATCTGGCGATTAATGAGGGCGAAACAGTACCTGCTGTAATCAAGAAAGGACACACAACATCGACGTCTCGAACAGAGCGTCACACTAAGCAGCAGAACTTCGAGGTAGTGAAGGACTTCGTCTACTCCGGCTCCGCGTTAAATGGGGACAACAACATCAGTACCGAAATCAAACGCAGAATCACTCTTGCCAATCGCTGTTTCTTTGGGGTCAAGACACAGTCGAGCCCACTCGAAGGACCAAGTTTGCTTTATATAACTGCTTGATCATCCCAGTCCTTATCTGTGGGGCGGAAACATGAACGTTACTTAAAGCAGATGGAGAAGCCCTTAGTCTTTTTGAGAGAAAAATTTTCCGTGCGAATTTGGTCCTGCTTGCGTTGATGACATCTGGAAGAGAAGATTTAACGACGAACTCCATGGACTGTACAGCGACATGCGCCTGGTCAAGTGCATTCGATTACAACGCTTAAGATGCATAGGCCATGTAGAGCGTATGGGCCCCACTGCTCCAGCCCAAAAAATCTTCGAATCAAAGCCATTGGGACAACTCAACAGAGGGCGGCCTAGGCTAGGATGGCGCACAAAAGTAGAGAAGGACCTCAACCAACTTGGGGTGCGCAACTGGATGCAGCTTGTGAGAGAACGTGCTGACTGGAGAGGCATGTTGGTTGAGGCGCAGGTCCACCCCGAACTGTAGCGCCACAAGAAGAAGAAGAGGAAGACTTCGTTCATTTCTCTATGCTCAAGAAATTGTTTAAATTGAACAAACGCTAAAACTACATCACACAAAGTAGAGTCCTTCGGAAGTGACTGCTTTTTCCATCTCCATCTGAATAGCAACTCAAAAAAGTCTTCTCTTATTTTCGCCTGTTTTCAGCAGAAGTACAGCGTCTGGTCTCCTCATAAACGGAACATGAACTTTCAACCGTGAATGATTTCCTTTCGCGTCGATGTAGAGACGGTAGAACAGATTCACCGACTTTGGTAGGGTATTCGATTTTTGTCTCCAGTCAGGATCCGATGCAAACATCTCTTCCTTTGATGTCATCCATAAGAAGTTCCGAGTTACAGCGTTACCCTTCAACATACCTCTTTGCGGACTCTGTGATATTTCGTGAGCACTGACACGTGATGTGGTTTATGAGCGATGATACTGTATAAAGCACAATCTGGTTTTAGAGCTTATCACAGTACTTCTACTGCCATGGTTAACATCGTAGAATATATTAGGCAAAACTATGACAAAAAACAGATTACACCTCTCTGCTTACTTGATTTCTCTAAGGCTAATCTAAAATTAATCACAAGATACTTTGCTGGAAATTGAAAAATTTCTTTGCATTTAGTGATACAGCTGTAAGTCTCATTTCAAGCTTCGTATCCGATAGGTTCCAAAGAGTTGTTATCGACCCCCTTAATCTTTCTGCTCTCTTACTAGTTAAAGTAGGTGTACCCCAGCGTTCAATTTTGGGACCTATTCTTTTTTCCATGTTTATCACAGACGGAAGGTCTGTGTGTAATTATTCCACTGTTCACTTGTATGCTGATGATGTGCAATTTTATTTAGCAAAATGTCCTGACAACGTAGGTGAATGGATAGATTTAATTAATAAAGAGCTATTCAATATCCACAGCTGGTCTCAAAAAAATGGATTGCAATTGAAGCCAAAGAAGTCACAGGCAATTCCTGTTTCCAATTCGACTGTGTCCTTCGATATTTTGCCAAGTATCGGGTGGTGATACACTCAAAGTAGTTAATACTGCTACCAGTTTAGGTTTCACTGTCAATTCAAAGTTGTCTGTATACGACCACACAAATTTCGTAATTAGAAGAGTATATGGTTGTCTACGCAAGTTATGGTTGACCACTAACTACACTCGACTTGATACACGAAAAAAACTTGTCCAAACCCTCATTCTTCCTTTATTTACTTATGCTGAAGTAGTATACAGTAAAGTTGACTCACTGTCTCAACGAAAAATACAGGTGGAATTTAATGATGCGGTCAGATATGTATATGGACTGCGAAGATTCGATCATGCATCTCAGTACAGTAAAAAATTACTGGGAATTTCCCTAGATTATTTCATTGACATGAGAAATTTGATATTTCTGCAGAAAAAAATTGTCAACAAGTCTCCATCGTATCTTTATAACAAACTTAATTTCGGTGGATCTATCAGAATACATACTCTTATACCATCTCATCATCTTTATTTTAATTCATCGCGTCTCTTTTACATTCATGCTATTAAACTTTGGAACTCTCTACCAAATCACATAAGAACAATTTCTAATGCCAAGAGCACTTTAAACATGCCATTTGCCTACATTTCTGTTCCCTTCCTTAAATCCCCTTTCTATACCCTTTTATTTTGTATTTTGTACTATTAGTTGTAAGTAATACGAAGAATTGTATAACTTTCTGAATTTTTCACAACTTAGTACTATAAAAGACTCATGTCTTATTGTACCTTTACACTAAAAATGATAAATTGAATTGAATTGAATTGAATTGAATTGAATTAAATTGAATTGAATTGAATTGTATTGAATTGATAGAAAATGTAGCACAAGAACACAAATGTCGCAAGATCTGCATTTCCCTTCTTAGTAAATAAATACAAGAAACGTGCTTTTTCTTTCAGCAAACGCTATATTACTATATGTAAAATGGCTGAATGTGGCTACCGTGGTGTAGTGGTGTAGTGACGTAGTGGGTAGAGTGCGACGCTCACATGCCGAAGGGTGTAGGTTTGATTCCCAGCTCAACACCTATTTTTCGAATTTTTCATGGCATCACCTCCTTCGAGCTGCTGACAACACTCAAAGATCAATAACTATTAAAGAAAAATTTCGCCGCTCGGAGTCGTCAAAAAACTGTAGGTCCCTTCTAATAATTGTTGGCGCGAGTCCACAGGGTGACCAGAGCCTAGCTTGCTCATCAACTACTCGTGTTGTGCGCGCTACTGTTCTCTTACGAGTAGAAGGGACCTACAGTTTTTTACCGACACCGAACGGCGAAATTTCAGAAGCTTTCTAAGACAGTTATTACTCTTTGAGTCTTGTCAGCAGCTCGAAAGATGTGGTGCCGTGAAAAATTCGAGGTGCTTAGCCGGGAGTCGAACCTAGACCCTTCGGTGTGTAAGCGTCGCACTCTACCCACAACGCCACGGCGGCCACAGGTCCCTTCTACTCGTGAGAAAACAGTAACGCGCACAACACGTGCAGTTAATGAGCAACCTAGGCCCTTGTCCCCTTTTGGACGGTAGCGCCAACAATTATTATAAATGGCTGAAACCTGATGGGTTCCTAAAACGGAACGATCTCATCGTGACACAAAAAACAAGTTTCCGACACAAGATCTGAAGTGCGACTCAAGCTCACCCGAATATAACAGGCCGTTGATTAAGCAGACAAAAACTCTCCACCCCTTTTGCAGTTTCTTTACTAGAAACAAATGAAGAGTCTAATGCAGCACTAATGATTACGGCTCCCAGAAGTGCGCTTGTGGAATAAAGCCACCAATAGCAACAGGCATCACACCTTGTCGGTTGTAGACGTGTCGTACAAACAGAAATTGCGGTAGCCACAAACCTGAGAAAATCATCGAAGTGTTGGAAAAACGATTTCCATTTCATGAGCATAGTTTCAGCTAGAAGAATAAGAATCAAAACTGGGAAAGGAGAGCTAATGTTGGCCCGTTCCTAGCAATACAATGTTTCAAGCCACTTCTGGTTGAACCACGGAATAATGTTGACTTGCAAGTCCCCGAAATAACAATTGGCAGTCCTCAGCGTAATTTTCTTTGGTGCTTGCTGGAGTACGAAGGGGAACAAATTATCAACAAAACTCCATCCAGGACAGAATGCAAAGACTGTAGAAATGAACTCAAAAAGAGAATATCAAATTTTTTAAGACTCAATCGGAGGAGCCTTAAGCGTTTTCCATCCAATACATTCAAAATAATCTCTTGATCTCCACTCGGAGGCGCTCGAAATGTACAAAATGATAGGAATGCGGTCGCTATGTGTATGATTATGTGCGAACACCAGAATCTCAGTACAAGAAATTCTACCCCAATGAGGTTCTGTACGACGAGGCAAACCTTATAAGGATAGATAATTTTATTATTAAGTTGATACGAAGTCACACTGCTCGAGCCATGGCTTCAACCAACAGTCTGATCTTTGGGGCTTACTACCCAAATGAAATGTACCATGAACGGTGCGTCTTAACGGCTTCATTCCACCTGAAGCTTTCCTCTACTTGGACACTAAAGGCCTGATTCAAGATAGGGAAGGCTGCCCTATCATCTTCCATGTCGTACGCCGAACAGTCGAAAGGCGACTTCAATACGAGCCGGACGTCGCTCGCAGCCACGAGGAACTCCTACGGCTCAGTAGAGCGATTTCGGCCCGCAACAGAGCAGTGTCGGCAAAGGAACGGCTTTTTTATTGGTGGCTACACCAGAACCAGCATTCGATGCAGCAAACTTCTTAAGGCATATGACGGGGTAGTTGGGTTAGTAAAGCCAACTCACGTAGGTTAAGGTAGTTTTAAGGCATTTTATGAAAAAAAAAAAAACAAAAAAAGGTGCACCACGGCGTATTGGACATATATGTTAAGCATATAATTAACACATACGCCCTGATGCACGCGTTCGTATAGCTATACGGACATAGTTAACATCATTTATAGAAGCTAAGTAGAGTTAAGATTTTAGGTCTATATAATTCTATATAGTTATAAGTTTTAGTGTAAATACTTTTTTAGGTATAAAGTTAGGATAGATAGTTTAATAAGTTATGTTAAGAAAAAAAAACCGAGTTTTTACAATTTTCTTGGATAAAGTCATTAAATATATATATGTAGATTTTTAATTTTAATACATGAAGCCGAAAGGCAAAAATAAAAACCCTAGATTAGCTTAGAGTACTCATGAAGAGTCAGTAAGTTAGAATTAAGATCAGTAGATTATTTTGGTAAGCTAGTTTTAAGTATTTTTGTCTAGCATGTAAGAAACTGAATTGAGATAAATAAAAATGCATTATAAATAAATAAAATAAAATGTATGATTATGTGCTTGAATTCAAACCGTGAAGGTCTCAGTTTCGATTCGAGGACCGAACAACTCGCATTTTACACGTCGAGTGTCTGAAAACACTCAAAGAGCACTCACTGAGTTTGAAGAGCTTCTTTGTGTTTTCGAAATGAGAATCCAGCTTGCAGACTTAACACTCACTTCCCTGATTTGCATAGACACAGCATTAATTTAAAAATAATTGAAACCCCTTCCAGCATTTTCAATTAGACTCATCAAGCGAACGCCAGAACCGAGACTCGCAACACTTTCGAAACTCTCCCATAAATGAATTCGTGTTTAACACTGGAATTATGGCCCACAACCGCATTAATTTTAATTACAGTCCAACACCAGGCGTTATGGCCAAAGGAATTTGCATAATTTCACAATTTCAGCAAAAGCCCGGCGCAACGAGGACGACGACTACGACGACAACCGGAGAGCTGAAAGTGATGGCCACACTCTAGACCCGCATCTGTCAGTTAGCACTGCATTATGTGCATAAATTGGGCAAAATTTAGCCCGATGCGTTCTCTCAGTGAACACAGTCAGTGGGTGGCGGCAGCAGCAATGTGTTGGTGTTAATTTTTTTTCCTCTTTCTTGCCATTTGGCATTTCCCCTCCCCGTAAGGAGCTTACTTTGCGGAGAGGTATCATTACTGTGCACTGACGTCTCTCGGGAAGACGCTCAAGTTTCTTAATTTAAGTTTGAAATTAATTCACACTCTTTCCTCTGTTTGGGAGATACTCGCCTATCTTTAAAAAAAGGATGCGCATTTCAATATTGTGAAAGTTTCTCCAAAGTTGAGATGCTGTTTTGCGCATTTTTTTTTCGCGCTCATTCACAAACGAGTTACGGCGACGAAAGACGGGAAGTGTTATCGCCTTTTTTTGGCATTTGATATGACGGCATTATTAGCAGCAAAGTGAAGATGAATTTTGTTGACAACTCGACGGAGAGAGAGTCGCTTTTCAATTTGTCAGTTCAGATGAGAGTTGTTAAGTGACAGTTTGGTCGGATCAATGGCTTCGGAGATGGGAAAGTTTAAGCGCGACCGTTGACAACTTAATCTGTCACTACTTGCGTCACCCCATGCCCACAGGGCTGGTTGGGGAAACTTAAATTAACTGAGTGGTTGTCTTGAGGAGTTTCAGGGCGTAGTGTTCCTGTCAGTGACAAAGTGACAAGAAAAATTCCGGCGACCTTGTAGCCTTACTTTCGCTGGAATGGACCAGGGGCCAATTCCAATCACTTTTTTGCTTCTGGAAGAGTCAATATTCAGAATTATCGAAGGATATTCGGTTCGAAGGACGCAAAACGCTCACTGCAGTACGATTTGCAAATTTTTATCACTTGTGAGTCATCGTTTCCAAGATACGCGCTCTCATTTCTCGAAGCGCAGAGTTATGGCCTTTTAATGCAGTCTCTTGCATTTGATAGAGCACTTGGAAAATTCCCAAACTCAATTCCTCCGCACCCCACACGGCAGCCCCGTAACAAATTGTCAACCCCATGGAAGAGGACCCATACATCACCACAACAGCCATCCACTTTAAATGCGCAGAAAGAAAAGTACAACTTACTCTCGCCAGTGTCTGCATCCGGGGGACAGACAAACAAACAACTCCCTAGAACACAAACGAAATTCCATCCAGCCCCTCCCGCGTCACCATTCTGAGTTCGGAAAACGAATGCAAGAGCGAAACAGCACACAAAGACAAGGCAAAACTTTTTAAATCTCATTTATCATGTCCGCCCGGCTGTGCCTGTGTTTTCAGATCCCCGAAAAGGAGGATCAGCCTTTCACTCCGTCGCCCCGCCCCAGGGCATGCATGCATGCATGCACACAGGGATGTACGAGCACTCGCAGGGCACCACAAATGGGACTTCCAATGCCATTATCCTTCCATCAAAATAAGAAGACGAGTGAGAGCATTTAAAAAATAATAAATACCCAGGCGTTGCAACGCACCATCCGCCCCACACAAATGCACACAATAGCAAGCCATTTACAATGCCACAAGGACGTCAAATGTTTTGGATCCTCCCCCCACTCCCGCAGCACCACCACCACCACTCAGCCGACATTGACAGGAAAGTTAAAGTAAACAGACTCTACTACGAGTATGACTTTCCATCAAGCCAACGTCGTCGTTGTCGTTGTCGTTATCGCACGCAGTATGTCCTTGCCGACATTTCTTCATTTCGGATTGTCAAGGATTTGCGAAAAGCACAACATCAAGATATACCACCGCCACCCCACCCACTAGGAGTGGCATTAAAACTTAGGATGACATCTGGTCAAGACATCGCCTGTCCTTATAAATCAAATTCAATGCAGAATTATGTGACAGGATATGCCGGGCAAATATAAGTTGGTAGCGGCCATGGTGTGACTCCCTGTATGTCCGTGACGGTGTTGATGAACCGAGGGGGTTGCCTCTCAAAACAACTTTGGCGTGAAACTGCTTGAAGACGCCACCCACTCGCAAGGGACATTCGAGTCCACCGCAAAAAAAGGAAAACACCCCAACGTGTGTGAATGTCCATCTTGTTTATGAAGTTTTTAATAATGACGCTGGTGGACGAATGCACTCGGCGGAAAGGACTCGTTATTTGCTCGACGTCCCGAGAAGGTGGGCTGGCGCGCTTAGGACAAGTGCATTAGTTGCTTGGGCCCTGGGATGTTTTTCGAAATTACTTTCGCCCTGTCTGTCTGGAGGCCTTCCTTGAGTGTCGCTTCCTGTGGCAATGGACGGCAGGAAGTTCATGAAATAGATTCAGTTGTCTGGTTATTACATTGAAAAACTCTCGAAGGAAGAGAGCTACGTGTGTGTTTGTAAAGCCAATCGAAAAGCAGAGGACTCAGTGAGTTTCTTGCCGTGGATTTGGAGCACTGCAGTGGTGCTTGAAGACGCCTGAAGCAGTTCTTACTTCTATCGGTGCAGTAGGGACCGCCGGATAACCGAGTTAAGCGCACAGCCGAGCTAATAGTGGGGAAAGTTCCATTTCAGGTGAAGTGCTCCTAAAAGACATTCGGAATGTGTCTTTGCGATGTTTTATGATTTTCTGGATTTAGGGAGTGTCAGAAGTGGACACACACTTCCCAGGTCGCACTCGCATGAAGTAACATTTTGCCTTAGGTGTATTCGTGCCATCCTTTAAACCGATTCATAATGTTGGTGTATCTCGAAAACTGTTCATTCTTTTAAAGCATTTAAAGAACTGAAAGTAGCAGGACAAGTGTTGCTCTAACAGATACCAAACAGATGAGAAGCAAAGGACATTGGCTTCTCAAAGGAATGAAAAGCGTGACATTTGTGGAAGACAGAAATGTTAATGCGGAACTGAGGTGAAGATATTTTGAAAAGGGGTTAGCCTGTTACATTTGAACAGAGGTAAGGGAGCAACGAAGCAGAACTAAAATCGAAGCCAAAAATATGAGGAAAATATTTCACTTGGCTGTGAAAGGGTGACGAGGAATCGAGTCTCGCTGTCAGATATGAACCATTCATCCAGAATAAATTAAACTTTTAAGACCACCAATTCCGTTCAGGCGAAGTGAATTACATGAGGAAAGCTGAAGTGAGATCCTACCACTCTATTGGACCTGACTGTCCGCCTTTCAACCGAACTCTACAATGCCGCAGTCAATAACTCGGTTAAAGCACGCGCCAACTTATCTGTAAAATTGAGTCAAGGCAAAACAAGTACTGTCTCACAGATCAACAAATATGGAAGGTCGCGCCAACCAACGTTAGTGGCAATTTTCTAAACGTTGTGTATGAATTGCTGTTTAAAGCCGGTTGTCCAATTTTAGTGTGTCTTCGAAAAAGAAAAATCTATCACCGAACTAATATTTATATAAAACAAATTGTAAAAAGCAAAAAATCGGAAGCAACTGATCTATGACCAGCATGCAACTTTAAGGCCGTATATGAAATGAACTATAGAAGACACTCTAAGCTCTTGGCATCCCCGCCAAACTCGTTTGTTTGTTTAGAATCGTGAGGGAATTGCCGCTACCCCATCAAGGCCGATAGGGAATTTAGTGTTTAACGAGATGACTTCTTGAATCACTTCTTGAAAATTGTTCTTTAAAACCCATGCGCGAGTACCAAATGAACCAGGTATTCAATCTTTTAGAAGTCCGTCCAACTACTCGCAAATGTCGACAAGAGTAGTGTCGCGAGTACCAAATGGACCAGAAGTTCAATCTATTAGAAGTCCGTCCAACTACTCGCAAATGTCGACAAGAGTAGTGTCGCGAGTACCAAATGGACCAGAAGTTCAATCTATTAGAAGTCCGTCCAACTACTCGCAAATGTCGACAAGAGTAGTGTCGCGAGTACCAAATGGACCAAATGTTCAATCTATTAGAAGCCCGTCCAACTACTCGCAAATGTCGACAAGAGTAGTGTCGTGAGTACCAAATGGACCAGAAGTTCAATCTATTAGAAGTCCGTCCAACTACTCGCAAATATCGACAAGAGTAGTGTCGCGAGTACCAAATGGACCAGATGTTCAATCTATTAGAAGTCCGTCCAACTACTCGCAAATGTCGACAAGAGTAGTGTCGCGAGTACCAAATGGACCAGATGTTCAATCTATTAGAAGTCCGTCCAACTACTCGCAAATGTCGACAAGAGTAGTGTCGCGAGTACCAAATGGACCAAATGTTCAATCTATTAGAAGTCCGTCCAACTACTCGCAAATGTCGACAAGAGTAGTGTCGTGAGTACCAAATGGACCAGAAGTTTAATCTATTAGAAGTCCGTCCAACTACTCGCAAATATCGACAAGAGTAGTGTCGCGAGTACCAAATGGACCAGATGTTCAATCTATTAGAAGTCCGTCCAACTACTCGCAAATGTCGACAAGAGTAGTGTCGCGAGTACCAAATGGACCAGATGTTCAATCTATTAGAAGTCTGTCCAACTACTCACAAATGTCGACAAGAGTAGTGTCGCGAGTACCAAATGGACCAGAAGTTCAATCTATTAGAAGTCCGTCCAACTACTCACAAATGTCGATAAGATGAATTTTATCAAACGCGCACAGGTTGATATCAATGGCACTCTTGGGAAGCTAATAATATGATTTTAATGGTAAATTACGTTAAAACCAAATGTGTGCCATCAATGAAAAAGGAGATTCAACATTTCATGTGCAGTGAATGTATATTACTTTGAGGCAATAAACGTAGAAACCAATAAATGTAAGCATCATACGAACGATGACTCCTTACGCCTTGAGCAAAGGAGCTGATGAGCAAAACAAATTCTATTTCAAAACACCACCGTCTATAAACCCTTAATCGTTTCAAAAATTCTGGAAAATATAGGCTTCCGCCGAAGGATATTTGGTGAAAATATCCATTAGCTGCTTCGGAGTGACCCAAGGATCTATCCAGGGCCCCTCCTATTCGTTATATACGAGGGTTGCCCTTTATATATCGGGATTGGGCAACCCTAGTGTTGCAATCTGGCAACTGCCAGCTCTATAGTAAAGTTTATTCGTTTTCGTTCTCTAATCACGAAATATACCAGGTATACCGGTACGAAGTGAGCGTCAAGATACAAATGTCTCAACATTTGTTGTGAACGAGCCCTTATTTTTTTTTTTTTTTTTTGTATGATTGCTATGACATCTGTGAAAACTATTTAGTATACATCAGGTCATTAAGCAGACAACATCATATTTTTTCATCGTGTTAAAAATGTCGAATTTTGTCCCAAAATGTGATGATTTGCCGAAAGCATTCATTTTTTGTTTTCATTTGAAGAAAAATGCTGCAGATTCGCATCGAATGCTTGTCGAGGCATATGGTGATCATGCTCTATCTGAAGCAACATGCAAACAAGGTTTGAGACGGTTCAGAAATAATGATTTTGATGTGAGAAATGAAGAACGTGGAAGACCACCAAAAAAGTTTGAAGACGCCCAATTGCAAACGATATTGGATGGAGATGACACTTTGAGTCAAAAGCAAATGGCAGCAATGTTAAATGTTGCACAACAAACAATTTCTGACCGTTTAAAAGCTATGGGAAAGATCCAAAAGTGAGGAAAATGGGTGCCACATGAATTGAATGAAAGACAGATGGAAAACCGAAAAAACACTTGTGAAATTTTGTTTCAAAGACACGAAAGAAAATCAGTTTTGCATCGAATTGTTACTGGCAATGAAAACTGGATTTATTTTAAGAATCATGTGTTAATCTGGCACAACCATCAACATCGACTGCAAAACCAGATCGATTCGGCAAGAGGACAATTCTGTGTGTTTGGTGGGACCAGAAAGGTGTGCTGTACTACGAGCTCCTCAAACCTGGTGAAACCGTTAATACTAATCGCTGCCGACAACAAATGATCAATTTGAACCATGCATTGATCAAGAAACGACCGGAATGGGCCAGAAGACACGGCAAGGTAATTTTGGTCCATGACAATGCACCTGCACACAAAGCAAAACCGGTTCAGGATACAATCAAAACACTTGGCTGGGAGCAGCTACCCCACCCGCCGTATTCATCAGACTTGGCTCCTTCCGACTACCATTTGTTTTCATCGATGGGACACGCATTGGCTGAGCAGCACTTTGATTCCTACGAGGAGGTCGAAAATTGGGTGTCTGATTGGTTTCCTTTGAAAGACGAACAATTTTATTGGCGTGGTATTTACAAATTGCTAGAAAGGTGGTCAAAATTTGTAGAAACCAATGGCCAATACTTTGAACAAAACATATACCTATAATAACTAACTAACATTATTTAAAAAAACAAGAAACGAAAACGGTATATCTGGTATATACGTTTCATCGATCACGCATACGTGATCCTTAGCCCTTTTCAGACAAAACGTTAAAGTTATGTTGATTTAATATCTTTTACTTCTTCTTCTACTTATGGCCCTACAATCCGGGGTGGACCTGGGCCTCAACCAACATACCTCTCCAGCCAGCACGATCTTTCGCTAGCTGTCTCCAGTTGCGCACTCCAATTTGGTTGAGGTCCTTCTCCACTTGTGTGCGCCACTTTAGTCTAGGTCGTCCTCTGTTGCGTTGTCCCAATGACACGGATTCAAAGACTTTTCGGGCCGGAGCAGTGGTGTCCATACGCTCTACATGGCCTAGCCATCTTAAGCGTTGTATCCGCAGACGCTTGACCAGGCGCATGTCGCTGTACAGCCCATAGAGTTCGTCGTTAAATCTTCTCCTCCAGATACCATCAACGCAAACAGGACCAAAAATCGCACGCAAAACTTTTCTCTCAAACGGACTATGGGCTTTTTCATCCGCCTTCTGTAACGTCCAGGTTTCCACGCCATAAAGTAGGATTTTGATGATCAAGCTGTTATGTAAAGCGAGCTTAGAGCTTAGTCCTTCGAGAGAGGGCTTTATTACTCAATTGCCTCTTGAGCCCAAAGAAACAGCGATTGGCAAGAGTGATTCTGCGTTTGATTTCGGTACTGATGTTGTTGTCCCTGTTTACCTCGGAGCCGAAGTAGACGAAGTCCTTGACTACCTCGAAGTCCCTGCTACGTAGTGTGACGCTCCGTCCGAGACGGTGGTGTTGTGTGTCCTTCCTCAATAACAGGATGTACTTAGTTTTGCCCTCATTTACCGTCAGACCCATTTTTTTTTTTTGGCTTCAATGCCAGCAAACGCCTCATTGACGGAAATAATAATAATAATTATTTGGCGCGACAATCCACATGGGGACCAGAGCCTTGCTGGCTCATCAACTACTCGTGTTGCGCGCGCTACTGTTCTCTCACGAGTAGAAGGGACCTATAGTTTTTTGCCGACTCCGAATGGCGAGATTTGAGAAGCTTTCTCAAACAGTTATTACTCTTTAAGTGTTGTCAGCAGCTCGAAAGGGGTGGTACAGTGAAAAATTCGAAAAATTGGTGTTGAGCTGGGAATCGAACCTACTCCCTTCGGCGTGTGAGCGTCGCACTCTACCCACTACGCCACGGCGACCACGCCGATTTATACGTAATATTTTTCACAGATGTCATAGCAAACAAACAAAAAAACGAAGGTCTCGTTAACAACAAACGTTCCCTATCGAGACATTTGTATCTTGACGCTCACTTCATACGGGTATACCTGCATTTATTTCGTCTAACTTGTTCTTATATCCCATGAACAGGTTGGACGAATTAAATGCAATGTCCTATAACCCACTACCATACGTCCTTCACCTCAATTTCCCTATAAATCTAAAGTCATGTCGAGATAACCTACCCACACCTAATGAACCCACACTCAAGCCCGATGTGTAATACTTTCTTCAAAAAAACAAAAATCTGTCGCCTTAACCCTCGCCACTAAGGAACACATTTATGGCAGGACCCCCAAGCCAAATTCCAAGCCGGCTGTATTGAGCTTCTGAAACGCCATGCAACTTAACCTACACTTTCACCAAGAACACAAATCGTTTGCTTGTCCCACACATAATGAATCGATTTCTGAGTCCACACAGAGCAACTTCACTCAAAGCACGCTTTTTTTCAGAAATCTTGACTAACGCCCGCTGCACGCTTTCTCAATCCCTTACACTTTTTGCCTCCACAACTCAGTACACCCACCAGCACCCGAATTCAATCCATTGAATCACATACGTGAGATTGGTGCAGAACTAGGATCTAAATTGAAAATCTGCGCCCTTAGCCGAAACGTTTTCAGTGCGTCCGGCCACGTAATCCGTATAATAGCCGACCATCTTAAAGGACACCACAGCTCAGCAGCGAGTTCATATGTATCACATCCCGGAACAGCGCTCGCAGCCCTTGTCCAACACTTGATTGCATCTAATTCAATTAATTTGTGACAAAAAGGATTCGAATTCCTAGCCGTCACAAGTTCAATTCCAAGCTCTAGTGCTCGCCCTGACGGGACCAGGACGAGGTCGCCGAAGGAAGCGAAAATCAAAAGTCAATAAAACGAATCCTTCCACTCTCAAATCGAAAATCTTCTCATCATAAAAACGATTTTATCCTTTTAATATCGGCAAGCATCATCCTTGCTCGGGCCCAGGACCTTCTCTGTTTTCACTCGCCAATCACACTCTGCCTCTGCCGCTGCTCCGCCTCGTCCCCCTTCTGTGCATGCGAGTTCACAGGTCGCCCCGCAGCAGTTTTTCATTTTTGAGGCGCGGCTTCCGCTCCCCGTCCGATGCCAGACTGCCTTCGCTGCACTGCGATTGTCTTTGGGTGTACGGCATAAGGATGTCTTCAGATATGTCATTATTATCGAAATTCAATTGAACTCCGCCCGCGCCCTCCTGCGGGACGAATGACGACGATGGCAACTACGACATCGCCGGGGAGCTGACTAAGAGAAGATGATGGTGACATTTCGTCCTTAGAGATTGAATTTCCCCCTCTACCGTGCGAAGCAACGGCATGGGCAAGGCACCCCGGGCTTGAAAAACACTCTCAACATGTATCAAGTGAAGATTTCTATCCTCGAACACTTTATGTGCTCCACTTGTAGTTCTGCTTGTGTCCTTGTTGAAAATCAATTTCTTTCATTGTCTGAAGTGCGCTAGAGATCTGGAGTGTTCCCCCGGCTCACTTCCTGCGATCTGGCTCCTTCATGCCCGATGCAGGGAGGCTGATGTGTGTTTGGGTGTAGAGCAGGCTGAGTCTGAGGACGCATTTAATCTTTCGTTTCATCGCATTTCAAAAAGGAACGAATCAGTGTAAATGAATTGTTGGATTCCTGTTGCAATATTTTACGTATGCTCCGAGGCGGGCTATTCTTGTTGCAGGTACGAGTGCCTAGCGCCAACAACACGAGAAGTGTCGAGCGCACCGTTTGTCCGTTGATTTGATTTAGATAGGTTTGAGCAGGGTGTCGGGATGGGTGCGAACAATTGGGAAAAGGAAAAAACCTGGACTTGAGGAGGGTGCTTCCCGAATCCTGTGATGCTCCTTGCAGGGATCATTATGTTGTAAGTGGTACTTGGGAGACAAACACAGCAGAAGACGGATAAAAATTGTGAAGGCGAACGACGTTGCACTTTTCGAAGAAGTGCAGAGTAAGTGGTTACCCAGATTATGTTAGCAAGATTCGCCGAATCCGAAAATGTGCTGTTGACTAAGAGAACTTAGTTCTGCCGTTCACGGGTTCAAAACTTTGAAACCACTTTTAAGGTTTAGGTGTGATAGGAGTTCAGAAGATTTTGGCAACAAATCGGTTAGATGGGCAGGAAACAGAATGCAACTCATGACACTTATTGCAGACACAGTCTTGTACAAAAGGTAACAATTTAATTTGGATTTTGTTTGAAGACAAAACAGATCGGACTCGATGAATAGTAAGTCCAATGCAGGACCTCTTGCTTTGCCACTCCAGGTTTCGATGAGACTTTCCTTCAACTAATGAAAGCAGAGTCAATTTATGACGTATATGGAAGTTTTTCGCGTGGCCGCCGTGGCATAGTGGGTAGAATGTGACGCAACTTCTTTCGAGCTGCTGACAACACTCAAAGTATAATAACTGTCTAAGAAAGCTTCTCAAATTTCGCCGTTCGGAGTCGGAAAAAAACTGCAGGTCCCTTCTACTCGTAAGAGAACAGTAGCGCGCACAACACGAGTAAATTGATGAGCAAGCTAGGCCCTGGTCCACCTGTGGACTGTCGCGCCAACAATTATTATTATGGAAGTTTTGGGGATCTTTGGAGATGGCCCTATTGAGTCCGTTGTCACACAGACCGCAGAGGTTTCTTAGAATACATATCTGATGCATGCTTATGTAAGAAAGGTACAGATCTGGTAGAGAATGATTTATTATGGTTCTTCATCGTTCAAACAACTTCTACATCATTCCTTTTAGAAAACTACGACAGAACCTTGGGAGCCAAACAGACAGACCCACAAAATTGTTGTCCTTTTTCCAGAACTAATTAATGAACCTTGGGCGGCATGGGCCTCTCCACACGAGGTAACGATGTCGATCGCGCTCAACAAGGCAAGCTGCCAACAATATCCTCGTTAATGCACAGGGCAAGTTGACATACAGCCTCCTCGCGGCGCCTCCTGGGTTGCCACCGCAACACCCGTTATGTGATGAATCAATGTGTGCAGCAAACCCTACCCTACCCGGCTTGGCCTACCAGTCTGTTGGTTGGGCGTGAGGGTAACTTCCTCACCACGTGAAAAACTGGTAGTTCAGAGACAAAAACATGCCTCGGATAATGAAGGATCAACTGTTGGCGGTCCCAACAAACGTTTAAAGGACAATGATCTTCGGTTTTGCACGTGGAATGTGAGGTCCCTTAACAGGCTACGTGCAGCCAAACAACTTATGGAGGCCCTTGACTGCCACAAGGCAGACATTACCGCCATCCTGGAAGTGCGACGGGACGGCAAGAAAATGATGAAAAACTCTGACATACGGTATGCTACAGCGATTGCTACAGAGAGAGAAGGCAGCGCTTATTCGTATGCGGATTTGGTGCTCGAGGCAGACTTAGGCAAAAAGTTTTGAGTTTCGACCCCGTCAGCGAACGCCTCATGACATTTCGCATGAAGGCTTAATTCAGGATAATCAGCCTAATTTGCGCTCACGCTCCGACAGGGGAGAAGAATGACAACACTAAGGATGACTTCTATGATCTCATAGAAAAAACATACGATCGACGGCCCAGCTACGACACCAAGATCGTTCTAGTAGACTTCAACGCCCAGCTGGGAAAGGAGGTCATCTTTGCTGGAGTCATCGGAAAACACAGTCTGCACCACAACACATCCAGAAACGGACTCAGGCTGTTGGACTTTACATCGGGGCGGAACCTCTCTATTGCTAGCACGCGGTACCCACACCTGAACATTCAGAAAGAAACCTGGCGATTCCCTGATCAATCAACCGTCAACCAGATTGATCACTTTGCGATGGACGTCAGACACTGTTCGATGTTCAAACCTTCCGAGATGCAAACATCGACTCGGATCATCACCTTGTTGTGACCAAGTTAAGAAGCCGGATATCAAGACAGCAATGGAGTCGAGACAGGTCAATATGGTTTGTCGTCGGAATGCTACAATCGCAACTGACCGCTGAGAACTTTGCCGACCGAGTCTCCCTGAAAGTTGCTTTACCGAAACACGCTCAGAGTTCAACGCTGCCTGCACGAACATAGAAAAAAACTGGAAACGTTGTCAAGAATCCATCAAAGATGCTGCCACTGATGTGCTGGGTTTCACGTCACCACCTAGAAGGAACCCATGGTTTGACGACGAGTGCAGGCAAGCGCACGCAGCTAAGCAAGACGCATATAAGGCGACGCTGCGTAGAAAACCGAGAGCTGTTCATGAGGTCTACGAACAGCGAAGAAGGGAAGAGCACCGACTTCTAAGAAGGAAAAAGAAGGAGCATGAGAAGCGCGTGGTCAAGAAAATGGAAAGGCGTTATGGCAGGAATGAAGTTCGAAAGTTTTACCGAAAGGTAAAACAACTATCCGGAGGCTACAGGTTCGACCGAATACTGCCGGGATCAAAATGAGCAACTTGTGGTAGAGTCGCAGTCTGCACTGAGAATCTGGAAGAATCATTTCTGCAGATTTTTTAACGGCGATGACGGCCCAAATTCTGTTGTATGAAATTCCATTTCCCCGCCTTAGACGAAGTGAAAATAGCAATATCGAAGCTGAAGTCAAACAAAGCTGCTGGAGCGGACGGACTGCCTGCAGAACTATTTAAAGCAACTGGGGAGAAATTTGTTGGACGCATGCACCAGCTCATCTGTAAGATATAATCGGAGGAAAGCATGCCTGATTAGTGCAATCTCAGCGTCGTTTGTCCGGCTCACAAGAAAGGATACCCCTTGGACGGCGCTAAATATCAAGGGATTAGTCTTCTTAACATCCCTTACAAGATCCTCTCTGCCATTATGTGTGATCGTCTGAAACCGTTTGTCCATAACCTGATAGGTCTCTATCAGTGTGGTTTCAGGCCAGGGAAGTCACCATAGACCAGATCTTCACATTACAGCAGATCCAGGAAAAAAACTCAGGAAGTGCAAATTGACACTCACCACCTATTCGCATAGAGGCGAGCTGTATAGTGTCATGTCTAGTTTTGGCATCCCTACCAAACCCGTCAGATTGTGTAGGTTGACGATGGAGAACTCTCGCTGCTCCGTCAAGGTCGGTAACGAACTCACCGAGGCCTTCAATATCAAAAAAGGGCGACGCACTGTCATTGGACTTCCTTAACATTATCCTCGTGAAGATCGTGCGTAACTCACAAGTCAACATCAGCGTTTGCCTGATTCATAAGAAAGGTCCGGTCAACTTTGACTGCACTAATTGTCGAGGAATGAGCCTTCTGAGCATTGTAAAAAAGATGCTCTCTGCCGTATTGTGTGAGCATCTGATGCCCTTTGTCAACTTTCTGATAGGCCTCTAACAGTGTGATTTCAGGCCAGGGAAGTCCACGATAGACCAGATCTTAAATTTACGACAGATTCTAGAAAAGAGTCAAGAAAAAAGAACTAGATTCACTTGGGGCTTCCTCCTCCTGTTGTAGATTTCGTAGCTTATTTTTGAGCTGCTCTATTTCCTTCTTCATCTTGTATAAAGCTCGCAATCTCTACAACTCTGCGTCCAGGTGGTCCTCATCGCCTATGGTGTTGTTTGATAGCTGCTCTTGGTAGTGATCTGTTAGTGCATTCGATATTTTGCTTTTGAATTTATAGTCGAAGGTCCTTTTCCGAACGACATCCGTCGGCGCCCGCACCTTTAGTCGTGCCTTAGTGCCACACGGTAGAGCTGAGGGGAAACGGAATACGTTTTTGAGTGTAGCAACTGTTGCACTTTGAACAAACTGGACTTTCAACAACTGGAACTCCTCATAGTTACTTCGTCGAATTTCCCGCGTAAGGCAAACAAAACCAAGAGTACAGTCTAGCACAAATCCCACTTCTAAAATTTTTGCAAGCTGACAGTAAAAAATTAAGAAGTATACGCTTTTCATTTTGAATTCAGCATGATTAAATTGCAAGAACCTTAGAAGTGAATTAACGGTGTCCTATTTACTTAAGGCATACATGTGTGTATTTGGATTTACGTGATCACCTGCCGTTAAGGCTTAATACCACGCCTTGGGGATCCCAAGTACCAATCTGAGTTCTTGTCTTAAGGGACAGTCTCTCCTCCTTGGTAAGGAGCGAGGCCTTTCTAACACCTCTGCTGTTCTTTGGGTCACAGCACCCGGTTGGATGCAACTCCACATCGAATCAGAAGTACTTTCCCATAACCATTTGACCCTATCTGACCCAGGTAACTGGGGCAGATCAGATCATATAGCACGATTAACTACTTCCAACTCTCCCCGCGATTTGGGTACAAACCACAGCCACCAAGATACTCCCACAAGGGGGCCAACCGCACGGTCAGGCTGAAACTATGTTTCAGGGGCTCCTGACCTCCCGTGGTACCAGAATATAGCTTCCGGTCAAGCTTCGCAACTGTGTTGCTCTCGGTAGGATTCCTTAGCATCCAGGACCGATAATCTTGTATTCCTATTCTAATCTACCTATTTGCCGCCATGAGGGCAGCCATTCTAGCTCTTCGTCTGCTGAAAACTTCCCTAGCAAAACCCCTGATGGTGTCTGTACTCTGTCTAGTCTGGAGAACCAGGCTGACATCATAAGTCCCATCAGTGCAAGATATGTTCATAGCTCCAAGGTCCCGAATGTCATCATAGAGAGGACATTGGCACAACACGTGCAACCAATCGTCAGAGCTATATCCGCACAAGCATGTCTCTGAGTCGCTTATGAACCGCTTGAACAAGAACGAGTTCAAGGAACCATGTCCAGTAAGCAAGTAGCTTAGATGCATGCTTAAATTAATACCCCCAATGGACTTAACGAGTGACACATCGCGAAGGAAGCTGTATGTCACCCTACCATTTTCACAGGTCTCCCATCTATCCTGCCATTTTTGCCTGAGCAGCTGATCTAGGAACTTAAGGCATACAGTACGTTTGCATGAATTAAGGACAAGCATAAAGTAAGTTATGGCCGCAGCGCCGTGGCGTTGTGGTTACAGTGCGATGCTCACACGCCGAAGGGTCTAGGTTGATGAGCAAGCTAAGCCCTGGTCCCCCTGCAGACTGTCGCGCTATACAATTAGTAAAACAAGTAGCACATTTTTGTTAATCACCAGTAAAATGAAGCGTGTTCAGTCCAGAAATCGACGTGGAACCTCCGAATGTGTGTGAGTCAAACCCACTACGCCACGGCGTTTAGGTCCCTCAACATTGTCCGCAAATCATAAACTGCTTACCATATGCCAAAGAGAAACACGCGCATTTATTGTACAAAGTCATTCTGCCTGTTTTCAACAGATGGCGCAACCTGCAAGTTGAGACTTATCTTTGAAACGATTACTTACTTCATTGGAAATGTGTTTCATCTGTCAGCAATAGTTAGTGTGCGTGTTAGTTAGTGTTTTTGCTGCTTTGGATTCCGGAGTTATCTTAAATCAACCGAATCAGCAAAAAGTTTTGATTTTATTTTTAATTTAAAGGAGACTGAAGCTGAAGCCAATTGAATTCTTAAAGAAGTTTATGGCAAATCTGATTCTACCTATAAATCCTTGTTTTGACACTTCATAAGTGGTGCCCAAAGAGTTTAAAACTGAAGACTTGGAGGCTTTACTGGATCAAGATCCAAGGCCAATGCAAAATGAACTCGTAGAGTCATTGGAATTCAATCAGAAAATAATTTCCGCCCGGATAGAAAAATTTGGATTTACTCAAAAGTAAACCGAGATATGTCAGAACTGATCCCTGAACAGAAGTAGATTTTTGCACCGGATCGTGACTGCAAGTACAAAGTGTACATACTTCGAAAGCCAAAAAAAAAAACAAACTTTGAGTGAACCCATTCCAAAGAAAATCATCAATGGTTGTAAGTTCTTGTATATGAAGGAACCAGATGTGTGTGAGGCTTGCTTAAATCAGGCAAAACCATTGAAAGGAAACGGATGGACTGCAACTATTCCATTGTTTGAAAAACACCCCAAAACGACCGAAAGGAATGACAATTTAATTTTGCCATATGATGACGTTCGACACCACTAGGTTTTAGAGGTCAAACATTTTTTGCGAACTCTGAAATGAGAGTTCTCACCCAACCCGCCATATTCTTCAGGCCTTAATAATAATAATTGGATTGCGCGAATGTGGACAGACGGACCGGAGCCTAGCTTGCTCATCAACTACTCGTCTTGTGCGTACTACTGTTCTCTTACGAGTAGAAGCGACCTACAGTTTTCCGCCGAACGACGAAATTCGAGAAGCTTTTTTCTTAAACCGGTGGCGCCGTGAAATATGAAAGGTGTTCAGCCGGGAATCAAACCTGAGCCTTCGGCGTGCGAGTGCGCACCCCACCAACTGTGCCACGGCAGGCACATCTTCAGACACTGCTACGATGCAAAACGATGAGGTCAGCATATCGAAGAGTGGCCCAATAATTGGATCGATGTCATAGAGGACTCACATTTAAGTGATGGTACTTGGAAAATTTTTTACATAGACTCGAAAAAGTATCTGCTTCCGATTGACAGTATTTTGATTGATGTATGCTTACTTTTTCAAAATTTTGAACACCAAAAAACGGACTGAAACTGTACTTTCAATACCTTATATTACATGCCCTCGTTCGTTCACTATTTAAATAGGCACAGCCCCAATTATAACACCTTTTGTTTGTCATGAGTGAATGATTAAAACATATTCAAAACGATTCCGGAAGACAACATTAGGACACCATTAAACAAAATTGAAAAGTTAATAAATTCTTTTGACTACACCTTCACTTCACATCACCCCAACCGACTTTTTTCATCTACCCATTTAATCCTCTGATAAGTTTTCTCTGTCATCAGCTGACGCTTTCAACATTTCATGTTCTTGTGTCTTTCCTCTTCACCGGAGACTTCCGCACATTTTTCGACGACAACAGCCCATACGCTCGCAAGCAAATTACGCATCTATTAGATCTAAGTGTCTTATGGGAAGCAATAACCATTAACATAACGCATCTTCCATCCCCATGGAGCATTATTTCTCGCAGGGGCCTCTCCGATCATAATTGTGTATTCGCCTCCTAACGATCGAAGGATTTTTACTCACAATGGCACTCAGCGGGAAGACGCTTCCGTTTGATAGACACAAACCATGCCTGCCTCGCCCCCTGGGTGGGATAACCCCCGTAAGCCCGTAAGCCCGCATACATTCCCTCAAATAGAATATCGCATTAGCCCCTTCCTTTGACGGCGTCATTCGCCATTCGAATGATAAGCAGAGACTCCGCGTTCTGATTCGATGCCCCTCGTCAAGGCAAGCAATTTAAATAATTCATCCATCCCAGCCCCCATCCGCCGCCGTGGGATGAAAGGGACTCAACCGAAACTACCCCGGTGATCAAGTGGAACTATAAAATAGCAAATTTCGTAACGAACACTGAATGCATTTTCAATTCAACAGATACTCCCAATTTTTCTCTTCGCCAGAGCCGGTCCCTCGCAGCGGGGGAACAAGAAATATCGCATCATCACCATCATCATCATCATCATCATCAGGAGCGGTGGCAGGAGCAGACGGAGACCATCAGCGTCAGATGGTGTGCTCCGAAGTCGTGCGACGGCTGGTGCTCGAAGTTCACTTATTACGGGTACTTTGGAATATATTCTCAAAGTTAAGCTCGCTGTGTAGTGCGCACCTCGCTCCACGAATCTGTTTCATCTGGAGACGATGCGCCGCCGATAAGGGGCTCCGGGACGATGTCGACCATGACGGGAGGACAAGTGAGCTGGGAAGACAACTCCCTTAACTTGTGTTCCAAATCAAATAAGACTGATTACCCAGAGCTTCTACAGACGATGTTCCACACACTCTCTGGCTCAGCACTACCCCCATGCTTGACGCTGCCAACGACGACAACACCGACACCGATACCGAAGATGACGCTGACGAGGATAAGAACTGCTGGTGAAAGGACGACGGCAAAGGGGACGTGAGAGGCGACTGATGCTGCTAAGATGTATTGAACATTTTGTGTGCATCAATAAAGAAGAGTTCTTGATTTTTGTTCATTTGGGAGAGTCGTCTTGGAACCGGGAGCACTGAGTGTCTGCTCTATTGGCTTGATATTATGCTGGCAGATTCCCTAAGCGCAGCCATCAAACATGCACCCATCAGCTCAAGGGAAATGAATTGATTCCACCGCATCATTCTTCGCTGAGAAACTGCTACAATTGAGTGGCGGGCTGTGTAAGAAAGCAACGTTTGGGCAGTGGGGCCGCGAGTGGTATTAGCTCAAATCGAAAAATTATTGCATAGGACTTGTCTGTAAAGCATGCTTACGCAAGCTGCTGGTGATTCTGCGTCTTCTTATTAGATAGGAAAATAACAAAATGATTTACCTTGTATATGCTCCAATATTTTGGACTTCCTAAGAAGAGCGAAAGCTTGTTATCAATAGAAACGAACGAGCAAACTGGAGCGCTATCCAGAGTACTTACATCATAGAAGAAGGTACGGGGGACGTTAAGTGGTAAACTAATAGAAGAAGAAGAAGATGTACAAAAAAAAATATTCCTAAAACGATGACATATTCTTTAGTTTGTAGTTTTCGTGGCAAAACCATACTTCAAAATCCGGCTCTATTGCTTACAAATAGTACATTGAGTTCCCAACAGAGAGTTTACTGAACAAGTAAATGTAACCCTACCCTCGTTTCAACAGTATTTTTATAAATCTTCGGTCAATCTATACAAACGTGCGTAAATATTTGGGGTACAACTATGTCGTGGGAGGAACGGTTGCGGTAGTAGGTAGGCTCAAGTTTTCTTACTTCGGAACTTAATGAAATTCCAAGCTCACTTTAAAAAACGTTGCCGTCCATCCGTCCATCCGTCCATCAGTCCATCCGTCCATCCGTCCATCCGTCCATCCGTCCATCCGTCCATCCGTCCATCCGTCCATCCGTCCATCCGTCCATCCGTCCATCCGTCCATCCGTCCATCCGTCCATCCGTCCATCCGTCCATCCGTCCATCCGTCCATCCGTCCATCAGTCCATCCGTCCATCCGTCCATCCGTCCATCCGTCCATCCGTCCATCCGTCCATCCGTCCATCCGTCCATCCGTCCATCCGTCCATCCGTCCATCCGTCCATCCGTCCATCCGTCCATCCGTCCATCCGTCCATCCGTCCATCCGTCCATCCGTCCATCCGTCCATCCGTCCATCCGTCCATCCGTCCATCCGTCCATCCGTCCATCCGTCCATCCGTCCATCCGTCCATCCGTCCATCCGTCCATCCGTCCATCCGTCCATCCGTCCATCCGTCCATCCGTCCATCCGTCCATCCGTCCATCCGTCCATCCGTCCATCCGTCCATCCGTCCATCCGTCCATCCGTCCATCCGTCCATCCGTCCATCCGTCCATCCGTCCATCCGTCCATCCGTCCATCCGTCCATCCGTCCATCCGTCCATCCGTCCATCCGTCCATCCGTCCATCCGTCCATCCGTCCATCCGTCCATCCGTCCATCCGTCCATCCGTCCATCCGTCCATCCGTCCATCCGTCCATCCGTCCATCCGTCCATCCGTCCATCCGTCCATCCGTCCATCCGTCCATCCGTCCATCCGTCCATCCGTCCATCCGTCCATCCGTCCATCCGTCCATCCGTCCATCCGTCCATCCGTCCTTCCGTCCTTCCGTCCATCCGTGCATTCTTCGTTGACCATTAATCCTCTATTAAAGTATTCCAAAATCGTCATCGCACAACTTCCCTTTCAAACAACAGCAAGGCTCCACTGTGCGAATTCCACATGAAATTCGACAAGAAACAACTCCAAAACATGAACTAAACAGATTGAATCCAACCGCTACACACATGCACTCAACGCCAGCCAAAGCGCTCGAGAGGAGTCTGCAGAAGGACAACGCGTTAAGATACCATTGCGATATGTCGAACAAGTTTCAAATTAACCTTTCGTTTTATTTTTTACTGCTCCTTTTTATCTTGCCCAGTTGTCGTTGCCGTTCTTCTGTGTGTTCTCCGAGAGCTGAGTACCCTTGCAAAGTCGTGCACAAAGATCCTGACAAAGTTGAACTCATTTCCACTAAAGTTGTTCGTTGTGTACAGTCCCGATGCGAGATGGCCCCCACCATCTCCGCCGCGTCCCTCAATGTTTATGCTGCGGGTAACAACATTGAGTGAACTTAGAACCATAGGAACTTCTGGCTGGACAACATGCAGCTTTCCCCCTGCTGTCAACGTCGGGGTGGGGGCGATGATACAGATTTCAAATAAAATGCCAGCATTTAGGATTCTGGATTAACAAGCAAAAACTCGGATACGGATGCACTTTGGAAACGGAGGGGAGTGCAATGCAGGGAGATGTCCTCCCGATGCCCTTTTGACATCTGGCCCGTCTCTGACAGTGATTCTGTGAAGAAACTGCTGAACCGGAGGCGGCCAAAGGAGCTGCAGCAGAGTCCTTCGAGTAATTTCGTTACGTTCTTTTGGATTTATTTAAATTTTCTTCCTTTCGTCCCTTCTGTTTGGTTAACTTGTTCGGTTGTGAAGTGACACTCAGTTCATGGACGGTGTGTGGCCGGGGGGAAAATACTTTCTGTTGTGTGGGACAAATGCAATTATTCGGAGATGTCAGCAGTGATGTGGTATTGGGCTCGATTGTGATACTCTCCTAACTGGGAAACCGTAGTAGACTTACTTAACACGCAGAAGGGTTCTGGAGAGGACGAGCTATCTAAACAACTGACACCTCCAAATAAGCAAACTGCGCTGCAGGGACCAAGTCCTCGTTTGAAGATGAGACGCCACCCGAAAGCACAACTCAATCGAAACTTCATGAAGCCGTGTCCTTAAGTACTGCAGCACAGCCCCATCCGTCACGAACTCCCGTTAAACATTTCAACTAGTAATTTATATTTCTGGGCTCCAGCAGGACAACAGCACCTTCATCCGTAAGCGAGTGCGATGGAGGGCAGGGAGAACAACGCGGTAAGTGAGAGAAAGTGGCAAACTTTTGCACAATCTCAAACAAAAATTAACGTCAGGAACGCGAAAACGCTGACTCTTTTCCTGTTAGCGCCAAGGCAAAGATGCAAGCAAAGCACCATTTTTGGATTCGAATCCTGGCAACGCACCTCAAATGCATTCATCATCCGGTGGCGGGTGACGACGAGGGCCGGTGGTACGTTCCTGCTACACAAACAAAACCGGCAAAACAAACGCAAAAGGAAAGTTTCAAATGTTTGGTGAAAAGTTCTCAACGCCCGCCCAAGCCAAGCACTGCACTCAGTGACGGAGCACATTTTTCCCTCTTTTCTCTGCTTTATGCTGTTTTACGACCCCGTTGGAAGGTCCTGCCGGATTCTTAAGTTAATTTAAGGCCTGCCACTGTCGAGAAATGCACTCATGCAATGATTAATCGGATTAGGAGAAATTAAAAGCATAAATCATGTTGGTGGGCCGGCCCAAGTTGAAGGAGTTTTCCATCAGCGCTGCCGAAAAGTTCTCAGCAATTAGCTCAAACTGAGGCACTTGAAAGCAGTCAAAGGATGGTGTTGATGATCCGAGATGGAATTCCGCCCACCAAGCGTCACCCTCCTCCTCACTCCTGAGTGGAGACATTTCTCATTGAACTTTCCCGGTCTGCCGATGATTCCGCAAATGACGCCAATTCATTTTGCTCAGAGAACCGTCACCTGTGCCCACATCACCCATCACACAGACTCAAACACCTCAGCGCTAAGGGGGCCTCTCGAAACGGATTGTCGATGAAAAATGCACGCAGTGACAGGCCAACGATTTAGCCGCCGCCAGCAACCACGACGGCGACGGAAAGTCTAATAAATTGATGCTCCCAGCTGAAGAGGAGGTCCGACCTCAACTACTACGATGTCCACGGCGAAAGTTTTTGTTTTCCATCTCCACCGCTGCCGCCGCCGCCGCACTCACACGTCGTGGGGATGTGTGCCGGAGACAGTTTAACCGCTGCACTGGGACCATCCAACCCGTCGCTGCAAAGGACCTTCCCATCCCTCTGGCGCTCTGTGTTTTGCATATTTTCAAAATTTATGTAATGAATTTATCAAAATATAGAAAAACTGCTGGCGAATGTGTGCGCGCCTGGGTTGGCGAAAGGATTACGGAATTTACATATTCCTGCGATGAAATGTTGTCTTGCCTTTTTTTGCCGACTAGACCCCCACTCCGTGCATGTGGAGCGGAACAATTTAAGGTTTTTGCGGCAAATATTCATGGTCCACGAATTCGTACTCCGGTGCAGGGCGGAGGGGCTGAGGATCGAGTGGTCCAGCCATTTAGTGTTCTCGAGAATGTAGATAAATGCGAAATTGTTTTTATAATTCCCGGTGGTGTGTGATGGCCGCTGGACCAATTTGCGTTTGTGTTTGACATATTTCAGGCGGATGATCCGCAGATAGCATCGATATCGTATTCAATATCGCACGGAATTGCATTTTGAAAGCTTTCGGATGAATGTCGCTTTTTTGATCTTGTTTGTTTCCTTCTGCGGCATTTGGTTTTAAGGATTGAACGTAATGGATGCGTCCTTTGTGAAACCGAATATTTTGTCACGTTTTTTCTTTGTTGTAGTCAGTTGAAGTACTTTCAGGAAAAAATTATTTTAAGCCTTATTTAATAATGTAAACAGGTGATTGGGCGCAAATCTATGACGCTCCACATACTCCGAACGCAGTGCCAGTCCTTTCCCTCCTTCAAAAGTCACGCTTGAAGTGATTTTCCAAACCGAGAGAAAAGAAAGAACTTTCCCATGGATCTGTATGCGTTTTCATTTGATTCCTTCCTACATCCATGTGCAGTTGTTATCCTTTTTTTGTGTGTGCGATGAAATATGTGTATTTGACTTTGCGAACATATCCGTGTTTATTTTAAGAAACTTCAAATATGAACTCTTGCTGAGTGTATTTCTTGTGGGGCGTGCTCAAACGACTTGACAAAGACTTGAAGATTGTGTGGCGACGCGACATAGTGTGTACATTCAGTTGAGCAAAGAATCAGATGGAGAAGGACGCACACTTTCACGTTTGCCTGGGACTTCCATTGAAATTGTTGACAGTGGCAACATACCGATACTTCAGCGATACACGTAACACAGTCAACAATGAGCTTTAAAACGAAAGGCTGAAGAGGAAAACCGTTTTAACGTTTCATGAGTGAATGCCTTCAGACTCTGGTGAATGGCTTCAAATTTTACGCGGTAATTGCCGGTGATGTAAAATAATTGGGTAGCCCGACAGTCCACAGAGGAACCAGGGCCTAGCTTGCTCGTCAACTACTCGTGTTGTGCGCGCTACTGTTCTGCCACGAGTAGAAGAGACCTACAGTTTTTCGCCGACTCCCAACTGGGAAGTTTTAGAAGCTCTTTCTTAGATAACTAATACTCTTTGAGTGTTGTCAGCAGTTCGAAGGAGGTGTTCAGCCGGTAATCGAACCTGGACCGCCAGGGTGTGAGTATAGCAGGCTACCCACTATGCCACGGCGGTCGGTTATGTATACTTAGCCCACTCATTGTGCTGAACAGTGTAAGGTTTGATTGGCAGACTAAATGCTCACGATATTACCTTTTTCGGAAGAACGTAAGTTAGGAGTGATTTGAGTCTATGGTCAACTAATGAAATTTAACTAAGGAACAACTCTTCTCACGAGAGAACAATAGCACGAACAACGCAGTGGAGTGAGTGAATATGCTTGAACCTGATTTTTCGCGGCCTGATGTACCATCCAGGTTTCGAAGCAAATGGGAAATGCTATTTTCAAGGCCTTTTCGACGTTCCACAAAACTGTAACAGTGGATCCTTTGTTTGAGAGCTGACATTTCTTCTGCATTTTCGCATCGTGTTTCCAGATTCGGCTCGTACCCAAGTGAAACACTATGAACTTTACAAAAGATATCGATATCATCATCAGAGATTTGAAAAGAGCGGTCTTAATAGATTTTTCTTGTCCGCAATCTACCAGTTAGAGGAAGGAAAGTGTCAGGCAGAGCTGTAGCGTCGGACACAAATTAGGTTTCCAGGTTTACTTTCGGGTTATTTCTACGGGATTTGAGGCTTTGGTAACATGTTGGTCGATTTCCAACTCAAAATATACTAAAGCCTATCCACTGTTTCGACTAGAAGTGCTATATATTCGCAAGATCCACAGAACTGTACATGCAATCGACAGTATGGCACACGCAATCCACAATGCATTTCACCCTATTCGCAAAATTGAATTTTCAGAGAAGACATAATGCCCTGTAATAATCACTTTCTACGGAAACTTCTTCTGAATGAATACGAAACACTGATGATCAACCAATAGACATACGAGGAGCGTTCAATACATTCTCGGTATCAAGGTGAAGCAGTGGTTATATATATAATTTGATTTATTTATCAATTAATACTATTATTTTAGTGAATTCATGGAAAATTTCATATAAACGTGATTACTATATTAATTCGCGATTTATCTCTAGTTAAACAGAATCATAATGGCAACTGAGACGATGGTGGCGAAAATTGAGCATCGCTCTGTAATTAAATTTCTCAATAAGCAAGGATAAAGTCAAAAAACTATTCATGAAGAGATGGTGGCTGTTTACCAGGGTTCCGCACCTTCATTATCAACTGTGCAAAAGTGGTCAAGTGAGTTCAAGAGAGGCAGAGAGAGCATTGAAGACGACCCCCGCTCCGGCGCCCCGGCTACTGCTTGTACAGGAGAAAGCATCATACAAGTCGAAAAACTTGTTCTTGAGGATGCCCGAATAAAGGTGAAAATAATAGCAGAGATCACCAAGTTTTCAACTGGTACCATTCACACTATCTTAACCTTTCAAAGGTCAGTGCAAAGTGGCTGCCACGAATGCGCACAGCGCCTCAGAAAAAAAAGAGAATCGCATGCTGTACAGAGCTTTTGGATATATGTAGTGAGATCGCGGACGATATTATGGATCGAATTGTTACTGGGGACGAAACACGGGTTGACCACTATGACCCTGAAAGCCAACAAGAGTCCATGCAGTGGCATAAAGATGAAACAGACCACCGAAGAAGTTCAAAGTAACTCCGTCTGCCGGGAAGCTCATGGCCACAGGTTTTTGGGACTCAAAGGGAATCTTGCTCATTAAGTACCAAAACAATGGTGAAACCATCAACGCCACATCCTGCGCTTGTGGGAGGAAATGAAAAAGAAAAGACGGAGTAAGCTCGCAACAAGTGCGTTGCTTCTTCTTGACAACGCTCCTGTTCACACGGCGCAAGTTTCCAAGACTGCTGCGCGAGATTGTGGTTTCGAAGAAATCCAACCTCCACCCTATAGTCCAGACCTTGCCCCTAGTGATTATTTCCTGTTTCTGGATTTGAAAAAATGTCTTCGTGGAAAAGGATTTTCGGATGTTGAAGAACTCAAGTCGGCAATATATGGGTATTTTGCAAATTTTTTTTGAGGGTTTAAAGAAAGCGTATATCAAGATGAAACAAATGCATTGATGTTAGGAGAGATTATATTGAAAAATAAAAACAATTTAAATTTAATTCGCATTTTCCTTCGTGTCGATGCCGAGAATATATTGTACACCCCTCGTATATTGCTTAATTTTCACTCTCCTAGTTGCACTGAGTTTAATCTACTTCCCTGTTCTCATCAACTTGATTTTAACTGCCATAGTAATTGTTCTGCTCATTGTTTTGTGATAGAAAATAATAATAATTGTTGGCGCTACAGTCCAAAGGGGGAACAGGGCCTAGCTTGCTCATCAACTACTCGTGTTGTGCGCGCTACTGTTCTCTCACGAGTAGAAGGGACCTACAGTTTTTTGCCGACTCCGAACGGCGAAATATGAGAAGCTTACTTAGACAGTTATTACTCTTTGAGTGTTGTCAGCAGCTCGAAATATTAGAAAAATTGGTGTTGAACTGGGAGTTGAACCTAGACCCTTCGGCGTGTGAGCGTCGCACTCTTCCCACTACGCCACGGCGACCACGAAAATATAGATAACTTTAAATATTTAGGGATCATTCTAGAAAATAAACTTAGTTGGAAGAAGCACACTACTTATCTGTCAAAATATTTTATTTAAGTCTTACGGCAAATTCATAATTTAAGCCTATATTGTTGCTTACCTATTCTGAGTTTAGTCTATAATGTATTATTTTAATCTGTCTCGTTTATCTATTATAGTATGAGCTGACGGTTTTGGACGGTGGTCATTCCAACAAAATGAATCATTTAATTGTAAACAGAAGCACGCAATTCGTATTTTATATAAAGTTAATCGCAAAACGCATTTCTTTTAAATTATTTAACAAACTTAATACTTTACCTCTAAGACAGTTTTATTATTACAAAGTTATTCGAGTTTTTTTAATAGATCCTCATCTTTTCTCAAGGTGGTGTGATTCCCATAACCTGCGTGTTATTAACCTATACTTTGCGAGAATACCTGTTCCAAAAAAATCACACTTTTTTCATTTCTATCTGGTTTATCTGGTTACTGCTCCCCGCTTGTTGAATAACTTACTACTGAATTTACGAACTGAAAGATTTGAAACACATTTTTCTTTTTAAATTAAAGCAATTTTTATTCTCCATAGACTTTGCGCTAATTGACTCCTTTTTACATGACCTAACCTAACAAATGTTTTGGTGTGCTTCAATCCTCTAACACAACCTATTTTTTTTTTTTTTGTTCACTTTTTCTTTTTTTTTTCTTTCAATGTATTAATTTCTTTTTTCTCAAACATTAAATCTAATATTTGTTTGTTTAATTGCACTACATTCTTAAGTAATTGAAGTAAAATTAATTCATTTATATCCCTGGCCCCCGTGGCGTAGTGGGTAGAGTGCGACGCTCATACGCCAAATGGTCGAGGTTTGATTCCCGACTGAATACCTCGAATTTTTCAAGGTACCGCCTTTTTGAGCTACTGAAAACACCCAAGAGTAATAACTGTCTAAGAGAGCTTCTCAAATTTCGCCGTTCGGAGTCTGCAAAACACTGTAGGTCCCTTCTACTCGTGAGAGAACAGTAGTGCGCACAACACGAGTAGTTGATGAGCAAGTTAGGCCCTGGTCCCCCTGTGGACTGTAGCGCCAATAATTATTATTATTACTATTATATCCCTATAAATTGAATAAAATACTTAAGTTAAAGTTGTATCTGATGGTAGGAGTATACTCGACACTTGTCTTTTGACAACGGAGTGTTCCTAACTATTTCATATATCTTCCCCATTGCTTATTTATAGAAAATCTTTATAATGTATGTGAAATCTTTATACTTTATATTATTATTAATTTTATTATTTTATTTATTTACTATATCTAAATATATATTATACATAAAGAAATATTATATATAAATAAAATAAAATATGTATCATATATAAACAAAGTGAAAAATAATATAATAAAAAATAGTATAAAAATAATAGTTGTAAGGAAAAATATCCCGGAACGCAGAACAAACTCTTGGTCAAATTTTGATTTGCTAAAGGTTAGATAGTACAATAAAGCAGTTCTGTAGTAGAAAATTGAAAAAATACGTTGTGCAATTTAAAGAAAATTAGAACTAAAATTCTTCAAATGAAATTTCGTAAAAAATCCTTATACAGCTTTAAACTGAGATTCATTTCAAGTACGCCTAAAATCGCCTAAATTTGTATATATAAACGTAAAGTTTAAAACATAATCAAATAAAGCGCCACAAAAACATTAGAATTAAATAAAAAAAATATTTCACATATGCCAAAGGGTCAGACCATAGACCCAAACTTTTCTCTAAGCCCTGCCTCGAAAAAAGCACATGGAAATACCCCCAAGGTAAACTTCACTAATCGATCTGACACACTGTTTAGGACTCATAACATTAATTTTTTTATCATGACATATTATGAACTTTATATAATCCATAGTTCCTTCCTAGCTTCTTTAGCTCATATTTTATATATTTCATATTTTAATATTTTCTTCTCACTTTAAATTCTTATTTGTTTAATTTGTCTTCTTATGATTTGCTAAAACATGAGAGTCATAAATTATTCTAAACATCATACTTTCTTTCACTGTAATGGTCAAAGGAGTTTTGCTCTAAAATGTCTCCCTTGACAACGAGCAAATCCTAGCTCTGGCATTGAAAAATCGTGAAATCTCTCGTTCACTTGGATCTCGACAACATACAGCACCACACCTTTGGCCAGCGATTGATAAGTATCACCAATAAATTTTTTTTTTTTTTTTTGCAATTGTTATTTGAAGTATTGGCGTTTTGATTTATTGGTTTCGTTTATTTGGCAAACTTCCTTTTCTTGTGTGGTGCTTTCCAAGACACACACTATACCCTATCTGAGATAAAGAGTAATGTATGAACTCGAGTCTGAAGTGGTTTGGAGAGCGATCAAAATGATTTCGACAGGTCAGGTACTTTTTGAAAAAATTCAGAAAACATTTGCACGGGTCGTGTATTTTTCTAGAAATTGTAGACCCGGTCACGTTTGTCAGCCTGCCGAACAACATATTTTGGATATTTGTAAGGCTTATCGTTTCATTTTAAGACAACCCAACATCAGCTCTCGGCAATATGCAGCTAAATTATTTAAGAGTAAAGTTGAAATCACAGCTGTTAGTCTACTACAAACACTCAAAAGACTCAAACTCAAAAAATTTCGGAATGTCTACCTAGTGGAATCGATACTGCAGTACGGAATCACGGCGTGGGAAAATGCAGCGCAATAGAATAATGGAACTTCAACGAGCTCAAAACAGGATACTCTAAATTCTCCTGCCTGCTAAGTGTGGTAAACATTATTTAGGAAACTATAATAACCCCAGCGAAGACTTAAACCTACTTACAATACGTAAACTTTTTCTTTTTAACTTAATAAATGAAACATACGGCGACCAACGTCATAAACACCCAATTGATCACGGAGTCAACACTAGGCAAAGAGCGAATAGAAAGCTGAAGATACCAAGGATACACAATTCCTATGGACGACGACAACTGTCCTTTGTGGTAAAAAGAGTTTTCAACCAACTCCTCCGCTCTTTCTTGAATATTCGGCCAACACACAGCAGGAGTGGTCGCCGTGGCGTAGTGGGTAGAGTGCGACGCTCACACGCCGAAGGGTCTAGGTTCGATTCCCAGCTCAACATCAATTTTTCGAATTTTTCTCGGCACCACCTCTTTTGAGCTGCTGACAACACTCGAAGAGTAATAACTGTCTAAGAAAGCTTCTCAAATTTCGCCGTTCGGAGTCGGCAAAACACTGTAGGTCCCTTCTACTCGTAAGGGAACAGTAGCGCGCACAACACGAGTAGTTGATGAGCAAGCTAGGCCCTGGTCCCCCTTTGGACTGTAGCGCCAACAATTATTAAGTTAATATAATGTAGGTTAATATTGCGAGGCCAACCTATCTATCTTACATAGATTCTCTTCTATCGCTTCAAGGTATTATCCAGCACGGAAGGCATAACTCTATGGGGATGTTGGATATTAATTTCTGTATCGCGAACTATGTTATGTATCAGGTAAAATAGACTCAAAAAATGAAATGAAATGAAATGAAAACCTAGTATGTCAATAGAGTTTCAAGTTAACTCAGTTTAGTTTCTCGGACGGTCAACTGGCAGTGGCAGTTAGTCGAAATGCAACATCTTGAACATGTTGCTACGTCAACAGGATCCCTTTTCAAGATTCTAACTGATGTAACTAGAACACTGGCCTCTTGAAGAATACGATCAGATCCCAGGCCACGTTGATAAAAGTGGCCATTGTGCACTTACTTCAGACAGGCCTTGCTATTTCTAGAGCTCCACATAATTTACTGGGAAACTCCCTATTTGTGTCTTATGAGAAAGTTTTAGAAGTATCCAATTTAGACTTTTAGGCCATTTCCAACAGAATAGCTAATATGTACAAACAGCTTTATTGCCTTTTCAAAAAATTGTGGTTTCAAAATAGTGTCTGTGCTAAGCAGGTTTTCCTGAAATGATTAGACTTAGCCCCTCACCCCTTGGAATGGTAAAACGTTCCACGTAGGATCTAAAAAAATTGTTCCACTTTTACTCCACCATATTCATATTTATGTTTCTTTAGAGCACACATCGTTTGGCTGTCACTGCGACGCGCTCAAATACAAATGAATAAATGAACCGTCGAGGAAATCGCTATGCCACATTCATTGAAAGAATAAAAAGCTAATCTTCAAAAGGATTCCCCGACATTTCGATAAAAACAAAAAGGGACTTCACTACGCCTCCCTTTCTAGCAAAATTTTAATTTCGATGTGCAAAGCATCTAATCAAAACTCAGTTCTCAAGCTGGCCTGAAACCTGGCATCAGCGTCAGTCAACAATCAAGAAAATAAACCTGTTCCAGCCCCCAGTGTGCCCCTTGACTGGCCTGTAATTTAGCACGTCTTTCGAACTTATTAACTTTCGAGATTAATCACACGTCACATTAGTTAAACCGCTCAACCTGACAGTGTGCAAGTTTCACTCACATTGCACACACCGATACCACAAAATCAACAGCGATCGAAACTAGACAACTGAAGAGCCCCGAATCCGCAAAACTCACCACGTAGAGGCCATAATTCACTGCAGTCCCGAGTTAAGGCATCATCCGGCCAAAATGAAAACTCCAATAACCAAACTCCGGCTAACTCTGCAAACAAACTCCGTCGAAACAATGTAACTTAATTTCAATTAGTCAACGTAACAAACAAAAATCCATTTCCAAATGCAAACGCACGCAAATGAGTTTTGCGCCCTCTCCCGTGTCCCGTCCTGGTCCCGTGCCGGTCCCATCCCATCGCGCACTCAGAGGAGGTGACGTTTCACGAGCTTCTACAAATCCAAACGCGGATGACTCGCAGACTGTGAGTACCTGCAGGGGAGTGGAACGCGAAAACGCGAAACGTTTCAACCGAATTATCCTTCAAGCACTTGAAACATAAATTACACACGTAACTATCTAATTACTTTACAGCTGCAAAGGAGGAGACGGCTTACCTGCCATTCGCCGCTGCGATGGCACAAATTTCACTTGCGCTCGTATGTGGAAATGGCAGGAGTGGGTGCGACGGCGGCGCGGCGACAGCCCAACTTCACTTAAGTAATCCGAGGAGCACAAGCAGCGGAGAGATTTCGCACCGAAATTTGTCGTTGCATCGCATCCCTGCTTTGGATTTCGGATTTTGCTCGCTTTTCATTTCCCACCACTTCGCCGCCCGCTCGCCTTTTGGAGGAACAGGGCGCGCCACCACGGACAAGTTTGTGCTCCGCCTTGGCGCGGTAAGAAAGTGAGATTTAGAGGAAAAATTTTGTGTCAGCGGAAAAGTTTCGAAGGCATTCCGGTGCGAGACCCACTCGAGCATTGCCGGTGCGGGTCCCCGTCGCTCGTTACAGTTTCATTTGCATATTTACCCAGGCTCAGATGTGATTCGAACTGATGCGACTTTGCCATCACATGCTCACACTCGAACGCACCCGCATATGCAGCCCCGGTCGCTGAACGAACATAGCGGCAACAGAAGCAGTAATGCAAATACCCGCCAACCACCTCGGGCTCGCTCTGCGATCGCTGAAGTGTGTACAGTTGAAGTTTGCTGAAAAGTGTGGTTAAGTATCCATTGCTCGAGGGCCTTTTCCGTTAGTAAATTTGCATAACTAATAATTTTGAAATACTACTTGGGAGTCGTTGGAGCTGCACAGTCCTGCACGGCAGCGGCGCTGTCGCTGTGTGCTGTTTGGTGGTGTAATTGGAATTAGATGGGGCCGCGGCGGGGACGAGAACTGTTTCGCGCACCGTTTCGCTGGACCACATTAGGCCCTGTCTGAGTTGGATTTCACTGCAATTTAAATGAAAAGTTCCCCTCAGAGTGCCGCGCCACCCAGCGGATATGTAAATCAGGTGAACTATCAGGGGTGCTGTTAATGACAAGGGATTCTGTCATTTTCAATTTCTGATCGTTGAAAACCCTCCTCTTCTTAGCTCCCAGCGGACTCAATCCACATTTCCACTCATGCTTGCACAATTACCGAAATCCTTCCCCACATTCAAAGTACTTTTTATTGCTCGAGGACTTTCCGGGGATTGCTTGTTTATGGGGCATGCATGTATTTTTATTGGGTCTCGAGCCTAAGCCCCTGTTATCTGCGTCTAATTTGATTTATAACCCGCCCAGTGCCTGGCACGATTGCTTGGCCTAGTCAAGACAATTTATGAATTATTCTCTTTATTGCCACGAATCCTTCAATCTTTATGGGCGACCTCTTCATCTTCCGGCCGGACTGGGTTAGGTCGGTTAGCCCCAGTACATATGTACTTGGTCAGATGCTTACCCAATAAAAAGTGAAATATTCACAATTTAACGGTAATTTTTAATGGCGAAAATTGCAATTTGATCCCTCCAGTCGGGCAGTGAGATGATTTGCGAGCAGAGGGCTGAATGGACTCCGATGAGTGAAATATTAAATTGCGTTTTATGCCCAAGTCCTAAGCGGGTGCGGGTTTTATACGAAATAAATAGCTGCGGCAGGAGATATCATAAAGTTGTGGAATGGAGCCATTCAAATCATCGTCTTGTGATTTACATTGTGCCGGCGCGACGAGGAGGCTGTGGCCGGGGTGGACGGGGGTGTAGTTAGGATTTTACAACTCACAAGAAGGAGCGATAGCGCTGAATCTGCCTCGCGCCGCTCGCAGGGAAACATGAAACATGCTAATTATGCAAAGTGTGCATAGGGGGGCTAGAGATTACATGGGAAGTCGTTACGCTTACACGCTGTAACGTTGAAGTCGCAGTTTGGCGAGGTAGTTTTTCATCGGCGACATGCAAATGCAAGTGTAAGTTCGAGATAAGTTCCAGAGTTGTAAAACGATGAGTGCTTTGAAGCAAACATCCCAGATAATTGCAAAAGGCTTTTGGGGGTTGGTGACGCGGATCAGTCATAAGTGGGTGGCTGGAGGGGGAGAGACAAGTTTGCTTTTATTGCCGTTGTTAAATTCAAGTCGCGCTGGCGAAATGTTCAATTTCAGCGGTGATTGCCGCTTGCTGCTGAGAGTCTTACACGTCTTCTGCAACTGGAAGTAGTTTCCTTCTGCAGGGGCACAGTGGCACAGTAGAAAATCGTCTTTTATTTCAAGAGGCCTGTTTTTATTTTAAGTGAACGTAGGTATTTTGCACACATTGATGTTGCAATTTAAGCAGTGGTAGTAGAGGGATGTCCTTGAGTCTTTCAAAGTTCTGCCTCTCAGAAGAAGGCCCGTTTGAAGTTTCAATTTATTGACTTATGAAATAATAGGCCTAGGTCCACTCCGGACTGTAGCGCCACAAGAAGAGGAAGAATGGAACAATACAACAAATTAAAAAATATGCTTTTTTGAAATTGGCAGAGAAATATAATAGGCTTAAGCGAACGGTGCTCGACTTATGTCTTTTTGGCCCTTACGTCCTTCTCTGAATCTTAATTTTTCCCCTTTTCTCCTCGTCATCTAGTGAGTATATCGCGTGCGCTACATTTCAGAAAATGTGTTGCGTCACTTAATAACAGTAATTGTTGGCGCGACAGTCCGCAGGGTGACCAGGGCCCAGGTTGCTCATCAACTACTCGTTTTGTGGGCGCTACTGTTCTCTTACGAATAGGGGGGACCTACAGTTTTTTTGTTGACTCCGAACGGCGAAATTTGAGAAGCTTTCTTAGACAGTTGTTGCTCTTTAAGTGTTGTCAGCAGCTCGAAAGAGGTGGGGCCGTGAAAAATTCGAGGTGTTCAGTCGTGAATCTAACCTAGATTCTTCGTCGTGTGAGCGTCGCAGTCTACCCACTATTTCACGGTGGCCACTGTTGCGTCACTTAGCTGCAGTTAAAAACGTTTTCCGGCTGTCTCTTCAATAACACAAGAGGAGGAAGCACTCTTTTGATACGAACTAGTACTGCTACTATAACCTCATTGTTTATTGCGCCTAGGGTGTTGGGCCTCCCAAAAAACTAATCCAATGGGCGCAAGTTTAAAGCATGTTCAAGGGCTTACCAAGGGCATGCTGCTGAATGAAATCTTCACATTTTTCCGTTTTGCGTATACAGAAAGCACTAACTGGCGTATTTAAGGACAATGTTGGTGTACCCATCAATGAACGACGACAGATTTCTCTGCTATGCCCGTGATAGGGAGGTCTACTCTATTTTACAGACTCTTGCACCTGGTTGGAACTTGATGTGTTTTGTATCCTTGTCGCTCTAATTCTACGATCGAATAGAGAGGAAATACATAGAGAGGAAGTACAGCACGAACGGCAAAAAAACTGATTGAAACAGACATTGAAAGCAATAAGGAAGAGCGCCTACGTTCAAAGAATTGCATAGCGTCTAAATTAGTTCGTAGAATTTGAAATATGTCCGCGTTCACTAATTGGCAAGCAATTTCTATTCAAAGAAGAAGAGACTTATGTAAGTGACAAGAAAGTCTGTTGCAAAATGTTGTCAAGTATTTTGGAAGTATGCACCGCAATGACCCCGCCTTTCACTCAATTATGCAAAAGCTGGTTTTAATGTTAGGTGAGATGTGCCATTAGATGGAAACTTAGGAACTTTTGCCGTTTAAGACGTTTTAAGAAATGATGGCTTTTCAGTGGTTCCAGGAACCTGGATGTTAGTGTACTTAGTCAGTGGGTGACTTTTTCGTTCATCAATAAAGCAGCAATTATGTGCAAGAACC
The DNA here is from genome assembly GCA_955652365.1 of Eristalinus aeneus. NCBI lineage: Eukaryota > Metazoa > Arthropoda > Insecta > Diptera > Syrphidae > Eristalinus > Eristalinus aeneus. The sequence continues at coordinate 34,414,496 of OY019131.1, read as the reverse complement.
GTAGTTTTAACAAGACGCCGCAAATTTGAACACAGCTCGTGCCAAATTTAATTTATCGAATAGAAGGGTTGGGGAAATGCAAAATTGTGGGTCGCAATTGGCCTATTTAACGGAGCTCAACTATTCTCCGTAGAATTGTTTGAAGTCGGTAGTCGAACTCGTCTAGCCCAAAAGCGAGTGACCACTTGGAGGATAACTTTTCTTACATTATTGCAGACATACGGCCACAACTGTTAGCGAAAATCATTCAAATTGAGACCTACGTATGAAACAGGATACAACATATACGAGGTATACCAGTATGAAGCGAGCGCCAAGATACAAATGTCTCGATAGGGAACATTTGCTGTGAACGAGCCCTTATTTTTTTTTTTGTTTGTTTGCTATGACATCTGTGAAAAATATTTAGTATACATCAAGTCATTGAACGGACAACTTCATATTTTTTCATCGAGTTAGAAATGTCGAATTTTGTACCAGAAAGTGATGATTTGCGGAAAGCATTAATTTTTTGGTTTCATTTGGAGAAACGTGCTGCAGAGTCTCATCGAATGCTTGTTGAGGCATATGGTGATCATGCTCTATCAGAAGCAACATGCAAAAGATGGTTTCAATGGTTCAGAAATAATGATTTTGATGTGAGAAATGAAGAACGTGGAAGACCATCAAAAAAGTTTGAAGACGTCGAATTGCAAACGATATTGGATGGAGATGACACTTTGAGTCAACAGCAAATGGCAACAATGTTAAATGTTGCACAACAAACAATTTCTGACCGTTTAAAATCTATGGGTAAGATCCAAAAGTGTGGAAAATGGGTGCCACATAAATTGAACGAAAGACAGATGGAAAATCGAAAAAACCCTTGAGAAATTTTGCTTCAAAGACACGAAAGAAAATCGTTTTTGCATCGGATTGTTACTGGCGATTTAAAATGGATATATTTTAAGAATCCTAAACGGAATCTGGGACAACCATCAACATCGACTGCAAAACCAGATCGATAAGGCAAGAAGACAATGCTGTGTGTTTGGTGGGACCAGAAAGGTGTGCTGTACCACGAGCTCCTTAAACCTGGTAAAACCCGTAATACTGATCGCTACCGACAACAAATGATCAATTTGAACCGTGCATTGATCGAAAAACGACCGGAATGGGCCAGAAAACACGGCAAGGTAATTTTGCTCCATGACAATGCACCTGCACACAAAGCAAAACCGGTTCAGGATACAATCAGAACACTTGGCTGGGAGCAGCTACCCCACCCGCCGTATTCACCAGACTTGACTCCTTCCGACTACCATTTGTTTTCATCGATGGGACACGCATTGGCTGAGCAGGACTTTGATACCTACGAGGAGGTCGAAAATTTGGTGTCTGATTGGTTTCCTTTAAAAGACGAACAATTTTATTGGCGTGGTATTCACAAATTGCCAGAAAGATGGTCAAAATGTGTAGAAAACAATGGCCAATACTTTGAATACAATGTTTTTACTTTCCCATTAATAATTAGTGTTTTATTTTCATACCTGGTATACATTTATCATGTACCTCAATTATTCTTCCTTCCAAAAAAAAATTAAATGAAATCATACAATTTCAAACATTATTTGTTAAGACTACATCTTAGTGGATCTTCCAAAAAACAAGAAGGCACAATTCATTGCCTTACCTGTGCACACGCTGGGAAAACCAGTCGAGAAATTTCAGCTAACGTTTGATTTTCAAACACAAGGTGACTGGGTCAATTAAATACAATCGGAAGGGTCATTGCGGGCGGAAACGCAAAACAAAAAAAACATGACGATTAGGTTTTGATAAGAAATAGAATAATCAACTTGGCAAGACATGTTTTGATCTGCAAAGAAGAGTGGACAACAGTTGTCGTTCAAGTAGATGCGTCTACAGTCCGTAGGCGTCTAAAGGCAACAAAGCCTTAGAAAAAAACAGTTGTTGACCGAAAAAATGAGGCAGAAGCAACTAAATTGGGCTAAAGACCATAAGAAATGAACAGCGGGCAATTGGAAGAAATTTGTTTTCTCGGACGGACGTCAGTTTGAGGCCCAAGGGTACCGGGTAAGTGTCATGAGAAAAGGAAAAACTCATACCCGGCCATATCGTTCAAGCGCCAAAACGCTTTCCCAAAGTCATGTTTTGGGGCTGATTTACATTTGAACGCCCTGGAAGTCTTAAGCCTTAATAGAAGGTATGATGAACAGCACCAATTACGCAGAAGTTTTAACTCAAATGCTGCTTCCAGCCATTCAGAGGAGACGTTCCGTAGCAAATTCAATTTCCCAACAGGATCTTGCTCCATGTCACACATAAAAAGAAGAAATACAGAAAACTGTATTTTGCGAAACACAAAATTGATGTTCTGGATTGGCCTGGCAACTTCCCTGACCTCAATCCAATTGAGTATCTGCGGGCCACTCCTTAAAAATTGCTTAGGAAGAGAGACTGCACCACAAAAACTAAGCTGAGTTCGTCTAATCACACTTTGTTCGGATTTTAGTAGAAAAGTCTTATGAACGTGGAATCATGAAATTGCTAGAAAGACGACAAAAGGTCATCGAATAAATTAAAACATCGAAATACTTGATTAAGGTTTATTGTTCATTGTTCATCATAATTGAAAAAAAAAAGGTATTTACTTTCAATATAAAAATCAACAATTTCATATGAAGCACCCATCTAAAAATATCGGACCCAAAATCAGGAATCGTTATAGACACATATGGAGGTCGTACTGAAACTTGAAATTCGCGAACTTTGGCCGGACTGTGGCTGACAGTCACTAAGCATACACTCATGCTTGCGAGGTAAATTTGGAACCGTTTAAGAAAAATAAAATTTAAATAAAACAAAATAAGCACTTGCGCATTTACAATATTCCTTCACAAAAAAGTTTACAAAATGGCATTCTCCAATTACCGACGGTTTAAGAGGCTCTTAGAAAAAAATATATGATTATCCGGGTTTACTTGATTTTCTCTATTTGGTTCATTCGCCAAAACGATCCATCTTCTCATATTTTATCCTATACGGAACTTTAAGGCCCAAATTTTTTAAGTTTTCTTAAAAAAAAACAGTTTCAGTACAACGCGGAATTTCCAGTTAACGACATAACGCAAAATCGAATTTGTGTATTGGCAGCACTAATTTGTGAATTCATTTGCGTTCAATTGATTCAAAAGGCTGGCAATGCTAAGGGCATTGTCATATATTCCTAAATTTTGAGTATTACCTGTTCTTGCTTTGACAATATATGTGAAACATACATGATGAATTAAAAGCAATCGTTACGGTGAGAACTCTCGTGGACGCGACAGAATATGGTGAATAAAAAGAATATGAGACCAAGAATGAACTTTGTTACTAAATAATATTTATATTTTCCGATTGCTTTTTTCATTACGTTTTTTGATTGTTTAAATAAAGTACAAATTTTGATTTTGAGTTGTAAACGTACATACCATACATCTCTAATTTAGTGTCTATTTTATTCAAAAAAAAACTTATTGGAACATAACCCTCAATTTTTTATAATGGCTAAGACTTCTATAGCGCGAATGACATTACGAGGAATTTTCTTGGAACGTAACCAATGCGTTATATGAGGGACACTTGTACGTCGAAAGGCAGAAAACAAAAAAAATCTAGGTTAGCTTAGAATCAAGATCACTAGATTAGTAAAGTAGGTTCATTTAAGTTCCTTATTTTTGTGTCATTTAAAAAAATATATAAAGAAAACTAAACTATCCAAATCGGATGTCCTTTCATCGTGCTATTGATTTTCATCTTCTTTCCTTAAGCTGTGGAGAGTATGTTTTCTGTTATTCTAAGCAACACGGTCATTTTACAGAAATGTAAACTTCTTCTAATCTTAGAGAATTTGTTTCCAAATGCATATGGGTTGCAGGGGATTGCAGGGGATCGCATCGGATTGCACTGAGGTTGCTGTGACAACATAAAAGGCAGTAATCGAGTGTACAGGCTCGTATACTCGCGTAAACTAACATCGTGGACGCAATGTTCTCTCTTAGGGCACCTCATCTCATTCTTTTATTGCTCCCTGCGAGCTTCCTTAGGGAGAATTTCTCAAACTTTTATATGTTTCATTAGCCAAGGACATTAACGGCGTTAAAACGTCTACTTGGGTGAAAAAAAAGTTTAAGGTTTCTGTGGAAAATTATTTATATTTTTACAAACTGGTGTCATAGCCACCAGTTTTTCCGAGACTCTACAAATTCAGATGTGTCATGAAGTAATAAATGATTTGGGTTCACACACAATTATTATATTATCACCCTAGGAAGTACGACACTCGTCTTCGTGAAGGTACTAAATTCCATTTTGCCCAACTATTAAATACGCTAACCAAAGGTGCTCTTCGAATCTGAAGGGAAACGCAACAGAGAACGAGTTAGACTGAGTGAAGAAAAAGTGGAGAAGAACCTCAACCAAATAGCAGTAAACAACAGAAGGCAGCCTGGGCCTGGGCCCAAGCCGGACTCAAGCACCACCCGCACTGTAGCGCCACTCTGACTGTATCGCCACTCGAACTGTAGCGCCACCCAGACTATAGCGCCACTCGGACTGTAGCGCCATCCGGACTGTAGCGCCACTCGGACTGTAGCGCCACTCGGACTGCAGCGCCACCCGGATTGTGGTGGCACCCAGACTGTCGTGCCACCCAGACTGTAGCGCCACTCAGACTGTAGCGCCACCCAGACTGTAGCGCCACCCAGACTGTAGCGACATCCAGACTGTAGCGCCACCCAGACTGTAGCACCACTCAGACTGTAGCGCCAACCGAAGGAAAGAAGCAGTAGAAGGGTGGCCATCTAATCAAGTACCCCACTCTGAAAACACGGATTTTAAGTTTATTTTAGGAAAATTTAAAAATGTCTAAAAAGAACTAAAATAAAAATAAATTCAAATTCAACCGAAAACGTAAGTATACCAAATTGGTTTTCAAATCGAGGAACCCATTCACAATCGAACCGCCCACGGGAATGCCCGAAAATAAATGTTACTTGTTGAATATCAATACACAGGGAACGGGACAACAAATTTTGTTTAACACGTTTAAAAATACTTTTCTTAAGAAAGTCCTTAACAGATCTGAAGGCAATCTTTTGATTGCGGGGGATTTTTTCGTTCTGAATATGTTCGATTACAGCCTCCCACGCAGTGTGAATGTCACTAAGCCATGGGAGCACGAAGCCGATGGCATTCAGAGCTGGTGAAGGTTTGACTTTTAAGGTTAATCAAATTCATTTCATTTGGAAGGCATTTTGAAATTGTGGCGCGCTGTCTCAAAACATTGCTGTAGTTGGGGAAAGTGCTTCTCTTACAGACACATCCATCCAGGGACTTGTGTCGAACGTGGATATTTTTATAAGAGAACATGCCACAAAAGAAAGGGATGACAAAGTGATTGTGCAACAACCTGAGAAAGCTGAAACGTTGCTCTTTCCAGCAACTGCCATTTTTACGGAAGTAAACAATTTGGGGGCTCACCGGTCTGAGTCATCTGAAGAAGTCGAAGAAGGGTTCAATGATAGGTGATTGCCAGAGGGAACTCAGTGTTTAGAGGTATTCACAAATTTCAAGAGATATTAAGGTTTCTTAAATGGCTTCAAACTACTGACTGAAACTGTCCTCCACGCCCGTTATCCCTATTTGAGTGAAATCCTTTCCTTTGCCCAAGTGTTTTCAATTCCATTGATTAGCATTTCAATCAAACAATTTAAGGTTAACAGGCGACACTTGGAGTATCCCTTGCTATGCGTCCGCACAAACAGCTTCCTAATACAAATACCAGCATTGTATGCGTGATTACTTCCAAAGCGTTTCCTCCGCATTGCGCTCTTCCGTTTAATTACCAAAACATCCCCTGCTGCCGCTGTTCTATCCAAAGCCACCAACACCTTCGCCGACGCGGCAAACTCAACCGGAAGCCAACCGCGTTCGCGCCCACACACTCACGCCAGGAAACCTCCGCAGCAATTACGCATGCAAATGGCAAACCCCACTCCCACCGGCGATAATGCAATTCAATTAATTCTAGAATTCCAATATAATGCCGACCGCTTGCCGATCCGGTCAGATACTAACGCACACAATAAATCAAATTAATTGCGTACTCGAGATTTGCGTGGACGCAGGGACTTCGGACGGCATCAGTCACCTCCAAGTACCGACTGGCCCCGAGGGCGCTGATGGGGGAGGGCAAAAAATTCCGTCTTAGGTAGACGCTCAGCCGAGCCGAAACGCACTCCCTGGCTGGCACAGAATTGAATTAGAGACATCCTGTTTCCCATGTGCGGCGATGATAATGGAGACTCCGATTCCATTCAATTTGTGTGCACAAGGATATCCATCCAGGAAGCAGGGCTTCAATCCAACTACACCGTTCACAGGGCACAAAGCGGCCCGCACAGCGGCAGCCAAGGGAGCAGTGCCACTGCAAATGGACTGGGGACTGCCAGCCGGATACTCGAGATGCTTATTAAAGGCAACCGGATTAGATGCGTTTCAGTTTATTTCTCCGACAAGTCAGTGTCTTCGATGGGCTTGCGGGTGCCATAAGTTACATGGAATTTGCCGTCCTAAAACAACAGTTGTCGGCCGGCAGGGCGGGAAGCCGGCCTTCCGCAGGAATCAAATCCAATACAAATTGATGAGCAAATAATAAGCTGATCCTGTACCCTTGACCACACCCTGGGTGGTTTCTTTTGTTCTCCGCCGGGCTGTTGTTTCGCTTTGAGTCGGGGTCGTCAGTGTCGATGTGTGGGGCGATATGATAATGAAGCCAGATATCCTTGTTGGTGCTGAATAGTGAGGATAATAATGGCACTGATAGGCTGAGGCTGGCCGTCGAGAGTGTGTCGGGAAAAGGACTGCTGGTAAGCTGTTGCTTATCGCCCACTTGACGGGCGGTCGAATGGCCGGCAATCAAGTGGGAGTTAATGAATGCGGTCGATGGCAATTGTTGGAGCCCCTTGGGACTGCATTGGAATTTCGGTTTGATCTGTGCAGGTTATCCGCAATCGTAAGTCAATTGGTTTGCAAAACGTTTGGGATGAGTCCTGAAATCAGGGATTACTTTATGAATCGTGTTTGAATCTCAAAGGACTGCCTGAGATAAGGATTGGAATACGTCCTCAGGCTGCAGAGGAGCGAAAAGGTGTTACACTGGAAGGATTTAGATGAAATTGGAATGATTAAGGACGCCTGGTGCTAGGTCGTTAGTTTTAATGAGAAGTAGTCGACGCAAGTTCAACTCAACTTCATTCGGATGCCAGAAATTTACTCAATTCGAATATTGTTCTATTTGGAATCGGCATAAGGCTCTTCTGAAAGAGTGAGAAAAGTGGCAAAAGTTTCACAAGGCTCGACATTGGAAAAGAAAAGAAACATCGGTGTGTCAGAATTTGCTTTAATTGGTTTCCATTTCCCTTTGAATTGAAGGATAGGACATACCCTATGTCTAAGAGAGCCCTTTACATTTTGGACACGTTAACTACTCGTATTGTACCATCTCCGACAGAAGATGTTACTGGACGACCGATGGGGTCCATTTGTGGCGATGGCCGTTACCAGACTCACTTGTGAAAGGAACTGGATTGGAACTAGCAGATAAACCATTTTCGAGTGCAACGGAAGGTCAGCCACCCTTGGAATATTGGTTGAAGCAGGACCGTGCAGCAGGCCCCCTGTAGAGCGGTATCAAAGTGGCTGTTGTTTAAAGTACACTGTCAGAGGTAGAGCCATGCCTTGAATACAGTATCAGAGACAGAGCAATGTCTTGAAAAGTTACGTTCTGTGTCCAAAGTGTTGACTTTGCTTTGAAAGCAGGGCAGTTAATGTTTCTTTATCATTGTTATTGTTTGACGTTCTTCACGAATATTCGTTTAAAACGTAGAAAGCTACCTCTGGTCGTCATCGGGCTGCAAACGTTACTGTGAGGGAGATGGCCGGAGGTTACTCTTTCACATATTAGCTTGCAGAACATCGTCTTCCCGAAATATTTCGATGCTCGACGTATACACGCTTTGAATAATAATAATAATAATAGTAATAATTGTTGGCGCTACAGTCCAAAAGGGGACCAGGGCCTAGCTTGCTCATCAACTACTCGTGTTGTGCGCGCTACTGTTCTCTCACGAGTAGAAGGGACCTACAATTTTTTGCCGACTCCGAACGGCGAAATTTGAGAAGCTTTCTTGGACAGTTATTACTCTTTGAGTGTTGTCAGCAGCTCGAAAGAGGTGGTGCCGTGAAATATTAGAAAAATTGGTGTTGAACTGGGAGTCGAACCTAGACCCTTCGGCGTGTGAGCGTCGCACTCTACCCACTACGCCACGGCAACCACACGCTTTGAATGCTCGTCTAATATTCAGCTGCCTGATCATTCAAAACCATTTCAAACAGAACATAATCACATCTTCCCACTTTCGATCATTTGTGCCTTATATTCTTACGTGAAAATTAACTTTTCTACCAGCCCAAGTCACTTTTAGGTATTTTTATTGATTCGAACGAATTCAAGTTCGAGCATCACATTGTCACCTAGAAATTTAACAAAGGACAACAATCCCTATTCAGTGGAACATATCTCCAATCCCGCCCTGCCCCTCAACCGCTGTTGGCTGGCTATTAAAATTTCTAGCAAATATCAATTTACACATTCGACAACTTTCAAATGACTTACGAACGTAGAAAACCTCCATTGCCGGGGTCCCCTCATTAGTATTCGGCAGTTTTATTTACCCAACTGGTGGTCTGATTTGATCTGACTAAGCAGGTAAAGGACTTTTCCCACGCAATGCAAAGCTGCATTTAAATCTGCCTGTTTCACTTAAAGAGCGGCAAAGTTGTATTTAAATCTGCCTGTTTCACTTAGGGAGCGGCAGGCGACGAGGCGAAAAGATTGCTTCTCAAGTATGATTTCAGTTTGTTAGTTCAAAATCTATGACTCTTGAAGGAATGAAATTATTGACAAACGAACGTGAAAGCACGTCTGTACGAAGGTTGCCTTTTATATTTCGGGATTGAGCAACCCTAGTGTTGCAATCTGGCAACTGCTCTATCGTAAAGTTTGACATTTATGAGGTTATACGTACTCAGAACGTTTTAACATACGAGCGCCTTTTGTGTTGTTTACAGTAACTTCAAAAATTCATCTCGTCCAAAAAATGGAATTAAGTCGTGAACATTTTCGTGCGATTATTTTTTACAACTTTCGACGTGGATTAACTCAACAACAGTGCATCGCTGATCTTAATTCAATTTTTGGAGATGAAGCTCCATCCAAGGACCAGTGTTTATCGATGGTATGGTGAATTCAACCGAGGTCGTAGTTCACTCCAAGACGAATTTCGTGACGGTTGTCCAAGGCTGTGCGCCAACTGATATTGCAAGATCGTCATGTGACCTATCGTGGAATTGAGACAACCTTAGGCATTAGTGGGACCAGCAAACATTCATTGCATGCACATTTGACCGTCAAAAAAATTTATTCGCGTTGGATCCCACACAATTTGTCAATCGCTCAAAAAAAGTCTCGTGTCGATTGGTCGAAAGAAATGTTCCAAAAATACGATCGCGGTGCTTCGAAACACGTCTATGACATCGTGACAGGTGATAAACCCTGGATTTACGCGTATGAGCCCAAGTAAGCAAAAGTCGACAGTATGGGTCTTCCAGATGATGTGACTGGATTTATGAATCACATGATTCAAAACCACATACGTATCACTATTTATAGTGACAATGGAATCACTGATGGAGAAAAGACCATCTGTGGCGGGATGGCGGCTAACAGACCCAGGCTTTGAGGGAACCTGACTGGTAGTGACAGCTTGACCAGAGGCTATATTCTGGTGCCACCACCTGGAACTTCGGTTCCAGCCTGACTGTGCGGGAGTTTCGTGGTGGCTGTGGTTTACCACCTAACATCGCGGGTAGAGTCGAAGATAGTGTACTGTGCTGAATTGTCTAGTTCATTGTTTAAGCAGAAATAGGCAAGTCGATTAGGGGACTATCCCTTCTCAGTGTGGAGTTGCATTCTCAACCGGGCGCTGCGACCCAAAGAGCGGAAGAGGTTTTAGAAAGGCATCGCATCAAACCAAGGTGGGGTTATTGACCCTCAAGCATGATCTCAGTTTGGTACTTGGGTAACTAAGGCGTTTAGTCTTGCGTTACTTACGACTCTTGGGAAAAAGGTTCCCCGTGATATGAGCCGTTAAGGCAGGTGGTCACGTAAAACCAAATCCCACATTTGTATGGGTGTTTCAAATTGAGCCAAATCCAACAAAAGTTGCTAGCGCATGAAGCACTTCCAAGCAAATGGTCGCCTGTTTCTTCGGAAAAACTGGACATGTCGCAATCGTACCACTAGAATAACGCAGAACAGTCAATTCTGAGTGGTGCACAACCATTTGTTTGCCAGTTGTCTTCCAAGAAATAAGGAAAACCAACCGCCGAAGACGGATCATTCGTCACCACGACAATGCGAGCTCTCACACATCGGCTCAAACAAATGCATTTTTGAGCACTCAAAATATCAATTGATGAGCCATCCGCCGTATAGTCCTGACTTGGCACCGAATGACTTCTTTTTATTCCCGTACGTAAAAAATAAAATGAGAGGTCAACGTTTTTCGACACCTGAAGAAGCGGTTGATGTGTTCAGAATGCATGTTTGGGAGATACCTCAATCAGAGTGGCAAAAGTGCTTCGACAATTGGTTCAAACGCATGAAAAAGTGTATAGATCTTAATGGGAAATAGTTTGAAAAATAAAAAAGCTATTTTCGGTGATTAATATTTGTTTTTGTTCTCTAATCCCATAACATAAAAGGCAACCCTCGTACCACTCTCTAAACTCTGTAGTGAAAGTGTTTCGACCTAGCTAGCTCATCAACTACTCGTGTTGTGCGCGCTACTGTTCTCTCACAAGTAGAAGGGTCCTACAATTTAGGCGGACTTTGAACCGTGAAGATTGAGAAGCTAAGCTATAGTAGAAGGGACCAACAGGTTTTTGCCGACTCCGAACGACAAAGTTTGAGAAGCTTTCTTAGACAGTTATTACCTTTTGAGTGTTGTCAGCACCTCGAAAGAGATGGTACCGTAAAAAATTTGAGGTGTTGAGCCGGGAATCGAACCTAGGCGTTCAGCGTGTGGGCGTCGCACTCTACCCACTACGCCACGGAGGGCACAAAATAACCAATCCTCTAAAATTACTTTCTCTATAGACGTACCTTAGAATACAAGCCGTATCGACCTGCCATCTTCGTACACTAATCTAAGCTTTAACTAAACTTTGAGTTATTAAAGATCAATGCCCTGATCCGTGTGCGTTTGAAATTTAAGAGCTCACATGAGGCTGCCTTTCCTTTCTATGTCCTGTTCTATGCAGAAGGCATGGTGCGAGCAGCGACATGTACCGCGAATCACAAAAAAGAAATTTAATTTTCCCTTCCAGCCCTCCGCACTTTCTGATAAGTTGCATATGCCCTTATAAAGTTGGAGGCAATTTTTTATGAATGCACTTAAAATAATCGCACCAAAGCCGATGGCGGCACTGGTCCAAATTCAATTTATACAAAAGCCAACTTGCGTCCTGTCAATGATGCGGTGGAACATTTGTTTTCATCTTACCCCCAAAAATCACACCGGCTCTCATCTTTTCGAGAACACTGTACAGATCTGGCAGCCTTTTGGGGTTTTCTTTCGATTACTGTTGAATATCCGGACTCGAAGTAATCATTGAAACTTCGGTGCGGGGCCCATTTGCAATTGTTCCTTCGCCTCCCGGCAGTACCTTGTGATTTCGCTATCTGCCAGTTCACGTTCAATCAGCCATTGAGTTGGAATCGAATCTGGGCAACAATACACTCTGATGGGCGAAGTCTTCTGCGAGTGAAGCAGGTGTGCTGCGATACCTGATTGTGCCAAATAAATTAATCAATCGCGTCCATCGCACAGATGTGCCAGTCTCCCCTCGTCGCCCGAATCCTCCGGAGGTGTAATGATTGTTTCTTTTCCCAAAAGGGAGGGCAAGGCAGGTGACGACGCACAGACAATGAATATGTAATCGACAACGAAGGGACTTCTGATCGATATGACGAAGTGGATTTCCTTGGCGACGGTGGAGGGAGTGAATAATTATCCGAGGACAGCTCAGCAGCTTTTTTGTATTCATGTGGCGCAGTTGAGGTGAATAGTGATGGCGTGGCGAAAGCGTGCTCGATGAGTCGTGGTAATTAGCATTTGGACACGAAAACAATAAATATTCATTTCGAGTGATCCCTTAAGGAGATGGAATTGAGTCCAAAGAAAAGGAATTGACTGAAGGACCTCTTAGAGACTTGATAAATGAATCGAGGGGCTTTGTGCTGCGACAACACCATGGCAAACTGTCAAAATCTCACGATTCAATTAAACGCTTGAAAGTCCCACCCGTCTGTGTTTCCTGAAGCTGCTCCCCATCCTCCAGTTCCGTGACCTCATGGGGCTACTTCCAGCCAACGTTTAATACGTTAATAGCCCCATCGTCGCCAGGCGAAAAAAAAAACAAAAAACAAACTTTGCCATTCAGGTTTTGTGTTGGTCCGCATACCCAAACCCTCAGAGCCCATTACTTTTCACACACATTCACAAAAACGCTCAAACGAAAGGAGTACAGCTTCAGCGGAGCAAAAAAAAGTTGTTCGATCATAAAATTAGACGTCGCGCTTTTGTGTACCCAGAACTCGGTTCACATATGTGTGCACCAGCGCCGCCCAACCACTCATTCAACTGACATGTGGAATGGGGGATGAACAAAGTTCTTTCCACAGCAATTCGTCGTTTACCTCGTACCAACGGGCGCTGCTGGGGGAGGAAATTATGCCTCGGATGGCATTAACTTTGGCGGATATCGCTTGAAGTAAGCCACCAAGTGAGTTTTCACATCTAATATCTCTGCGCTAAGGCTGGTTTGAAAAATGTTCTTTTAGGCTTTTTGAGGCCGTAATCCCCACGTGCATATCCCATTATTCAGCTCCACTGGAAATCATTCATACCGGAGTTTTATGTGTGCGTTGGGTAAGGTATATGTGCGATTTACGCGCTCCCTTACTGCCTTTTGCGCGGCGATGGCGGTAGGATGCCGACGGGGAGCGGAGTTCATAGAAATTTATTGAGCCCACTTAATGACTTTTAATGGGCAGCATGTGGCGGGGGTGCCGGGCTGTGTGCGTGCCGCAGCTAGACTCAATCGTCAGTCAATATCTATTTATGATGGGTCTTATGCTCGGGGTTGGATTGTTTGGTTTTGTGTAAATTCAAGGAATAACGAGCATATGAGCGCGCCTGTGTAGGCGGATGAGAAAGCGAAAGCTGATCTGCTCAATTCTCTTGTTGAATTAGTGAATTTATGGAACTCGGGGCAAATAAAACAGGATTAAACGACGTCAAATATTGTTCCTCGGAAGTAGGGTTTGAGCTTGCAATGGAGGAATTTATCTTTTTTTTTTAAAGCGGACTTAACTTGGCTCAGACGACTGTCACTTCTGCAAACTTTGTTAGATCTACAAATGTTCTTGTTCTTCTTCTTGTGGAGCTACAGTCCAGGGTGGACCTGGGCCTCAAACAACATGCCTCTCCAGCCAGCACGAATGTCCACGTTATCCTACAGAAAATTTGTTTGCCCTAGGCTCAAAGACAACCTGACCGTATACAGTCGCATTAATTTTGACGCCACGGGCTGAAAATATGGGCGTAGAGCGACCATCGAATATTTACAGGTTCAGACCCTCACAAAGTGCCAGCTGAAACCAGCCAAACACTCTTTTGTGCATGAAAAATAATCTGACAAAGGAAACATCTTAGACCAAAAAGTTTGTCTGCAAATTACACAAACATCTGACAGTGGCAGAATTGTGGGTGCAAAATATTGTATTGTAATATTGTTCCTTGTAAAGTCGGGATCTATGGCCGCCGTGGCGTACTGGGTGGAGTGCGGCACTCACACGCCGAAGGTCTAGCTGCGATCCCCGGCTCAGCACCTCAACTTTTTCACGGCACCACCTCTTTCGAGCTTCTAACAACATTCAAAGAGTATTAACTGTCTAAGAAAGCTTCCCAAACTTAGCCGTTCGGAGTCGGCAAATACCTGTAGGCCCCTTCTACTCGTGAGAGAACAGTAGCGCGTAACAGTTGATGGGCAAGCTAGGTCCAGGTTCCTCTGTTCACTATCGAGTCATCCAAATTTTATTATAATTAAAGTGAGGATCTGATAATTACTTGACGATGTAGCCCCTTTAAGATCAAACTATTTAAACACGAATAAGAAAAATCTAAAAGTCACAGATCTGACATATAACATAAAAAGTGTTACAATGATCGAAATCAAATATGCGCCGTTTCGTTCGATAATCTGTTTCCATCTAGAGGCAACTTTATAATACCCCCCTCGTAGGAACACACCTCCTTATTTGCGAAGAACTCGAACAGCCACTTTTCACCAGCCTCTTTTGGGTTCAACTCCACACAACCAAGGGCCTTCGCCATGGACAGGAACAGGTGGTAAACACTTGGCGCTATGGCCGGGCTATATGGTGGATGCGATAAAAGCTCCCATCCTAGCTGCCATAGCTTCTGATGAGTCATCAACGAAGTGTGTGGTATGGCGTTGTCCTGGTGAAACACTACACTCTTCCTGTTGGCCAATTCTGGACGCTTCTGGTCAATCGCCTGCTTCAGGCGGTCCAATTGTTCGCAGTAGATGATAGAATTAAGCATCTGACCATATCGGAGAAGCGCATAGTGGATGATTCCCTTTCAATCCCACCAAACACACAGCAAAACCTTCCTGGCCGTCTATCCCGGCTTGGCCACTGTTTGGGACGATTCACTGACCTTCAACTACGACCGTTTTCGCTTGATATTGTTGTATGGAATCCATTTTTCGTCGCCAATCACCATTCGCTTCAAAAAACGGTCGAGTTCGTTCCGTTTCAGCAGCATATCGCAGGCGTTGATTCGGCCCAGACGGGTTTTTTGCGTCAAATAATGCGGCACCCAAACATCAAGCTTTTTTTTTTGTATTCAGTCTTCTGCAGATAGTTGAAAATGGTTGGGTGACTAACTCCCATCTCCGATGTCACGAGATGCCACATGCCAGTCTAACTCGGTGATTTCCATGATTCGATCGGTATTCGTCGTCACAGGTCTTCCGCCGCCTGGAATCTTCTTCTTGTTCTTCTTCTTCTTGTGGCGCTACAGTCCGGGGTGGACCTGGGCCTCAACCAACATGCCTCTCCAGCCAGCACGATCTTTCGCCAGCTGTCTCCAGTTGCGCACTCCAAGTTGGTTTAGGTCCTTCTCCACTTGTGTGCGCCACTTTAGTCTAGGTCGTCCTCTGTTGCGTTGTCCCAATGGCTCGGATTCAAAGACTTTTCGGGCCGGAGTAGTGGTGTCCATACGCTCTACATGGCCTAGCTATCCTAAGCGTTGTATCCGTAGACGCTTGACCAGGCGCATGTCGCTGTACAGCCTATAGAGTTCGTCATTAAATCTTCCCCTACAGACGCCATCAACGCAAACAGGACCAAAAATAGCACGCAAAACTTTTCTCTCGAAAAGACTAAGGGCTTCCTCATCCGCCTTTGCTACCGTCCAAGACTCTGCCGGCTGGAATCGTCGAAACTATTCCTCCACGGTTGGAAGTGATAGAGTACGATCTCCCTAAACACCATTAGTCTCAGGGAACGTTTCTCTAACGGATTTGCCTTTAACGAAGGAAAACTTTAAAATAACGCGAATTTCTTTTCAAGAAAATTATTTTCCAGGACAGAATACTGTCGGAAAGACTCATGCTTTTCCTCGCCACCTACCAAAGCACCTGCCGAATGACTCTGCAGTTTGTTTGTTATTTTTTGTTGGTTTTCAATTGTAGTGAAACTACTTTCTACATATTTCTTTAAAAAAAGTTCATCCTCGAATATCCTTTAAAATGAATTCACAAGAGAAACACCATCTTCCAGAACAAACTCTACATAAGCATCATATAGGCCTATTGAGAGCAGTCCGTGCTTTCTGGAATTCCCAAGAAGCACGGTATGTTTCTTTTGATTGTACATCATATCTTCAGTATTATCAGCTACAATCATTTTAGAGATCAAGAACGTCACACAACGGATTATAATGCTTAGGATTTCCTCTTGGTGTGCCTGACGTGGCGTAATGGGTAGAGTGCGATGCTCAAACGAATTTTTCACGGCACCACCGCTTTCGAGTTGCTGAGAGCACTCAAAGAGCAATAACTCTCTAAGAAAAAGCTGCTCAAACTTAGCCGTTTGGGGTCGGCAAAAAACTTTAAGTGCCTTCTACTCGGGAGGAAACATTAGCGCGCACAACACGAGTAGTTGATGAGCAAGCCAGGCTCTGGTCCCCATGTGGACTGTCTCGCCAAACAATTATTATTATTATTATTTCCTCTTGGCCGTCAATGAGGAGTTTGCTGGCATTGAAGCCGAAGCGGGTAAAATGGGTTTGGCGGTAAATGAGGGCAAAACTAAGAACATGCTGTCATTAAGGAAGGACACACAACATCGACGTCTCGGACAGAGCGTCACACTAGGCAGCAGAAACTTCGAAGAAGTTAAGGATTTAGTCTACTTCGGCTTCGCGGTAAACAGGGGCAACAACATCAATACCGAAATCAAACGCAGAATCACTCTTGCCAATCGCTGTTTCTTTTGAAACATCGTGATCATCCCAGTCCTACTTTATGGACGTTAGCAAAGGCGGATGAGGAAGTCCTTAGTCTTTTCGAGAGAAAAGTTTTTCTTGCAATTTTTGGTCCTGTTTGCGTTGATGGCATCTGGAGGAGAAGATTTAACGACGAACTGTGTGGGCTGTACAGCGACATGCGCCTGGTCAAGTGTCTAAGGATACAATTCCTAAGATGGCATGTGGAGCGTATGGACACCACTGTTCCGGCCCGAAAAGTTTTGAATCCGTGCCATTGGCACAACGCAACAGAGGACGACTTAGACTAAAGTGGCGTTCACTTTAGTTGGCGAAACAGCTGGCGAAAGACCGTGCTGGCTGGAGAGGCATGTTGGTTGAGGCCCAGATGCCTCCGGACTGTAGCGCTGCAAGAAGAAAAAAAAGAGTTCCTTTTGGTCTATTGGTTATGTTTACTCAGAGCAATTTCTTGGGAAGAGGGATGTGTGTTCTGATTAATGTCTAGAGGGATTGTTCTTTTCAGACAGTTTTCTCTTCTAAATTCTTATCTTAAGTGGAAAAAAACGATCTTGCGATAAATGAGCTTCAAAGTATACAGGGGCATTAGTATACTGAAAAAGATCAAAAGCGTGTATTGTTCTTCTTCGCTTCTCTAATCAATAAAATCAACGTTGTTCATCTGAAGCTAATCATTTATACAGAGCGGTCGTCAAATGCTGCTTCCTGAAGAGTCTGCTTCTTTGTCGCTCTCAACGAAACAATATGAGGTAAATGCAAGAAACAGATGATGTTCAAATTTCGCGGAATTCGTACATACGATTATCGATTTTTATGTTTAATTATGTTGGTACCTTTGTCACGAATATGTTTACAGTTTTAGTTATGTAGGATAGTTATTTTGTCGGAAAGGCATACAAGTTGGACATGATTTTCGTGAAACAACCACGCACTTTCGGCATGATATATTTAAATACGCCAAGCCGTGCATTATTACTTTTAAGCCCCGTTTCGTTATTTGAATGAATCTCTTCTGTTAACTTGAATCGTTTTATACCTTGTTCTTGCTTTAAGTTATCTGCCCCACTGTGTTCTTAGTTATAATCGCAGTTCTTGGATTTGTTATCCTTTTGTGGAAAAAAAAAAGAAAGTTTTTGCCCTGAGAACTAGGCCTTAAGATGTCTCTGCTGAACGATACATTTACAAGCCATTTTTTCAATATAAGGATTCTCAAACTTTCGCACAATCAGTCTTTTCCCTAGCATGACATACAAACAAAATGTTTTGCAGATGATTTTCAAATGGTAATTTTTTTCGAAAATTATGCAAAAATACCGACACATTTTGTTTTAATAACGATATTTTGGGGGTAATCTCCGTTACGAATTGCAATTATATTGTTACGAAGGTTGCCTTTAATATTTCGAGATCGGGTAGCCTTAGAGTTGCAATCTGGTAACTGCTAGCTCTATCGTTAAATGTGACCTATCGTGAAATTGAAATAACCTAAGGCATTAGTGGGACCAGCATACATTCAATATTGCATGAACATTTGACCGTCAAAAAAATGTTGGATCCCACACAATTTGTCAATCGCTCAAAAAAAAGCTCGTGTCGATTGGTCGAAAGAAATGCTCCAAAAATACTATCACGGTGCTTCGAGACACGTCTATGACATCGTGACAGGTGATGAATCGTGGATTTACGCGTATGAGACCGAAAGTTAACAGCAGTCTGCTGTATGTAAGCCAAATCCAACAAAAGTAGCAAGCACAACCCAATTAGTTGATAAACAAACTAGGCCCTGATCCCCCTGTGTCACGTCACCTAATAATGTTATATATATGAAGTTCCCCTCCACTTCCACATAACCGAGATTAAATGAAATCAAGTTTAGTAAGGCTCCATAGTCTCTGCATCTGGTGACACTAATACCAGTTGGATTGTATGATGCTTCATTTTACAAATATTGAGAGAGATTCTTGAGAAAAAAAAAATCACTTTTTGGGGCAAACCAACACACTGTCGTTATAATCCGATACTATATTACAGAATCTTTAAACAATCCTTAAACTGCCCTCTCTCTCTCTTATTTGCAAGTTCATCGCATTGTACTTGAAATGTTCCTTCTGTTTACAAGATTCCTTCGCCAAATGCCTGTTCGTGACCTTTCCGAAGGGCGACGCAAGCGATGTCGCACGTCTTGAAGCCTATTCTGAATCTCAAATTGTGGAGAGGCAAAGGCAGTCATTTCGACATTTCCCTTACTGACTGCAGAAAGTTAACATTAAGCCAAAGTATGTTATTATGTGGTCACCGTGGCATAGTGGGTAGAGTGCGACGCTCACACGCCGAAGGGTTTAGGTTCGACTCCCAGCTCAACACCAATTTTTCGAATTTTTCATGGCACCACCTCTTTCGAGCTGCTGACAACACTCAAAGAGTAATAACTGTCTAAGAAAGCTTCTCAAATCTCGCCGTTCGGAGTCGGCAAAAAACTGTAGGTCCCTTCTACTCGTGAGAGAACAGTAGCGCGCACAACACGAGTAGTTGATGAGCAAGCTAGGCCCTGGTCCCCCTTCGAACTGTAGCGCAAACAATTATTATTATGTTATTACTCAACTCTCAAGGACTATGTAGTTTTGTAAAAAAAAAATACCAAAGCACACATCCTTCGCAAACCACCTCCGCAAATATGCCGGCATACATCTCAGCACAGAGTGCAGAGTTTATTTGATCGAGCTACTATTTTAATACACCCAAAAATGCATTTTCTTAAGTTTTGCTTTTACAAGTTGGGAAGAAAAGACGTCTCTTGAAGCCAACCCTAAAATATATTGAGCATTGCACGGCTCGACCATTTCTTCACCAATAGGTTGCTCCTACTTACAACAAATAGTCAACAGTTTTTTCTCTTTCGCTCCAAAACCATTACCTATTAAAATCTAAACAACCACCTAAGCACATTCTAATCGCCACAAAGGTCACCGTAAATCTGTTGCTCGCTTTCACAACACCATTCCTCGTAATCTGAGATCACTCATCCATTCAAGCTCCAAACACCATCAATCGAACCGAGCATTGTCAGCATTAATTCAAATTCCTCAAAGGCATTTAAGCCCTCCAACGGCAATCAAAACCCGAAATTAGTACGACCACTGTTGAAGTCATACTGCGGCATGCAACGACGCTATCCGTTATCGAATCCCCAACTCAACAGCAGCTATCATTATGTCATCACACATGCCAGCGCACTCCTAATAGCGTCCAACAATTGCCGAGTTCCATCGAAACTAGCACTCCATCACCCATCAACCGCCACTCCATACATCTGCGAAGTAATTTACACCTGACTCCATTGGCATGCGCCCGTCTTCCTGCTCCGTGAGTTATAGCGCTGCACGTGAACAACGCATTAATGACATTACCCACCCGACCTCTCCCGCACTTCAGCGTGCCACCAATAATTCAAATAATTGTTCCCAGCAAATACGCTGTGCACTTCCAGCCCATCCAACTACCCATCCGCCAGCTGTCATCCCTTGAACCAGTGTCGCAGGGGGGCGATACAGCGGCGGCGTAGGTAAATTCCAACCAAACATAAATATGACACACAAAGCAGCAGCCCAGTGTAATGAGCATACCATTGGACCTCATCCTCCTCCGGTCGGTCGCCGACTGGGCGCAGCGCCTACGTCGAGTGAAGCGGAGAGGAAAATGAAAAAGTCGATTTGCGTCGCTCGCCTTCCCGGCAACATGTGCCAGACGAGGAATTAAATCTGACTTAGACCCCTGTCCCATCTCAAGGCCCGCCCGGGTAAACGGAAGGCGACACGGCGTATACGTAACCTAAAAATGGAAATTGCCTCCGACAGTAAATAACTGTGGCAAATGTCGACTGCAAGATTAAGACTGCTGTGCTGTGTGTGGGCGGGTGAGGGATTGGGTTAGTTGGGGCTCAGAGAGCAGAGCAAAGCAAAACCAGATGGCTGCGGTGGACCCTTGTTTCTTTTCTGCTCCGGCAGGACACATTCCGCCAGCAATTTATCCTTGCGACAGTGCGGAACGGATAGCCGTCTCCACAGCGACGCGTGCACATGGAGCACACACGCAGCAGAAATGACCGGACGGAGGCCGATTGAAATCGATAGGTAGGCTGTCTGGCCCGTTTTTTGCTCTCCGTCGCATCCCTCGGGGATGCGAAATGACTGCCGTCAACCGCAACGACCGGTTGGGAGGAAGGCGTGTCGGAGATTTCCTCCGGTGAAACTGTTTTAATCAAGTTAAAGGATAAACATGTGATGGCGTCTGCAGACGCTGAAGTGGAGGATAAACATCTGAGTTGCTCGGATCGCGCACAAATTGAGGTGCTGCGCAAAACTGGGACAGAGACACTTGAGTTGACGAGCCAAGCGTGCTTGAGCCGCTACTGTGTTTGAGATGTGAAATGAGCTCACGTGTTTGCATTTTCCTTACCAAAGATTTGTTGCAGTGAAGGCTGCGCGATTAATTATGAGCCATTCAAGCTAAAACGACGCCAATGTCCTTCAACTTAACCTGAAAATCGCACTTTACCCAAACTCTCAGCCAAATCAAGTTGAAGCAACTCACCGGGAAATCAAGTCCTGTCCCCACACCACCGGAAGTGTGTGGCATAGTAATTTGAATGGAAATTTAATCATCTCCCACATGCAAGTTTAACGTATTCAATGAAAGTTTAATTGAAGGATACTCCCGCCACCATCTGGTCCGGTTCACATCGGTTCACATCGGCTCACATATTTTCATTGCAATAGGTCGGAAGATTGGTTCCCGAAGTCAGTGTGCTTCAAATCGGTGACTGGTGAGGAGTTTAAAGTCAACATCAGTGTGAACTGTGGTGATAATGCGAAGTGCAGTGATTTTCGAGAAACTTTTCATGGCCGGGCAGATTTTGGTTAAGGACTCGATAGGGTCACTGCCGACGAAGAAGAAGGTGAGTTTGAATTGTGTGGTTTTTGCAGTGGGTTTCTGCCTCATTGATCCCTGAATGAATGACTGGGAACTTGAAGTTTCTGTAGCTTCCGCAGTGGAAGAGTAGATTGCTACGTCCAAGATAGAGTCTCATCTTTATATTTTGTTTTTTTTTTTCAAAATGAGCCGTTGTAGAAAGAGTACTTTTGTGTGCTGCTTTTGGTATCCCAGCTAGATGAGGAAAGAAAAGTTGTTGTCTTTTGTTGATCAAGTGCCCAAGTGCCTCTAGCAAAACAGTCCTTCGACATTATCATTATTTGTATTTCAATGGACTAAAAAGGTCGAACTACGACTCACACAGTTTGAAAGGAAATTATCCATTTCGGGTTGTACACGAAGATTCGATGTGGAATCAGTTTTGAAGAAGTTTAAAATTTGAAGTGTCAACTGCATTTGATTAAGACTCCTTGCAACTCAGATTTGCAAAGAGGATTTGTTCAATTGCCGTTTCGCCAGCTACGAACTTGAACACAGTTGACCAAGCCTTGGAAAGATTCTATCCACACGTTGGAATTTTTCACTTGAACGCTTGCAGGTGTGATTCTTGAACATGAAACACATCACAGCACCAGTAAACGTGGCCCTCTACGCCTTATGGACCGTCGCTCCATCCAATATGCCATCTCCAAACAGAAGCATGTCCAAGATAAGGCGTGGCTTCATGTGTACACTTAGTCCTCTAAATAAGAAATGTGATGCGACTCCTATATATGGTTAGATGAATATATAACTAATTTGATTCATTAAGAGCGGATGGGGAACTTGACACAATTGTTGACACGAGTGTCATGCAGACTCCCAAGGTATCTGCTGCTGAGGCACCTAAGCCGCAAGCAAGTGCACAGCAGATGTTGGACGATTTCTGTTTCTCCTCGTCCATACAGTCATCGCAGAAATCAAGCGGGTTGTCCCAAATTTCCTCGTCCATACAGTCATCGCAGAAATCAAGCGGATCGTCCCAAATTTCGAGAGGAAACTAAAGTTTGAAGCGATCATTGGCTTAGAGTGGTACATACAAATCCCATGGCATCGTGAAGGCATCTTTGGTTGAACAAGTGCAACGCATCCCACGAGTGGCCTTCAAAATATTCTTGGTATCGGCGTGAAGCTGTGGTTGTATATATAAATTGACTCACTCATCAAGTAATACTATTATTTTAGTGCATTCATGTAAAATTATATATTAATGTGATTACCATATTAATTCGCGTTTTATCTCTAGTTAAACAGAATCAGAGTGGCAACTGAGACGATGATGCTGAAAATTGAGCATCGCGCTGTAATTAAATTTCTCACTAAGCAAGGATAAAGTCAAAAAACTATTCATGAAGAAATGGTGGCTGTTTTCCAGGATTCCTCACCTTCATTATCAACTGTGCAAAAGTGGTCAAGCGAGTTCAAGAGAGGCAGAGAGAGCATTGAAGATGACTTCCGCTTCGGCGCCACGGCTACTGCTTGTTCGGGAGAAAGCATCATACAAATAGATAAACTTGTTCTTGAGAATGCCCGAATAAAGGTGAAAATAATGGCATTGATCACCAAGCTTTCAACTGGTACCATTCACACCATTCTTCATGACAATTTTAACCTTTCAAAGGTCAACGAAAAATGGGTGCCACGAATTCTCACAGCGCCTCAGAAAAATGTGAGAATCGCATGCTGTAGAGAGCTTTTGGAGATGTGTAGTGAAAACGCGGACGGTGTTATGGATCGAATTGTTACTGGAGACGAAATATGGGCTCACCACTGTGACCCTAAAAGTAAACAAAAGTCCATGCAGTGGCTTAAAAAAGGAACAGACCCTCCGAAAAAGTTTAAAGTCACTCCGTGTACCGGGAAGCTCATGGCCACAGTTTTTTTGGAACTCAAAAGGAATTTTGCTCATTTAGTACGAAAAAAGGTGAAACCATCAACGCCACATCCTACTCTTCTTCTTTGCATAATTTGCTAGAGGAAATTAAAAAGAAAAGGCGGGGTAAACTCGCAACGGGTTCTTGCGTGCGTGCGTTGCTTCTTCATGACAACGCTCCTGCTCAGACGGCGCGAGTTTCCAAGGCTGCTGCGCAGGATTGTGGTTTCGAAGAAATCCAACCCCCTCCCTTTAGTCCAGACCTTGCCCCTAGTGACTATTTCCTGTTTCCGGATTTGAAAAAGATGTCTTTGATTTTCGGATGATGAAGAACTCAAGTCGGCAATAAATGGGTATTTTGCAGAGAAAGAGGAAATTTATTTTCTTTAGGGTTCAAAAGAAAATATCTCAAGATGTAACAAATGCATTTAGGGGAGATTATATTGAAAAATAAAAGCAATTTAAATTGAATTCGCATTTTCCTTCATATCGATACCGAGAATATATTGAACGCCCCTCGAATGTCGTTAAGTTAAGTGTTCCTATTGCCGACATCCTGAACTCTCTCTATATCTCACCTCGCAGGGTAAGCAGGGATTGAAGTGCTTACTCATTACAACCAGAAAGGGTTAAAGATAATGAGCCTAATGGAAACGATTTCTGCTTGACCACCTCGTAGAAAAAATATATTCTCCTAGGTGCACAATTTTACTTCTGTCAAGACTATGCGAATGGTCATCACGGCAGCATGACACAAACCACAATGGTTGGCAAGTCTGAAAAGCATGCTTGAAATGAGATTTTCAAGAAGAGTTCGCTCTCTGAAAAAATATGTGATTTTGCTTCAGGGTGTGTTTTGTCGTCGAATTAATTTTGTGGAGGACCTTTGAACCCTAGTAAGGATTCGAACAAATTTGTGGACAACTGTCTGACACATATTTCTACGGGTGTAAGATCCTATTCAGCCGAGGCAATGACTACAACAGTCCAACTAATGCATATAAGTACAAGTTTATGAACTTTGTAAGCCACCATTACATCACGCTGTATAAAAGAACATCGTGTCACGGCCGGGTATGTCTCGAAAAGTTCATTACCAACTGGAACAGATCTTTAGGCTTGGCTTGGTTTTTTTGTTATTATAATTCGAATTTGTCAGTTGACAGTTGAGGGCCAACATGACTATGTGTACCTTGAGAATAACATGAATTTACTAGAGACATTTTTTGATGAATGAAACTTATACCAACTGCAACTGGACATAAATGTAAAATCAAAGATAAAAGCACAACTTTCGATAGAAGTTGTCGACATATGAGGAGTAAAAATTTATTTGGCAAAACTTTCTACAGATGCTGTTGATTTAAGACAAATCTTGACATTTTCCAAGAGAAAAAAATAATATTATTGTCTAGAACAGATAATTTTTCACACTAATTATATCCGACAATTCTTATACCTCTCCAGTAAAGTAAGTAATCTCTTCCAAGATCGCCAACAACGTGCAGGTAGCACCATGTGTTATTAACTAGCAACCTTGTCATTTTTGTCGATTCCATGCTTACAAAAAACAGCAACAACATGGGAAAGCATTCATCATTCGGGCATGAGGTGCAGCAAATAACAATCAGTGTTGTTATCTGCTACAGATGTTGAAAACAAAATATTTCCTAGAACCTTGTGCCACATGGCATAAACGGCTTATGTTCAAAAACATGAATGATACAGATTTTTTATTTTTGAATATAAGAGTCCACTAAGTACCAAAGGCATTTTTGTGTAAATTTTTAGCTGAATTGAACTGACAGGCATGGGTCCGTCCACGGGAGGTAACGTTGTTGATTGCGCTCAACAAGGCGAGCTGCCAACACTATCCTCGTTAGTGCACAGGTCAAATTGACATACAGCCTTCACGCAGCGCCCTCTGAATAGCAATCACAACATCCGTTGTATGGTGAAAAAATGAATGCAGCGATCCCCTCTGGCCGAGGGTTTAAATAATGGGCCTTGCCTACCAGTCTGTGGGGTGTGCGTGAGGTTAACTTCTTTACCACGTAAAATCAAATAGTTCAGAAACACCAAAATGCCTCGGATACTGAAGGATCAACTGTTGACGACCCCAGCAAACGTTTAAAGGCCAACGCTTTTCGGTTTTGCACGTGGAATGTGAGGTCTCTTAACAGGCCACGTGCAGCCGAACAACTTGCGGAGGCCCTTGACTGCCACAAGGCAGACATTACCGCCATCCAGAAAGTATGATGGGACGGTCCCGGCAAGAAAACGATGAAAAACTGCGACATATATTACAGCAATGCTACAGTGAGAGAAGGCAGCGCTGTTCGAGGCATACTTAGGCAAAAAGTCTTGAGTTTTAGCCCCGTCAGCGAACGCCTCATGACAATCCGCATCAAGGCTAAATTCGGGAACATCAGCCTAATATGCGCTCACGCCGCGACAGAGGAGAAGGATGACAACATTAAGGATGACTTCTATGATCTTCTTGAAAGAACATATGATCGATGCCCCAGCTACGACACCAAGATCGTTCTAGGAGACCTCAACGCTCAGCTAGGAAAGGAGGACATCTTTGCTGGAGTCATCGGAAAACACAGCCTGCACGACAACACATCCGGAAACGGACTCAGGCTGTTGGACTTCGTCTTGGAGCGGAACCTCTCTATAGCTAGCACGCGGTTCTCACACCTGAACATCCACAAAGGATCCCTCAATCAATTAACCGTCAACCAGATTGATCACGTTGCGATCGACGTCAGATACTGCTCCAATATTATCGATGTCCGAACCTTCCAAGTTGCAAATATCGACTCGGATCATCACCTTGTTGTAGCCAAGGTAAGAACCCAGATATCAAGAGAGCAACGGAGTCGAGACAAGCCGAAACGGTTTGACGTCGAAAAGCTACAATCGCAGCCGATTGCTGGGAACTTTGCCGACCGAATCTCTCTGAAACTCGCTCAGAGTTTGACGATTCCTGCACTAAGCATAGAAGAAGAATGGAAACGTTGTCAAGAAGCCATCAAAGATGCTGCCACTGATGTGCTGGGTTTCTCGTCACCACCCAGAAGGAGCCCATTGTTTGACGACGAGTGCAGGCAAGCGCAAGCAGCTAAACAAGACGCCTATAAGGCGACGCTACATCGAACAACGAGGGCTGTTCGTGAGCTCTACGAACAGACAAGAAGGAAAGAGCACCGGCTTCTCAGAAGGAAAGAGAAGGAGCATGAGAAGCGCGGTCGAGTAAATGGAAAGGTGTTACGGCAGGAATGAAGTTCGAAAGTTTCACCGAAAGCTAAACAGCTATCAGGAAGATACAAGGCTCAGATCATGGCCTGCCGGGGCCAAAAGGGACAACTCGTGGTAGAGTTAAACAAAGCTGCTGGAGCGAACGGACTGCCCGCAGAACTTTCGAAAGCAGCTGGAGATGAGTTGGTTGGGCGCATGCACCAGCTCATCTGTAAGATATGGTCGGAGGAAAGCATGCCCGATGAGTGGAATCTCAGCGTATAGAGTTATGCTGAAAAAGGATTATTTTCTCATTGTGGATTTTGCTCATGGATTTTGCTTCACATTTCTTGTACTTTGCCCTTCTTATGGTTGTCAATTTTTTTTTAGTAACATGAAAGCCGTCAAAAGAGGCATTCATATTGCTCAAACCCACTTTGGAACAGCCCGTGTCCTTGATCGGAGCTCCCATCGTCTTTGTTGGGGCGCTCGATAGAACAACCAGAGATACCATGACTCTCCAGGATACAAGCTAACAAACCGTATACTCTCAAACCTCAACAAGAAATCCGACGCATTTTTACTATATCTGGACAAAAACGACTGCAGACGGCGTTATACTTTACATTCACTTAGCATTTAAGTGTGCTAAGTGACGAACCCGTCTTCAACGCCTGAGGATGAGTGAAGACACTGCAGAGCACTACCTCTGCCAATGTCCTTATCTGCTCGCATCAGATGGCGGCTGTTCGGTGCCGATGTGGTTGAGCTGAAACCCTAGGCTGATATATCTCCGGAAAAACAATCAATTACATTAAATGTAGGCTACTGCCTGGCTGTAAAATCGATCAGTTTTTAAGACCAAGCGCTCCACCAAAGCTTCCCGACCTCTAACAAAAAAACAGACAGCCGTTCATTGAGTAGCAGCGACATTTAAGGTGAACATTTTCGCAGTAGAAATCGGCCCTGGTTCCTTCAGATCATGAACCTTTTAAACAATCTCATGAACTCCATTCCAAAATGGCAATCGACGCTCAAAACGATAATTCCCTTCTAATTTGCCTTAAAAGCCATACCCGGTCCCGAGTCAACGCACAGCGGAAGGCTTGCACCCCCAAACAAGACGACCTGTTGAGAGCGATTCTCTCTCTTAATTTCGGTATACATTTCCATAACATTAACAATGTGAACGCAAACAGGTGCGCTCTCGTATGCTAACTGAGTGCCGACAAAAGCGGGCAGGTCCAATCGATTTGGCAGTTTTTGTTTTTCCAGTCCTTGAACATCGTCACAGTCTAGCTCCGCCGCTTATTAAATATTTATGCATGAGAATTCAAAGTTGTTCACCTACACAGACCCGGAGAGGAACTGTCCTTGTTGTCGGCGCGACGAACAGAGGACGGGTGAAGATGTGTAGATCGTGGGAAAGCCCACCAAATGGTTCGATACTGCGCCCACAGGATTTGTTTTGCTCGCCAAAGGGCAATTACTAAATCGTTGTGATTTGGTACGATTCTTTGTTGAATAAAATATCTGCAGTTCTCAGAAATCTCAAATCATTCCTAAATGAATTGTAAATAATTCAGGGAACGTCGACAGAGGAATGTGCTTGGAACAATTTTAAATTTCTTCGAGTGGCTGCGTTTGGAGTTGATTTATGTTTAGATGGAAATGTGCACTCCCGGGAGATGGAACGCAAGTGGATCATTGATGTCGGAGATGTTTGACAAGTCTCATGTTGTGATGCCAATTGTCAGTTGTTTCCTACTTACACAGCAATTAATTTAAGCCAAAGCAGTTAAATTTGTTTTGGTTTCAAATGAGTTTAATGTTGCAGCCTCCGACTTTTCAAAGGGTAGCCCAAAGACGACTCTGGTTGGAAGTTCATATTGCTTTCATTGAAAAAATCGAATTCATGGGATATACCCGTATGAAGTGAGCGTCTGGATACAAATGTCTCGATAGGGAATATTTGTAGTGAACGAGTCCTTATTTTTTTTTTTTTTGTTTGCTATGACATCTGTGAAGATAGTCATTGAACAGACAACATTATACTTTTTCATCGTGTTAAAAATGTCGAATTTTGTACCAGAAAGTGATAATTTGAGGAAAGCATTAATTTGTTGTTTTCATTTGAAGAAAAGTGCTTGTCGAGGCATATGGTGATCATGCTCTATCAGAAGCAACATGCAAAAGATGGTTTCAACGGTTCAGAAATAATGATTTTGATGTGAGAAAGGAAGAACGTGGAAGACCACCAAAGAAGTTTGAAGACCCCGAATTGCAAACGATATTGGATGGAGATGATACTTTGAGTCAAAAGCAAATGGCAGCAATGTTAAATGTTGCACAACAAACAATTTCTGACCGCTTAAAAGCTATGGGAAATATCCGAAAGTGTTGAAAATGGGTGCCACATGAATTGAATGATAGACAGATGGAAAACCGAAAAAATACTTGTGAAATTTTGCTTCAAAGACACGAAAGAAAATTGGTTTTGCATTGGAGTGTTACTGGCGGTGAAAAATGGATTTATTTTAAGAATCCTTAAAGGACAAAACCGTGGGTTAATCTGGGACAAACATCAACATCGACTGCAAAACCAGATCGATTCGGAAAAAGACTGTGTGTTTGGTGGGACCAGAAAGGTGTGCTGTACCACGAGCTCCTAAAACCTGGTGAAACCGTTAATACTGATCGCTACCGACAACAAGTGATCAATTTGAACCATGCATTGATCGAGAAACGGCCAGAATGGGCCAGAAGGCACGGCAAGGTGATTTTGCTCCATGACAATGTACCTGCACACAAAGCAAAGCCGGTTCAGGATACAGTCAAAACACTTTGCTGGGAGCAATAACCCCACCCGCCGTATTCACCAGACTTGCCTCCTTCCGACTACCATTTGTTTTCATCGATGGGACACGAATTGGCTGAGCAGCACTTTGATTCCTACGAGTGTCAACTGAATGCACTTATGCCGCAGGACAGCCCGAGCGCACCCTAGAGAGCGAATAACATCCGAAACGCACCCCAAGGAGTCAATTTTTGAACGACGCCAGACTCCCAACGGTCAACGGAAGAACGAAGACAACAACGATTCAGATTAACAAACGAATTATACCTTTTATCCTTTACTTTAAAAATAAAAATTGTTAATTTCTTGTTTGTGCTACGTTTATGGTTTTTATCCTGACAAACGGAAAACGACGTCTCTCACACGAGAAGAGCGATTGGTAGGTTTCTGATTGGTTTTCTTCAAAAGACGAACAATTTTATTGGCGTGGTATTCACAAATTGCCATAAAAGTGGTCAAAATGTGTAGAAAACAATGGCCAATACTTTGAATAAAATGTTTCCCATTAATAATTAGCATTTTATTTTCAAAAAACCAGTATACTTTCATACCGGTATACCTGGTAGATAAAGTTTTCGCTGAAAAGTAAGGAGCTACATAATAATAACATAATTGAGTATAACAAATCATATGATTTACTCTCGATTATCCGGAATTTTTCTTAACGACCTTAAAGTGCTGCAACAAATAAGAATCTTGGGTGTGAAATTGCAAATCGCATTGAACTCATGCCCATCTAAATTAATCCTATTTCACTTCTACTTATAGTTTCGCCATTTCCATTCATAAATTTTGATTTCAACTTTGACAACTTGACTTTAACTAACTTGACTTTAATTAAATTAAATTTGCGACAAATCTCGTTTACATACAATTCTCCAATCTACAGCTGGAATGTTAAAGTCCTGTATTGCTCAAGTGATGAAAAAAAAAACATCCCCCAGGGGCGTTAGTTTTCATGTCTTGTCAATGGCAAACAATTTTGGCCGAATTTGGGGGAGATTCTTTTTCGACTGATGTCATCGAATGATTAAGTGACTTTATGATTTTACCAACTTCTCAAAACAAGCTAAGCGTTTCTAATATCGCAATTCTCTGCTCCGGAATGTACAATTGAAAACAACCATACTGCAGAAGAACGCATTACAACAAAACACCTGCTTCAAACTGAACCCTAGAACGAGAAAGAGTAAGAACTTCGCAAAGTTTTAAGCACTGCGTGAAGTAGCATTTGTCTGCAATTCTTTTCTTCACTTGTTGAGAGGATAAACAAGTGACATGTGCGAATTGCAATTTCAATGTCCTGCTTCAGTTGCAGTTAATGCCCTAAAAAGGACATATTCCGACGCGTTGCGTTGCGTTGCGGTTTTTCCTCGACACCCATTCCGATTGGGATTTCGTTATCTATTGCGAACCCGCCTGCAGAATTACAAATTAAGTAAAATTCAAAATTTAAAAAGGTTGCGGAAAAATCATAAATGGCTAAAGGGTTTGTTGCTATTTTGTAAGAAAAATTAATTATACAAATGCAGGCGAATTTCTTTCTATAAAATAAATTCGAGAATTTATAAAATCACCTTACTCCTAAATGGTTCGTTAAGTGGTTCATTTAAATAACCAACAACGCGCCCGCCCTGAAAAGAAAGAAAAAAATCTGAAAAGAAAAGAGCAGAACCCTACCTAGCCCCAGGACACCTGTTCGGGTCCTGAGGGGTCCCCTACCTGGCCTCAGAGGCAGCTGTTTGCTGCCTTGAGAGGGTTATAAGAAAAAGTATTTGTCGAAAACGATGTATATTTGGACATGCATGCCCGATCATGGAAGGATGTAAAACTAATAATATTTATGAATGGAAAGACTTACCGGCTTCCTTTCATCACGCACCGAAGCGCCTAACTTTGCCTTGTGGTGTTCAGCTTGAATCTAGCTTGCACCAGTTTATTGATACACCTGACACAGGAGGCAGGATCTGCAGCTAAATGATGGATGCTGGTTGCTGGATGCTGGGCTGCAATAGGCATAAGGGGGAAATGACTTTCGACTACAACTACTAACTACAGGGACGAGTCGCCATTTTCTAACTACAGAGAGGAAAACAAACCTTTCCGAGGAACGATGAACGACTTCGAACTGCCATAAAATAAATTAATTGTTCTGGAAGCCGGTCGCGGTAACCTCTTCCGACTACATTCTCACAAAGCATCGAGTGCTCTCGAACTCCCATGAAGTTCTGAAAGCACGTCGCGCTAAGTAATCAAAAGTGAACTAGATGACAGTTCTCCTTAAGTCGAAGATCATATCACCAGTTCGTTGTCTACTTTTAGCCTGTTTGCGGCTATGAGCGATTTCGGTGAATGTAACCCCGAACTGAAGTGAAGGCTTGGACAAACTTGACAGGATTTCCCAGCACTATGAACGAACATGATGTTGTCCATCTTAATGCGAAGCAAACCATCCGTTCGTTGTCTACTCTTATCTAAAGAAAGCGCCCTGCAACCCTGGCTTGTCCAGCTTGATGAGAAGCTTTCCAACTACTACAAACGAACAGAATGTTGGCACAATGTGAAGCATTCATCCTTTCGTAATCTACTCTACATCTAAAAGAGCCCTGCAACCCTGGCCAGTCAAGCTTGATGAGACGCTTTCCGACTACTACAAACGAACAGGATGTTGTCTATCATAATTCGATGCATATCATCCGTTCGTTTTCTAATCTACTTCTAAGGGGAAAGCGCTCTTCAACCCTGGCTTGACCAGCTTGATGAGGGGCTCTTTGACTACTATAAACGAAAAGGATGTTAGCAATCACAATGTGAAGCATTCATTTGTTCGTTGTCTACTCTACATCTAAAAGGAAAGCGTCCTACAACCCTGGCTTGACAAGCTTGATGAGGGGCCTTCAAAGAACAACTAAGATGGGAAGTGCCCTACAGTATGCCCGGCTTTATTCAGTAACTTCAGGGTTACTTCACACGAATGGCTCAAGGCGTCAACAAACTAAAATCAAATTACAACACTACATACAAAGTACAGAAGTAAATGTTACTATTGGAGGCGTCTAACCTGCACATTGTACGAACTGATGAAATGTTTGAAACCTAAATACCGAACCGACCCGCCCGTAATCCAAAAGGTAGTGGAGTCTTAATTGCTTCGTTGGAGGATGGGCGTGATTTCATCGGAAGTCCACGAAGGTAAACATGTATCGAACCCTTGCAAGATCGTGAATTGCCGACTACTTAAAACCATGCATACACATAACAGCATTAAAGAACGACTTGCTGATGGATTGATTGTATAGAACCATAAAGAACAGTATTCGACGACGAACGTTCGAATAGGGTACACCACCGAAATTCATGGTACGCAAATACGAACAAGCTTGTTTGTATCTCATAAAACGAACAATTTTAGTTTAAGCAGCCCCATGTCATTCGCAATTCTGAGCAACCTCTGCGAGTGTTACCTAAACCAAAGAACTGAAAGCACAAGCAAACTGGAGGAAAGGACCATCAACTACTACGAACGGACGGGATTTTGTCTACCTTAACGTGATGCAAATCATCCGTCCGTCGTCTACTCTACTTGAAGAGGAAAGCGCTCTGCAACCCTGGCTTGACAAGCTTGATGAGAGGCTTTCCGACTACTCTATACGAACAGGATGCTGTCTATCATAATCCGATGCATATCATCTGTTCGTTTTCTATTCTACTTCTAAGAGGAAAGCACCATTCAACCCCGGCTTGTCAAGCTTGATGAGAGGCCTTCCGAATACAATCAACGGACAGGATGTTGTCTATCTTAATGCGATACACATCATCTGTCCGTTGCCTACTCCACTATAAAAGGTCTCTGCAACCTCGGCTGGACACGCTTGATGAGAGGCTTTTCGACTACCATGAGCGAAAAAACCGCTCCAAATAGGAAAGCCCCTCAATCCTGGCTAGACAAGCTTGATGAAAGATCTTCAACTTATTATAAGCGAACAATGCGCTTTTAAGACAACAGCCTTTCAACCCCGGCTTGTCCAGCTTGATGAGAGACCTTCCAGCTACTGCAAGCGATCAAAGCGCTTCTAATAGAAAAGCCTTCCAACCCTGGCTTGTCGTGCTGGATGAGAGACCTTCCAATCGAACAAAGAGGAAAGACTTTCAACCCCGGCTAGTCAAGCTTGATGAAAGGTTTTCCAACTACTACATATTGACGATCAAAGCGCCTCTAAAAAGAAAGCCTTTCAACCCTGGCTTTCCAAGCTTGATGAAAGACCTTTCAACTATTTTAAGCAAACAAAGCGCTTTCAAGAGGAAAGACTTTCAACCCTGGCTCGGTAAGCTCGATGAATGGACATCTTATTACAAAAGCGAACATAACGCTTCTATGAGGAAAACCTTTCAACCCTGGCTTGACAGGCTTGATGAAAGACCTTCTGCCTACTACGAGCGAACAGGGTGTCATTTATAACATTGTGTCGGACATCAACCAATGATCGTCTAATCTTATCCTATGGGGAAGCGCCCTTCGAGTCCGGCTAGTCTGACTCCATTCAGCAACTTCAAACGAAGTGCTGTTGGCGCTGACAGGCTCGGAGGAAAGGACTTCCGACTACGAACGGACGGGATGTTCAGCATCTTAATGTGATGCATTCCACCCGTCCGTTATCTAAACTTAATCTAAGGGGAAGTGCCCGTCGAGTCCGGCTAGTCTGACTCCATTCAGCAACTTCAAACGAAGTGCTGTTAAGGCTGACAGGCTCGGAGGAAAGGACTTCCGACTACGAACGGACGGGATGTTCAGCATCTTAATGTGATGCATTCCACCCGTCCGTTATCTAAACTTAATCTAAGGGGAAGTGCCCGTCGAGTCCGGCTAGTCTGACTCCATTCAGCAACTTCAAACGAAGTGCTGTTGGGGCTGACAGGCTCGGAGGAAAGGACTTCCGACTACGAACGGACGGGATGTTCAACATCTTAATGTGATGCATTCCACCCGTCCGTTATCTAAACTTAATCTAAGGGGAAGTACCCGTCGAGTCCGGCTAGTCTGACTCCATTCAGCAACTTCAAACGAATTGCTGTTGGCTCTGACAGGCTCGGAGGAAAGGACTTCCGACTACGAACGGACGGGATGTTCAACATCTTAACGTGATGCATTCCACCCGCCCGTTATCTAAACTTATCTTAGGGGGAAGTGCCCGTCGAGTCCGTCGAGTCCGGCTAGTCTGACTCCATTCAGCAAACTCAAACGAAGTGCTGTTGGGGCTGACAGGCTCGGAGGAAAGGACTTCCGACTACGAACGGACGGGATGTTCAACATCTTAACGTGATGCATTCCACCCGTCCGTTATCTAAACTTATCCTAGGGGGAGTGCCCGTCGAATCCAACCAGTCTGACTCCATTCAGCAACTCCAGAAGAAGTGCTGCTGGCGCTGACAGGCTTAGAGGACGAGCTTTCCAACTACTACGACCGAAAGGAATGATGTCCGTCACAATGTTACTTGCGCCATCCGTCCGTTGCCTACCCTACATCTACTTGCAAAGCACTCTTCAACCCCAGTTTGCCTCTTGTCGCTAATCAACTTCGGTGTAATCCCACATGAAGAGCTCAATTAGTAAACAAGCTTGGAGAACTTAAACATTCGCGACTTCGGTCGCAAAGACAAAAGCAGAAGCAGTGGCAGTGAGAAAATTTACCTATCCTAAAGACACCTGATGTAAGCTTGTATGGCCGGAATCATCCGTGTTTGACACGAGCATGCATTTAAAATCGTTTAGTGCACCGGCCGGCGGTAGTCAACAAAATAAATTTTGCGATGAGCTACAGACTTCCGAAAGCATCGAAAAAAGAGCGGCCATGAACATACCCGTCGTCGACGAACGGAATGGAGAGTGGATTTTAGTCGCCTCTTACGACAGGCATGCCTACCTCGGGCATATTCTTACCCCTGCCCGAAGGGGTGTATAACTCGCTTCCGTGCCTAGACGTCATTAAATACTCTCGGTGAGGCAGATTCTTTTGCTCTATGTTTTACATAAATGCTTGTAACCTCAAACTTTGTCAAGTTTTGATGGCCATCTAAAGCATCATTTGTCTGCAGTTCTTTTCTCCACTTATGAGCACAAATAAGTGGATTTTCAATTTTCAATTTCAATGTCCTGCTTCAGTTGCAGTTGATGCCCTTAAAAGGACATATTCCGACGCGTTGCGTTGCGATGCGATTTTTCCTCGACACCCATTCCGATTGGGATTTCGTTATCTATCGCGAACCCGCCTGCACAATTACAAATTAAATAAAATTCAAAATTTAAAAAGGTTGCGGAAAAATCATAAATGGTTAAAGGGTTTGTTGCTATTTTGTAAGAAAAATTAATTATTCAAATGCAGGCGAATTTCTTTCTATAAAATAAATTCGAGAATTTATTAAATCACCTTACTCCTAAATGGTTCGTTAAGTGGTTCATTTAAGTAACTAATCAAATGGCCGATCGCGACGCGCCCGCCCTGAAAAGAAAGAAAAAAATCTGAAAAGAAAAGAGCAGAACCCTACCTAGCCCCAGGACACCTGTTCGGGTCCTGAGGGGTCCCCTACCTAGCCTCAGAGGCAGCTGTTTGCTGCCTTGAGGGGGTTATAAGAAAAAGTATTTGTCGAAAACGATGTATATTTGGACATGCATGCCCGATCATGGAAGGATGTAAAACTAATAATATTGATGAATGGAAAGACTTACCGGCTTCCTTTCATCACGCACCGAAGCGCCTAACTTTGCCTTGTGGTGTTCAGCTTGAATCTAGCTTGCACCAGTTTATTGATACACCTGACACAGGAGGCAGGATCTGCAGCTAAATGATGGATGCTGGTTGCTGGATGCTGGGCTGCAATAGGCATAAGGGGGAAATGACTTTCGACTACAACTACTAACTACAGGGACGAGTCGCCATTTTCTAACTACAGAGAGGAAAACAAACCTTTCCGAGGAACGATGAACGACTTCGAACTGCCATAAAATAAATTAATTGTTCTGGAAGCCGGTCGCGGTAACCTCTTCCGACTACATTCTCACAAAGCATCGAGTGCTCTCGAACTCCCATGAAGTTCTGAAAGCACGTCGCGCTAAGTAATCAAAAGTGAACTAGATGACAGTTCTCCTTAAGTCGAAGATCATATCACCAGTTCGTTGTCTACTTTTAGCCTGTTTGCGGCTATGAGCGATTTCGGTGAATGTAACCCCGAACTGAAGTGAAGGCTTGGACAAACTTGACAGGATTTCCCAGCACTATGAACGAACATGATGTTGTCCATCTTAATGCGAAGCAAACCATCCGTTCGTTGTCTACTCTTATCTAAAGAAAGCGCCCTGCAACCCTGGCTTGTCCAGCTTGATGAGAAGCTTTCCAACTACTACAAACGAACAGAATGTTGGCACAATGTGAAGCATTCATCCTTTCGTAATCTACTCTACATCTAAAAGAGCCCTGCAACCCTGGCCAGTCAAGCTTGATGAGAGGCTTTCCGACTACTACAAACGAACAGGATGTTGTCTATCATAATTTGATGCATATCATCCGTTCGTTTTCTAATCTACTTCTAAGATGAAAGGGCTCTTCAACCCTGGCTCGACCAGCTTGATGAGGAGCTCTTTGACTACTATAAACGAAAAGGATGTTAGCAATCACAATGTGAAGCATTCATTTGTTCGTTGTCTACTCTACATCTAAAAGGAAAGCGTCCTACAACCCTGGCTTGACAAGCTTGATGTGGGGCCTTCAAATAACAACTACGATGGGAAATGCCCTACAGTATGCCCGGCTTTATTCAGTAACTTCAGGGTTACTTCACACGAATGGCTCAAGGCGTCAACAAACTAAAATCAAATTACAACAATACATACAAAGTACAGAAGTACTTGCTACTATTGGAGGCGACTCGCCCGCAGATGATGAAATGTTTGAAACCTAAATACCGACCCGAACCGACCCGCCCGTAATCCAAAAGGCAGTGGAGGCCTTATCGCTTTGTGAAGATGCATGACTTCATTAGAAGTCAATGAAGGTAAACATGTACCGAACCGCATGCTTGTAACCGTGGCATGATTCTAAAGTGTCGACCATCCTTAACCATGCTTACCATAAAACGCATGAAAGCAAAAAAAATAAACAGACATATCGATCGTAGGATGGTTATTGAATCGGATGGATTGATAAAAAAAAATACGATTTGAAAACATAAGGGTGCAATAGTTCCCAGCGACATTCATTCGAATAAGGGACTAGCTCGGCCACAGGCAACGGCTGCCAGCAACCAACATCGATCCGTCCAGCAACCAGCTTCCAGCAACCAGCCTCCAGGAACCAGCAACCAGGAACCAGCAACCAGCATCCAGCATCCAGCAACCAGCATCCAAGAACCAGCATTCAGGAACCAGCATTCAGGAACCAGCATTCAGGAACCGGCATTGTGGAACCAGAAACCACCACCAAGCATACACATCAACACCATTCGGAGTACACGAGTACGCGGGAGCAGGAGAAAAAATACGTAGACGACGAATTCCCACGACGTGCACCCTACGACGACCCGCGACAGACTAAACTCGCTCCCGCGCCTAGGCGGCCTTATATACCCTCGCAGAGCCCGATCCGACGTCTCTTAATTTTTCAAAATTTTTTAATTCACTTTTTCCCCGTCGGATTTTTAGTTTTTCTGAGGTATTTTTTTGAGTTGCATACCTCTTTTTGCATTTTTAACAGCTGTCGGGAAGAGGCGCAGATCCTCCTGTGCTACTTTTAAGGATTATCACCAAATTGGAGCATTTTTCATGATGATCGAAAAGATTTTGCACCGATGAAACTTCATTTTGTAAACTTATAAACGGTGAATGCGATGGTTTCTAGATTAATAGCAAGTCTTAGACTTATGAATGTCCTAAAAGAGGGTGAGTTCATATAAGTAACGATAATTTAACCAGCTGCTTCTTGTTTTATTAAAGTGTCTGTTATTATAAATTCCTACAAAAACTCTATTTTAAGTGGTTATGGTGTCAAGACAATGGAGGAAAAAAACGTTACAAAGGTTTTCATAGAATTCAAATCGGATTTTTGTCCCGCCCAATCAATCTGTCACTGCAGCGACTAATTCTTCTTCTTCTTGTGGCGCTACAGTCCGGGGTGGACCTGGGCCTCAACCAGCATGCCTCTCCAGCCAGCACGATCTTTCTCCAGCTGTCTCCAGTTGCTCACTCCATGTTGGTTGCGCTCCCTCTTTACTTGTATGCGCCATTTAGACTTGGTCGTCCTCTATTGCGTTGTCCCAATAGCACGGATTCAAGGACTTTTTGGGCCGGAGCAGTGGTGTCCATAAGCACTACATGGCCTAGCCATCTTAAGCGCTGTATCCGTAGACACTTGGCGCATGTCGCTGTACAGCCCATAGAGTTCGTCATTAAATCTTCATGCAGAGACCCATGCTTCTTGGAAAATAAATTAGAACCGAACTAAAAGCATGTTTTGTTGGTCCACAATGTGACGTTTTACCCAGAAACAAAAGGCAACTTCTAAGTCTTTCTCTTTTCCAAATTGAACTTCACGCTGATGTACCGTAATATTTCCGCTCCTATCGTGCGCATGCACATTCACATTGTGCTCTAGGTATGACGCAGCAAGTTTTCTAATCGCTTACTCTTAGTCGACAGAATGCAGGATTTTTTTTCCAGATTTGGTTGGAGCTAAATAGGTCACACGGCCTTTTGACTGTTCGTTAGCGGGAAGACATAAGGTTGCCAAATATCTCCCTTCCGCTTTTTTCCTCTTCATTCAATGCTTCATAAAAAGTGTTACAGTCATCGGATTTAATTCAAATATGCGCCGTTTCGTTCGATAATCTGTTTCCATCTAGACGGCAACTTCATAATAACCCCCTCGTAGAAGCCTCTCTCCTTACTTGCGAAGAACTCGGACAGACACTTTGCACAAGCCTCTTTTGAGTTCAACTTCACACGACCAATGGCGTTCGCCATGGACAGGAGCAGGTGGTATTCACCTGGCGCTATGTCCGGGCTATATGGAGGATGCGATAAAACCTCCCATCCGAGCTCCCGTAGCTTCTGACGAGTCATCAACGAAGTGTGTGGTCTGGCGTTTTCCTAGGGGAACACTGCACCCTTCCTGTTGGCCAGTTCTGGACGCTTCTGGTCGATCGCCTGCTTCAAGCGGTCCGGTTGTTCGCAGTAGATGATAGAATTAAGCATCTGACCATATGGGAGCAGCTCATGGTAGATGATTCCCTTCCAATCCCACCAAACACACAGCATAACCTTCCTGGTCGTCAATCTCGGCTTGGCCACTGTTTAATTCACCGACCTTCAACCATGACCGTTTTTGCTTGATATTGTCGTATGTGATCCATTTTTCGTCGCCAGCCACAATCCTCTTCAAAAATGGGTCGAGTTCGTTCCGTTTCAGCAGCATATGGCAGGCGTTGATTTGGTCCATATTAATGTTGAACGCAATATCCAAACTAATCATGCATAGCGTCGTTTTGTAGGTTATGTCAAGATCTTCCAAATGATGTATAGCATTGCCATATGCGAGCTCTATAGCGCCGGAAAATTCAAAAGACAAAAAGGCGGAAGGGAGATATTTGTCAACCTTTTATGTGAACGAGCAGTTTGAAATTAAATATGGAAAAAAAATCATTACCAAACCCAATAGCGTCCCTTGGGAAGGGGAAATTGAAAAATTCTGCACATAAAACTGGTGTAAAATTTGTAAACAAACCATCCTGGAAATGTTCCGTATGTTCAGATTTTATTATTTTCAATTATAAACAACACAAGACAAACCAAACATTTTCTTCTCTTTTTTTAATTAGCGGTGAATTATCTATGGCGCCATTTGTTTCGTTGGAGGACCATTGTAGGCATTTTGATCGGTCTACTAGGGAACATAAATTGATGTCTGCACTTATTTACCTTTGACCTTGGTCCACCTGTAATAATATTCAAAATTTTTATTTTGTATGCCTGAAAAAAAGTCAACCTACCATTGCCGAATCACATAGGGTTTTATTGGCAAGTCCATTAAAACAAATCTTGTCGAGTTTGCCGTCTTTGTTGTATTCGGAAATTGGGCCGTAGATATCAGTGAACTAGTTTGAGTTTCCTACTTTGAGTCAAAAGATTCAGTACTTGGATAGCAGTTCTACATCTTTCTTGATGACTTCCACAAGTTTGAACAATCAACAATTGAGCTGCAATTTAATATTATCTGTGCAATGATTTATCCCAAATATTGATGAACATCCAGAACACATGACATGAACTAAAACTAAAATTTAAGTAAATGCGTCACCTTCTTTGTAACCAGGCATACCTGTTTGAAAACGATTCAGCTCCGCAGTATTTTGTTTTAAAATTCTGGCTTTAGCAATGGATTACATGAAATCGTCGTCTATTTAGTATGATTTAAACCTACTGCATACGCAGAAGTTCTTCAGGACAGGTTACTCCATCTTTTACAAATTCACCTCTTCCTTTTGATCCTTTGGATTGTGCAATACCGTTATAAAAATAATGGTTACAGAACGGAAAGTATTTCTTCCTTATCGGATGTCCATGTTCTTTAAATGAAAACGAAATCCAATTTTCTGCAAACCAATATGCCATGGAACGCTTATATGCATTAAATTCATACTGACATGCTTGGAAATTCCGCGGAACATTTTGGTAAACTTGCTCGATTTTCTTCCTTTGTTGATCAGTAAATACATAAAATATCCAAGGCGTCCGCCAGAAGTTTCAACGAGAAGATTACATATGCGGAAACGTTTCAGGAAAGGTTTCCCCATCTTCAGCACATGCGTCCATTTAAGAAGTTTCTTTGCATTGTTCCTTTTAGGAATTTTGTTCAATGAAATTTTGTCTACAACATAGGAATTGCACAGAGGGGCTCCATAATGAGAAGTATTCCTTCTATTCGGATTCTTCTCCCATTATTTTCTTGCATGGATGTTCTTTCGTCTGCAAATTAAAATGCTATTAATCAGATGCATGCAATGAATTCATACTCACATAAATTGATCCAGCTTCGCTTTTGGTTTTGTTTTTGCCAGTTGTACTGTTAAATGTTTATTTCGGATTGAATCGTTTTTATTTAAATCCAATTAAACTTTCGACAAATCTTGTTTACATACAATTCTCCATCACACTGTTGAAAATGTCAAACTGGTACGTACTCAAATACATTGAACAAAATCCACCAGGGTGCGCAAGTTTCCATTTTGATACAAAAGTCAATTCTGTTTCGTAGAGCGGTCCGTAGTGTTCTAGAATGAAATAAAAAGTGATGGCATCGGCAACATCACATGCAAAGGAGTTTTCAAGCAATTGATGAACTATAGTTTAGAAATAAAACAATTAAAAGAAAAACATGAGAGATAATTATTTTTTATAGAGGCAACTATGCAACTCTTTCAAGGAGCGTCCTCTATTGGAAAAAACAATCCACTACAAAAAGTTGTCTTTTCTGTTACAAAATGATTGTTGTCTTCTCTAGAACTTTTAAAGCTATTTCTACACTATGCGTTTGTACCATGTACACTTTTTCAACAATTATTGTGTTCTGTCTTCTCATTTGTTTTGTTTTAGTCCTTAAATCAGTTTTGGACTTTTCATGAATCATCTACTGAAGTGTAAAATAGTCCAATAACTAAATATTGACCTTTAGCTCAACTCCTTGCCGACTCACAAAGAAAGAAGTTTTAAGGCTTAAAATAACATGAACAAAGTGGACACGCTTGAAATAACAAGTTCGCCGACCTTACTCTTGTCGCACCGTCCTGTTGGAATTGCATACATATCGCGACAGAAATAATCACTTAGAACGTGCGATAGGAACTCCCAATCACAGTAACTCAATTGCCTTCTGGGCCCAAAGAAACAAAGATTGGAAAGAGTGCATTTGATATCGGTACTGGTGTTGTTGTCTCTTATTACCGCGGAGCCGAGGTAGATGAAGTCCTTGACTAACTCGAAGTTTCTGCTGCCTAGTGTGACATCTTTCCAAGATGTTGATGTTGTGTGTCCTTTCTTAATGACTGCACGTACCTTGCCCTCATTAACCCCCAGACTGATTCTAGCCGCTTCCGCTTCAATGTCAGCAAACCGCTCGCTGTGTTCGTCCAATCACGTCAATGTCATCA
This sequence comes from Eristalinus aeneus, assembly GCA_955652365.1. Taxonomy (NCBI): domain Eukaryota; kingdom Metazoa; phylum Arthropoda; class Insecta; order Diptera; family Syrphidae; genus Eristalinus; species Eristalinus aeneus. The sequence goes on along the minus strand of OY019131.1, from coordinate 34,371,598 downwards.
GCGTAAGCTAACAATTGAACTGACTTCTGGAAGATCGTGCGTCTGGTGCTGACTTGTGAGTTCGATCTCCTCGAGGATGTTATTTAAAAAATCACATGACAGTGCGTCACCTTGTCTATAACCTTTTTCGACATCGAAGGTCTCGGTGAGTTCGTTACCGACCTTGATGAAGCAACGAGAGTTCTCCATCATCATCCCACACAATCTGACGAGTTTGATAGGAATGCCAAAACAAGACATAGCACTATGTAGCTCGTCTCTATGCACACTGTGCGGCCTTAAAATTGACGAATAGGTGGTGAGTGCGGATTTGTACTTCTTGGGTCTTTTCAGGATCTGGCGTAAAGCGAAGATCTGGTCTATCGTGAACATCCGTGGCCTGAAACCACACTGGGACCTATCAGGTTGAGGACAAAGGTTTTCAGACGCTCACACTGTACGCCTGAGAGGATCTTGTAGGCGATGTTGGAAATGCTAGTCCCTCGATAATTGGCGCAGTCAAGAGGATGTCCTTTCTTGTGAACCGAGCAAATGACGCTGAGTTACCAGCGTTACCAGTCCACTAACTGGGCATGCTTTTTTATCTCTCATATGAGCTGGTGCATGCGCCCAACCAGGTCATCTACAGTTGCTTTAAATAGTTTTGCGGGCAGTCCGTCCGCTCCAGTAGCTTTGTTTGACTAGACTTCGGCTTAATAATTAAATGGATGGCGCGACAGTCTATCAGGGACAGGGCTTAGCCTGCTCATAAACTACTCGTGTTTTGCACGCTGCTGTTCTCCCACGAGTAGAAGGGACCAACAGTTTTTTGCCGACTCCGAACGGCGAAGTTTGAGAAGCTTTCTTTTTAGACACATAATACTCTTTGAGTGTTGTGAGCTGCTCGAAAGAGCTGGTGCCGTGAAAAATTCGAGGTGTCCAGCCGGGAATCGACCTTCGGCGTGTGAATGTCGCACTCTACTCACTACTCCACGGCGGTCATAGGCTTCAGTCTATCCATCGATAAATTTGGTACAACAATTCTAAAGTCAAATGAAAAGTGCCTGGTCTCGAACACATTCTTGACTGTTGATCATTTTGCATTTTGTTCCTGCTTCACTTTTGTCATGTTTCTCTCAACGATCATAAAATATCGGTAATCTAGAAAAACTCAAAATGGGCATTTAACAGCAGTTCCCTACCTAAGGAAATGATAACTGAAGCAAGTGGATCCTGATCCATTGTTGATTTCAGAGCCTGAAGTTTGTTCATGTGTAGCATTTGAAGGAGTTCCTTTTTTTAATAAATTTAAATGTTAATGCTTATTATTCTTGTCAACGAACGGAAGAATCAATTTTGTATTCGAGTGTAATGGATGAACTAAAATTGATTGTTCCTGTTTATTCGATAAAGCTGATTGAACTTGAAACATCGCAAGACATACAGTCATACTAAGCACATTGTTGGTAGATGACCAACATAACTAAATCGTCTAGCGGCATCCATAAAGAACATCCTTGGCAGTAATTGTTATTTCGGTCTGACGAAAAATACCGTAAGAAGATGATCCCTGACTTGAATGTCATTTGCCATCGAAGCGAATTCTTCGTATGGAAAACTTAGTCTTAGTGTTTAAAACGACAATTTCAGCTCATTTAAAGCTTGTAAGACGCGACAGTCCACAGAGGGACCAGGGCCTAGCTTGCTCAACAACAACACGTGTTGTGCGCGCTACTGTTCCCTCACGAGTAGAAGGGTTATTTCCTGTTCCCTCACGAACAGTTATTTGCGTACAACGAACGACGAAGTTCTTGAGAAGTTTTTTTTTTTTTTAGTTTCATTTAACATTACATTAAATTTCTTGAAGACATGCCGCTTTCTCCTTAGAGTCAATTTCTTCACAGATTAAGTGAGAGGTTATCACTTGAATCGACTGTTATCCACAAAATTTCATTACGCCACTGAACCTACGACATTGAATCATCGACATCGTCACACGACGAGTGAGTCGATGAAGACTCCCTCTCCAATAAAATAAACCCTTTCGTCAGCTGTCAGCTCTTTGGACAAAACAAATCTGTTTGTTGCACATTTTGCAGCCAGCTGAACGCTTCCAGATTGTGCTTTGTCCGTGCCAGTACTCGGGAGTGTACATTTTTCCATGAGACAAGTCCATTTTCGCGCTCGTGCAGTTGCCAAAGTAATCAAAGATCTAAACATGCACAAATTCGCTGGCCCGGATGGTGTCCTCCTGTTCATCTGAAGTGCTGTTCTCCCACGCTGGCAAAGCCACTGCGTAAGATTTTCGATTTGTCCTAATTTTAAGGAGGCTTTTCGAGAAAGTGGAAAACAGCATTTGTCCAGTCCGTACCAAAAAAGACGAACCATCATCACCCACCTCCTACCGTCCCATAGCACTTACGTCCCCATTTTCCAAGGTCATTGAAATGCTGATAAATCGTCAGCTTATGAAATATCTTGAAACCCGGAAGCGTCTTAATGACCGGCAATATGGCTTCCACAGCAAAATGACGACTAGTAATTTGACGGTATATCTCACCGAAAAATGGAACCAATCTGCGCAATGTAGGAGAAAGCAAGATCGTCGCGATTAATATTTCAAAAGCATTTGACAGAGTCTGGCATCAGGCTCTCATGTCGAAAATGCGTGCTTTTGGCGTCGATGAATCACTTCCGCAATGGATTAGAAATTAACTTTCGAACCATTCAATACAAGTTGTATTGGATGGGTCCAAGTCTGATATTCACCATATTAATGCTTGTGTTCCCCAGGGCTCGGTTTTGTCTCCGACACTCTTCCTCATTTTCATAAATGATCTCCTGTCTGTCACTTCTAATCCATTTTACTCCTTCGCTGATGACAGTACCCTGAGCCTTTCATATTCGTTCCTCGGCTCTCGACCCTCCCCTTCGGCCATTGGCTTGGAACGGCAGTGTATGTTAAGCTCATTAAATTCCGATCTTGACAACATAATTGACTGGGGCAAAAAGAATAGAGTGGAATTTAATGCTTCCTAAACTTAGTACTGTCTGCTGTCACTCAAGCGTTCCCAAGTTGGAATAATCACATATTCGAGATCGCAAAAAATGCAGCTAAATGTCTAGGTTTCTTAAAGAGAAGAAATATTTCACCCTTCCTTCTGACCTGGCAACAATATACCAGGTATGAAATGATCGTTTTTTTTTTTTTTTGAAAATAAAACACTAATTATTGATGGAAAAGCAAAAACATTTCATTCAAAGTATTGGCCATTGTTTTCTACACATTTTGACCACCTTTCTGGCAATTTGTGAATACCACGCCAATAAAATTGTTCGTCTTTTAAAGCAAACTAATCAGACACCCAATTTTCGACCTCCTCGTAGAAATCAAAGTGCTGCTCAGCCAATGCGTGTCCCATCTATGAAAACAAATGGTAGTCGGAAGGAGCCAAGTCTGGTGAATACGGCGGGTGGGGTAGCTGCTCCCAGCCAAGTGTTTTGATTGTATCCTGAACCGGTTTTGCTTTGTGTGCAGGTGCATTGTCATGTAGAGAAACTACCCTGCCGTGTCTTCTTGCCCATTCTGCTCGTTTCTCGATTAATGCATGGTTCAAATTGATCATTTGTTGTCGGTAGCGATCAGTATTAACGGTTTCACCAGGTTTTAGGAGCTCGTGGTACAGCACACCTTTCTGGTCCCACTAAACACACAGTATTGTCTTCTTGCGGAATCGATCTGGTTTTGCAGCAGTCGATGTTGATGTTTGTCCCAGATTAACCCATGGTTAATCTCCCTTCGCAGGCTCTCTAAGACTAACCTAATTTTATATGGTTTTCAACGACTTTATTATTTACTATAAGAACATTGATTCATACTAAGACGCATTATGTATTAAGAAACGGAAAAAAAAACTTAAAGGCTTAACCATTTTACTAAAAGAGAACTTATATCTAAGGCTATGACTACAACTAAAACTAAGAACTAAAACTAAAACTAAAACTATTCTATTACTAACTTAAACTAATTACGCACATGTGCATGTGCATGTATACTATCATATAGTTAATATATGTTCAGGCATACATGCACAGGTGCGTCTATTTACACCTATATATGTGTGTATAATCGAATATACACTCACATATATTTCTCTATTTTTTTTTTCTTTTTTTAATTTTTTTTTTTTTTTTTTTTTTTTTGTTTTTTTTTTATGTTTGTTATCTTAAAACCTAACTCTAACCTAAAATCTAAAATCTAAAGCTAAAGATATGTAAGATATATAAGTCGGCCAAAGATTGCAGCTGGTATTTGGTCCGTTGCAAAACAATAGCCGACCACCCCCGTTGGATTCCCTACCCAGTGTTTGGAGGTTCGTCGAGGGAGTTTGATTCGCCTCGTAGCCACCAGAACCATTTATGCTGCTTCGCAACATCCCGCATATCCCATTTCGATACCGCTGTACTGAAGCGGAGGAGATTGTCCTCAGCTCGTCGTGCAACGGAACGATCGTAGTTGAGCCGCCCAAAGCTTGAGTGTAGCGCTACCAGAGATGAATAAGAATGAAATCTTTTGGTTAAGGAAAACAATTGATTTCATGTGTCTGATTTTTCAATTCATGATTTCGCTTTGGAATTAAGATTTCAACAAACAAATTCGCATTCATTTCTGAATGACTGGATAATTCCTTCCGAGCAATCTTATGACTGAAATTAATTGAATGCAAGTCTTTAGAATTACCTTGCAGTCACTGAAGTCACTTTGAAGTCTTCAGCATTCACTTGAAGCCACCTGCATTCAATTGAATTCTTTGAGCCTTCAAAAAATTTCGGTGCATTTATTGGGACTTCAAAAATATTGGTTGAAGTCTTTGGGGCTTCAAACGATTTCGTTAAAGTCTTTCAAGTTTGAACATGCCTGAAAGGCTGATGCCTTGCTTTATTATTTTAAAAAAATTACTGGATAAAAGAAGTTTACTCCCAATCACATGATCCACTGATTCTTCCGATTGTTGTGAAGATTTTGCTTCTGTTTCACTACAACTGATTTTGATGACCGAGGGCGTTGTTTCGGTTCTGCGCCTTTTTAAGCTAACAAAAGGTTTATCGTCTGAGAAGGATCTTTTACGATTTGAACTTTCGGTTTCAATACAGAAATTGGGGTCAGCCTCGTAGTCATCTGATGAAAAGTCACCTTCCACTTCCATTCTTGTTTACCACAAATTTAGTTGAACTTAATAATACACAACACTTTCGCGCCACAAAATCCAAGTAACTGATTATGACTCAACTGGTAAGAGAATTGCGCCTGTTGTTTGTTTACGCAGTGGGTCTCGAAAGAAGAAAACAATTATTTATGATGTTTTCGGTTTTGATGCACCATGCTTGAGCATAACTGCATCTCTTTTCCTTTGTTTGCATTAGTTGTATTTGTTCATTCATTCATTCATTCATTTTCAATTGCCAGCATTTTCCACTACTGAGGTCGCGAAGGCAACGCATACAAGAGAGATTTCCAGACCGCACGATCCTCCGCCATTGACTCTATCTCGTCAGACGCAATGCTCAGACGTAACCAGGCGAGTTTATGGACTTGGTCCAACCACCTCGTCCTGGGTCTGCCAAGAGGTCGCCTACACGATGCAACTGCATCTAAGGCACGCCTCAGAAGTCGTGATGAAGGGGACATCTGCGCCACATGGTCAAACCATCGAAGTATAGCCCATTCCGTTCGGAGAAGTAGCTGCTCAGCATTAAGTTTCCCCCGCACCGCTGTGTTTCGCACCCTATCCCGGCGAAAAACTTCAAGTGAATGCTGAAGACTTCAAAGTGACTTCAGTGACTGCAAGGTTATTCTAAAGACTTGCATTCAATTGATTTCAGTCATAAGATTGCTCGGAAGGAATTATCCAGTCAGGACTTCAAAAATGAATACTGATTTTAATTCTGAAGTCAGTGTCATCGAGTGAAGTCAATTGATCGAATCACAAATCATGAAATCCTTTTGTATAATTCAGGGATTGCAATACAAAAGCTTGCAGTCTTTTACAACTCTGTTCTATACTCTGGTGCTCCTTAGAGCTCTGCATATGGTAGATAGAATCCAATAGCGAGTGATAAAACTTTTAAGAAATGATAATGGTGCGATGTCGCTAGAAAACTGACAATCGCTTTGTGAACAACAAATGGTTTAATGAGATAGCCAGCTGCATTCCTCCCCTTCAAGAATTAACCCACAGTACCCGATTCTTTAGGAATGCTCACCGGTTCACCCTTAATCTCACCTTCGGACGTACAGTTAAGTTTAGAGACTCTTTCTTCAGCCGCACCATACGAATATGGAATACTGTTTCCAGCCCAACTTTTCCCCCCATTACAATCCCCAGGCATTTAAAACAAATGTGCATCGGTGCCTCCTTTCCCTCTCTTCCTCTATGCGTTCGGCCCGTGCTATGACTTAATTCCGATCAGTTTAGGGTATAAGCAATCCCTTTAACGCGCGACAATTATAAAAAAAAAATGTAAGTATGTGCACTTAAGTTGTAAGTTAAGTGCACTGTGTTCGTCAATTAAAGTTAGTGCGTGTTCAGCTGAATTCTGAATACCAAATACATTTCAAGTTTCCGCTTGACATTTGCGTTCTTCCTATAGTCTCCGAAAATAACCCAAATAATTCCAAAACAAATGGCAGTGCATTCATTCTACTCTCGGCATCGTATCAGCCCCGTTTGCACGCTGGAGCCGCATACCCACTTGCATCGAAATACATTATTCACAGTACAAGTTTCCGCTACATCAATTTCAGGAAAGCTTTGCACAATCTGATTCAAGATTCAATTCAATCGACCTAACCTAGAATCATTACCGAAAGCTTAGAGACTATTTTAAGATTTGCACATTAAGGTTGTGTCATATGTTGGACGATGATGAGTTGTTAAAGGAGTTTGAGATGATACGTGGAGTTCCCCAAGGGTACATGATGCCTCCACCTTTATTTCTGGGGATTTAAACTTTCGTTGGACAATGCCCTTGGAAGGATATAAGGTTTCATCCTTACTTAATGGCCCACAATCTTAAATAATAATAATTGTTGGCGCTACAGTCCAAAGGAGGACCAGGGACTAGCTTGCTCATCAACTACTCGTGTTATGCGCGCTACTGTTCTCTCACGAGTAGAAGGGACCTACAGTTTTTTGCCGACTCCGAACGGCGACAAACAGTTATTACTCTTTTTTTGTAGTGTTGTCAGCAGCTCGAAAGAGGTGGTGCCGTGAAAAATTCGAAAAATTGGTGTTGAGCTGGGAATCGAACCTACACCCTTCGGCGTGTGAGCGTCGCACTCTACCCACTACGCCACGGCGACCAGCTGGAATAAATATAAATATAAATAAAGACCTACAGTTTTTTGTCGACCCTGAACGGCGAAATTTGAGAAGCTTTCTTAGACAGTTATTACTCTTCGAGTGTTGTCAGTAGCTCGAAAGAGGCGGTGCCGTGAAAAATTCTAAAAATTGGTGTTAAGCTGGGAGTCGAACCTACATCCTTCGGCGTGTGAGCGTCGCCCTCTACCCACTACGCCACGGCGACCACAATCTTAAAGCTGAGACATAAAATGAGATTCATCATCAGGTTTGCTTTGGTATGTAAAATAAAAGACGTCAAATTGAAAGAAAATGACAAATTGTTTCCATTTAAAAATCACGTCCTGTCAATGGTGACCACATCAGCATCTGAAGTGGAAGATCCTCTAATGTCCATATTCCTCTAGGTGGGAGAAAATTTTTCATAGAACGGAGCTGAATAATTTGGAGATGTATTGCAATGTGCCTTGCCAGTTTGAAAGCATTGTCTGTGGTTCAGAAGTAGAGGTTCGCAACTCGGGCGTGGATAAAAACGAAGTCAACAGCCAATACAATGGATTTAGGGAAAGCAACAACCATTTTCTCACCAAAGTCATGGTGAAATATAACTCTTAAGCTCTCATCCACATTTTAAACAGTGGTACACATGAATTTATTTCTCCACCGAAATTCAAAAATTCATTGAAATCCACATTGTGTTCATTGTCATTAGAACAGATTCGAGGAATTGCTAAAAATATTCAAAATACCGTAAAATGTCAACTTATCTCCCCAACCACTCACCGAAGTTGTCTGAAAAAATCTATTTTCTTCCGATTCTCACTGCGTTCCAGCAGCTGATCATCCATAAATTTGTGTTCCGAGGACGGGCGGTAGTCCAAACTACACTTTGGTATTCTGTTCATCAGAAGATCCGCCTCCGCGTCGCACACATCTTGCTTCACCACTATTGGCCCCTTCGGCTTGAAACTATCCCGATATGTTGTACTCAGATCCATGTGCCTCCCTGCATCGGGATCGGTCATCATTTCGCAGGAGTCCAAACGCAGGCTAAGACTAAAGAAAGGACTGTATAAGGAAACAAGGATGAACATCGATTCGAATGCAGCAACTCTTTGAGGGGATAGGTTTCAAAGTTGATTTGCTTTCTGGCGACTGTTCTGTGAATTCTTCGTTTCAGGCCGGATTCGAAAAGTTCCTGAGTGGACGTTTTTGGTATAAAGAAGGCGTCCGTTTGGCCTAGGGTTCTGTAATGTGATGCGCCAGTGGACTACAATTGGAAAGAACTTTTGTGGAACTGCTTACAGGGTTCATTGGAAATTACATTCGCTTTTGGGTTGTCCATGGGGTGGGACTCATTCCAGTCCTGCCAGCCCGAGATCTTAACCCCCATACCGTAGCCGAATAATTGTGGGTAGTCCATTGGTGCGGATATTCATACAAATCGATTTCGGAGGCCTACAGGAAACAGAGAGCCTACTGTGCGCTCAGTCGTTGAAAGTGTGAATTAATTGTCTGTTCTTTCACATTGAGTGTAAAAGCTTGGCAATGCCACACACGAAGGGAAGAGGAGACAACGACAATTACCTTAAACACGTCAGTGGTTAAGGCTCTTCTCCCCAGACTCAGCGGCAAATGAAATAATTATGAAAACCACCCCTCCGTGACCCCCTTTCGATATAATTCACTTTTAATCGTCCCGCCATCAGGAGCGTATTTGGCCACCGGCAACGCATGATGCAACAGGTGGAACTCTCCATTTCATGGGTAAGAAGAGTTGAGCACCCCCGCCGATCTAATGAAGACCCAATGGCTTTGTCAGGCTTGAGGCTACTTTTCTCTTTTCGGCGTGGGTTGTTGTATAAATACACACCGAAGCAAGCCCCCAAAACCGTCTAAGGCGACAGGTCAACCGTGCCAGAAGTGTGTACTTGAATTATTCACGAATGTTACTTGAGGCCAGCAAAGCTGATTAGTTGTGAGTACAGAGCAAACAGAAAGTAAACCAAGAGCACGTTAGTAGTTGCATGATGAGCTAATTAATTAGCATGGTGGTGCTCGGTTGAGGGTCAAGCGACTAATTAGCCGGAGGTTAAGCCCTTACTTCATATTTCTCACGCAAGTAGTGCTAAAAGCCCCAGGAAGTCGTGTGAAGTTCCACGCCCTTAATCTCATAAGTGACGGCAGATTACTTCCTAAGCGAGAGTGAATTTCAAGGTAATGGATGTACATACATCTTGATGAATGAACACGGCCTCACGCACTTCAGCTTACACGGAAGTTGTTGAATGTGACTCTTTTACTTACACTTTCAAACTTACAAAGCGGGAAACTTTTTCAGAAATAGAAAGTTCTGTCCTTGATTCTGTAAGCAATTAATGAAATGAGACGCTCCTGTTGCAGAAAATGCCCTGCACCACCACCGCGTGGTTTGGTAATTGACTTCGATGTAGCATTGTCATGGACGAGCTAATGTCGGTTATCCAGGCCAAACGCTCCGAGACACGGTCAACTTCATTGTCTGATGCCTGCTAGTAAGCAAGCATCGGACTTGATTGTCATTCCATCCGAAAAGTCAGACCTCATACTCCTCCCAAACCTCGACATAGGGTTAGGGTTTGAACGATTTAAAACTCCTGAGGGCATTCCGAAAGTCAATGCGGAGAAGGCATTGCTTAAGACCTCATACCGATAAGCTGATTAGCTTCGGAGCCTTTATTTTAAAATAAAATTTGAAGGGATACTTAGACTGCTTGCGTGTTAACCAATCTAATCACATGTCAGATCTTAAGATGAATGGTAGATAAGTATAAAATTTATCAATTCTTCGTTCTCAGTAGATATTTTTGTTTCACGATTCGTTCGAACTGTTTTAAACGTAGGCAGCCTGTCAAAGGCTCTTGTTCTGGATAAAGCTTGTTCACCGGAAGCTTCCTCCCAAATTTTCAACGTTTTGGCAGCAGAATATTCAAATAGCATAGCAAAAAAAAATTGGGAAAATGCGAGTTGCATTCAATCCATTGAGATTTTGGTTTCACCTTAAAATTTCTGAATATTTAAATTTATAACTTTATCACGAAAGTTTCTTGATCTTCCTGAAAGCAAACAAAAACATTTTAAGCTCTTTCTCTTTTTTGTGTGGCCCTTCAGTCCAGGGTGCACCTGAGCCTTAATCAACATGCCTCTCCAGTTAGCCGAATTTTCCACCAGCTGCCGAAAATTAGCGCACACGAAATTGGTTGAAATACTTCACCACATGTGTGTGCCATCTCAGTGTAGATCACCCTCTATTCCATTGTTCCTATTGGCTTCCAGATGATGTGACTGGATTTATGAATCACATGATTCAAAATCACATCCGTATCACTATTTATAGTGACAACGGAAACACTGATGGAGGAAAGACCATCTGTGGCGGGATGGCGGCTAACAGACCCAGGCTTAGAGGGAGCCTGACTGGTAGTGACAGCTTAACCAGAGGCTATATTCTGGTGCCACGGGAGGTCAGGGGCCCCTGGAACTTCGGTTCCAGCCTGACCATTGCGGTATGCCCCCTTGTGGGAGTTTCGTGGTGGCTGTGGTTTACCACCTAACATCGCGGGTAGAGTCGAGGATAGTGTACTGTGCGGACTTGTCTAGCCCATTGTTTAAGCAAAACTAGGCAAGTCGGTTAGGGGACTATCCCTTCTCAGTGTGGAGTTGCATTCTCAACCGGGCGCTGCGACCCAAAGAGCGGAAGAGGTTTTAGGAAGGCTTCGCATCAAACCAAGGTGGGTGATTGCCCCACAAGCATGATCCCAGTTTGGTACTTGGGTAACTAAGGCGTTTAGTCTTGCGTTACTTACGATTCTTGGGAAAAAGGTTCCCCGTGATATAAGCCGTTAAGGCAGGTTATCACGTAAAACCAAATCCCACATCTGTTCCAATTGGCTCAGATTTGAAGACTGTTCAGGCCGGAGCAGTGGTGTCCATCCACGATATACATGGCCTTACCATCCGTGTCCCAAAGACACTTGGGACAAGATGCCGTACAGCCCATAAAATTTGGCTTCAAATTTCATCAATAACGTATCGCGCCGTAAAGCAGATTAGTCCACATAAAGAGGACTCTATTACTAAACTGCCTCTTAAGCCCAAAGAACCAGCGACTTGCAAGAGTGATTCTGCATTTGATTTCGATCCCTATTTACCGCGTAGCCGAGGTAGACGAAGTCCTCTTCTTCCTCGAAGTTTCTGCTGTCTAGTGTGAATCTGTGCCGGAGACGTTGATATTGCGTGTTCTTCCTCGACGACATCGTATATCGTTTTGCCCTCATTAACTGCCAATCCTATTTTAACCGCTTCCGTTTTAATGCAAGCGAACGTCTCGTCGATGACATACTGTGTTCGTTCAATCACGTCAATGTCGTTTGCGTAAGCTAGAAGTTGTGCTGACCATTAGAAGAACCTGCATCTGGTGTTGACTTGTAAGATAAGCATGATCTTCTCAAGAATGATGTTCAAAGGCCAGATGACAGCGCGTTGCCTAGTCCAAGGCATTTTTAAAATCGAAGGTGGGTACGTCCATTACCGACTTTGACTCCATCCTCATCCTACACAATCGGACGAATTTGGTGGGAATGCCAAAACTAAACCTGACACAGGAGCCGAAAGCCTTTGTAGCTTGTGCTCTTAAGAAAAACGAGTACTAATATTGTAATTTCACATTTCTATACTAGTCTGTATAAATAAATAAATAAATAAGTAAACCTGGCACTGTATAGCTCGTCCCTATGAACTCTGCCATGTGCCATCGACACTCACCGCGAACTAGGTGGTGAGTGTCGATCCTCGACACTCCTAATTTAAGCCATACTCTTTTCCCGGCGAGCGTCTTTTTGAGGTCTCAAAAGAGTTAAAAGTCGTTAAGGTTCATTAGTCAATGACTTGTTACACGGTGCATGGCTTGGGGGAAGAGAATTTGTTTTCTTTCTTCATATGGGACCGCTTTTTTCTTCTTGTGTCTTTTTCAGAGCCTCCGGTAAACTGAACACCTAGTCTTTTTTCCACTTAACTGACCTAAACCTACACTGATAAGATCCTATCAGGTTCTTAATAAATGATATCCAGCATTCACAGGACATGGCAGAGAGGGGACTTATGTCATGTGAACTGGATAGACGACGCTGGAAATCTGAGTTTGAATGAGTAAGAGACTAATAGAGACTTTACAATTTTGAATTTAATTTTTGAAAGCACGCTTTCATAAATCGTTCAATTGTTACTGTCAGTTTATTTTGCAAATTCTAAATTTTTATTGTAGTACCTAAACAGTTAATAATAATAATAATTGAGTGACACTACATTCCACAGAGGGACCAGGGCCTAGCTTACACTCTCACAAGTAGAATGGACCTACAGTTTTTTGCCGACTCCGAACGGCGAAGTTTTGAGAAGGTTTTTTCGTAGATATTTATTACTCTTTGAGTGCTGTCAACAGCTCGGAAAAGGCGGTGCCATGAAAAGCTCGAAGTGTTCAGCCGGGAATAGAACCTGGACCATCGGCGTAAGGGGTCCATGTTCGACAATTTTTAATAAAATTGCAAAACTCTTTACATGCATAAAAAGTAAGTATTTATATACATGAACAAATACTTCATTCTTGCCCACATCACAAACAAAAAGAATAACAACCCCTTTAACAACCGTTGTAGTATTTTTAATTTTTTTGTAGGGATTAATATAAACCTGGGCGATATGGTTTTAGCAACGAAACATTAAAAACAATGAAGTCACTTCGAGTTGTTCACAGAAGGACCCTTGCTTCAAAACTTATCACTTATATTGAAGTAAAATTGTAAAGTCGGTGCCAAATTTTGAATCAAACAAAATAAAACATAACAATTATTTGACTGCGATGCCCACAGTTGCACCATATCGTGGCCGGCGTAGTACAGTAGTGTGACTTTCAGTGGAAAGGTTGAAATTAGACCCAAGAGGTCAACAGGTCGATCAGCGACTGTAATGGTTGTTTACTCAAGACCTCCAAGTAAGGACATCATAATAAACACTCTTACACGCGTCTCTTTGCTCCGAAATTGACTCTAAGACAGACAGCGACCGCATTCATTTTAACACCACTGTAAAAAACTGCAAGCGGAGTGCGTCCTTTGCCGATTATGGCGGCCCATCCGTCACCACTAGTGCTGCATATTTTTGGTTACCGTCCGAATGTGTATGGTTTCGAAGAATCCCTCTGGCAAGTACAGTTTCTGTTCTTTGATATATTTCTCGGTAACAAATCATCGGAAAACCCTGTTTAAAATGTCTATCGTTTCTCCAAGCAATAGTTCTTGTATTCCAAAAAGGTATCGGTGGAATTATGTCAAGAATGTGTTCTTTCTATTTTGGAGGTTGCAAAATAATACAGAAGAGGGATTTCGGAGCGGTCCGACCCAAGCATAAGCTCATCTTCACCTCTTATCTTAAAGGCATTAAGTAACTTGTCATGAAGTATATTTAGCCTGGGCTCCAACTGCAAATTGCATGAAGACTGCATACCATTTTTTCAAAAGGTGTGTGAAACTTATGTCTGAGATGAACTTACTTCTCATCTGACATGAAACCCATTCCAATGCTAGGTTTCATGTCAGTTTACGACTGACGCTATAGCTACGCTGCGTGAGCTTGCCGTTCATTACTGCTAGAATCATTTTGGTTTTTATTGATTTTATATCCTTTTGCACTATTTTTTTTTTCAATAAATGGCGCCAGAAAGCGGTTATTTGGTACCCTTTAGTGACCGGGAATAAGTCACAGCACGGGCTGAAGGTAAAGAGGAATAGATTCAATCGATTTAAATGCCTGTGAAGGAGAAAAAGGTTAGATCTCCTTCCTGATGGTGGCTAGAGAAGGTTGATTTCAGACAACATTTGAAGGAATTTTCCTTTTTCCTCACCCAAGTCCTACAATGTTCGTTTTAAAATAATCCTCGCCTTATGGCGTTAGAACCCATTGCGGAGTGTCTCAGTGCCCAGACAGGTGAAAGCTGTGGTTCTGTATTGGACCACTTTTGGCCACACTTGCTTTTGCTTGTAGGCAAGTAGTTAGTTTATTCCAATCCTGAGAGTGCATTATTCACTCGCCGAATTTCCCGCCATCGTCTCATTTAAGTTGATGGCAACACCCAAAGGGAAAAACAGCACCGTTTGGAGTCAAAAAAGTTGATGGCAACACCCAAAGGGAAAAACAGCACCGTTTGGAGTCAAAAAAAAAGACTGAAGCCCCTTTTAAGTCGTAAAAGAAAAATAGCACTCACCACACGAGTAGCTTCTAATGTCGCTTATCCATGATCGGTTGCGCCATCCTACTTAAATTAATAAAATAATAATAATAGTTGGCGCTACAGTCCAAAGGGGTACCAGGGCCTAGCTTGCTAATCAACTACTCGTGTTGCGCGCGCTACTGTTTTCTCACGAGAAGAAGTTACCTACAATTTTTGCCGTCTCCGTTTGAGAATCTTCCTTAGACAGTTATTACTCTTTGAGTGTTGTCAGCAGCTCGAAAGAGCTGGTGCCGTGAAAAATTCGGATAAAATGGTGTTGAGTTGAGAGTCGAACCTAGACCCTTGGGCGTGTGAGCGTCGCACTCTACCCACTATGCCACGGCGACCACTTAATTAATAAAAATCCCCCCGATATTTAAGAAATCCCTGCCTTGTCTTTATTATTTATCAGACTTTATGTAGACGTACGCAGCATCGAGCGCATAGGCCCTTGAAATATCATCTGTCTTAAGAAAGGACGGATAATCAAAAATTTAAGTGATGAGAGGACTGACCGATGGCTGGGTGATGTGGGAACAGGGTAGGCATTGATTGGTATCAACCTGGCGATGCCCAGCTGCTGTAACTGTCTTCCACACACCAATTGTGCTTATTCTACCTCCACGTTGGTAGCCATCGGGTACTGGTTGTTGTTCACCCGAACTCAACCTGCCAAACCTATAAGTGCGACCTCCGCCCAAGAGGTATAAAAAAGGGCCTGGTCCTCCAGGTTGGGGGTGTGCGTCGGGGTAACTGCCCGGCCACATTAAAAAAATAAACAGTTACGAATCAACCGAATGCCTCGGATATGGATGGATTCACTGTTGACGACCCACGCAAACGAAAAAAGGATAATGATCTACGGATATGCACGTGGAATGTGAGGTCCCTAAACAGACCACGTGCAGCCGATGAACTTGCGGAGGCCCTGGACTGCTATAAAGCAGACATTACCGCAATTCAGGAAATGCGGTGGGATGGGCCGGGCAAGAGAAGAGTGAGAAACTGCGACATATACCACGGCGACTGCTACAGGGAGAGAGGGAAACGCTTATTTGGATGCGGTTTTGTTGTTCGAGGCAGACTTAGGCAAAAAGTCTTAAGCTTCCAATACATAAGCGAACGCCTCATAACAATCCGCATCAAGGCTAAATTCGGGAATATAAGCCTCATATGCGCCCACGCCCCGACAGAGGAAAAAGATGACAGCAGTAAAGAGGACTTCTATCATCTCCTAGAAAGGACATATGATCGATGCCCCAGCTACGACACCAAGATAGTTCTAGGAGATTTCAACGCTCAGCTGGGAAGAGAAGAAGTCTTTGCTAAAGTCATCGGAAGACACAGCCTGCACGCCAACACCTCCGGAAACGGACTCAGGCTAGTTGACTTCGCCTCGGGGCGAAATCTCTCTGTGGTCAGCACGCGGTTCCCACACCTCAACATTCATAAAGGTACCTGGCGATCACCTGATCAATCAACCGTCAACCAGATTGATCACGTTGCGATCGACGTCAGACACTCCTCCAATATCCTCGATGTCCGAACCTTCCGAGGTGCAAACATCGACTCGGATCATCACCTTGTTGTAGCCAAGGTAAGAACCCGGATATCGAGACAAGCCAAGACGGTTTGATGTCGGAAAGATACAATCGCAACCGATCGCTAGAGCCTTTGCCGATCGATTCTCCCTGAAACTATCTCAAAGTTCGACGCTGCCTGCACAAACAATAGAAGACAAATGGAAACGTTGTCAAGAAGCCATCAAAGAGGCCGCCACTGATGTGCTGGGTTTCACGCCACCACCTAAGAGGAACCCATGGTTTGACGACGAGTGTAGGCAGGCGCATGCTGCCAAACAAGAAGCGTACAAGGCAACGCTGCATCGAACGACGAGAGCTGTTTGTGAGCTCTACAAACAGAGAAGAAGGGAAGAGAACCGGCTTCTCAGAAGAAAAAAGAAAGAGCACGAGAAGCGCGCGGTCGAGGAAATGGAGAGGTGCTATGGCAGGAATGATGTCCGAAATTTTTACCACAAGATAAAACAGTTATCCGGTGGTTATAAGGCTCGGACAGAAGCCTGCCGGGATCAAAATGGACAACTAGTGGTAGAGTCGCAGTCGGTGCTGAGAATCTGGAAGGATCATTTCTGCAGACTCCTAAACGGCGATGACGTCGCAAATTCCGCTGTTAGGCAGAATGTTCCACTCAATTTGGACGATGATGGACAAGAATTCCGTCCCCCCGACTTCGACGAGGTCAAGATAGCAATATCGAGACTGAAATCGAACAAAGCTGCTGGCGCGGACGGACTATCCGCAGAGCTGTTCAAAGCGGCTGGGGATGAGCTGGTTGGGTGCATGCACCAGCTCATCTGTGAGATATGGTCGGAGGAAAGCATGCCCGACGAGTGGAATCTCAGCATCGTTTGTCCGGTACACAAGAAAGGAGACCCCTTCGACTGCGCCAACTACCGAGGGATCAGTCTTCTTAACATTGCATATAAGATTTTCTCTGCCGTACTGTGTGAGCGCCTGAAACCGTTCGTCAACAACCTGATAGGTCCTTATCAGTGTGGTTTCAGGCCAGGGAAGTCCACAATCGACCAGATCTTCACACTGCGGCAGATCCTGGAGAAGTCCCAAGAAGTACAAATCGACACCCACCATCTATTTGTCGATTTCAAGGCCGCGTATGACAGCGTGCATAGAGACGAGCTATACAGTGCCATGTCTAGTTTTGGCATCCCTACCAAACTCGTCAGATTGTGTAGGATGACGATGGAGAACTCTCGCTGCTCCGTCAAGGTCGGTAGCGAACTCACCGATACCTTCGATGTCAAAAAAGGATTTAGACAAGGCGACGCGCTGTCATGCGACTTCTTTAACATCATCCTTGAGGGGATCGTGCGGAACTCACACGTCAACACCAGAGGCACGATCTTCCACAAGTCCGTTCAATTGCTAGCTTATGCGGATGACATTGACGTGATCGGCCGAACTCAGCGAGCCGTCAATGAGGCGTTTGCTAGCATTGAAACGGAAGCGGCTAAAGTGGGATTGGTGGTAAACGAGGGCAAAACGAAGTATATGCTGTCATCGAAGAAGGACGCAGAACATCGACGTCTCGGACAGAGCGTCACTATGGGCAGCAGACACTTCGAGGTAGTGAAGGACTTCGTCTATCTCGGCTCCGCGGTGAATAGGGACAACAACATCAGTACCGAAATCAAGCGCAGAATCACTCTTGCCAATCGCTGTTTCTTTGGGCTCAAGAGGCAATTGAGTAATAAAGCCCTCTCCCGAACGACCAAAGTGACTTTGTACAACACCTTGATCATCCCAGTCCTCCTCTACGGCGCAGAAACCTGGACGCTACTAAAAGCGGATGAGGAAGCCATTGGTCTCTTCGAGAGAAAAGTTCTGCGTGCGATTTTTGGTCCTGTTTGCGTTGATGGCATCTGGAGGAGAAGATTCAACCACGAACTGTATGGGCTGTACGGCGGCATAAGCCTAGTCAAGCGTCTACGGATACAACGCTTAAGGTGGCTAGGCCATGTAGAGCGCATGGACAGCACTGCTCCGGCCCGAAGAGTCTTCGAATCCGAACCACAGGGACAACGCAACAGAGGGCGTCCTAGACTGAGATGGCGCACACAAGTGGAAAAGGACCTCAACCATCTTGGAGTGCGCAATTGGAGACAGCTGGCAAGAGATCGTGCTAGCTGGAGAGGCATGTTGGTTGAGGCCCAGGTCCACCCCGGACTGTAGCGCCATCCGAAGAAGAAGAAGAGAGGACTGGCTGCTGAATGCTTAATAAGAGCACATCACTTAATAAGTCCCGGGACTGACGAATAGGGGGCACCACAAACAAAAAATCCACATTATTTTTAGGAAGTACAAATATTCAAATGATACCTTTCAAATTTTCATGACAATCTTACATTTTGATACCTTTTCTATAGAGCAATTTACCTTTGACCTCAAAATAGGCTTTAGTTTCGGCGATCACCTCCTAATTTAAGCCATACTCTTTTCCCGGCGAGCGTCTTTTTGAGGTCTCAAAAGAGTTAAAAGTCGTTAAGGTTCATTAGCCAACGACTTGTTACACGGTGCATGGTCTGGGGGAAGAGAATTTGTTTTCTTTCTTCATATGGGACCGCTTTTTAGGAGTTTCTTCCTTCAAATGGACCGATAATGCCATGTAGTATTCGCTGTTGATCTTTTTGCCTTTCTCAAGGTAGTAGATAAAGAAAATTCCGTGCCCATCCCAAAACACGGTTTCCATAACCTTGCCGGCCGATCCTTGCATTTTTGGACGCTTTGGGAGTGGTTCACCGGGTGTTGTCCAGCTCGCTGACTGCCGATTTGACTGTGGAGTAAAGTGACGGATCCATGTTTCATCCATTGTGACATATCGATATAGAAAGTCCTCTTTAAACAGCTTCAAACAGCTCTCAGGATGATCGATACGATGTTGTTTTTGGTCCATTGTGAGCAAACACGACACCTATTTCGAAAACAGCTTTCTCATGGATAAATTTTCATGCCCAATAGTGTACACTCTGCCTTCTGATAGCTTTAGGGTGACTGCTATCTAACGCAATTTCACTTTGCGGTTTCTAAAACGTTTTTGTGTACTTTTATCGCGTTTTCAGGGGTGATAATATGAAATGGCCTTCCAGGACGTTCAGCATCGTTGGTGTCTGTAGGGCCACGTTTAAAGTCAGCATACCACCGACAAATAGTTGTGTCTGACGGAGCAGAGTGCCTACCTACTTTTCAAGCCAATGCTGAGCTTGCACCGTATTTTTTCCCATCAAAAAGCAATGTTTGATCAACACACAAAATTCTGTTTTTTCTATTGTTTAAAGAAATCGCAAAAGTAGCGTCACTTGAAGCACTGTAACTTGTAACCTAAAAATCAGATTGTCATGGGAATTTGACAGGTATCATTTGAATGTTCGCACTTTCGAAAAAAGTATGGATTTGCTGTAGGTGGCGCCGCCCATATGTCAGTCCCTGGACTAATTGATCGATGTGTTAGAAATATGTAATAATAATAACAATAATAATAATAATTGTTGGCGCCACGGTCCAAAGATGGACCAGGGCCTAGCTTGCTCATCAACTAGTCGTGTTGTGCGCGCTACTGTTCTCTCACGAGTAGAAGGGACCTACAGGTTTTTGCCGACCCTGAACGGCGAAATTTGAGAAGCTTGCCGTTAAAAATTCGAAAAATTGGTGTTGAGCTGGGGGTCGAACCTAGACCCTTCGGCGTGTTAGCGTCGCACTCTACCCACTACGAAACGGCGACCACGATGTGTTAGAAAGCTATGACAAATTCGCCGTGAACCTCAATTTAGAAAAATATGAAAGTGCGAATCGGAACTTCAGCCGGTTCATTCATTTGACTATTCTTGCCCAAACCACAAGCAAATCAAAAGAAAAATATAATAACCCTTGATTGGTGACCTTATATACTCCCAACACAATGTAAACATATTTTCCACAGTCATACAAAGTTCGATTAACTATAAACTTGACCTTCATTGTCCGCATTCAGTCCCTCCTGCCATTCAGATTCGCTTGCCACTGTTTACATTGAAGCGCACTACAAACATCAGCAGACGCATCGTACAGAATTGCTGGCAAGATGTCAACGATTTGACACATATCTCAAAGTTCCTTGCCTCCCCGGCGCATTCGATGTCCCAAAAGTGAAAGAAAAGCAGAAACTTCTCAACAACATTGCTACCAGCAAAACTTTTTGAGAACTTCTCAAAGAATGAAACCAAAACTCTCGACAAAGAAACTGCAAATCCAGCTGGTACAATGAAAAAACAACCTACCTGACTGACCGGCTCCAGGCTGGCATGTCGGCATGTAATCCGAGTAAACACCCCACTCAGCTGCAATTAGTTACATCGCCATTGACATTTACCTTGGGCGTGGTCAGATGTGGGTGCGAAGCCAGTGGTCACAAGTGCCAAATAGCAGCGATCTGCCAAGGCCATTTAGATAATTAGAAGTTAATTGAATTCGCCTCTGCTCCTCTCTTCCGGAGGAGCACGACCGTCGAGGCACTCGGTGATTTGCAGCGAACATGCACCCGGACTCTGCGTTCCCCGTCCACCAGCAGAGATCGAATAGCCACTTCTAAAATAAAACGATACATGTAATCGCCAAATTGCGCGGAAATTAAGTTAAGATCGATGCTTGCGCTAATTATAGAGCAAACAACAAAAATTACTCGGACCGGAATGAGCATTCGTCGGCCGCGCACTAGATAAACAATCGTGGCGGGGACTGCTGGCCGCTGGCCGTGGCGGGCGGCGCAACATCAACCGAATTCATTACGTAGTCTGCTGGAATTCATGACAACAATTGCCAGCGGTAGTAATTATTCGGGCAGTTAGCCGTATGATATGTCATCAAGTCGCGTACCCTCTGAACCGGTCCAAGTGAACGGCCGAGTGCGGATGGGGGGCGGGATGAGCTGCCTCACGACACCATTAGTCATCGTGTGAATTCTGGCGTCTGTCGTCACCGTTTCAGTCGTACTCAAGATTTGAGTGAGAAAATCGGTAGCCGTTGTGACTTTTTACTCCCACTCACTGGGCTCTGTTTGTTGTTGATTCACATGGCTCGCACTGCCGTGCAACGGTACACTGCTTCGGACATGTGCTCAACGTGTTGTGCGCTCAATAGTCAGTCTCTTTCTCCAAATATTGTTGATTTTCGCTTAAAATGACGTGTCAACGAGCGCTGCTGGGGGCGCAGTACAGAGCCGGAGAGCTTTTATTTGACGCTGGTGGGAACAGTGGCGGTGGAAAGTTTTGTGATTTTATTCTTCTTTAAAAAAGGAAGCTACACTTGGCTAACATAGCTTTAAACTATTTTCTTTAATCCTGGGGCTTATTATTTTTCTGCCCTAGAGAATATTTAAAATCAATTTTAGGCAGCTATTAGTGTAGTCCTATTTAATTTTTGAGTGGTCGCCGTGGCGTAGTGGGTAGAGTGCGACGCTCACACGCCGAAGGGTCGATTCCCAGTTCAACACCAATTTTTCTAATATTTCACGGCACCACCTCTTTCGAGCTGCTGATAACACTCAACGAGTAATAACTGTCTAGGAAAGCTTCTCAAATTTCGCCGTTCGGAGTCGGCAAAAAACTGTAGGTCCCTTCTACTCGTAAGAGAACAGTAGCGCGCACAACACGATTAGTTGATGAGCAAGCTAGGCCCTGGTCCCCCTTTGGACTGTAGCGCCAACAATTATTATTATTATTATTATATAATTTTTGAAAGCCGAGGAAAACCAGGGGTATCACTTATTCACCCACCCGTTAATGGCTAGAATTTAATATTGGGAAGAAGACCTTGCAGTCGGTTACTTTTAACAATTTCAAAGTGACAGTCCTTCATGTAAGACAGTGTTGCCTTTTACATTTCGGGATAAGAGAATAAAAACAAAAATTAATCATCGAAAATAGCTTTATTGTTTTTCAAAATATCACCTATTAACCAATTGCCAAAGCACTTTTGCCACTCTGATTGAGGTATCTCCCAAACATGCATTCTAAACGCATCTACCGCTTCTTCAGATGACAAAAAACGTTGACCACTCAGCTTATTTTATACATACGGGAATAAAAAGAAGTCATTCGGGGACAAGTCAGGACTATACGGCGGATGACTCATCAAATCAATGTTTTGAGTGCTCAAAAATGCAGTTGTTTGAGTCGATGTGTGAGAGCTCTCATTGTCGTGGTGAGAAGTGATCCGTCTTCGGCGGTTGGTTTTTCTGATTTCTTGGAAGACAACTGACAAACAAATGGTTGTGTACAACTCAAAATTGACTGTTGTAGTGGTACGGTTGCGACATATTCAGTTTTTCCGAAAAAACAGGCGACCATTTGGTTGGAAGTGCTTCGTGCGCGAGCAACTTTTGTTGGATTTGCCCCAATTTGAATCACGACTGCTGCTTTCTTTCGTGCTCATACGCGTAAATCCACGATTCATCACTTATCACGATGTCATAGACGTGTTTCGAAGCACCGCGATCGTATTTTTGGAGCATTTCTTTCGATCAATCGACACGAGCCTCTTTTAAGCGATTGACAAATTGTGTGGGATCCAACGCGAACAATTTTTTTTAAGGTCAAATGTTCAGTCTATGAATGTATGCTGGTCCCACTAATGCCTAAGGTTGACTCAATCTCACGATAGGTCACATGGCGATCTTGCAATATCAGTTGGCGCACAACATCAATAGTTTCCAGGACAACAACTGATTCTGGACGATTTTCACGAAAGTCATCTTGGAGTTAACAACGACGTCGGTTGAATTCACCATACCATCGATAAATACTGGTCCTTGATGGAGCTTCATCCCCAAAAATTGAATTAAGTTCTTCGATGCACTGTTGTTGAGTTAATCCACGTCGAAAGTTGTAAAAAATAATCGCACAAAAATGTTCACGATTTAATTCCATTTTTTGGGCGAGATGAATCTTTTAAGTTACTTTAAACAACACAAATAGCGCTTGTATGTCAAAACGGCCTGAGTACGTATAACCTCATAAATGTCAAACTTAACGATAAAGCTGGCAGTTGCCAGACTGCAACACTAGGTTTGCCCAGTCCCGAAATATAAAAAGCAACCCTCTTACAGGTTAGTAGCTAATCGCACATAATGAACCTTCAAAATGAAACTCGAATTCAAGTTTTCATCAAAGCCACTTTGTAGAAGTATCTTGAAGTCACTGTTGTTTTGGAAAGCAACTTTTAATGGAAGATGAAAGCGTTGGTACGTGGTAAACAACTCTGCTGGCACCAAATACGTTTTGCCTTTCAAGTCCAACAGTCGCTAACCTGAATTTGACAGGTTTTATTCCCCTTAAGAAAGAGAGTTAAAAATTGTGAAATACGTCTATCTTGAAGAAGCTATATAATACAGTACCTTGCTTTTCTTATTGTGACCACCTAGACGTAGTACATAAAGTGCGGCACCCACGCGCTGAGTCCCTGTTGGGTTCCAATATTTAACACCTCGCATTTTCACAACATCACTTTTAGTATTTTGACAACACTCAGAGAGTAATCACGGCCTAAGCAAGAGCTTCTCAAATTTCGCCGTTCAGAGTTGGCAAGCAAGTGACAGTCTCTTCTCCATAGAGAACTGAAGTACGCACAATGCGGGTAGTTGTTAAGAAAGTTAAGTTTGGGCTCCTTGTGAACTTGAAATGAATTGAAGTATGGACTGTGTCCATAGGTCGCTGATTCATATTCGGTTCGAAAGGTCATGGAAGGAATTGACCTTGCCCCGATAAGATTAAATAAAATGTCTTGAAGTACGTTTTAATATTATATTTTTACGTCTGTTTCAGCTTGTTGGGAAGTGAAAGTTTCTAACTGCATTTGAAACTATTCTCTTTTTTCTTAGTTTTTTGTTATGTTACCAATGCCTAAGGTATGAAATTTCATACGGAAATGCAGTGTATTCAACTATTTAAGTAATTGTCTTCTGGTGGCCGCCGTCGCGTAGAGATAGAGTGCAACAGGTCCTCCCCAAAGGTCCAGGTTCTATTCCCGGCTGCACACCTCGCATTTTTCATGGCACACACCTCTTTCAAACTTCTGCTGACAACAGCCAAAGCTTCTCAAACTTCGCCGTTTGGAGTTGGCAAGAAACTGTAGGTCCCTTCTTCTCGTGAGGGAACAGGAGCGCACAATACGAGTAGTGGATGACTAAGTTCGACCCTGGTCCCCTGTGGACTGTCGCACCTTCCAATATATAATGTTGTCAAATATCCCTTCCCTTCCGCTTTTTTGCTCTTCATTCAATGCTTCATAAAAAGATTTACAGTTATCGAATTTAGTTCAAATATGTGCCGTTTTGTTCGATAATCTGTTTCCATCTAGACGGTAACTTCATAATACCCCCTCGTAGAAGCCCACCACCTTATTTGCGAAGAACTTGGACAGCCACTTTCCACAAGCCTTTTTTGAGTTCAACTTCACACCACCAAGGGAGTTCGCCATGGACAGATTATGCTATAAAATCTCCCAACCCAGCTCCCGTAGCTTCTGGCGAGTCATCAGCGAAGTGTGTGGTCTGCCGGTATCCTGATGGAACGCTACACCTTTCCTGTTGGCCAATTCTGGACGTTTCTAGTCGATTGCATGCTTTAAGCGTTCCAATTGTTCGCAGTAGATTGTAGAAAAAAGCATCTGGCTATATGAGAGCGACGCATAGTGGATGATTCCCTTCCAATAACACCAAACACACAGCAAAACTTTCCTGGCCGTCAATCCCGGCTTGACAACTGTTTGGGACGATTCACTGAACTTCAACTAAGACCGTTTTCGCTTGATATTGTCGTATATAATCCATTTTTCGTCCCCAGTCACCATGCGCTTAAAAAATGGGTCGAGTTCGTTCCGTTTCAGCAGCATATCGCAGGCGTTAATTCGGTCCAGAAGGTTTTTTTGCGTCAAATCATGCGGCACCCAAACATCAAGCTTTTTTTGTATTCAGCCTTCTGCAGATGGCTTAAAATGGTTTGGTGACTAACTCCCATCTCCTGGACGATATCACGAGATGCCACATGCCAGTCTATCTCAATGACTTCCATGATTCGATCGGTATTCGTCGTCACAGGTCTTCTACCGGCTGGCTTATCCATGGTGTCGTTTTCACCGGCTCTGAATCGTCGAAACCATTTCTCCGCGGTTCGAAGTGATAGATTACCATCCCCCAAAACACCATTAATATCACGGAACGTTTTTTAAGCGGATTTGCCTTTAACGAAGAAAAACTTTTTAAATAGCGCGAATTTCGGCGTTAGTGAACTCCATGTTTACACGGCTATAACTGTTGAACGTAATATCCAAACTAATCATGCGTAGCGTCGTTTTAGAGATTATGTCAAGACCTATCAAATGAGGTATAGTATTGCAATATAACAGCTCTGAAGCACTTTGTACATAGCCGGAAAATTCAAAAGACAAAAAGGCGGAGATATTTGACAACCTTATATATAATAATAAATATCTTCTGACACTATGTTAAACTAAAAAATTATTTTAATCAAGAACAGAATTGCTGCCCTATCAAATATATTTCTATTTATTTCTTTTGATTGTCCAATCAATTCGTTTCTTAAGAAACCCATAAAATAAAACTTAAATAAATATATACTTACCAAAAGGAGAGGTTTCAGGGACAGCAACGAAATTCGAAGGCATTCAGTGATGACATTCCAAGGCACTGACATGCCGAGTTTTACAACCATTCCAGAATTCACAAATTTGCCTTTTTGAAATTTACGTTGTGAACATTTCGGGACTATTTCCATTCTCCGGAAACAATTGGGGTAGTCGCACATAAGTTACTCTACAGAGAAACTCAAAAACTCGTAAGCGAAAATTTTTTACCTAAAGGGCAGGGAATCTTCTGAAGCCCTGAACATTTTTTTTTTTTTTTTTGGATAATAACTTAACAAGGTGCTAATATCTTAGCTTATAGCTTATAACGCTTATCGTAGTGGCGTTAAATTAAATTGTGTTATTGTTTTCAGAAATATGCAAGGAAAGCTTTTCGTTAAAATTCCACATTTAAATTAATGAACAAGTTTGTGAATGTGAAGCACAACGTCTACCCTTTGCATCTTATGTTTGATTTATATTCTGATTTATGTTCTTTTTAATCCAGATCCCGAATTCTACTCCCTGCCCGACTTGTATAGGGTGCTTAATTCGCATAGTGCTAGGCTAGGCTTTTCTTCAAGTTTTTTGAACCGTTGCCTTTGCCGAGCTCTTCGATTTTTTTTTTCTGGGTATTTTGCACGAATCTGTCGCATTTCGAAATTTCGGAAATTCGTACTTTGGATACTTGGGCATAACATATTGTTAGCCTCTCGAAATTTTTGCATTTCGGGATGCCCCTCAGAAAAAAAAACTGAAAACCCTGTATCATAAAACACAACACTTAAAACACTAAATTATCAGGATAATGATGATGAGCCTTTAGCACAATAAAATTGAACAACCATCACAATCCACTTCACAAATTTTCCAACGTGACATGGCTCAACCCACCTCACTCACTTCCAAACATTTACTTTTCTACACCACTGTACGCAAAAGCAGAGAAAAAGCTAACTCTTCCCCCACATCACTGACTCGCAGCTTTCACTCTGAAGCGGAGCACGTTTTTCTCAGCCATGGCAGCAGCAGCCGCTGCTCGATGGTCTTACCCGTTGTCAGAGTGCTTTTTTCCTCCACGAACCGTTGACGTGAAAATCCGAGTAAACACACCAAAGACCAGAACAAACAAAAAACAAAAAAACAACTGAAAAAAAATACACAAATAAGAGCCCACGTTCCTGTTTCTGTGTATAAGAAGTCGAAAGGAAGAAGAATTTGCGATATTTCCGGGCAAAAGGTTTTCCCCGAGCTGCAGTTGTGTGCATCTGTGTTCCCAATTCAAATCCTAGTGCATTCGAAAGTGTTAAAGTGTTTCGATTTTTGTAGGCTGAAAAATCAGTAGCCAGTGTCAGTAGTGAATCGGAGTCAAGCTTCGTCGCCCACACCCCACTCGCGGACTGGGTAAAAATAATCCTTCGAACGCGATAACAACCACACTGGTAATGTTATGTCATGGATATCCTGGCCACTGTGTTGCCACCGAGGAACAATGTGTGTAGTGGAACGACAGCGTATCGTTATCGCCTGATGGTGGAGGAGGGGTGTCCTTGAAAACGGACAACACACCAGCATACACCAAGACTCTCTCTCACACTCTCTGCATAAGTGAATCGAACACAACAAACCCAACGGGGAATATGTACAGAATTCCAGGATTTATTTCATAAAACTTTTTGCCTTCGTTACGTGTTTTGTTTTTTCAGTTTTTCATTTTCGGTTACTTTTGTTCGTCCTTTTGTTCGTCGCCGTCGAAGAATTGCGAGAGAATTGAAAGTGAAGTGTTTGTGCGCTCCACAGACGCGTGAGAAATTTTGTTGAATTTGTTGTCTGAAGATTGAAATCCTTGTGCCTCGATAGCTGTTTGTGGTGTTTCTCTAGTCTCTAAGTAGTTACTTGTAGTCGTAGCAAACAAAAGTGTTTCTCAAGCAGTAAAGCAAATTATTGCCATCCTGTCGAAGTTTTTAAGCAAAATCTGTGCAATTTGCACCCAGAAGTGGAGTTGCAATAGCAGCAGCAGCAGCAGCAGCGGCAGTTGCAGCCAGATTGGAAGTGGCATCCGCAGGCGATCCCAGCAGTTCAGCAGGACAATGGCGGCGATGATGATTACAGAAGATGGAGATTCCTACTCCAAAGGAAGTGATGACAATGTAAGTGCCTTTAATTTGATGTTTCCTTGAATCCATTCCACTTCGATCGCGGGGTGGCTGAGTGTTGGACACAGCTGGAGACGTGTCTCATTGTTTACCCTGCCCCACGTTCGTTTGACCGACTTCGTGCAGCATTCTCTTGGCAGAATCAAAACAAAACTCTCTACGCAGATGCCAGAATCCGCACACGACAGGCCCGCAAGAGAGCGGGAGAGCAAGAGACAGAGAGATCTGTGTCATGCAGCAAACGACCTTCGGCTTGTTTGTATCTTCTTTAATGTTTTCGTGTGCGAGATGAATTAGAGTTGTTGTTCTTGTTTTGTTGTTTTGTTTCCCTTTGCACATTATCCACATTTGCATTTCGTTGGAGCCATATGTATGCACAGGGCGACGTGTGGCGGTGGGGGTTGGCGAGGATGTGCTGGCTGTTCCCTTGAAGAATCGATATCTGGGTAGTCGGAGGGCGACTGCAAAATGAAATGAGATCATGAAATGCACTTTAATGGCAGACGGTTACTTTTCACTTCCCTCAGTCGGTGTTGTCGATGTCCGACGCTCGGTATTGTCTTGTATTGTGCTGAGTCATCGATAGAAATGTTTGAGTTGACGTAAGTAGTTCATGATTGCTGCAGCGGTGGACTGGGTGCACCAGACGGGTGCGGCATTGTCTTGGCCTGGTAAACACGCATTGAACAGTTTTGCACCGACACGCTCCTCGTCACGGTAATGAATTCTGAGAAAACGAACGTAGGTGTGCGAGAGGTTTCTTCAAAGAATTTTCCCAACCAGTCGAGGGGAAAGTGTGAAAGGACTAAGAGATGTGCACTTTCAGGTGAAAATGTGTCCCTGAATAAATACTGTCGTGACACATTAAGATCAGAATCATACGCTTATGGTTGAGATAAAATTTCACTTTATTCGAGTTTTTCTTGGATTTCAAGTAGAGGATTAAACTTCATTGGAAACTTGTAGACTTTACTGAAGTGCAAATTTGATTGTAAAATTCTGGAAAAAGTTAATTTTTCCCGTTAATGCAGGATTCCGTTATATGATTGACCCGAGCAAAATTTTATATTTTTCTCAAACCAAAAAGTTTGTGAAAGCTACAATGTAAACTGACTGACTTTTCAACGAGTCCCAAACCTACGCAGAACGACCCGACGACTGACTTTTTTAATCTGAAAATAGAAAGAAATTGTATTCCAGCCCTGTATTTCATGTGGAAAAGGACAACAGTTTGACGGCCACATTCGATAAATTTGACTATTGTGATGAAAGACGTGTATGAAGGTGCGATTTTTAAAGAGAAAGGACAGTTTTTTGTCAAATTGGCGAATTTTCCGCTAACCGCTGTCGAATTGTGGGGTCCCTTTGCTCAACTTCAGTGGTTGTCACCGTTACGGTGGTCACGACGATTGTTACTTTATTCAAGGTTATGACAGTCGTCATCACTGCTGTAAGGTCAGTCTACTGCGGTTTCGACAGCTCTTTCGTCTTTTTTTTATACACGAGACGGTATACATATATCTTGACGATCATGATTGCCATTAAAAAGGTCCAAAGACTGGTCCAAAATTTATAAACTCTCGCCTATATTATCCAAACTGATCCAGCCCTGTCCAAGGTAGTATGAAACGCATGACACATTTTGACTTTTCAAATGGCTTCTTGCTTATCTAATTTGCGCATGGGCAGTCTGACAATACGATATCTTTAATTTTCCGCTTGATAGGTGTTTTTCGGCCCCTTGAGGGTGAATCATCGAATACAGGGCAGTTGACCACATTGAAACTCGTTGAATTAAATTTTGACGAACGCCATTGAAGGCAAACTGTCGCCGTCTACATGTCAGATAATATATCACTCAATAAACCCGAGATATATAGGGGGCGCCACTCACAAAAATGTAATATTAAGTTAATAATTTTTGATAGTGGCGCCCTCTATTCCCGGGACATTTTGCTTGATCATAGTGTATCGTCTTCCAGTAATGCATTTTTGTATTTTCCTACAATACGCGAAAAAAGTAACTTCCACACGCGGTTAGACAAAACCACGAGTTTGATTTGATCAACATTTTGTTGTGTAAGCAAATATATGACCGGTAAAAAAAATTCGTGTGGACACCACTGCTCCGGCCCGAAAAGTCTTTGAATCCGAGCCATTGGGACAACGCAACAGAGGACGACCTAGACTGAAGTGGCGCACACAAGTGGAGAAGGACCTCAACCAACTTGGAGTGCGCAACTGGAGACAGCTGGCGAAAGATCGTGCTGGCTGGAGAGGCATGTTGGTTGAGGCCCAGGTCCACCCCGGACTGTAGCGCCACAAGAAGAAGAAGAAGAAGAAAAAAAAAATTCTGCTGCGACTATTGTGTCAACGTACTGTGAAGACAACTTAACCTCCCCCTAACGGATGCAAAGAAACAGAAAATAACAGAAATAATAAATACAGAACAGAACAGAAGAAATAAAGAAAAAAAATAAAGACTTCTGGCCGATTATAAACAGAGGCAACTTGAATATAGTTTAATCACAGAAGTGCAGTGGATAAGTGCGACACGTCAAATGCTGCAGGACTGAAACTTGTCATCTATTCACGGCACACCCTCTTTTGAGTTACCCGTTACACTCATCTAATCATCGTCGTCTAATCGTCATTCGAAGTCGGCAGAAAGCTGTGGGCCACTTTTAATAATTGTATGGCGGGACAGTCCACAGAGGGACCAGGGCCTAGCTTGCTCTTCAACTACTCGTGTTGTGCGTGCTACTGTTCTCTCGCGAGTAGATGGGACCTACAGTTTTTTAACGACTCCGAACGGCGAAATTTGAGAAGCTTTCTTAGACAATTATTACTCTTTGGGTGTTATCAGAAGCTCGAAAGAGGTGGTGCCGTGAAAAATTTGAAAAATTCGTGTTGAGCTGGGAATCGAACCTAGACCCTCAGCGGGATGGGTCACCTCTACTCCAAACAAAACAGAAGCACGCATAGCACGAGCAGATGCTGATAAAACTAGACTCTGGTCCTCTTATGGACTGTAGTATTTGTCCACTGGTCTCATAGACAGTCAACGTTCAACGTTAAGTTAGATTGAAGTAAAAGCCAAAGGGTACATAGAAGACTGGATTTTGAGCTCTAGATGAATACTTTGGAAGTATTTTTAGCATTTCAAACATTTTTCGATCTATAATTGAACAATTTAAGACTACACATACAAATTTAAATTTTTAGTTTCCATATGGTTTCTATATTATTTTTTGCGATTCCGACAAAAAAAATGTGTCACTCTTTAGTTGATTCTACTGCTTATGACATTTGTTCCAAACTTAAGATTAAAGGATAGATTTGAGTGTCAGAAGCCCGTCTTTTTGTAAATAATTTAAATTGGCTCGGTTTTGACTTGACTTTGTTTTTGAGTTTTTGGAAGCAATATACTCGCCGTATACCTATATGAGGTGTTCGCCGTGGGTAGAGGGCGACGCTCACATGTCGAAGGTCCAGGTTCGATTTCGGCCTGAACACCTCACATTTTTCACGGTATCACCTCTGTCAAGCTTTGACAACACTGAGAGAGCAAATTGTCTAAGAAAAACTTCTCAAACTTTGCCGTCAGGAAAAAACTGAAGGTTCCTAGTACTTGTGGAAAAGCATTAGCGCACAAAACACGAGCAGTTGATGTGTATAGTCCAAAAGTATAGCATATCTTGGTCATGTCGCACTTATTTCATGCGATACAGTCAATTTATAAAGGTCATTCTAGTTCATAAAAATGGGTTCAATGGCGTTATTCTCGAGACTTCTCAAAGAGCCGAGCAAAGTTCTAGGTTGACTCAGGGTCTAGCTTACTAAGCAACCCCTAGTGTTGTATATTGTTCGATAGCGAGTGGCTTACAATTCAATGTTTTTTGCGCAGTGTGCGAAACTTTTTTAAGAAGCACTAAGAATATGAAAAAAAAAAAACCTGAATCATTTTTTGTTATAGTATACACAGAGACGTACAGTACAGAACCTTGGCGCAAAGGTGAACAAAAATAAATTATTTGCAACCGGGAACCGTTTGGATTCATAATTGGATGTATATTGTTCAAGAACAGCCTCTCTAGCTTTAAACTTGTTGGGCAAAAGTGGCGTAAACCAGGACTTCAGTTTATTTTTAATCGCCGCTTATTCGCATAAAAACAGAACCAAACTGAAGTAAATGACTAGATTAAGATGAAATCTACCGCAGCCCTGTTGACTCATTCAATCATCTCACTACTTCTTACGTGATCCATTATCTGAGTCACATTTTATTTTCTCAATACCCTCGTCTAACTCCATAGTGTGACACACTTCCGACAAATTTGAATTCAAAATGACTCTTCTCATAATTTGTGTGTCCCTCGTGTAAAAAAAATTCAAATGGTTTTATTCTAACCTTGCATTTTCTTAGCTGCCAGAGAAATGTCCAAGCTGACATCAGTTCCTCTATTGTTTGCTTGTCGGCAGCATGGGAATTTTCAACTGAACGCCAAAATGTTGCATCACAACTCAATCATCTCTCACCCAAGCCTACTTAAACAACGACGACTGTCCATTTGAACTCAATCACATTCTGTTGTGGCTCTCAAACGTGCACTTTTTAGGCGAACTTCAAGCGAAAAGCGAGACCACTTCAGATTTTTCCCCAGATGTGAGTTTCAACGAAAGTATAATTTTATGAGCCTCCATGGATCTAATTAAGGAAGTAATAGACCAAAGAGTCATGGCTAACAACGTAATTGGAACTAACGACTTTCCGGAGAGGGGCAAGTTTAATTTCACTTAAAGCAACGCATTGATGTTGAACCACAGCTCAGCGCTCGATTGGTGAAGTTGGTATAGATCTGAGCTAGGCCGTCAGAGGTCAGCTGATTAGACTAAAACTCTTATTCGTGTTTTAATGCTGTCCATTATAAAACGAGATCTTATCATGCATCTAGGCTGTTTGCGCAATTAAACCTACAGAGTGCCGAAGTGTACGAGCTCTTCCCCTAATTCGAGTTTCAACAATAAAAACAAAGAACAGATGTTTTCTGAAAGTACATTTCTGGCTTGTTCAAACAACAAATCTTGACACGTAATTCAATCCAGCAGACTTTAATAAAATTTTGATGACTATTCAAAATAAGGCTCCACCTGTGAACACACTAGCCTTGATCACGAACTGGTTTACCTTTGCTTCTGGATCAAGCAGTAACATTCATGTCAAAGTTCTCTAGCGAAGTTACAACTTCCACTGAACTGTAGTGAAATTTGACTGAGGCTCAGTATAGATCTACCATGGACTGCAACACTCAGGAAAAGGTATCGACGTTGAATTAATCTGTAGTCAAAAACGAACTAGGCCAAGGAGTTTTCAACTGAACGCCAAAATGTTGCATCACAACTCAATCATCTCTCACCCAAGCCTACTTCAACAACGACGACTGTCCATTTGAACTCAATCACATTCTGTTGTGGCTCTCAAACGTGCACTTTTTAGGCGAACTTCAAGCGAAAAGCGAGCCCACTTCAGATTTTTCCCCAGATGTGAGTTTCAACAAAAGTATAATTTTATGAGCCTCCATGGATCTAATTAAGGAAGTAATAGACCAAAGAGTCATGGCAAACAACGTAATTGGAACTAACGACTTTCCGGAGAGGGGCAATATAATTTCACTTAAAGCAAAGCATTGATGTTGAACCACAGCTCAGCGCTCCATTGGTGAAGTTGGTATAGATCTGAGCTAGGCCGTCAGAGGTCAGTGGATTAGACTAAAACTCTAATTCGTGTTTTAATGCTGTCCATTATAAAAGGAGATCTTATCATGCATCTAGGCTGTTTGCGCAATTAAACCTACAGAGTGCCGAAGCGTACGAGCTCTTCCCCTAATTCGAGTTTCAACAATAAAAACAAAGAACAGATGTTTTCTGAAAGTACATTTCTGGCTTGTTCAAACAACAAGTCTTGACACGTAATTCAATCCAGCAGACTTCAACCAAATTTTGATGACTATTCAAAATAAGGCTCCACCTGTGAACACACTAACCTTGATCACGAATTGGTTTACCTTTGCTTCTGGATCAAGCAGTAACATTCCTGTCAAAGTTCTCTAGCGAAGTTACAACTTACACTGAACTGTAGTGAAACTTGACTGAGGCCCAGTATAAATCTACCATGGACTGCAACACTCAGGAAAAGGTGTTAACGTTGAATCAATTTGTAGTCCAAAACGAACTAGGCCAAGACTCATCAGCAGTCAATTGTGTAATGTTTGCAGTTCTCTCCTTTAAAAAAAGGGTTTACGGACGGCGACGTTTGAGAACTTTTTCACAGTCAAATACTAACCTTTGAGCGTCATCACAAGTTTTGAAAAGGTGGAAAATTGGACATGAAAACTTACAACCGAAAAGACTTCGATCTATAAGTCGATGCAGTCATGAAAAAGAAACTGAGTGTTTGAGCTGTGAATGATTTTCTAAACAAAGGCTACTGAGACAGACCACTATTACTCTCACTATTAAGAAAAAGCCAAAACTTAAATGTGCAATGCAGGTTTGATTTATTAAAGATTAACAAAGTTGAAAAAAGCTACAGAACGCTGAGTAGGTATTACTGCCTAAGTAAGGCCGCAGAACATGGCTTGAGCCTTCGCGAAACCTTCCTCTACTGTGTTTGCTTTATTTTTTCCTTTATGGCACAGTACACATTAGTCAGATGTTCACAAAGATCGTCGGAAAGACTGAAAAAGTGAATACTGCGACTTATAACCTGCTCGCCGATTTCAAGGCCATGAATGGAAATATGCATACTTGTAATAATAATCATTGTTGGCGCTACAGTCCAAAGGGGGACCAGGGCCTAGGTTGCTCATCAACTACTCGTGTTGTGCATACTACTGTTCTCTCACGAATAAAAGGGACCTACAGTTTTTTTCCGACTCCGAACGGCGAAATTTGAGAAGCTTTCTTAGACAGTTATAACTCTTTGAGTGTTATAAGCAGCTCGAAAAAGGTAGTGTTGTGAAAAATTCGAAAAATTGGTGTTGAGCTGGGAATCGAACCTAAACCCTTCGGCGTGTGAGCGTCGCACTCTACCCACCAGGCCACGGCGGCCACATGCATACTTGTAGTAAGACTAAAATGTAACTTACTAAAACCTTACTTTAAACAGAAGTATTTTGAGTGGCCGCTGTGGCGTAGTGGGTAGAATGCAACACCTACACGCCGAAGGTCCAGGTTCAATACCTGGCTGAACACCACGACTTTTCCGCGGCAACACTTCTATCGAGCTCCAGACAACACTCAAAGAGTAATAACTGTCCAAGAAACTTCGCAAACTTCGCTGTTCGGAGTCGGCTAAAAACTGTCCCTTCTACTCGTGAGTGAACATTAGCACGCACAACACGAGTAGTTGATGGGCAAGCTAGGCCCTAGTCCGTTGTGGACTGTTGCGCAATCCAATTATTATTATTTTGAGTAGGACCTTAAAGCAAACTAACCCTTAAGAACAGTTCTTATTACTCGATGCAGCGTAGGATTGTAGACATGATGCTCTCAAGCACGTACTTGTCTAAGGCATTGGGAACATCAAACATTTGCTTGCTGTCGAAAAAAAGTGACAAATCAGCATCTTTTGTCTTCTTGACAACATTTTTGTTTATACTTAATATTGTGCGCAGGCAACACCGAGCTGTCCAAGAGTCAGCAAAGATAAAGCCTTGTTATCTTGTCAGCAAAAAAGAAATAAACCGAGTGGACATGTCGAAAGGTTCGACCATCAAGAAAGGGTTGATAGATCAGTCGAACGGCATGTTCCTAAAAGGATTTTGAGATTTTGGAACCACGTATTAACTACAGACGGGTCCACCAGCCTGTATCTGTTTCTGAATGCGTTGCAGTGCAGGTTGTGATTTCCGATGACTATAGCAAAGAATTCTTTTTTACCCAGCTGTCCATTGCAAGCTCTTTGAACTTTATGGCATAGCTGGGGCTTTGGACAAATATTCTTTTAGAAGATCGTAGAAGTCATTATTTCTTAAAGCATTGCATTTTCTTCTTCTTCTTGTGGCGCTACAGTCCGGGGTGAACATGGGTCTCAACCAACATGCCTCTCCAGACAGCACGATCTTTCGCCAGCTGCCTCCAGTTGCGCACTCCAAGTTGGTTGAGGTCCTTCTCCACTTGTGTGCGCCACTTTAGTCTAGGTCATCCTCTGTTGCGTTGTCCCAATGGCACGGATTCAAAGACTTTTCGGGCCGGAGCAGTGGTGTTCATACGCTCTACATGGCCTAGTCACCTTAAGCGTTGTATCCGTAGACGCTTGACCAGACCCATGTCGCTGTATAGCCCATAGAGTTTGCCATTAAATCTTCTCCTCCAGATGCGATCAACGCAAACAGGACCAAAAATCGCACGCAGAGCATTGCAATTTAGGTAGGCTATTATTTCCGAATTCAAACTTAATGCGAATTGTCATGAGGCATTAACATACATAAACGGGTTTTTAGTGAAGGACTTCTTGCCCAAGCCCGGCTCGAACAACGAATATGCCTTTTCTTCCCTCTCCAGAAGCCGTTCGTACTTTCAGAACCCCTTCGCATGTCTTATTATTTTCAATCGTGGCTCATTCGATCAAACTTTCTGACTTTATCTGCACTGTAGCAAGTTAGAGCTCCCGTCTAATGGCTGCACGTTGTGTGTTAAAAGACCTGATATTTCACGTAAAGAACCGGTGATCATTTCGGGTCCGGGGATTGTTGACAGTGAACTGATCCATATTCGAGACATGCTGTTGTCTCTCAAATTCTTTGTTTCCATATTTTTAAAATCACTAAGGGAATAGGGCTGGTACCCTAGTCCAATTGCTTACGCTTTCCCGGCTTCTGCAATAACCAGGTTACTGTTGCCCCTTTGTGCAATTCAGTGTTGCCAGCTCACAGGGTTACATGTGCAGCCACAAAATAATCTGCGACTGTACTCCATAGCATATAGTGGACTTCGTGGTACAAAGTGTAAGTGCGCCGACCCATCAGAGATTTTGGTTAGCCCCAACTTTCAACACTTTTTGTGCTCTATTGCGTTCAAGTGTTGGGAACTAGTCTACCGCATTATGACGCTCATGTGGCCATATGCTCTTGAGTTCGTAAGTTTCTCCCAAATCGCTAGAAATAAAACTTCCTTTTGAAGTTATCCAAAACCCAAATAAACCGCTTTCGGTGTCAACATTTCTGAGCTACAGAGGCGATTAATTTTCCAAACTCAATTTGCTGTATCAAAAATTTACCGAGAAACTAAGCGAAAACTAAGTCAATCCGCCTTTGCTCACAAAACAGTGGCACATAGAAAATCAAATATTGGTGCTCAACGAATGTAATCTTCTCGCACCTGAGCGAAGCAAAACCATTTTCACACATAACCAGCTGTCAGCAAAATCACTTCGATCGACAAATGAATGTCAACAGCATTCATTTGAAACCACTTTGCACTTCAATTGACACCTCTGATGCATATTCACACCTGAGTTCTAAATTCTGCTGCGCAGTTAAGGCAGCCGAGCGCCAAACAAAGATTCAAATGCACTTCGCTCCCCATTGCGTCGCATACGATACTTGCTTCCGTGTTCAGTTGTCAACTGCGATTCAGCCAGTACCCCGAACCGCTGTGAAACTATCAATTAGTTGTCGACGTCGACCCATAATCGAATCAACCGAGACGCCCACAACTGAGTGCATGTTCGTATTCATCATAATACGCGCACAACAAGCACCCACAATCCAAACCGAGGTCCTCTGCGGCAAGATTATTCCACGGATTATCCAGTACACACGTTCCAGTGAATTTTAAATGCGACCTCCCCCCAAGGCCCCCGACGAGCTTGCAATCAAAGCGCTTTTTGTTTTGAGGTCGGCTGCACAAACGATGTTGTTCTACAGGTAGCCTGGAGTTCCTTCGGCCCCGCATCAACACGCCTCCCCGGCTAGATAAACATTTTCTTAAAGAAGTGACGCCTTAACAAATTCTACAGCG
The DNA here is from genome assembly GCA_955652365.1 of Eristalinus aeneus. Lineage (NCBI taxonomy): Eukaryota > Metazoa > Arthropoda > Insecta > Diptera > Syrphidae > Eristalinus > Eristalinus aeneus. The sequence goes on along the minus strand of OY019131.1, from coordinate 34,333,566 downwards.
TTACCTAATCGAATGGATGGTGTGAATGTGAAAAGAAACCAACACCAGCCGCTCTGCCACCCACTCAACACCTTCTACTTCAAACCTTCGCGGGCGTGTACCATCAGCGCCGAGCAACAGCCCAAAAATAAACAATTCAACGCGAGTGAAATGAATTTTCCATTCGTGTTAATTTGTTTACGATATACACGAACACTTAATTAGGTCAGCCCGGAGGGGGCACCCTTGAAAAGTGCACACAACGCCCGTTCGGTTCTCAAGCCCGGTGGCGCGGTCCTTGCCAGTGCACAGAGTCAGTGAATGTAAATAAATTTCCATCGAAATGGGTCACCCATCGCTCGATAGCAAATCCACTCTATGAACGCCATCGAGCGATGCCCAGATAGACCAAAGGTTCCTCCTACGGCCCAAGTTCTTTGGTTGGCATACTTAATTAGACTCGCTCCCCCCCCACTGGCGTCGGTCGATGTGAAAAATGTGCATCGGGCGCAGTACGTGAGTTCAATTAATTATTGCGGAACGTGTGGTGGACAGGAAGGAGCTGGAGGCAAACTGGAAAATTCCAGGAATGCTTGAAGTGCTGCTGCTAAGTGAGCAGCCGCATGAATGGCCGCGATGACATTGATTTGGTAGAGATGCCTTCATTTAGTCAATTCTCCAGAGTTATCCATCTAGAACGAACACAGTGAGTCAGCGAGTGACACTGGTGGCGGGCCGGCAGTCGTTTCTGATTCATAAACAGTCCGCAAGTGACTCATTGCCGGGGTCACGCTTCGGCAGTGAGGGGCAACGGCACTTAAATTCTGTGGGCTTGGAATGTTAATGTGCTGGCTAAAAACTGGTTTACTGTAATGTGTGCGTATTGAAGAACAGCTGGAGGTTGTAGCGGGCATTACCAATTAGCGACGACAATGAAGGGTAAATGGCGACGTGTTGTTAACGTCTTTTACTTTGAAATAGATTAAGTTTGATGTTTCTTTAATTTACTTTCCAAGGTTTGAAAAGAAGACCTGAAACGGAGACAAAAAGTATTCAAGGGAAGCTTCATAGAACCAATATTTCTTGAGGCACCAAGTTATGGAGGAGACACAGTCACAAAGGTCCAAAATTTCGATACCCGAAATTCCATGTGATTCATTTTTCGAACTCTCTTTGGCTTATCTTGAATAGATCTAAATGCAAAATTGATCGAAATCGAATCCTTTGCGAATTCGAAACAAACGAAAATAAGTAATAGTACAATCCACCGAATGTTCGGAATGGTCCAAAATTTCAAATAAACCAAAGTTCCAAGAAGCCTACAACTTAAAGAAATCCCAAATACTCAATTCCCAAAAAAGTCGGACTATATAAAGATACAAATAGAATACACTAGGGCAAAATTCTAGGCTTCCCGAATTGGAAATAAACATGCAAAGGTCGAATTCCCAGCGTGCCCCACAAATTTCTGAATAACCCAAAATTTTAAGCAAACCATATTTTCAAGACGCCTAAAATTTCAGACCGATACTAGCTCGATGTCGCTCAAAATTGTAGGTTGCCCGAACATTGTCATTGTCACATGTTCAAAATAATAAAATAAATAGGAAAATTCAAAAATGACAAGTGGCCTAAAAAATTGGAACGACCTTAGAAATGATGAAGGAAAAATCAAGAATCCCAATACTACGGCTATCAAAATCACAAATTAATAAAAAAATCGGATCTGTCAGAAATGTTTGAATTTGGAACTTCAGTAAGGAAGGTACATTCGCCAGATAAGTTAAAATTTCAAAATTTTTCGAATAAGAAAATTTGAGGAATTTAGTGCATTTATTTGTATTTCTAAGAAAATTTTTTGTTGCTTGACTTCGACTCCCAACATACCCCCGAATAGTCATGAATTCCAAATGGGATCCCCTACCAACCAACAAGAATCCTTTCAACCTGATTTGAGGTGAATGCACGCAACCTGCGTAAATGCTTAAATTTATTGCAGCCTTCTACTGCTCTGGGTAAAGCAATAAAATCGTAGAGTGCACTGTACTAAAGTTCAGTGCTCTCCCCGCTTCATGAAATTTACGCACAAAACTAGCCTCCCTTGAATTTTATATGCTTTCCTCTAGAGAGGAACCTAGGAGTTCATGACCTCGTTCACGAACATTGTTAATTCAGACACATTTTGTGGGAATGAGATTGACAGTAGTGGCAATAATGATTGGTAGTTTAGGAGTTTAGTTTCCAAACACTGCTTCGAAACGGCAGATGTGTTTTATTCAAAAGTGTATAAAAAGCATGGGGACGATTATTGTCCTAGGGATAAGAAATGTAGGGGAATTACATCCTTGATAAACATGTCATCAGCTTTGAAGACTTCAAGTTTTCTCTAAGGCGCCACTCGTCCCTTTTTCCATTTTCTTCACGTCTCATGTCTTTCTAAACATCGATCTTTTTCTACAGCTGAAGTACTATTTCTTAAAATTACTATTCAATACTAATACGTGAACGGTATCGAAAGACAAGATGCCAAACGCAGGCTATTCGTCCCTCTTTCGTCCCTTGTTGGTCCCTCATTCGTCCCTCGTTCGCCCCTTGTTGGTTTTTCGTTCGTCACTCATTCGTCGCTCGTTCGTCCCTCGTTCATCCCTCGTTCATCCCTCGTTCGTCCCTCGTTCGTCCCTCGTTCGTCCATCGTTCGTCCCTCGTTCGTCCCTCGTTCGTCCCTCGTTCGTCCCTCATTCGTCCCTCGTTCGTCCCTCGTTCGTCCCTCGTTCGTCCCTCGTTCGTCGCTCGTTCGTCGCTCATTCGTCGCTCGTTCGTCCCTCGTTCGTCCCTCGTTCGTCACTGGTTCATCCCTCGTGCATCCCTCGTTCGTCCCTCGTTCGTCCCTCGTTCGTCCTTCGTTCGTCCCTCGCTCGTCCCTCGTTCGTCCCTCGTTCGTCCCTCGTTCGTCCCTGGTTCATCCCTCGTTCATCCCTCGTTCGTCCCTCGTTCGTCCCTCGTTCGTCCCTCGTTCGTCCCTCGTTCGTCCCTCGTTCGTCCCTCGTTCGTCCCTCGTTCGCCCCTCGTAAGTCCCTCATCTGTCCTTCGTTCATCTTTCGTTCGTCTTTTATTTGTCGCTCGTTCGTCCCTCGTTCTTATCACATCGAAAAATGTCTTACTATTACAAATTGCTTCTCGAAATTTGTCATCGGTATTGAACTGTCGGCTTCTTCCACTCGTGAGGAACTTACAGCCTGAATAGTTATATAAGAAACAGGCCTGTGACTCCCCCTGGATTAAAGTGGAATAAATTGGAACAGTTCCAAATCCATCACTGTTCCTTTGCCTACGTTTGAATTTAGAAAAAATGTCCTTCTTCGTTTCTCCCAATATGCAACATTTCATTCACACGTCATAAATGGACCTCTAAGGATAATGCCCACCTCCTTATGGATCTTCTCTTCCGCATTATCGGTGTAGCAAAAAGCCAATAGTCCTCCTCCTGCAACTAACCCAGAAGTCTAGTAAACAAGCAGCTTTCCTGCAAGTTGGAAATTCTTTCAAGATCTTTCCGAAAACGTGGGCTTATAGAGTGCATGTCATTCGACCTACATGGAAGGCAACAATAAGCTCGCCCCTCCATTCATGATTTCCTTGGAATTTCCTCATTAAATCCTCTACACAGGATCTCCAACCTCTCTCATCAAATTCCATTATTTCTCCCGCAACACGGCATCAGGTTGCGCGATGTGAGTCACGTCTAATGATGGCGACCAACGCACACCAATAATGCAAAGCGGATGAACGTGTATGGCATTTCATAACTCCAGCCATCTGGCAGCATGGAATGTCATTAGGTGGGGCGGTGCGGCGGTTGCGGTGGCACCCAGGACACGATCTGGGCCCACCCTCGCCATTGGGCGGTCATAAAAAAGCTCATGACAGCCCTACAACTGTTGCTCGCGCAGAAAAGAAAAAATAGCAAGCTGACTATAAACACTTGCCATATTTCCTTGTTATTTATATTTACTCATAAATACCGTTATGTTGTATAGGCAAAAAAGCTCTTATGCAAACACATGACAAAACCGAACGAGTGCGACTGCTCAACTTCGAGGCGGAAGGGGTCATCGCTAAAGGGGATAGGGGCCGGAAGGAGTTATCGCGAAAGAGTACCTGTAAGGCAGAGAGTAGGGGCCGGAAGGACCCCTTTCTCATCAACACCCAGAGGGCAGAAGTCATCGCATTCAAGTTAACATCGTAACAATGCACAACTGCTATCGGATAACGACATGCTCGTGCAAGGAAGACGGTGCCGCCGAAGGACACACGGCCACTACTGGCCTGGTTTTCCGCTTTAAGACTTTTTTCGCCTTTTCTCCTTGTTTTCCGTTTGTTTTGTACATCCCGTCGTACTCGGTGCACGTTGACCTCAATTATGCTTTGCTTATCCGTCCAGCCGTTGAGCGGTGGTGGTGGTGGCGGGCGTGGAGGCGGAAATGACTTCACACAACCTCAAGTGGCGAATGATGGATGAGAAGGGGGTTATGTAGGTGACGGGCACAAAACCACCCGTCCAGCTGGGCCTTTTTCCCTTTTCCGCTGTCCTGCGGACGAGTGAATATTCCACGAGCACTGGCAGAGCTGTTTAAGTGACACACCACACTGCATGCGGAAGTTGTATTGATCTCGGTGCCTGGTAGCAAGGCGCATAGGACATCCGAGTGGGAAATCGAGTGTTTATTAGGAAATCAATGCGGCATTGCGACTTCTGTCCATTCAATGGAATGCAACCTAACGGCGACATTCGTACTTGACTTATGTAGGGCCACCAAACAAAACGTCAGAGTTCATGTTTATCCTCCTGAGACTGACGTACCTTTGCCACAAATCATCGATTTCACCGTCACGCCAACATTTGTGACATACTTATGATGTAACACATGAAAGACCTAAAGCCGGCTCGAGGCGAAAAAAAGACGCGGGTGCCGCTCAAGGGCGAACACACCTAACACGTCCTGAGTACTCTGCTCGTGTATTGTATTTTTTGTTGCTTTTCCTATTTTTACACCCCACATCCTTGTTGCTATGCTCAACCAGTGTTTCTCAATTGAAGCAGGAAACCATTCGTTGGCCCGGCTTTCGGACTTCTCGAAATGCTAACAATGCCCTTGAACTACACGATGAAAGGGGTCGGCGTGGCGCGAGGAAAAAAGGTGTGCTTCGAAAAGGCACTTTTCATTCAAGGAGTGCCTGCCATTGCATGTGTGCGCAAATCACTGGGAAGGACTAGGAAGGTTCCAGTTCGTGTAATAACTTTGCACAGAAGGCAGTGCGATGGCTTCCTTGGTTGGCCGCCATGTCACAGGAAAGATTTTTCCTCAGATGGGGAAGGATTTGTTCTGGAAACTGCTTAATGGTCAGGCTTCTTTCGAGACCTTCACAAAACTGCGTGGAATGTTGGAAGATATCGTTATTGTTGGAGGCGACAAACTACAAGATGCACCGCAATCTGGAATTGACGGATCGTGGAAAATCGTCCTGCTTTACATCCCCTTCTGTCCATTCAATGGAATGCAACCTAAGGGCGACATTCGTACTTGACTTACATTGCATGATGCACCCCAATCTGGAATTGACGGATCGTGGAGAATCGTCCTGCTTTACATACCCTTCATAGGTCCTCTGAGATATTAGCCTGCCTGGGACATCTGCTTTGTTTTTTTTTTTATTTAAGCGCTTCTCCACTTCTGAACCCCACCTCAAATGAGCATTTCATTCCGTTGAGCAGTTGGCTTCAATTCAAAGATTTTTTGTACGCTGTTCGTAGAAAACGTGGAGTGGTGCAGCCCATTTAATTCAATACATACAGGTCCAAAAATCCAAGGTCTCCCTAGAGAGCAAAGACTTCCCAATTCAGTTTTTAAAAAGTCATTGACTCGTGTTCGAAGAAAGCGTGGAGGGAAACAGCCCATTTAATTCAATACAGGTGCAAAAATCGAGGATCTTCCTAGAAGGCAAAGACTTCCAGATTAAGTTTTAAAAAGTCAGCGCCGTAGGTCAGAAGAGGGACAAAGAAGACGTTGTGTGAAGTCAAGTTGGCGTCTTGGTACGTTGTCGTCAAATAAACACAGATGAGCAGAATTGAATTTGCGCCTGTTTTTGTTTTTACTGAGAAGCCGAGGTGGAGATGTCAACGACGACATCGATGTTTTGAGTGTTCCTTATGATAACGCAAGCCTTTTTTTCGGCTCTCATTTACCACCGTACGGGTCATTGACGGACTCGTACATCCATCTAATAATAATTCTATGACGCTACAGTCCAGTTTGCTCATCAACTGCACTTGTTGTACACGCTACTGTTCTCTCACGAGTAGAAGGGACCTACAGTTTATTGCCGACTCAGAACGGCGAAGTTCGGGAAGCTTTTTCTTAGACAGTATTAATCCTCAAATGTTGTCAGTAACTCTAAAGAGGTGGTGGCGTAAAAAATTTGAGGTGTTCAGCCGGGAATCGAACCTCAACCTTCTGCGTGTAAGCGTCGCACTCTACCCGCTACGCCACAACGGTCACCGTGTATCCATCTAATGATCTGCGTAAGACTGGATTGCGATTAAACGGATTTACAAAGATCCCATCCCTGGTCTCCAGTTGCTAACGATCGTCTCAGCATAGCAGTTGCAGTCATAGTCGACCTAAAGGTTGTGGGTACCGCCTTGGGATTCTCGCGTCCACCACTTTGTGAAAATATGATTTTCGGCTATTCCTCTGGTCTGCAATCACACTGACAGTGGCCGACAGCAGCACGACTAAAAAAAATTCCATGCTACTTTTAGGAAGTACAAACATTCAAATGATACCTGCCAAATTTTCATGACAATCTGATTTTTAGGTTACAAGTTACAGTGCTTCAAGTGAAGCTACTTTTCCGATTTTTTTTTAACAATAGAAAAAACAAAATTTTGTGTGTTGATGGGAAAAAATACGGTGCAAGCTCAGCATTGGCTTGAAAAGTATGTAGGGACTCTGCTCCGTCAGACACAACTATTTGTCGGTGGTATGCTGGCTTTAAACGTGGCCTTACAGACACCAACGATCCTGAACGCCCTGCAAGGTCATTTGCTATTATCACCCCTGAAAACGCGATAAAAGTACACAAAAATGTTTTGGAAAACCCCAAAGTGAAATTCCGTAAAGTAGCAGTCACCCTAAAGCTGTCAGAAGGCGAGTGTACACAGAGTGTACACTATTTAGCATGAACATTTATCCATGAGAAAGCTGTTTTCGAAATAGGTGTCGTGTTTGCTCACAATTGACCAAAAACAACATCGTATCGATCATCCTGAGAGCTGCTTGAAGCTATTTCGCCAGGATAAAGAGGACTTTCTACGTCGGTGTACCACAATGAATGAAACATGAATCCATCACTACACTCCAGAGTCAAATCGGCAGTAGTGGACTGGACAACAGTCGGTGAACCACTCCCAAAGCGTCCAAAAACGCAAAGATCGGCAGGCAAGGTTATGGAATCCGTATTTGGGACGGAATTTTCTTTATCAACTATCTTGAGAATGGGAAAAAGGTCAACAGTGAATACTAAATTGCGTTATTGGTGCATTTAAAGGAAGAAATTGCAGAAAATCGGTCCCATATGAAGAAGAAAAAATTTCTCTTTCACCAAGACGACCGTCGTTGGTTACCACGACTAAGGTGCACGAGTTTAGGTTTGAATTGCTTCCGCACCCACCGTTTTCTCCAAATCTGACCCCCAGCGACTTCCCCCCCTTTTCAGACCTCAAAAAAATGCACGTCGTAAAAAAAATATGCCTCGAATGAGGAGGTGATCGCCGAGTCCAAAAATAAATCGTTTTATAAAAAAGGTATCGGAATGTTAGATTGTCATGAAAATTTGACAGGTATCATCTGAATGTTTTTACTTCCTAAAAATTATGTGTTATCCTTTTTTTGTGGCTCCCCCTATATGCTAGTTCCGGGACTTATTAAGTGATCTGTAAGACGTTACTAAAAGCTGATGAGGAAGACCTTAATCATTTCTTTCTGCGTACGATTTATGGTACTGTTTGAGGGAGAAGGTTGAACGAAGAATTTTATGGGCGTATGCCGGTGTATATAGCACCTTCGCACCTTCCGTTACAGCTCTTAAGATGACTAGGCCAGCAAGAACGTATGGACACCACTGCTCCGGCCCGAAAGTCTTCTAATTCGAGCCATTGGGACAACGATGATGTGGCGCACACATGTAGAGAAGAGCCTCAGCCAACTTTGACGGCGCCACCGGAGGCAACTGGCAAGAGATCGTGCTGGCTGGAGAGGAGGCATTTTGGTTAAGGTCCACGTAGCGTCACACGAAGAACATGAAGAAGAGCCGACTGTTACTTTGACAGAGAACAAGCAAGCGATGTCTAAGACACCGATCCCTCTGCAGCCGTCGATGTCATATGCGATTTGTGGTACTGATTGAGAAGCTTTCTTAGAAGTTATTATTCTTTGAGTGTTGTCAGCAGCTCGAAAGATGGAGTGCAGTGAAAAATTCGAAAAATTGATGTTGAGCTGGGAGTCGAACCTAGACCCTTCGGCGTGTGAGCATCGCACTCTACCCACTACGCCACGGCAGTTAGTCAACCACTAAATCAACACGCAGCTGGGTGCAAAAATAAATCACTTGAACTTAAAGACACGGGTTTTACCAAAAAGTCAAAAATTAGAAATTTGTGTCCTAAGAATATACACTTTAATTTAAAGAGTTGTAAAACTAATTAAGCCAACAACTATTAAATGAATTATAACGAAAAGTGTCATAACTCACTTTTGCTACCAGCTGAAATCCGGCTGCTCATACTTTGTCGAGGGACCTTTTTCTGTCATAATTCAGTTGAGTCGTTTTGGCAGGCTATTTGGCAGTCAAGAACAATAGTTCGCTGTGATTTTTTTCCTTTGCCTCCGCACTCTTTCCCACATAACAACTAAGGATGACGGCGGCGTATTGTAGTCCTTGGAAAAACTGGTTTTAATATAGACACATCATTTTTCGAATGGCTTAGAATCTGGGTTTTGGGTGCTCTTGAAGTCTTTCCTGGACTTTCTTGACCATGTACTGCGGACCCCTATCATGTTGAAAAACAACTTAACCGAAAGGATGAGGCATTTTATCTATTGCTGATGTGATGTTTGACCTAAGAATATTCGGATACATGTGTGGGTCTTTCTACTCTCTAAAAGATGGAAATTTCCAACACTAAAAGAACTCATACAGCCCGAGAGCGTTAGTGACAAAACTCCGTGCTTCATTGGTTGTTTAATATGATGAGTGATCAACTATTCCTAGCCTATGATCTTCCGTCTTTACAATAATGGTTGATTTTTCTTTCGTCAGATCATACTAACTCACTCCAGTCGTCTTCGGACAAATTCTCATATTTTTTAGGGAAACTGAATTATGATTTGATGGCGCAAAAGTCCATAGGGGGACCAGGGCCAGCCTTGCCCATCAAATGCTCGTGCACGCTAATGTTCTCTTCTGAGTAGAAGGGAAGTTTTTTTGCCAACTCTGAAAGCCAGAGTTTGAGAAGCTTTCTTAGACAATTATAACTCTTTGAGTGTTGTTAGCAACTCAAAAAGGGCGGTGCTGTGAACAATTCGAGTTGCTTAGCCGGGAACCGAACCTGGACCTTTGGCGTGTAAGTGTCGCTACGCCACGATAACCACTTTTCAGCGAAAGTTAGTTTTACTTTTATTTTCTTCTTTGAAAAGGCTGTATTTTTATTTTGTTACTCAATATCCTGTTTACCGTCCACCGATGTCCTTTCCGGTGTCTGATTGTAGTAATTTTGCGGCTTCCGTCCTTCTAGAGAGCATAAGCTTTATAAAAAAATCACTAACTCCGGCCAGTGAGTTTCTTGGACCTTGTTGTAAATTTATCATGTCAATTTTGTTTTTTTCCTCAGCCTCGCAGCAGCCGACTGCGAAAAATTTAAATATTCTGCCGATTGACGGGTTGATTTTTCCTCTTAAAGTAGTGTAACAAATACTTGTTGCAGTTTTTTGGCAATCCAAAGAACGATATATTGTATTAATAATAATAATTGTTGGCGCGACAGTCCACAGGGGAACCAGGGCCTAGCTTGCTCATCAACTACTCGTGTTGTACGCGCTACTGTTCTCCCACGAGTAGAAGAAACCTACAGTTTTTTGCCGAGTCCAAATGGCGAAGTTTGAGAATTTGTTTTAGACAGCCTATTACTCGTTGAGTGTTGTTAGTAGCTCGAAAGTGATGGTGCCGTGAAAAATGCGAGGTGTTCAGCCGGGAATTGAACCTCGACCCTTCGACGTGTGAGCGTCGCACTCTACCCACTACGCCACGGCGGCCACGATATATTGTAAAAGTTGCATTATTTAAAGGAAATTTCTTTTCACCCTTATTTCATTTCTCGTTTTGAAACTATACAATATTTCCCCCAGGACAACTCCCAGCTGCGAATGTCACAATACACTGTAATACTTTGCACCAAATTGTACTTTTTGATGAAATTTCACTGTCGATCTTCTTTAAAGTTTCCTGCCTACTGGTGGATATTCCATTTTGCGAAGTGACGAACAAATAATAGCCGCGGCATCTTGAATTATTGAATTTCTTGAATTTCACTTTGAATTTCCCTCCGAGTTGTTTGTACATGATGTAATCAGACATGGAAGCAGCTTCCACTTTTGATGGCTCACTTTGGCAGCAGTTAGATATTTCCCTCCCCTCATACTCGATTTCAGTGTGACTTAAATCCATCACCCGAATCAAGATTCAAATTATCCATTCGCCATACCCCAATAAAGTCTGCTTAAATTTGTCCAAAATGAAGTGTCATTCTCCGGCCTTATAGGCGTCGTAAATCCTGGGGTCCGCGGGAAAATACAGCCGCGAACTGTATGCCTTCGTTGGGCACATAAACAGGAGTAACCGCGAATTCATAATCAATCAACATTTCATTATCCTTCGATTGCGTCAGGCAGTAAAGGCGAAATTGACTTTTACAATCGTCCATTATTCACCGCCCTTGACCACCACCCACTCACACGGCAAGCTCGCGAAAATTGCGTGTCATCACGGATAACAGGGCCGAGAGATAATTTCGTTTACAAACCGCCTTTAATTGACCGCCCTCCAGCGGAGCGGCTCTACGAAGCCATTTCGGACTACGTTCTCGTGCATTCAAAGTTATTGCGATCCACAAACTCTCGTGCGCACATAAACATGACAATGCCGCTCCGGGCCACAGACGACCCAGTTAGGAAGTAGATGATTCAGCCGCTCCGCCCGACCTTCGTGTCATCGTTAAATAGACAGTGAGGCCGCCTCGACGAAGGGGACACCCTCGCACGCTTGCCGCGAGGCACGCACACACGTTTCTCGCGGCAAAAATGCAGATATTGACTGGGATTATCTTCCACGTCTGCCGAGTCCTTCGACTTGGACACGGCTAAATATAACACCGTAGGCCTCGAATAGGGATAGTGACACTTTGTCGGTACGTACGTCTAACGTTCGACGGGGCTGGTGGGAAGTGCATGTTTATATTTACACCATGATTGGAGGTATTAAAGTGTGATTGCTGGCTTTGATTGGTTTTCTATTTTGAAACCGGCGTTTATTGTGGTGTGTCGCTTACTTGCTTATGAGTCCATAAAAGTACGGTCAATTTAGCGGAAGAAAAAATAGATTTGATGAGGCGTGACGGTGGGCAGGAAGTGTGGTTTATTTTCTTCTTTTGTAATCAACTGTCGAATGACCTATCGCTTGTTTGATTTGTTGAGGTAGTAAACGGCTTTCCAGTGGGGATGGGTGGACGATGAAATCAAATACACATTTCTTTGCCGCGGGCTGAGTTCATTATTGATTGGCACGGAGCAAAAACAATGCCAGCCCAGCAACCTGAATATCGTCCATAGTGGTAACATATGTCGGTTATCCTGTTTTTCGATGAAAAGGAATAGTCTGCAAACATTCTTCCACTTCTCAGGCGTACAAGAAAATCGTCAGCATTGTCAAGCATACCTAGGAAAATAATTTCAAACCTTTTAAGCGGAAGCCTTGGGTCTAAGCCTGCTTCTAAACGGTTGTCTGACTAACTCTGACTGACGTATGTACTTGGGCATATTTGGACTCACACACTCAGCTAACTGGATATAGTTTCCTCCTGCGCAGGTGATCGGAAGAAAAATATTTCTTGACAGAGAGCTTCTACGCCGAAGTGCTGCTTTCCACACACCCTGTTTAACTTAGTCACTTGAACATTTGACATTCGAGTTCACTTGAAAAGGTTGGTGGTTGTAAAGCTTATTGAGTTCGTCTTTCAGTCTTCTCATTCCGTCTACCCAAAATGAATGGAATACAAGCTTTCGAAGTTTCTTTTTGAAAGTTTTCTCACCGTCACTTTTTCAAAAACAGGAAATTCCCTACTTTAGAAGGTTTTCGTCTAAAGTAGAGAATTCACAAAGTTTCTCCTGTGCATTTGGAAACTTCTGAAGACTCAAGACTCCAGCTTGAGTAGAAGACTTCAAACCGTCGCCGGACAAAAGTGCAGCTTCCTAAACATTCCATTAGTGAAACATATGACACAGGAAACTGTACCTCCCGCATACAATTTAACTTCACAATCAACAGGATATTCGGTTATAGTCAGCGGGCTCCACCCACGCACACTTCTTCAACAGATTTGCATTCACACAAACCCAAAATGACAATCAAATGCAACATATTGTGGAATTACGTGTGCAAAACATTGAAAATTTCCATTGCATCAAATGGAAAAGTACTTTCCATCGCAATGGGAGAAAAAATAAATTCAAGATCACCAACTGGGGGTGAAGTGAATTGCGAAAGGTAAACAATTCATTTGGCAGGTTGCTTGTGGATAGCACTTAACTGCGATTGCTTTCGGCTTTCGGACACAGACGAGATCTCAACAAACAAACACAGGAGTCTTGTGAAAACAATCGCATGCACAGGATTTGACGTCAACTGCATATAACATCTTAGACAGATAACTTGGAGTGCAGCCAACCACCAGATAGTTGATTGTTTACAAATTCAAAATATTATCCAGTGAACCGCTTCGAATGTTTCGCAAGGTGAAGTATGCAATTTATTTCCGGGAAACCGTCGAATTTTATTTTTGTAATTCTTACATTCTTTAATCTCCTGACGAGTGTTTAGTTTATGAGAACATTTTTTTTCTGTCAATTCAAATATTTACTTTCGTCTAAAAAGGAAATCCCTTTTGCGGAGAATTGGGTAGCGCCAAGGGCCTCGAGGCCAACAAGGCTTCTTCATAAATATCTTGAGCTCTTCATGCTTTTGGTTGAAGTGTTGTTGAAAAATGCAAGGTTTTCCCCAAACCGTTGATCTTCACCATGTGAGCTAATTCAAGAAAACACTTCTCTTCCCCAAACAATTTGAGTGACTATTTATCAATATCCGCATCCGCACAGTCGCCATGGTCATCGTTGTTTTTCTTTCAAATTTTAGTTCCATCTTCACTGAGACGTCATCAGTGTTTCCGTTATGCCTAGAAGCTCGTCGAAACGTACGTACGAGTAGAACGAAGGTTGCCTTTTATATTTCGGGATTGGGCAACCCTAGTGTTGCAATTTGGCAACTGAAAGCTTTATCGTAAAGTTTGACATTTTTGAGGTTATATGTACTCAGGACGTTTAACATACGAGCGCTAGTCGTGTTGTTTACAGTAACTTAAAAGATTCATCTCGCCCAAAAAATGGAATTAAATCATGAACATTTTTGTGCGATTATGTTTTACAACTTTCGACGTCGATTAACTCAACAAAAGTGCATCGATGAACTTAATTGAATTTTTGGCGATGACGCTCCATCAAGGACCAGTGTTTATCGATGGCATGGTGAATTCAACCGAGGTCGTAGTTCACTCTAAGACGAATTTCGTGAAGGTCGTCCAAAAACAGTTGTTGTTCCGGAAACCATTGATGCTGTGCGCCAATTGATATCGCAAGATCGTCATGTGACCTATCATGAGATTAAGACAATCTTAGGCATTAGTGGGACCAGCGCACATTCAATATTGCATGAACATTTGACCGTCAAAAAAATTTGTTCGCGTTAGATCCTACACAATTCGTCAATCTCTCAAAAATAAGACTCGTGTCGATTGGTCGAAAGAAATGCTCCAAATATACGATCGCGGTGCTTTGAAACACGTCTATGACATCGTGACAGGTGATGAATCGTGAATTTACGCGTATGAGTCCGAAAGTACACAGCAGTGGACTGTATGGGTGTTTCAAATTAAGCCAAATCCAACAGAAGTTGCTCGCGCACGAATCACTTCCAAGCAAATGGTCGCCTGTTTTGTCGGAAAAACTGGACATGTCGCAACCGTACCACTAGAACAACGCAAAACAGTCAATTCTTTGTGATATACATCCATTTGTTTGCCAGTTGTCTTTCAAGAAATCAGGAAAACTAACCGGCGAAGACAGATCACTCTTCACCACGACAATGCGAGGTCTCACGCATCGGCTCAAACAACTGCATTTTTGAGCACTCAAAACATCGATTTGATGAGTCATCCGCCGTATAGCCCTGACTTGGTGCCGAATGACTTCTTTTTTCATACCCGTACGTACAAAATAAAATGAGAGGTCAACGTTTTTCGACACCTGAAGAAACGGTTGATGGGTTCAGAATGCATGCTTTGGAGATACTTCAATCAGAGTGGCAAAAGTGCTTTGACAATTGGTTCAAACGCATGCAAAAGTGTATATATCTTTATGGGGAATATTTTGAAAAACAATCAAGCTATTTTCGATGATTAATATTTGTTTTTGTTCTCTAATCCCGAAATATAAAAGGTAATCCTCGTAAATTTTAAAGACTGTCTGTATTTAAGAACTGGAAGGAAAAAAAGGAAAAAGTACAAAGTTCTCCGAAATTAGCGCACTGTCGTTAAGCTGTATATTTGTGCAAAATATGTAAGTCATAGGCTGAACTCAGAACAGCAATGCAGACTGGGGTACAGGGCTTGAAAATGTGACCTTGAAACACTTGTCTGACTGTATTAAATGACCGCTTGTTTGAAAGGCAACACATCAGACTACCTACATTTTGAATCGTGTGATCTGCTCAATTTGTTGTTTAAATATGAGTGAAATATTTCAGTATTCTATGACACTGCAATAAATGCAAAAAAATATCAAGTTCATACAATAAACAAAGAAGTCCTTTGTTCATCTCCTTTCCAAAAGTTTTAATTTAGAACATACTTCTCGTCCTAATCAAAGCGCATCCAAAAAGACTGATTAAGGTCGGAAGATACTTGAGTAAAACCAGGAAGAAAAATGTTTTGGAGCAGTTGGAAATGAGTCTCAACAACCATGCCTGTCCAGCCAGAACGATCCCCCACCAGCTGCCTCTAGTTACTTACTCCAAGTTGGTTGAGGTCCTTCCCCAGCACTTCCCCCAGCGGAGAAAGGCCTGGGCTAAGGTGACGCACACAAGACCTTAGCCCAGGCCGTTCTCCGGTGCGTTGTTCCAATGGCTCGGATTCAAAAACTTTTCGGGCCGGAGCAGTGATGTCCGTACGCTCTACGTTGCCCAACCATCTTAAGGGTTGTATCCGAAGACGGTTGACCAGGCGCATTTCGGTGCCCAGCCCAAACAGTTCGTCGTTAAATTTTCTCCTCCAAATGACATCAATACAAACAGGACCAAATTCGCACGCAAAACTTTTCCATCCAAAAGACTAAGGACTTGCTGATCCACTTTTAGTAACGTCCAGCTTCCTGCTCCATAATATGGTTAATCAAACTGTTATATAAAGCATGAAACCACACTGATAGGGACCTATCAAGTCATGGACAAACGGCTTCAGACGCTCACACAATAGGGCAGAGAGGATATTGTAGGTGATGTGAAGAAGGCTAGTTCCTCAATGATTGGCGGAGTCAAAGGAGTCTCCCTTCTTGTGAACCGGGCGAACGGGGGTCAGATTCCACATCGGACATGCTTTCGTCCGACCATATCTTACAGATGAGTCTCCCTTCTTGTGGAGTCTCCCTTCTTGTGGAATCTCCCTTCTTGTGGAATCTCCCTTCTTGTGGAGTCTCCCTTCTTGTGGATTCTCCCTCCTTGTGGACCTGGCAAACGACGCTGAGATTCCACATCAGGCACGCTTTCCTCCGACCATATCCTACAGATGAGCTGGTGCATGCGCCCAACCAGATCATCTCCAGCTGCTTTAAATAGTTCTGCGGATAGTTCGTCCGCTCTAGCAGATTTGTTCGACTTCAGCTTCGACATTGGTATCTTCACCTCGTCTAAGTCGGGGGGACGGAATTTTTGTCTATCACCGTCCAAATTGAGTAGAACGTTCTGCCTATCAGCGGGATTTGTGCCGCCATCGCCGTTAAGGAGTCAGAAATAATCCTCTCAGATTCTCAACATAGACTGCTACTCTACCACAAGTTGTCCATTTTGATCTCGGCAGACTTCGATCTGAATCTTGTATCCTCCAGATAGGTGTTTGACCTTTCGGTAAAACTTTCGGACTTTCCTTTCATAACACATTTTTATTTTCTCGCCAGCACGCTTCTCATGCTTATCCTTTTTTTCTTCTGAGAAGCCGGTGTTCTTCCTTACTTTTCTGTTCGTATAGCTCATGAATAGCACTCGTTGTTCGAAGCAACGCTGCCTTATAGTAATTTTCAACGACGAGGCCGAACTCTGGCTCAATGTAACAACTACCTCCATGAAGCACCAGTACATCCCGCATAAACTTCTGTTCAGTGTGGAACGTATTTTTTTATTTGATGATGCTAACCGCCACGTTGTCATAATGGAAATGGCTATAGCACCCTAAGCAGTGATTATTTGGAGCTTGAAATCATACTGTAGACTTGGACAATATCTGGTTTCAAAAGTATGGTGCCCATACAGCCATACAGCATATGTTAAAATCAATTAACTGTAAGAGTATGTACATTGCGCATTGCTAGTCTAACGAGCGCATCATTACAAAACATTGACCCGGCGCATGATCACTTTCTTCATATAATTTGTTGTGAATGCTTTGCGGAGCTGTGAGAAGTCGTTGGTAGGTATCAATAAGCCGACGACAAAAGATGAGCTAAAAGCCACTACTGGACATGAAATAGATGAAATTTCGGCCAATATATACAAAAATGTTCGAAAACTATACTTTTGCAACTGTGTCCGTAAAACTGAATTTCAAACTTACCATTTACCAAAAACATGTTAACATTTTGTGATATCTTGGAAAAAAATTAAAGAAATGAATTGCTCCGCGTAACATTTTTACAATACTCATAGGAGTGATCATTTCAATTTAACTCTTGTTACATGATGTGAACAGTACACAAAGAACCAAAGTATCGGATACTTCAAAAACGTCTACTAAATGCCTGGAAACTTAATTGACTTTTTTTTATTAGAAGGAATAGTCATGAGTTAAGCGGCAAGCTCGGGCTTTTACATTCAAATCGATTCGTGCCAAAAATACAAAAAAGAAATCAGCTCCGCTCGGGAGCGTAGTAATCAATGCTTTCCAAATATCAATTCAAAATGAAAAAAATTTTGTGCAAATTAAGTCAAGACTATTTTAGTTTACAATCAGGAAATTCCTAATAATTCATGTGACACCTAGTCCTTTTAAAGTAAGTCAAAAAAAACATGCCAATCGCTCATTTTTCTTCGATTACCGTTATTGGTACAGTGAGCGTAGCCTTCATACCAAAAATTGGTAAAGGAGATTATTCTCTCGCCAAAAATTTCAGCCCTATCAGTCTGACTTCCTTCATGCTTAAAAGCTTCGAGAGGTTGGTCGAACTGCAAAAACGCTCTGCGATCACACCCCCTATCTCAGGTGTAACATGCCTACCAGCTCGGAAAATCTTGCGAGACTGCACTTCAAAATCTCATCGGTAGAATTGAAAGTGCACTTGACAGGAAAGAATACTCACTGGGCGTTTTCATCGACATAGAGGGCGCTTTCGACAATGCGACGATGGAATGTGTAACGTGGCCAGGGAACACGGCGTTGAGGAATCATTGGTGTTGTGGATAAATGCAATGCTAATGAATAGGACTATAATTGCGGAGGGGAAGTGTGACAAGTTTGTAATGTCGGGGGTCAACAGGGACTGCCCCTAAGGCGGCGTCCTGTCTCCCCTCCTATGGTGCATGCTGGTCGATTATTCGCTTTCCGCTTTGAATAGTTCCATCACCTGCGCAAAGCCATATGCAGATGATGTAGCCGTACTGGTAACCGGACCATGCGTTGCGGCCGTTAGTGCAAGTGGGCAAGCGGCTCTTGACACGATCGATAACTGATGTACTAGGAATGGGCTTCCAGTAAACCCTCTTAAATCTCAGGTTGTTCTCTTTACGAGAAGGAGGAATCTGACTGGTCTGACTCAACTGGTACTTAAAGGTGTAAATATCCCATTTTACAATGCAGCCAAGAACCTACATAAGTGTTATCCTGGACAGAAAACTTCTCAGCAAACACACACACACATTGAGACAAAAACCTCCAAGGCGCTGTCAGTCTTCGGTCAATGTAAGGGAGTTTTTGGCAAAATCTGGGATGTAACACCCAAAAGATCCGTTCGGATCTACACGGCAATGATAAGACCACTTCTCTCTTATGCATCAGTCGTTTGGTGGAACAAGCTCTCGCTCAAATACGTGACTACTGCTTTCACCAAGCTACAGATCATTTTGTCTCGGCTGCACAAAGGGTTTCTCCAGCGCGCCTGGCTCTATTTTTTCGAAAAACCAAAAAAATTACATTAAATGAAGATTACTGGCTGGTAGTACAATGGACCAGTATTTGAGTCTGAGCACTGCAGTGCAGTATATCCCAACCTCCAAAAAAAAACATAATTGGTTGCTGTGATTCATGCTCACCGTTATTTAGCATACGTGTTTTGTTTTCACATTTCAAACAAACAATAATCATTATTCTCATTCGACTTGTTGACCTTAAATTTTAACAAAATTACTTCACCATACCGCAACCCACAACCCGTTGCCCATTCCCCATTCCCCACTTTTCGGGACAAAACCAAGTTGACTGGATTGAATTTCATCAGTTCAAATGACATCATTATTTCCATCGCTTCCCCACCGTCACACACACAGACAAGAGAGGATTTTCTCTTTCCCTCAGATTTCAAACAATAGGTTCAACTTCCAATTATTTTCCGTAGCGGCTCGAGAGCCGTTAATTGAATCCCCCTCACAGCATAGACAATGCATACGCGATTTATCAAATTCTAGACAATATTGATTGCCGGCAGTGACCTGGCACATTGTTCGCCCGCTTTATCATGAATTGAATGCACTTGCACGAACGCTGCAGATACTGATAACGCGCGAATTCCATTGGACAGAATTGGATTTGTTCCCAGCCACTTCGTGACTAACGACCGATTTGTCAACGTCAAATCGCATGCATCGAATGAATTACCGCGTTAATTAAGTGAACCTGTGGAGCAGACGAATGCAGAGCTAAAATTAAAAACAATTTATTAGACGAACCTTTAATTATTCACAATTGCTCGGAGATTTTTACTCCGTTATCCACGGGGATACATGTGTGATGTGCGCTGACATGGAATGACAAACTATATTGAATCTCATTCAACTGGTGGTGAATACCCTTGTCTGACCGTTCATCGACAATGACCCTCAGCACTTTAAATGTCTCGAAAATTAGTCTTATCTACGGCAATCCAAACAACTATGCACAATATGCCGTCATATTTTTAACCGCAGTCGACTGTGAATCCGCGGATAAAACTTGATTACGGTGCTTCTGTGTTGTTTTCGTTTTTTCCGTATCTCTAGTATGACACCCAATGTGAAACCAAAGGAAATCGGTGGCGTGGCATCACTGACGTTAAGAATCTCAGCATCGTTGCATACTTTCAGGCTGACAGCAATCACCCATTCCTCCTGATCACTCTTCGATCTTCGTTTGTTTCCGATTTTCTCTTAAGTGAACTGAATGAAAACAAGATACAACAGACAGATCAAAAATAACTACCGATTATCTTCATCTCACACCCTTACCATCAGGTAGACCGACAATTGCTCTCAATTATGGTTCAACCAACCCTCCACTGTGTAGCACGTCTCACTCTCAATCCCTTGCACTCACTCCACAATGGTGCATAATTAGCACACACTCACACGCACACACGGATGTTTGAAGAAAATTGCTTGCTGGTCGCATGCCAGCCTCTTGTTTCGTCGGCGAACAGGTTTTTCCTCCCATTTCAGCGCCATGAACGCACCATAACCAAATGGCTGAGTACGTAGCTGAATTGCGTTGTAAACAACGGCAAAAGAGAAGAACTCGTCAAACTGCTGCTCGCGAGAAAACGTTACTCCATGAGCCCTACGCCACTTACTCCTCCATCATATTCAAGTTAGCGGTCGTCAACGTCGGCGTTGTCGTCCAAAACAAACCCGATATCCGAAGCAAACTGCCACCGCTGCCGCGGTTCAAGTCACTTGCTACTTTAGCTAGCTGCATCAGTCGCTGTCTAGATTTCTTCGATCGAGCGTCGTAGTCGTTGTTTGTTGCCGTTTGCCGTGCTATCGTCGTCGTCCGCAGAGGCTGCCGACCGCTGGTTTTGTTTTTAATACGATTCGTCGTCGTTTTTGTCAATTGTGTGTATAGACTGCCGGAGAGAAAAGAAAAACTCGTTTTTTTCCTCCCCACCTCTCTCAGTGAATTTTCCGCCTTCTCTCGCACCGCAGGCGTTCATTGCACCTGAAAGACGTGCGCTGCAATTGCAATTTATGCCCTCGATTCCTGCTGAATTGTCTACGGGTGTGTGTGTGTGTGTGGTGGGTGCATGTGTGCTTATTTGTGTATTTGCGTGGAAAACTCCCGTGTGAGTTCACTTAATTACCGATAATTTCAAAAGAAACGCAGAAAAAAAAAACAAGAAAAAAACTACACACATAAATTCAGAGCAAAAAAATTAGAAAGAGTGCCAACAAAAGTGATTTGAGTAATTCCTTGTCTATTTTTGTCTGTCCTCCCTCCGCAGTCTTGTCTGACTGATTTGACTCTCGGTCCCACCGCATCATTGAAAGAAAACTCAAAAGACGTTGCTGAATTCAGAAATGATTAGGATCGTTTGACGGGTGGAAGGAAGCTACTTCAACCAATTAACAGACACCCTTCTGCGCGTTGTATATTCACAGATATTCACAGATGGCGTCGCCAAATAAAATTCGACGTGATCTCATTAAAATGCTCAACAATAACGGATACCTGAGCTGTACAAGCACGTCGAAGCGACGCGAATATGAGGTTAGTTGATCTTAAATACTGTTTATCGTGAAAACAAAGAAAATGGTGGTTTTGTTTGTTCCTAATTTGATGTTTTTGCTTTTATCATCAATTTCCTTTTATTGATTTTAACATTCATTCATTGCAACTAAAACAATGCCAAAAGGACTACAAAATATTTTTACAACAGTTTTGATGGGGTCCCTTGTGTGGCGCCAGTTTCATGAGAAACAATTCATAAAATGCGTTATTTAAGAAATCCATTGTGTTGGAAGGATACAGGATAAGGAGAGAACGTTGTCCACTTGCAAGTGTTGTCAAAAACTTCCTCGTAGTCGCTTTTATTCAATATTTCTTCATAAGTGTGAAATAGAATTTAGTGTAAAAAAAATAGACACTGAAAGCAAAACGAAAGTGGACTTTAATGTTTGTGAATCTAAAGCAACAAACCTGCTTAAAAGAGATCATCTGGTGTTAAAATATTTTTGAAAATCTTTGTAAACAGCTTCGCGAACGAAAACCGGTTGTCATGTACCTCGTCATCTATTTATTTAACGATCAACCAAAAATTTGTTTTCGTATCCTCCTCGATTCAATACGACGGATCGTCTCGGTTGTGATGTGTTTGTGAATCACCCCCCGGTGTTTTGTACGCAAACTGACTCATCTCATTTGTTTAAGACGGAAGGCGCACATTCGATCAAGAACGTGTGTACTTGTGTGTAACCAAGTGGCCTGGCTACTGCTCAGACGCAGTTACAGAGTCTGTGCTCCGTAATTTAATGCCCCGGATGAGTTGCTTCTTAATAGCAGATGCGAACAAGAGGGAATGATGATTTTTCTTTCACGCAACTCCACTGGGTGCCATGATGCGTCTGCGTATTAACAAGATCGTCGTTTTAAATTTCAACGAGATTGCATCTTGTGCATGTTGTGCAACAAGCACTGATTGTCGGCTGCATGTACGTGACAGGAACTCGTGAATAAAATGAAACAAACAACACTCTGAACAAAAACAACGACAGTGTTGATAATGGTGATCCTCCTGAATTGTGTTGTGGCTACCATGTTTATGCGCTTGTAATTAAACAGAAAAAATTGATGGATCGCGAATCAGAATTTACAACGTATGTACTTGTGTTACAAAAAATACTCAAATTTCCTACTCTCTGTGCCTTTTTTCGCCTTTTCTGCACAATTTAAATTTTCTTTTCTACACTTTTGCTTAAACAAGGGGTTGAACCATTACACGATGGCATAACAAACACAGACAGCAAATGAAGTAAAAGGCAACCATTATCAGCAGCGCTAAGTGCCTGCCATCATTAAAAGCAGTTTGATTTTCTTGTAATGAGAATTGTATAACCGCTCCGATGAATTCACGCTTTGTGCAAATGAACACAGATTAAGAAAGGTTAGAACTGAATGGCGATCAAAGTTTGACCCATTGTCATAACACGTCGACACGCCCTAAGGTTCGCCATTTCTTATTCTATTTCTATATTTTCTTACAAAAGCTGTTGCCGTAATGTCTCTTCTTCGTTTTGGGCTATCCAGTCACAAACAAGCAAAGAAGGGTTTTCAACAAGTTCTTTGTCCCTACAGCAGATGTTCTGAAAGTGTGTTATCCTGTGTCGCAGTGTCCTACAATGACACATAATATCCTATTCAGATGCGCTCTGTAATAGCAGACGTGGCAGAGAAAGGCTCCAGAGTGGAACGCAAAACATAACAATGCCTCAAACCATTTTTTTATTTTGTTGCTTGGTGTTTCACTTTAGCGAAGGGTGTGGAATGCATTTCGCTTTCGCGTGGCAAGTTCATCCACCTTCGATGTGGCTGTGTCTCGACTCTTGAGAAAGTTGTTTAAATGAGAATTGTACCCGCTAAGGATTTTATTGCAACCAGGCTCTCGCAATAGACGAAAAGTTACAGTTTCCAGAACACTACATTTTGAGACTGAATTATAGGAGTGACGAAGATTTAGGTCACCCCTGCGCCAGTTGTCGTTCCGTTCGTAAATATACGGAATCAGTCTTCCAACGACGTGGCTGGAGAGTCTCAGTCCGATTTTCACATTGAGTTGGTACAGTTTTTTGCGCGAGAAATTTGATCTTTCTTGCGGTACTCTCGTGACGAGATGTTATTTCGATCCGTAGCCCAATCTGAGCCTGATTGCAATTTCGTTGTGTATAAGCAACAGTGGAGAGTAGAGAGAGGGGAATATATTCAGTGCCGTGGAAGGAACACTTCTTGTGCTACGGCTAAGCTTCTGCACTCTATTGAAAAGCGTGCAAAGGATGATATTGTGTAAAGTGTGGTAAGGTAACGTCGACCGGACTACTCAAGCGCAGTTTATCACGTTGGGCTGTAGTTCCGTTCGATCGTATATGTCCAGCAGTACAAGGCTGTAGGAGCTTGTTGCGTTGAGTCTTATGGTTTCCAAATTAATGTGATGTTTAAAGTAAACGAAGTCTCTCTGTACAGAGTCTGAGCTTAGGTGATATACTAGTGCCTCCTTGTGCGGGTGCTGCTTGTACGAAGGTTGCCTTTTATATTTCGGGATTGGGCAACCATAGTGTTGCAATCTGGCAACTGCCAGCTCTATCGTAAAGTTTAACATTTTTGAGGTTATACGTACTCGGGACGTTTATACATGCGAGCGCTATTTGTGTTGTTTAAAGTAACTTAAAAAATTCATCTCGCCCAAAAAATGGAATTAAATCGTGAAAATTTTTTTGCGATTATGTTTTACAACTTTCGACGTGGATTAACTCAACAACAGTGCATCGATGAACTTAATTCAATTTTTGGCGATGAAGCTCCATCAAGGACCAGTGTTTATCAATGGCATGGTGAATTCAACCGAGGTCGTAGTTCACTCTAAGACGAATTTCGTGAAGGTCGTCCAAAAACAGTTGTTGTTCCGGAAACCATTTGTGCTGTGCGCCAACTGATATCGCAAGATCGTCATGTGACCTATCGTGAGATTAAGTCAACCTTAGGCATTAGTAGGACCAGCGTACATTCAATATTGCATGAACATTTGACCGTCAAAAAATATTTTTCGTGTTGAATCCCACACAATTTGTCAATCTCTCAAAAAAGACTCGTGTCGATTTGTCGAAAGAAATGCTCCAAAAATACGATCGCGGTGCTTTGAAACACGTCTATGACATCGTGACAGGTGATGAATCGTGAATTTACGCGTATGAGTCCGAAAGTACACAGAAGTGGACTGTGTGGGTGTTTCAAATTAAGCCAAATCCAACAAAAGTTGCTCGCGCACGAATCACTTCCAAGCAAATGGTCGCCTGTCTTGTCGGAAAAACTGGACATGTCGCAACCGTACCACTAGAACAACGCAGAACAGTCAATTCTGAGTGGTACACAACCATTTGTTTGCCAGTTGTCTTCCAATAAATCAGGAAATCCAACCGCCGAAGACGGATCACTCTTCACCACGACAATGCGAACTCTCACGCATCGACTCAAACAACTGCATTTTTGAGCACTCAAAACATCGATTTGATGAGTCATCCGCCGTATAGCCCTGACTTGGTACCGAATGACTTCGTTTTATTCCCGTACGTGAAAAATAAAATGAGAGGTCACCGTTTTTCGAAACCTAAAGAAGTGGTTGATGCCTTCAGAATGCATGTTTTGGAGATACCTCAATCAGAGTGGCAAAAGTGCTCCGACAATTGGTTCAAACGCATGCAAAAGTGTATAGATCTTAATAGAGAATATTTTGAAAAACAATTAAGCTATATTATATTTGCTTCTGTTCTCTAATCCCGAAATATAAAAGGCAACCGTCGTAATGCTATTAATTCATCTCTAAATATTTTAGCTCCATTTTATGCATTATTTAAATGACCTACTCCTAGAAGCAGTTTCAGTCACTCGTACGTCACCTACTAAGCCTGCAATTGATTGACGGAAGGCGTGCGTCAAGACGCAGCATTCGCACAATCACAGCCGAGGCGCGTACACTCGTCCTCTCGGTGAATAATGGAATGAATCAGGAGCGTAATGCGTCCTGTCAGAGATATCTATTGCAAATTAATCCCGAGAGGTTTTTCATTTGCTTCAATGAGTTTTTTCTGATCAATGAGTTTTCCCATTGCTTTGTTTGAGGGGATTTGCTTTTGCTGTCAGAGGACTCCTTAGAAATTGCCAAAAGTCTGTCTGATTATCCTTAGAGCCCGCTTAAGTAGATTAACAAATAAGAAAACACAAATTTTGCAATAAAGTTATGCTTTGGAAGTGTCACAAAAAATGTCTACCAACAGATAAAAGTTCAACTTTTTGGAAAAAAGTGTACCAAAATATCGATCTCTTGTAAGTGTAAACATATTGACAACTGCTGTTACTTTCAGAAGAAACATGTGCATGTGAAAGCAATCAGGGGTACAGGGACAGCATGGCATCGACAGATAGCGCCAGAAGGTAGGAGCGCCAGATAGTTGACATAGGAAAGCTTTTAGCGCGATGGTTGATGCCTTCAGATAACGCCGTTTAACTACAATCAGAAGCTGTTTCTATATCACTTCGTTGTTCTTCTTCTTCTTATGGCACTACAGTCCGGGGTGTGTCTGGGCTTCAACCAACATGCCTCTCCAGCCAGCACAATCTTTCGCTAGCTGCCCCCAGTTACGCTCTCCAAGTTGGTTAAGGTCCTTCTCCACTTATGTGCGTCATCTTAGTTTAGGTCGTTATCTGTTGCGGTGTCCCATTGACTCAGATTTGAAGATTTTGCGGACCGGAGCAGTGATGTTCATACGCTCTAGCCATCTTAAGCGTATATCATTGCTGTCTCCAAAACATGCATTTATGTGCTTTCTAGACACGGAGCAAAGAACAATCGTGGAAACGTGACATTAATCAAAATAAACAAGTGAGAATGTACTATAATCACATTTTAAAACTTTGATAGTCCTGTAATAATAATTGTTGGCTCTACAGTCCAAAGGGGGACCAGGGCCTAGCTTGCTCATCAACTGTTCGTGTTGTGCGCTCTACTGTTCTCCCACGAGTAGAAGGGAACTACAGTTTTTTGCCGACTCCGAACGGCGAAATTTGAGAAGCTTTCTTAGACAGTTATTACTCTTTGAGTGTTGTCAGCAGCTCGAAAGAGGTGGTGCCGTGAAAAATTCGAAAAATTGGTGTTGAGCTGGAAATCGAACCTACACCCTTCGGCGTGTGAGGCTCGCACTCTACCCACTACGCCACGACGGCCACTATACTGTGCCAAATTATTAGTGGGATAAGACACAGGATTGGTGAAGAAGCATTTTAATTATTTATTTATTTGAAGTGACCATACCACACCTCCATTGTCACGAAGTCGGTCGTATTAGACCACAGTTTCTCTTAGTGACTCACTGCGTTTTCCAAACTTAAAAAATCCAATGAATGGAAACAGGCAAAAGTCCTTTTAATAGGATCTAGTCGCATAAATAAGGCGGCGCATCGCCAAATCCTTTGTATTGAGCTAAATGGGGACTGCAGTGCAGCGAAAGTTCTATTACGTGTTGGTAAGTTGAGTCGTATAGTGCCGCCAGGTTTAGAGCGATTTCAAAAGGAACAACGCTCTCAATTCGTTGGCATCATTTTACGAATTATGATGTTTTCAGTCTCTAACTTCGGGCTTATTATACACTCTGTCCTCACATTTCCTGCAGATCTCTTCCACTCGACAATGTCCAATGCCATCTTCAACAAGAAGCAACAAAAATGGATTCTATTCCCTTGTGAACTATTGCGCCAAATTGGTAATTAACACAGATCACGACAAACTGTCAAATCCACCCCTCCCCTTGTGATGTGTGACATTTTGCCCGCGTCCTTGAAGCTCATTCCACTCCAAATGACAATATTTTCCATCAACGTCAGATCAATTACCGCCTTATCACTTGGCTGAACATTCAATTTAATTAGCGATATTTTCACAACATTCTCATCGAGTGGTTTTACTTTTGCGTTTAATTTGAACAACGCTTAGAACCCGCTTTCAGGTTTTGGTTTATTTTCGAAACAAGTTCAAGGCCGTTGAATTCTCGAGAATTAAGTTTTTCTCTGAAAGCGAATGAAGTTGAATAATTTATCGTGAAATCGTGCAGTGATTCCTCCTTTGCCTCCGCGCAATCCAATCACTCAGAGCACAATTACAGCCACGCAAGTAGTCTGACTCAGTTGCAGACTGTTGAACTCGTTGCTATCACTTGGCCAACATTTAGTGTGGCTTGTTACAAATATCCGATAAGCGAAAAACTCAAAAGATATGCGTCTACGGTGATCATTTCATTTTCATTCTGCGGGTGATGGATGATGATGGAAATTCGTGGAATATATTCATGGTGGAACAAAAGAGAGTGAAGACTGTACTGTCAGCCGACGAGGTGATGACTACCATGTTCTGGGATTTATGTACAAGAGGGGCCAACACTACTGCAATGAATTAGACCCTCCGCAGTGAAGTGTCAATCGCCGTAATCAATGGGTGTCCGCCCACCAGTTGCCGAAAACATCAAAGAGCGATCCTCAAAATGAAACTCTTCATCATTGACAGGGGAGAGTGTGTAACAGCCACTTTGGAAAGAAATGTGTGGAAGATGTCGACTTTTGAACTCATGGATTAGGGAGCATCTGCCATAAGTGTATGTTGGGGAGCGTAGAGGAAATGTTCTTTGAAATTTACCCGCCAGGTGGCAAGCTTTAAATTTGTGCTTTACTCAATATAATGGGCAAGGACATATACCCAGAGATGGTATCTTCCATCGAGCCTTTCTAGTGCTCGTAATATTCGTCAGAAGGGCTAGTTGAAGCTGTCAATCAATGAATGCCTTGAAAGCATTGCATTTTATTTTTCGATGTGCACAGTCCACAAGAGGACAGATCCAAGCTTCTTCAGCAACTACTTGTGTTGTGTGTGTGTTCTGACGAACGGGAAGTGTGTTCGTTATCAGCAAGTCGGAAGAAATGGTAGCTTGGAAAAAGCGAGGTCTTAAGTTTAGGATTAAACCTGGGACCTCCGACATGTCAGTTTCATACTTTACCCAGTATGCCACTTTTCGAATGTAGCCTGCGTCCTTCCTCTTATCGTATGGGAATTTTACATCATGTTTGATGCGTAGGAATGCTAACAAAATCCTGAATATCATACGCCCAAAATACTAAAAGTTTTAAATATTAAAAAATTTCCAAATTCCTAAATTGCCAAAATCCCAAAACACACACAACCCGGGAACAAGCCATTTCCTTTATAGGTAAGTCCTCTTCTCTTTGTGTCTTAAGGACTTGCAAAACTTAAACAATGCAAGCTTCTCCGACGTTAACTTTTTGCGAAATTTTGATGTTCTATCAACTTTTGATTTTGGTCTTTAGGTATCCTCTTCATTACCAAAATTTGGACATTTCAGAGTTTTTTTTTTCATGTGGAACCCAATTTGAACACATCCAGCTGCTTTAAAACGCTCTGAAATAACTGCTTGAGTGACATTCAAAGATTCTGCGAGCCCGTCTTGTGTTTGGCAACAATCTTCAGAGAGTAATGCTTTCAATTCTTCATCTTTAAACTTTTTTGCCTGCCCAGGACGTTAATCGTCTTCCAAGCCAAAACCGCCGATTTTGACACCACTTTTGACACGTTTGCTTAGCCAACGCATGCTCATCCTAAACTGCCATCAAAATACGATGACTTTCGGCAGAAGTTTTCTTCACATTAAAGTAATAAAGAACTTTGTGCCGCAAAACTTTTTCAGGCACAAAGTTCGACACAATTTGAGTCGTATTCTTGAGAATTGCTGTTTTAAGCTTCATATAAACGACATTTTCTGAAATGACGCACAATGACAGTAACTTTCCAACGCATGTTCCAATGGAATAATACAAGTTACGCCATCTCTTAGTAAACCGCACAAATAGTTATAGACCCAATATGTTTTTAGTAAATTATTCCTATTCATCAGAAAAATTTGCTTGGACTTCGAAACGTCGTCTTAACTCGATACAACTGATTTTCCCGCGATTTAAGAAGACCGTGCTCTTTGTATATGGACTTCAAAATAACCTTGCATTGCACATGCCCGCAGCCACAAAGAATTTATTGCATTTGATGATTTATATTGACCTCTACATCGTTCAACAAGTGGGTAGATGACAGATATCAGACGACTGGATAGGGAAGTTAAGGAGTAGAAGGACTTGGCTCCGGTACCTTGAAAGATATTTCAAAATGAGGGTGCTCGAAAATTACGAAAACGTCTAACTAGAAGCCACGCTTGTTAGAGAGATATATCGAAGCCCATATACAATAAATTGTACATCCTTAAGTCTGAAACAACAAATGTGCAAAATTCAGTAGGAAGTATGCGATAGGGTACCTCAAAGAAACTGAACTAATACTGTGGTGAATTTTTCTTTTTTTATAATTTGCACGCACTAATTGTTTATACCCTTAAATGACTGGAATTAAGTCACAGCACGGGCCGAAGGAGAAGAGGAAGAGAGGGAAAGGAGGCACCGATGCACATTGGTTTTACATGCCTGTGGATTGTAAAGGGGGGGAGGGGGGGGGGAAAGTTGGGCTGGGAAGAGCATTCCATATTCGTATGGTGTAGCTGAAGAAAGAGTCTCTAAACTTAACTGTACGTCCGAAGGTGGGATTAAGGGTGAACGGGTGAGCATACCTATCGAGGCGGGTATTGCGGGTGAATTTTTGAAGGGGAGGAATGCGGCTGACTAACTCATTAAAGAATTTTTTGTTGAAATAGCGATGAGATAGTGATGGAGACGCAACATTTCGTCAGTGTTTTAGCAAGTCGAATGACTTCACAGCAATTACCAATAAGTTTTATAACTCGCTATTGGATTCTATCTAGTAGGTGCAGAGAGGTCTAAGGAGCACCTGACCAGACAGGAGCGTTATACTCAAGCTTTTGGCGGATGTACGCTCTTTATGTTGTTTCCAGGTCAAAAATATTAAATATTTTTTGTATCGCTTTAAGAAACCTAGACATTTCGCTGCATTTTTGGCGATATCGAATATGTGATCATTCCAACTTAGTGTTGAGTTGATACACATTCCGAGGATGGAAAGTCGTTCGGTTTCAACAACGTAAGAGCCATTCATACCTTAGATAATGGCTGGTTATACTGAAATCGCTTAAGTGATAGTAGATAGCAGGGGGCAGTTTTGGAAGCATTAAATTTCACTCTATTATGCTGTCGAAATTGGAATTTAATGAGCCTAACATACGCGCTGTTCCAAGTCAATGGCCGAAAAGGAGGTTCGAGAGCCGAGAAACGAATATGAAATAAATACGAAAGTTGAGAGTACTGTCATCAGCGAAGGAGTGAAATGGATTAGAGGTGACATACAGAAGATCATTTATAAAAAATGGGGAAGAGTGTCGGAGACAAAACGAAGTTTTTAATATGAAATAATATTAATTATTATCTGGTTATTATATAGTATTAATATAATTTAATATTTTTAATATCAGGCTTGAACCCATCTAATACAACTTATATTGAACGGTTCGGAAGGAAATTTCTAATCCATTGAAGAAGAGATTCAACGACGCCAAAGGCACGCATTTTCGACAAGAGAGCCTGATGCCGGACTCTGTCAAATATTTTTGAATTGATTGAGTTTATCTAAAAGCGCTTTCTGATGCCAGGGGCGTACTTAGCTAACATCCCGAGCCTGCACGCCAAATTGGGTCACTTAGGAACGTTTCATTTAATACGCGTGTAGTCGTAAAAACCGAGCGGCTGTTACAGTCTGCCAGTTTAACATAAAATAAATACAATGGACCAGATTTTTGATGTTTGTTTGTTTGTAACGCATTTTTATTAACACTTTACAATTCGTTAACTTAGTTGCTAGACAAAAATGCTTAAAACTATCTTAAATATTTAATCTGAAATATTAATCTTATTTCTAACTTACTGACTCTAAACAAGTACTCTAAGCTAATCTATGTTAGTTTTTCCTATCTTGTATCAGGCCTTTCGTGTCCAAATAGAACAACGCCTCAGGTGGGATAAAGCCATTAAGACGCACCTTCTCATGGTACATTTCATTAGAGTAGTAAACCCCAAAGAACAGACTGTTGGTTGAGGTCATGGCTCGAGCTATGTGACCCCGAATCAATTTAATAATAAAATTATCTATTCTGATCAGGTTTGCCTCATTGTACAAAACCTCGTTGGGATAGAATTTTTTGTACTGGGATTCGGGTGTACGATATAAACGGAGACAGGCCCGAAGACACTGTCTCTCGAACACCCTCATCTTTTCCATCTGGGAAGGACTCATGTTGAACCACACAGGACAACCATACACCATAATTGGCCGTATTAGGGCCAGATTTTTGATCTGGGCGCTCCAGTGCCCAACCCAACCTCCAACAAAAAAAACATATTTTCTAAATGAATGAGACATCGCTAGATAGTCTGATTTGTGGCAGTCAGGGAATTGAGTTTGTCACCACATGCCCAACCCTTGAAACATCAAACCATCCATACGCCCTTACCTCCGGAGCTGTTTTTATTTACCCCAATAGAGCTTAAAATGGAGCGAATGTGTGTTGCTCTTGAACAGAATCAGCTACAATTTTGTACCTTTTTGTGAAAATATGAACCTTAATTCGGTTCCTGCAATTCGGCGACATATTGTTGCTACAAGATGAGTGTTACCAAGTTAGCTACAAATATGGCTAAAAAAGTGAAGTCAAGAAAGGGAAAGACAAAAATCGCCTTTCAAAATTCTTGATTTCTTAATTTTTTATCAAAACTTTATAATAAGCACTTGGTTGTACATATAGTGCACAGAGAAGGTAAGCTTAGCGCTGGGGATCTTCAGTTTTGAACTGATGACCGAGAAAGACACCAAGAAAGTATCAGAAAGACATAAAAAATGGGAAAAAGTTCAATAAAGGGGTCCGATCCAAGACCCCATACTACATAATTCAATGAACCAGCTTAGTAATGTGTTTAAGAATTAGTTTACGTTGCATCTTAGCTGCTGTTTGATGACGAAAAATTGTGACCTGAATGAATTGTGACTTGACCTTTCTTACGAAATGTATTCACTGAACATCGAAAGTATCCTCAAATAGCACCTTATTCGCAACTCCATAAAGCTGAAAGATCTCAAAATAAATGCGCTAACACAATCATGTAGGTACTCATACTTCAGGGTAACAGATTCAAGTTCAAAAACATTTCTTTCAAATTATTTAAGAATTATTTAAGTTATACAACAACTGTGAGAGTAATGGTTTCAAAGTTCCGTGTCATAAGCAAAGTTCAGTAACTCATTTGCGGAAAAGTTAAAGCGGGCATGTCAAATTCATAAGAATGCAAAGCCTAGAAAACAACATGAAATTTAGGAATTTAGGTTAGCGAGTCCAGAAATAAAGGCGCTATCATGTCAGGTTTTCCTCTTTGAGCTCGATTTGGGAACTTGACTTCTTACCAACCTAGAATTTCCCCGAATATGACAGACTCAAGCGCTCAAGCGCTGAAAATTCCAGTTTTGGTTCTTAGATTGAACACCTCGAATATCTTACCCCTTTCCATTTTTATCACTCGCAGGTGGGAACATTTTGAGGTTCCTTCTACTCGTGCAAGCACGTAAATCATGAGTAGGTAGTGAGCAGTCCAGAAACTGGTCCCCTTATGGACTGTTGCGCCATTCAATTACGTACACTTAAGACAAACAGGATCATAAAAGTGAAAAACCGTCAATTGTCTCCGATTTTGATCAATAGTTTTGAGCAAATTCAGAAATTAATAGACCGACGCTTCCTGCTCAATAAACACGGATGAGCTTCAGCAAATGTCACTCCCAGCATTAGCCGGCTTTTTATAAATTTGCGTGACTTTCACTTTTACTTCCTATTATTAGCCGTAAACGGTAATGCCCTCCAAATGGGATCCTGATGGATTCCTAAATGTCAGCCGGAACAAAGGAATTCAAATCGACAGGCGGCTATGCGGGCTAATGGCGTCGTGCTGTTCTCGTGTCATTTTATTCAACAGAACTTGTTTCCAAATCTGTTCAGTAAAATCTAAACATGCAGCCGAACTTGCGTCGCACCTATTATTGGACACCCACTTGATGAATTAGTTTTGATTCGTGCATGTGGCAGAGCACCACACACGTGGCGGCACGTGGATCTAAATATCAGAGATCGATCACTTCATCACTCTGCGCATCGAATCTGTCAAAGTTGATATATCCTGTGTCAGGCTAGGCGTTTTCTTTTTGTGCAAATTGACATATGTTGCATAAGCGCGCTAAGTTTGCGTTCGCATTTCCCCGGACAGATACTTAGAGACTGCTCGCTAATGAACGGCGCACTTTGTGTTTGTGCAAAATCAGATGCTCCCGAAGTGATTTGACCTTGGCGCGATTGTAAACGTCAAAAAGGTGCTGATACATCAATAATTACTCACCACACTTACACGATCTGATTCAACAGCAACTGTGTGTGTTTTGTTTATGTAGCAGCAGTGCTTGTTTTTTTTTTCAGATCTGTAAACTACAGAGCACTTTATTAAAAGCACATGAACACCACAGGCCGCATGAATGCCCTTTATTCAATCACCGCTTATTAAAATTCCATCACTTGCTCACTTGCCGTGGTGGTCGTGCCTGACGGGAATCATTAGCTCCAGTTTCGGACACAATTAGTGGCATTGTTTGTTTGGAATTATATTCTGATCTGATGGGCGATTTGGGTGTGTAAGTGCTCGTGACTGGCGAGTGTGTGGTCAAATAACAGAAAAAGTTACGTGTGCACTTTCTTGAACCCAAGCAATTTGGTATGCGAAGTGTGACGAGGTTGATGGAAATGTTTAATCGGACATGCCTTCCGCTAGTGCGTCGAATGCCAGGTGTTGGCGTGAAGGCTGCGAGCGTGTTCAATGAATTAAGTGTTGAAGGGACTTGCACTTTGATTGAATTAAGTTGTCAAACATGACGGTGTATGCCTTGCATCCGATGGAGAAACGTGACATCTCTGACAAGTCAACAGTGGATTTATTTGCGTCGATTTATAAACCTGCTAGTGAAAATTAAAACACTTGATTTTGGATGGTGAGACAAAAGTTTGGGATTTTAAACTGGCTGTGAGACCTGTTAAGTTTCAAGCTGCCTTTGAAATGATTTTGAAAGAAACGTTTTATGTTGCGATCATTGAGAACATAAAAACATCATTAAGCAACATTATTTTTACTCTTCGTGACAATTGTCATATCGACTTATTCCCATCCTTCCGCTCAGATATAAACAGAGCATATTGAAAAAATGGATTCGATCCTACCGAATACACAGCAACTTTATACTCAGCCTAGCAGATGATATGCATGTTGTGGCTGTAGCATTAATCAAGTGCTCTTTCTAGGAGATCAAGTGCTCTTTCTAGGAGATCAAGTGCTCTTTCTAGGAGATCAGGTGCCCTTTCTCGGAGACCATAGAAGACTTTCTTGCTGCTGTAATCCTTTTCCTCTGATCAGGCTGATGCTAACGAATTCAGCGTTGGTGCGGACTGTTATGAGCCCATGGCTTAGGTGCTTGTAGCTTAAGACTTTTGGTCAAAGTCTGCCTCGAACAACAATTCTGCGTTGCCTTTTCTCCTTGCAGCGAATGCTGTAGTAGGTATAGCACTCCTTTATTGTCCTTTTGCGTAGTCCATCCCATTGCACCGGACCGGACGGCGCTGATGGCAGTTTTCAAGCACCAGGGCCTCTGTAAGTTGTTCGGTTGCACGTAGTCTGTTAAGTGAGCTCACATTTTACGCGCGTTGTTCCTTAATAAACTTCACTGTTAAATCAGTTCATATCCGAGACATGTACAGCTCTGCGTAAAAAATAAATATATAAAAAAATAGCACCACGTTGAGGTCAGTACTTTGGATGCCAATTACTTTTCTCCATGCTCATGTAAAGACACGATATTTATTGTAGGACATCTGTTGGGTATCAGTAATAAAATGCAAAAAACAAGATAAGCAAAGA